>JAESUZ010003223.1:60000-660000 GCA_017311185.1 Proteles cristata cristata | reverse complement strand
CTGTCCCAGGCCTGCAGGCTCTGAATCCCTGGGGAGGGAGGCCAGGAAGTGTCGTCTGAACACGCGGGCCGTGTGTGCTCATTAGCACGCTGGCACGTGGGGACGGAGGAGTCAGTGCGCCCTGCAGAACGCATTCAGTTCTGTCAAATGAGTAATTCGATCACTGCTTTAGCTTTCAGTCACCGAGGTTTACACATCAGACCCCACATCTGGAAGGCCTATTCAGAGTCCAGCGCTGTGAGGTACGGAAAAGGAAAAGCGTTATGAAGGTAGCCAGGAGGAAGGGAAGAAGGTGTGGCCTCCCACCAAAAAGACTGACCCTAAACCAAGTCTCATACTTTCCCGTCCGTTCCTAAAGAAGTGAGTGTTATGAAAATAAACTTTAAGGAATTATTTTAAATTAATCATTTCAAGTACCTCATTTAAGACTCTAAAAGGAAATGCTAATAATTACTTCCTGACTTTGCAGTCAATCAACACAGACATCCTAATGGCCAAATGAAACAGCTCTTTCTAGCCGGCCATCTTAGCAGGCCTCTAGCATTTAAAAGGGTTGATCTCGGGGTGCTTGGGTGGGGGGCTCAGTCACTTAAACATCCGACTTCGGCTCAGCTCATGATCTCACAGTTGGAGAGTTCAAGCTCCTCATCAGGCTTTCTGCTGTCAGTGCAGAACGTGCTTCAGATCCTCTGTTCCTCTCGCTCTCTGCCTCTCCCCCACTTATGCTCACTTGTCTCTCTCTCTCTCTCTCTCAAAAAGAAACATTTAAAAGTGTTGATCTCTTTCTTGGGGTGCCTGGCTGGCTCAGCTGGGAGAGCATGCAACTCTTGATCTCAGGGTTGTGAGTTCAAGCCCCATGTTGTGAGTGGAGCCTACTTTAAAAATAAAGTGTTGACTGCTTCCTTTGTGAACTCTGTCTTCTCCCGGCTTCTGTGACTAAGTCCTTTCCTGTTTCCCTTCCTCTGATTGTTTAGTTCCTTGCAGGCTCCATCGCACGCTCTACCCGATCCTTCAAATGGGTTGCACCCAGGCGTCCTTGGCTTCCTGCTCCGGTCAGTACCCGCTGGCCACTGACAAGTACACTTATGGCTGTGGCCTCACGGTCGCTCCATGCTGAAGCCCCCTCAGTCTCACAGCCCCACGTTCTGTCTGAGCTCCTGTCCTGCACAGCACCTGGCCGCTGAGGATGCACCAGCAGAGCCTCAAAATCCATTGAGTGCAAAACTGACCTCGCCATCTTCCCCTGCCAACCTGTTTCTTCTTCGGGATTCAATGTAGCCCCATACCACGTATCCCTTCCAGAAAGCTGTTGCCTTTACTAGAGCAGGGACAGCAAACTCACAAATCCCCACGTAGCAGACTTCTTTTTTACTTGAGAAACAGGTGGAGCTGTTCTATGTAGTTTACAAATTTCATCTCCTTTATTTTTTATTTTTTTTATTTTTTTTATTTCTAGGAGAGAGAGAGAGAGACAGTGCGAGCAGGGGAGGGTCAGAGAGAGAGGGAGTCACAGACTGAAACAGGCTCCAGGCTCTGAGCTGGCAGTCAGCACAGAGCCCGACGCAGGGCTCGAACCCACGAACCGCGAGATCATGATCTAAGCGAAAGTCGGACGCTTAACCGACTAAGCCACCCAGGCGCCCCTACAAATTTCATCTCCTTTAATACTCAGAATGCGTTGAAGTATTTATCATTATCTGGTTTACAGGTTGGTAAATGGAGGCACAGAGTGTTGTCATTTTGGTTTTGTTTTAGATGGACCTTGCTCAATGTTACTCAATTAGTAAGAACCTGGGACTCTGGCCCAGAGGTCACTGCATTTTACGCCGCTCCAGCGCTCCCCCACCTCTACGTAAGGTTCTGTTCATTGTTTCCTCAGTCTGTCTCTCTCCTCCCCCTCTGCCGAACTACAGCCTTAGTCCGGTCGACTGCCACTGATTTGTTGGCCATCATTTCATTCTATTTTTTTTTTTTTTTTAGTTTATTTTGAGAGAGAGAGAGAAAGAGAAGGAGAGAATCCCAAGCAGGCTCCTCACCGCCAGCACAGAGCCCGATGTGGGGCTCGAACTCACGAACTGTGAGATCATGACCCGAGCCAAAGTCAGACACACTTAACTGACTGGGTCACCCAAGCGCCCCTGTTGGCCATCATTCCTGCCTCTCACTGGCCTGTGCTTGATAGCCATAGTCGGCAAGGTTTGTTCTCTAAAGGGCCTGACAGGAAAAGTTCCAGGTTTTCCAGGCTGTGAGTTTCTATCACAAATACAGAGCTCTGTCAACACAGCATGATGTCAGCATGGAACACATGCGTGTGGCTGTTTTCCAATAAAACTTTATTTACAAAAGCAGGCAACCCTTGCTCAGTGACACTACCACCACAGCAGTACTACCCTACGCTTCATACAGGACTAAATTCCACATGGTCCCCAAACCTTAATAACTGAGCAGTAATTAATCAAGCCAATTAAAAAGATATATGAGACAAAAAACGAAGCAACTGTGAGTTCCTCCAAAGAACTTTCCAGAACTTTCCGCAGCTGAGATGTCAGAGCCAAACTCCTCAGCGTGAGATGCATGCCGACACGGCAACATGGCCCTGCCTAACTCTTCACACTTTCAGTGTCACACGCAGATCATGCTGCCTTCCTCGCGGCCTCCCCAGTTTTCAGACCACGCACCCGACTTCTTCGCCTCTGCAACACCTTCCCCCTCTACTTACAGTCCCCGCCTTCAGGATCTCGTAAACTCCCCTTCGCTTCAACCCCCTTCACAGGCAGACACACTCCCTTCTCGGGGTCCCTGCAATGCCTTACCCAACACTGACTTCCCTAAGCATGCATGTAGTAATAACAATAGTATTACTAACGGGTAATTAAGTGCCCAGAAGGTGCTGGGCATGTGGGTGTTCCACATGCATCGTCTCAGTCAATCCTCGTGATGAGGCTATAAGGGGAGCACCGGGTCTGTCCATTTTCCCGGTGAAGAGACCATGGTACTCCAAGGTGCAGTCAACTACCCAAGATCATAAAGGTTATAAAAGTTCTGGGTTTGAAACACACTTCTATGTGACCGCTGTGGTTTTATTTTTATACACGCGTGGGCCTACAAAATCTCCCCACCAGACTACCAGCTTCTTGTTGAGGACAGAAATCCTGCACATCTGTTATCTTCAGCATCCAGCACAAAGGTATACAGTAGACGCCCCACAACTAACACTGAAGGGGAGGCAGGCTCTCAGTGAATTCCACCCACTAGATGATGCAGGGGGCCCCGCTTCAACTTCTCTCAGGGACGATCTTCTTCCAGTGGACGGTCCCAGTGTCGAGGACCACCGCCTCACAGGGCGGCCCACCTCACGCCCGTACTCCTGCGAGCTCTCCCTCATCTGCTGGCACACGTGGTCCCCCCCACCCCCGTTCCGCCCTCTCAACTGTATGTCAGCAGCGCTGCTCCTTTAAGTCAAAGGGGCTACAGATACCAAGCAGGGCCTTCGTGTCTGCATTCTCCTTTCCCCCATCTGCTTTCTCCCTCCTCCCTTCTCTCTCCCGAGAAAAGCAACCTCATTCCCCAAGTGGCACGGTTTCCAGGTCCCCCCTCGCTCCCACTTGCCCTCCTCTGGACAAATTCAAGTTGTTAACTTCCGTCCTAAAATCAAGTCCTTATAAATGAGAAGCACTGACCTCAGAGGGCTAAGCGTACTCAGCAGGGAGATGGCACGATGTCTGCCCACAGACACCTTACAGGAAGTGTAACATACATTAAGCAGACAGCCAGACATCTACCTGTAATCATTTGGAAACTAACCTTTGAGGTGCCCCCACCGTCAGGCATGCTGCTGGGTACTCTGAATGCACCGTGTGATTTAACTCTTTGATGACTTATGATTGCTCCTGCTCTACAGATGAGGAAGTTGTCTCAACAAGGCTGAAACGGCCCAAAGGCTCATTTGACTAGTAAGCAGCCTAGCCAGGATCTTAACTCAAGTCTGCTGGACTTCAGAGCCATATTCCAAGGTTTGAGAAGGGAGACTTGGGCCAAGAGAAGGCTTAATGGAGAAGTCTTGAAAGGCTCTACCTTGATATGAGAGGGTCAGGAGGAGTGGCTATGGTGGGTGTAAGGACGACCTAACAGGCAGGACAAGGTGGGGGGGGAGGAGTCTGCTTGTGGGGAAGATTCAATCATTCCTCTCAGGTCAGGCAGAGCGGAGGTGGGAGGCCATACAGAAGGACTGTAGACTCTGGAGTAGGTTAGGCACACACGGGAGCAGCGCTGTGGGAAAGCGGGTCCGGCAGGAGGAGAGAGGCAGAGATCAGGGCCAGGGGCTGGTGCAGTAACCAAAGGCGTCCTATGTTTTGGACCCGGGCTAGGAAGGCAGCCTTGGAAATGCAGGTGAAATATATCACGGGTGTCACCAAAGACTCCAGCGCTAACAGGTGGGGGTCAGACTAGAGATGAAGGGAGACTGTGGAGCACAGACCTAAGAACGGGTCTAAGGGTTCCGGTTTGGGGGAGCAGAGGATGCTGGTATTACTGCCGGAAATGCGACAGAGACAGCGAAGTGGTCTGCAGGATGAGACGGGGGTACTGATGTGGACGCGTCCGGTGATGATGGTGCACACAAGGCAAGAAGTTCCTGCTGCTGCTGGGGGTCACTCCTGCTGCCTTCAGACTGGGAGGGCTCATTTTTGGGGTGACGTCCTCATGTTCGTTATCTGGAGTCATTCCTACCATGCCGAAACCATGATGCACCACTTACATAAACAACAAAAGTATCTTTCCTTGAAATGTGAGGATTCCTTGCTCAGCTACCCTATAGCACTAAGGTGCGTCTGCAAGGAGGCCCTTGGGATTAGCCCCACTGTTTTAGAGCTATATTAGGTAGGTCTTATTATCGTTCTTCAGCTCTCCCGTCAGACTCCCTGTGCCTACTTTTCATCTCTCCTCCAAAAAAGACTTTTCTTAAGTGACCTTGGTCACCGAGGAAAAAAGTTACCTGGTTTGCTTCCTTTCCCTTGGATTTCTGGCTCAACTGTACACACACACACACACCCTTTCCCTGGTTTTCTCTACTCTCAAAAGCCTCTCTGTCTCATCTGTTCATTTCTGCATCGTGGTTCCGTAACATGACTTGCCACTTCTGTCCTCAAAGAGGACCTGGTTTATTCTTCACCCGTTGTGCATCTTCTCCCTGTGCTCGTCCAAGGGGAGGAGGAGAGATGGGATCTTCAAGCCGCGGATGCCCTGAGACATGTCTTCTACGCATGGTTAGCCCACAACAAGCTACTTGTGCGCTTAGCTATGAGAAGGGCGCCAACGGTGGAGCTCTGCCTGCCTCACTCATGGCTGTAACACCAAATGACACAACTACGGTTCATACCCAACGTGCACAATAAAATCTGGTACCGTTTGCTAGACACAGGCAAAGAAAACCTGGTCCCAGACCTTCTTCTCACAGAAGCGCGCTAAATCCCCGCACGCCTGGGACAGTCCCAGAGGCCCCATGAGAAGCAAAGCCCACCGGGGTCCCCATGGCCACCGGGGGTTCGCTGCGAACCAAGCACATGCGTGCGGGCATTTTTGTTTCCAGGCCTCAAACAGAACCCATCGCCCTACTGGCGCTTTAAAGCATGGCCGGCATGAAAACACAAGTTGGGAAATGAGCAGGATGGCACGCAACTTTAATTGCAAGGAAGAGACCAGTTTTAGTTCTACAAGTTGGTGTGAAACCATTCACAGTTCTGTGTAAACGAAATTTGGAAAACTCAATTTTAAATCTCAGTTATGTCCAAGAGAGCAAAAGACACGAATGGAAGATTGGCAGTTTTAAGACACTCCTTTCGGTATGGCATCTGGCTACAAATAAAGCTTCGAGTAAGAACCTGACTGCAGTGGAAAAGCCCCGTACCTGTAAGCTTGATTTTGGAGAGCCGCGCCAAAATCCCTGGCAATTCCTCCAGATGCAGCTTCATCTCTCGCCACTGCTTTTCAGCCTTTGTCTCCCTTCCCACGTTCAGTGCGCCTTCAACTACGGAGGCCGAGTTCGGTTCCTGTAATGCTTTCTCACGGGGCTTTCCGGGTAAAGGTAGGCAGGGGGGTGGAAGAGGTCTCACCTCGCAGATTTCTGCTTTGGCCTGAGCCAAAGGGGCTTTGTCAAGGAAAGGGGACGCCATGGGCTCTGGCTTCCGCTTCGCTTGCTGGTTGAGGCTTCGGTTCAGTTGCGTGACATACTAAACAAAAAAAGCACATGTTACTATCAATCTGGGGCCCAAAAGGCTCTTACACGCTTGTCTGGTAACACTGTCTGTCGGTCTGATACAGTGCTTGAGGGGTTTTCCTAAACCTTTGTAAACAGACGCTGAGTTAACGAATAGTGGAGTGTCTGCTACGTGGAAATCTCCACACTAGGAGGCATAGAGACTACAACTAATGCCTCAGCAGTGATTTATTTATTTATTTATTTATTTAAATTTATTTCTAGGAGAGAGAGAGACAGTGTGAGTAGGGGAGGGTCAGAGAGAGAGGGAGTCACAGACTGAAACAGGCTCCAGGCTCTGAGCTGGCAGTCAGCACAGAGCCCGACACGGGGCCCGAACCCATGATCTGCGAGATCATGACCTAAGCGAAAGTCGGACGCTTAACCGACTAAGCCACCCAGGTGCCCCATCAGCAGTGATTTTTAATTCTGTGGTTTAGAAAGTCCTAGAAATTTAAGTTCTTTGAAAGAAAAAAAAAACGTATTTCTTATTCATTCCCTCTAGCACTTCCCCAACATGGTACCACAAACCAGATACAATACAAATACAATGAAAAAGTTTTTCATCATCGAGAGCCCAAGTCAACCCGTTGACTTTCCATGTTCCCAGGCAAACAGTGCCAAGGGGCTCAGCGGTGGGGTAGGATTCAGGACCAAGTGACATGAAAGCATTGTGTATGTGGAAAAGATCGTGAGTTTGGGAGTCCGACAGTCTCTCCTGCCTAAGCACTAACTAGCTAATATAGTAGGGCACTTTCTAGTTTTACAGAATATGTATCTTTATAGTTCATAAATTTAAGCTTCCAAAGGCTTCTTAAGAAAATGATCATTATCAGTATCTCTTTAGCTTACAAAAGAGAAAACTAAGGCTCAGAAATAAAGTGACAGAGTCCATGACAAATTAGTTGTAACCGACAAGTCAACAGCCAGGTGGCTGCACGTCCATTCTGATAACCAGTTGAGTGATTTTCATTTATATCACAAAGACCTGACACACGCAAGTCCCAGAAAAGAATTACAAACTCGCGAATGAACCAGAGTTGTATTTACACAAAAAGGCATTATATACACACTTCTAAATATCCATTATGGCCTTGATCTCCAACTTAAAAAAATCTGAACATTTCTGAAAATGCAACTCTCTTATCATAATAATGAGTTTCAATAAGATTTGAAATTACTTTTAAGCTTTAAGTTTTAAGTTAAAAAAAGATGAAGAGGAGCATCAGAGTTTAGAGGATGAATTTGATAACTGTTCATACTTATGTCATAACTATGAGTCTCCAGCTCTCATTTTTCCATTTTGTACTTAGTTCTATTTGAGAAAATGGTAGATGCCCTCACTGGTAATTAAGAGAAAGTTAACACGTTGCCCACAAGACCAGGGAGCCAACCTAGAGGACCGAGACTGTGAGCAATGCTCGCTATAAAGTACCTGGCAAGTTACAAGATCTCAATTAGCTTGAGTCTACTCAGAAATACATGTGTTTAAAAGACTGAGATGCAAGGCTGATGTAGGAACACAGTCATATTGTTAAAGATATAATTTCTACGTTACTGATGTATTCACAGAACTCTACAGAATTTAAAGAGATGTATGATAACCGTTCGGCTTTTCCTAATTTTACCCGAGGTGAAATATGCCAGAGGTTTTCAATCTTCCTCCAAGCCTCATCAATACGTTCATGATCATACTTTTAACCTCAGACACCAGGGTTATTCTGGTTTCGATTAAGACTAATCGAAACAAGGAATTAAAGTTTTGGATAAACTCGAGAGGACACTAAATAAAAGTCTTTGCCAAGCAGCTCTTCTTACACCAGGAATTTCTCAAATTCCCTCCTACGAAGAAAGAAAGGGCAGACGGCAGCAGAGCGCGTGTGCTCTTCTGAGAAACGTACCATGCGCTTGAGGAAGGTGAAGTGCTGAAATGTCATCCACTGCTTCCGGACACTCCGGAAAAGATGCATGAACTCGCGGGGGGATTCCTGCATAGCTCTTCTTTCGAGATGCCAGATGCATCCTCCCACCCAACCTGTAACAGAGAAAAGGGGAAAACAACATCCACAGGATCAGTGCCTGTCACCAAATGCTGCCGGCGCCTACCCGGAAGCAAAGCCGGCCGGCGCGGTAAGCAATGCGTGCGTGATGGGCCAGCCCTCGGATCGGGTTTGCCAGTCACTGCAGTGTATTGGTTCTGGTCACCAAGGCAGCGTGATTCTTCAGCAGGGACTGGGAAACTTTTCATTTTGGGTTTCGTTGTGCTTTTAGTATGTCACATGCCGTAACACCCACACTGTCGATCTTTTTGAGAAAATGTTAAAACAAACAGTTCCATCATTTGTAAAACAGTAGAGGGGCACCTGGGTGACTCAGCTGTTACATGTCCGACTTCTGATCTCGGCTCAGGTCATGATCTCACGGTTCATGGGATCCAGCTCCATGTCCAGCTCTGTGCTGACAGGGCAGAGCCTGCTTGTCATTCTCTCTCCTTCTCTATCTCTCCTCTCAAAATGTATAAATAAACTTCAAAAAAAATGTTTTAAAGTGGTAGAAAACAAGAGAAAAGTTCTTCTCAATAAGTAACAGCAAACTGGGAAATACATTTCAGATTAGTATTTTGGCCATGCTGGGGAAGACGAGTAACCAAAAAGGAAGGGGAAACATTCCTCAGTGAAGTGAGGCTCTATCAGTCATGTCAGAAAGAGGCAAAACAGCTGTGTCTGAATTTGGCTTTTAATCAAAACACACCTCCTCCCAAATAACAGACCCAACGCTTCTGTGTAAGGTCATGGAAGGGGGAGGGGGGCTCTATCACTTCCACGACGACGCTAAATAGTTCTGGTTCTCTGCCACGTTCACTCATCGCTTCTCAGTTTTCTGTGGCATCTCTTCTTTGCTGTGTGTGGCCACGTTAAGACAACCATGTCCCACTGCTTACTGTCCCTGGGCACATTTTAGTGATGGGGCAACTTCTAAACTTCAACTCAGTGCTAGGGCCACCATGCCTACTTCCCACTGCTCTCTGTGTCTCCACATGGATGGGCTGTAATAGGCTTTCTGGAATCCCAGCACAGACATTACTGGCCTAGACACGTGTGCATAACTCCTCACTCCCTGCTGGGCACAACACACATTTCACAATTCGTCCATCTTTGTCAATGTTTCCCTGCTTCTCGTGTCTTGCCTCTGCTCTCTGCCTGTCAAACTTTCAAAGTCTCTTTTCCACTACTTCTGGCACATTAAACTCTTTTTAATGGCACTTCTTACTGCAAACTTTCCACGTGTCTCCACCATCTTATTTTTGGGTTCCTTGATGGCAGGGACTGCTCTTTACTCAGCTCTGCTATAAGATCTTAGCAGAGAGCTCTCTATACAATGATGAGATAATGTTTGATGGCTGGATTTCCTACATGACTTACTCGGATTGTGGGAAGAAGTATCACTGGCCCTCAGAACATATGGAAATTATCTTAGACTGGAAACGTCACTTCTTCACTGAAATCACACTCTGCAACCTCAGTGAATTGTGAAATACTTATTTTCCATACATGTGAGTATGCATTTCCTGCATATGCGTACAGGAGGGAAGAGCAACACAGATATCAGTCCTCCAAAATTTCCTTTCAAATGAGTCATCTAATAGTCAAGGGCCTCTTTTTTTTTTTTTTTCTTCAATGGATTTTCCTTTTATTGTCTTGGCACTGTTCTTTGGGAAGATAGGATTTAAATTTTTTTTTTAATGTTTATTTTTGAGAGAGAGAGAGTGGGGGAGGGACAGAGGGAGAGAGGAAGACACAGAATCCAAAGCAGGCTCTGGGCTCTGAGCTGTCAACACAGAGCCCGTCGCGGGACTCAAACTCCCAAACTGCGAGATCATGAATGGCGCCAAAGTCGGACACTTAACTGACTGAGCCACCCAGGCACCCCGGGAAGACAGGATTTTAATATCAAGAAAACATCAAAGTTTTATTGTTCTGGGCCTTAATTTCAAAACTAGGTTTTGTGGGCTTTTTTCAAGTTTATATATTTTGAGAGAGAAAGAGAGAGCTTGCAAGCCAGGAAGGGACACAGGTAGAAGAGAGAATCCCAAGCAGGCTCCCCACTGTCAGCGCAGAGCACCATGCAGGGTTTCATCCTGATCTCTGAAACGTGAGATCACGACCTGAGATGAAATAGAGTCGATCACTGAACTGACTGAGCCACTGAGGCACCCCCCAAAACCAGTTTTGAGTTCTTTTGGTCCAATGAGAAATACAAGTTGCTGGGAGGGAAAGAACCACCTTGGAAAATAACTCTCAAGGTTAAGTGTGTCAAAGCTAGATTTTATAGAATAGTAGTAAGAAAAAAGAAAACAGCTAGGAAACTATCCTTTTAAATGATGAAAACACTTCATTCGGTGAAAACGTGTTATATTTCTATGTATCAGTGCCTAGAAACTAAAAGACATTTCAGCCCTACTTAAACGTAGGTTTGAAGATATGCAGAGCTTACAATATTTACATTACAAATCTGTAAACATGTGACCATATCCACTATTCACATCAATACTGAGTCATAATGGAGAACTTTTTTTTGGGAGAGAGAGAGAGCAAGCAGGTCCCTGCACGTACAAGGTTGGTGGGTGGGGGTGTGTGTAGAACCTTAAGCAGGCTCCATGTTCAGCACAGAACCAATGCCGGGCTCAATCCCACAACCACGAGATCATGACCTGAGTTGAAATCAAGATTAAGACACTCAACTGATACAGTCACCCAGGCGCCCCCATGATGGTAAATGCAGTCACACACGTAACCGAAGGTCCTGAATTTATTGTAATGGCTACAAAACACTCTGAATTTTCAGAAGCAAAAGCAGACATAACCATTAAACAACTAATATAGTCCCGCCCTACCTTTCTGCCACCCTTTCCAATCTCGCTGCCTCCAGGTATCAGGCTCTTGTAATGACCTTGATCACCAGCAGGTAGCACAGACCGCTTCCTGGCTGATTTTTTGGCAGCTGCGTTCGTAGTTTCAGGAAGCTCAACTGTCTATTGATTCCTCTCATACCAGCTTTGAAAAGACTGAGCCAGCAACAAAGCACGTGAACCCCATGCAGCCTGCTTACTGGAACCCGGGAACTCCGAGCGGTTAAATGAGACTGTACTCTAAGAAGCAGAAAGTCCAGAACTGATGTGCAGAAAAGCAGCAAGTTGGAGGACCCCGCCCTGGGAAAACCTCCGTACAGAGGTGACAATTCAAGCATGGGGAAAGGAGGAGCTCTCTTGAGAGTGAGGGCCTGGGGTCAGGATCCGAGAACACTCACGGTCAGGGAGGACAGAAAAAAAAATCACAGGCCTTTTAAGAAGACTTTCCATCATACGCAATTACATGAGAACACAGTGGGCTCCCCCTCCTTACGCCCCAAGCTTCAACAGCTACTAAAACCATGACCAATCTGGTTTCCTCTATATACTTCCTCTTGCTTCCCCCACTTCCTCCCTTCTTTCTGAACCAGAAGGGACCTTTGATATAATCTGGTTCAACGGCTTCCCTCGTTTTATAGATGTGTAAACTCAATTCCAGGGAACACAAACAACACGCCCCGAGATTACACAGCCAAAAGAGACCCATAGGATAACGTGGTATTTTAACCCAATATTTAATACTTAAAGTTAATATTTGTTATTTTATTAAGAGAAAGAAAGGAATTTCATAGTCACTGTGATCAACATTGCTGGGCCCTGCAGGGAGCTTGTGACAGGTGAGGCGGCCTCAAAAACTGTTTCTGGGACTGGACCAGAAGGGAGCCCCCAGCTTCCAATACGGACCTCGACCAACACATTCCAAGGTAGAGTCGTTACAGGTCTTTCAAGCGGGAGGATGGTATCGGGGGCCACCGCCGACGGTGGAAAGCCAGCAGTTTGAGAGGGGCTGTGCCCCACCGTCTGCTGCTGTCATCACCTGCGTCGCTTTATGATGACAACGTTATCTTCGTTGTCATCACAACCCCTTCTACTGGAACAAGGCTTCTGCGTGAGGGCAAAGCGCTCGCCTGTCCTTCCGAAACGTACAAGTAACTTACACGTGTAACTAGGAACCGAGGCTCTGAGCCGCCGGGAGGCTCGCGGGGCCCCAAGGTTCCGCTCCGTCCCCTCGGGCAGCCTCCGCTCGGAAAACCGAAAGCAGCCCCAGGCACCAGCCCCCGGGGAAGGCGGACGGAGGCGGTGGGGACCACAGCGCAACGCGAGACCCCCGCTCCACGGCCTCTTCACTTCAGGCTGCTCCAAAGGTCACTCTTCACCCCCCCTCCCCGCCCCCTCGGTACCCAGCCGACCTCGCCAAGGGCTCCCAAGGTTGCAGCCGGCCGGAACCACGGCGTTGCACGTGGCATAAAGATGACAACCTCCCCAAAGTCGTGCCCCAGGGCCGGTGCAGTACCTGTCAGGAGGCGTGAGGAGAGAGTGTGCGGGGATGCGGCCATAACGCGCGAGTCCCGCCGCTCCCCGGGATGCCCCGTGTCCTCTCTCCTCACCGGCTGCTGGGCGCCGCCATCTTCCTTCCCCGCCCCCGCGGGAGAGGCGCCGCTTCCTGTGCGTCACTTCCGGAGGGCGGGGCGTGTAAGCACAGGGCTGTGGCTGCAGGTGTTTGCGAGGGTTGGGCGTGGAGCGTGTAGGGTTGGAGGTCGGAGGCCTGAGGTCCTTTCGAGCAACGCGAGCAACGCGGAATGGCCAAGGCTTCCGGGGAGAGAGGGCGGCGGCCCCGCGCCTCTGTTTCCAGAGGTTTCCAGGCGTTTTCTGGCTGGATCCCAGGGACCTCGTGCGTTGAGCAGGGCTGGACTGCGGGCTCCGCGCGCTGCAAAGTCAGGTTTGGGACGCTTCTTGCTGACCCTGTGGTCAAGAGGAACTGGTTCTGGAACGATGCCTCCACCTTGCAGTCTCATCAGTTGCAGCTTTACTGTTAGCTGTCAAGCGGGAGGACCGGTGAACTTGGGAGCTGCTTGTCCCGGAGCTGTGCACCCCAGGGAGCGGAGTCCTCAAGAGTATCTCAGGATGCAGAAGGTGCGTGTGGGGCTTGACCTCGGGCTCTGGTGGGAGGGCTGCATTCGAGTCCTCACTTCACCTCCTGCCCTTCTGAGCTGCTGGAGCAAATTAGAAGCCCTCTGGGGATAGTAACATCTATTTCGTAAGATGGTCCAGAGAATTAAGCATTACGTGCCTTTAAGGGGTAGACAGACGTCCACTGTGGGTAGGTTCTAATAATGACCATTGGTGTTGTAATTACCAGATCTTAGAAGCCCTCCCTTCCTCTGTTTTTTTCTTCTTCTTTTTTCTTAACGGTAGAGTTCCACAAATAACAGGACTGAAGTAAAGAATTCAGCTTTTGAGAAAGAGGAGAGAAATAGATAACTGGGTTCGAAAAGGTAACTGGCTGTCTTCAATGATAGCTAATACTGCTAGACACAGGATACTGAGAATAGGATTCTCCGGATCTGTGCTTGTTCTGTACCAGTAGGGGTGGGAGAGGGTGTCTGTCATCGTGATCAGTGTGATCAGGTGGTTTTAGAAGATACTGCAGAAATACAGATGAGATAGCAATTCTAGTTGAGCCAGGGAAGGCTTCAGAGATTTGAATTTAGTTGGATTAACAGATTTTTCCTGCGTACAAGGGAAAGAACACTCCATAAAGAGAAAAACAGCATTCAATACTATGTTAAAAGTTTTCGTACTCCTTATGCTTTATCATATGCTTCCATAAACATTGGATGTTTATATCCATAGCACATCTTTGTGAATAACATTGGATGTTTATATCCATAGCACATCTTTGTGAATAACACATGTCACGGCTTCTGTGATTTATAAAACATGATGTTTCAGCCTTGGCTGTCCATCACAATCACCCAGAGGGCTTTAAAAATTATAGATGCCTGAGCCACTTACAGACAAATCACATCCAAAAGGGTGTGGAATGGAAGAAAGAGACCTGTAATTTTCCTTTTAAAGCACCACAGGTGATTTCAGTACACAAAACTGAGAATTACTACATTTCATCCTATTTTTTTTTATT
This sequence comes from Proteles cristata cristata, assembly GCA_017311185.1. Classification (NCBI taxonomy): domain Eukaryota; kingdom Metazoa; phylum Chordata; class Mammalia; order Carnivora; family Hyaenidae; genus Proteles; species Proteles cristata. The sequence continues at coordinate 645,696 of JAESUZ010003223.1, read as the reverse complement.
TGACACAGCTTTGTCTAAATGATTGATTCACATGAATGTTATATTTCATACACTCAGAAAATTGGAGTTCCCAAGTGCTTATGATAGATAAGGTGTTTAATACACCTGTTCCTTTTTGGGCAACAGATTTTTCCTTCATTGTAAATCCTTTCTAAAAACGGGGGCAAGGTATGATTAAGTACACAAATCAATGCATAGGTTCTTATTTATTGGGAGAAACCAGAGGGAATGTTTTATGTGTGAAATGTCTGAGAGATGAATACTTCCTGGCTCAATCGGTCAGGAAGAGCTTTCACCTAAATCACGTTTGTGATTAAGTTAGCCCAGGTCAATAGTCTCAAAGCATACTCTCCTGAAAAGTCATCCCTGGAGATATTTCTGGAAAGAACAGTGTTCTGTGGCTGTATATAATGATTTGGCTGCCGATAGCTGCAAGGGAAGCTGTGACTACCGTAATTAAGCCAGTCACAGTTCATCACAGTGGACCTAGACATATGGCTGTCACAAATCATATTAAAGTAAGGTTAAAACTGAAGAAGTGGGAAGTGGATTTTGGATGGGCATCTAGAAGTCTGCCACAGTTTTGTTGAACCCTGTTGTTTCCAAACTTTTTGAATACAACCCATTTTGTGAAAGACCATGAAAACTTGGAGAATGCTAGCCTTACACACACGCATGCACGCAGATTGCAATTTATTTGTACTGAGAATTTTTTCTTAGTCTAAGGTGAATCAGACTTCCCAATTTGGAACTATCTTGTTTCATTAGACTTATTTTTCCTGGACAGGTTTCTTTAGAAAATGATACCTACAAGTCCCTGCCCTTATCAGTGTGTTCTCAGTGTAGGTCAATAGGACTTGCAGGGGTAGGTGGGCCTCAGACATCTGTATAGCTCAACGTTTCCATTTCACAGATTCGGAAAGTGAAGTCCGGAGAGGTTCAGTTACTCCAAGTGACACAACTTCATCTCTAGGCCCTCCGGCCAGCATTTTTCCACCTCATAAAACTCCTTGGTTCTAGAGCATAATTTGTTTCACAAACATGCTTGTAATCCAAAGCACTTGTACATCAAAGCGAATTTCAACAACCATTGGCTCCGTTGTGATCGTGTGACGCTCAGCACGGTGTATGTCGCTCGTTTAGCAAGTTAAAATTTACTGGACATGTTTGCTCATCTTGCGGAACGTTCGCAGGGCAAGTTACTCGTAATGCATGGTTTTACTCGTCTGTTGTCGCTCTTACCTCTTAATCCACCTCTAGTATCTTCAGTAATGAAATGGTGGAAGGTGTGGATACTGCTGAGAGTCGAGCTTCTGGAAAGAAGGTCAAAGAGAGTAAAGGACTGGGTTTCGACTTCACATCTTCTCTTTGGATTCAGTCTTTTGAGATTTCTGGTCTTTGGGTTTTCTTCTCTTGGAATATACTGCCACTACCCATCACCTTTGATTGTTCATCTAGTCCTGTGATTTTGGGGGGACAAGACAGGCCTAGGTGTGTATTCTTTGCCTGAGAGAGCCCTCCTGCTTTGAAAGGGGCCCAGAAAAAGAGTGGTTGCTCGGACTCCTTCTAGTCATCTGGGCTCCCTGGTCTAGCACTGCTCATCGGAGTTAGTGTTTCCACATAACCGTGTGTGTCCAGAACCGTAATTAATAATAAACATTGGCTTGGGGCACCTGGGCGGCTCAGTCAATTAAGTGTCCAACTTTTGGCTCAGGTCGTGATCTCACAGTTCGTGGGTTCGAGCCCTGTGTCATGCTCTGTGCTGACAGCTCAGAGCCTGGAGTCTGCTTCAGATTCTTGTCTCCCTCTCTCTCTCTGCCCCTCCCCTACTCATGAGAGCTCTTTCTTTCTCTCAAAAAAAAATATTTGAAAAAAATTTTTAAGTAAATGAACATTTAAAAATTTTTTAAAAATAATAATCAGCAGGGGGACCTGGATGGCTCAGTCAGTTAAGCGTCCAGCTTCAGCTCAGGTCATGATCTTACAGTTTGTGGGTTCGAGCCCCACATTGGACTCTGTGCTGACAGCTCAGAGCCTGGAGCTGCTTCAGATTCTGTGTCTCCCTCTCTCAGCACCTCCCCTGATTGCACTCTGTCTTTCTCTCTCCTCCAGGACATGAATGTACATAAAAATGTATAAAAAATAATAGTCAGTAATGGCTTTTATCTGCCCTGATCCTCCTTTGGAGGCTTAGGAAAGGTAAGCTCCTACTGCAGTAGACAGCTCAGGCGTGAGGAAGTATGGGTGCCTCAGGACCCTGCCCTTGGCTGCCCTTGGCTGTCTGTCTCTTTATGATAGCACCAGAGTCAGGTCCCGTCGGAAGACGGGAGTCTCGCCAATCATTGGAACGGGGAATTTAACATAAAGATGAACACATACACAATTGTTAACTGGGCAATCAGGAGGGTAAACAGAGATCTGTGAGGCATCAGAGGTAGCACCAGCAGGAAGCAGCTCTCACCTGTCTGGCTGGGAGTAAAAAGAGAGAGTCAGGATTGTTACAGTTGAGAAACTTAGAGGAACGGGGTGCTCGGGTCTCCAAGGGGTTCTGACCGACCACGCTGGTTCTTGAAGTGTCAGAGAGCCACACCCGGGGCTCATCTGCTGCTGCTGGTCTGGATAGGCATGGGGCGGGGGGAGTTCTACAGTAAAACTCCTTGGTTTGCCCCTCTGCGGCACCCTGGGGCTGAGTGGGAAAGTAGGATGAAACGTTCACATGCAGCAGGAAGCAAGTCCTGTTGGGCACTCTCTGTTGAGAAAATCATAACCCCGAAGGAGCATCCTTTTTTAATTTTTTTAAATGTTTTTATTTCTATTTGTGAAAGAGAGAGAGACAGCATGAACAGGGGAGGGTCAGAGAGAGAGGGAGACACAGAATCCAAAACAGCCTTCAGACCCTGAGCTAGCTGTCAGCACAGAGCCCAACGCGGGGCTCGAACCCATGAACCATGAGATCAGGAGCTGAGCCAAAGCTGGCCGTTTACCCGACTGTGCCACCCAGGCGCCCCCTGAAGGAGCATCCTTAAGCACACATTTTCTGTTCGCTACTGGGAACTCTTAAAAATGGTTCTGAGGTATTTTGGTAAGTGACCTGTCAATATTATAAAAGTAGAGAATTCCAAGATATAAGGAGACAAATTAATAAGGGCAGGTTGACAGGAAGAGTCCCCACAAAGTTATTCCCGCAACAGCACTTGTTTCTAAGCTCCTAGGAAAGCATGGACATCACATCTTTACTAAAATGAGTTCTTAATTCTCACCTCTGGACTTTCTTCCTCCCTGCATTCGTTCTTTCAAGGCCAGTCAAGAGCAGAAAATGAAGATTTCAGTCTCTTTTTTGAAATCAAGAACAGCGTGTGTGTGCCAAAGTATGTCGCTTATCTAGTATTAAATGCCTTGTCACCGCATCTCATTTGCTTCCGTAAGAACCTCGATAGGGGTGGTTCCCATTTTCAGATGAGAAGAGCTTGAAACCATCAAAGATCCATCGTTTGCTCAAATTCACACAGCCAGAAAGTAAGCGCCACAGCTAGAATTTAAACCTTTCTGATTCCATGTGTTCTTAATCCTAATCCTGGATCGTCTCCCATATTTTATATATTACAGATCCCTCATTATCTGGCAATTTTTCATACCAGTCTAGAGTTTCACATTTCACTGAACTAGTGAAGTTCTTGAAGTTCGACCTCAAAAAAAAACTACTTGATTTTACATTTTCTGACTTGGGTTCAATTTCCTTTGACCTCAGTTTCCATATTTACGGCATCAGGAATCCTAATACGAGGTCTACCACTTAAATTGCACTTTCAGTATTTAATGAGAGTTCATGTCTGGATACCTCCAAGTAATACTCATCCTGGGGGTCTACCTAAGACCTACTCAATCCAGGCTTTTTGGGGTGGCCCAGGAATTCCACAGTTAAGGCAAATGACTTGGTTATTTTATAAAAATCATATAAGCTTTGTATAAAAAAAAAAGTCAAGGGTGCAGAGAAAAACGCTTCCAGGAAAGATAGCTACCCAAAGAAGGTGATGGAAGGGTGGGGAGGGAGCCCATGATGATACAACCTATTTATTAGATCCTTCCTGCGTGCCAGAACTTAATGTCTTGTCCCATCTTGTCACGTTTCGCCTTCTCTGTGGTCTTATCACAAGTTATTATCCGCCTTTTGTAGATAAACTAATTGAAGTCCATCATCTTTGAGAGATCTATAATCATTTCCTAGAGCTTCTGTAACAAAGCACCACAAACAGGTTGGCTTAAAACAACAGTTGTCTCCCATGGAAGTCTGAAGTCAAGATGTCAGCTTCCTTCGGAAGCCACTAGGGGAGGAAACTTCCTTGCCTCTTCCAGCTTCTGATACTTCCAGACATTTCATTCCTTGACTTAGGGCAGCAAAGCTCCAATCTCTGCCTCTATCTTCATATGGCCGTTTTACTTCTGTGGCTGTATCTTTACAAGCTGTTTGGTGTGTGTGTGTGTGTGTGTGTGTGTGTGTCCCAATTTCCCCTTCGAAAGACATGAGCCATTGGGTTAGAGTCCACCCTAATGACCTCCTCTTCATTCCATTCCATTGGCAAAGAGCCTACTTCCAACTAAAATCACTTTCATGGATCTTGGGTGGGGGGAAGATAGGACTTCAGTATCTCTTTTGGGGGACACAATTTGACCCATAACACCCCCCGAGGATACAATGGCTGATGAAGCATGGAACCAGATTCGAAGTTAAGTGACGCTAGAATCTCTCCCCTTGGCCATCAGCCACCACACACGCCATCAGTGAAGGCACTGGGGAAATCATACAGCAGTGCCTTGAGAAACAGGAAGGTGTAAGTGAAAAAAAAAATCTTGCAACTGTTCAGTAAAAATTTATTTACAAGAGGCTGGTCTCAGACATTTCCTCTGCAACAGTTAGATGCCAAATGACTCCACGGGGTTTTGAGGTAGAGAAAGTTATGAGCTAAGAACTTTGTACTCAGCAATTCATCTTCCAGTGGGACAGGCGGGCATTCTCAGAAATACAAGGGCTCAGAAAATATTCCACTTGCTGAAAAACTATTTGAAGACACATTCCGGTGGTTCCTAAGGTTTGGGATTCTATAGACCACAAAACATTTTAAGAATCATTGAGAAACCAACACAGCATTGCCAACTTTTAACTTCGTGAAAGGCATTTTAAAACAAATCAAACTACCATCTAGGGTACGTAGGATTGCTTCATGAGATATAGGTCATTTTAATGCCAAACATATTAAAAGGGGTATAATCTGATAGCTCTTTGAGTTGAATCGTTTCGCTCTGTGGAAAAAAAATACTCCTATTTAATATATTTTACCCCAGAGTTAGTGAAGAACTATGCCACAGATAAGATCTCCTTTATGAATGGGTGTTTGAAAAGCAGGAACCGGCAGGAAAGCCAAGAAGGACATCAGCTGAGTTCTGGCTAGCGTGATTTATGCCACCAAGGGAAAAATATTATTTGAAACTGACCGTAATCATTTCCATTTTCTCAGGGAAGTTTCAGTGGGAACATAAATCCTGGTAGTGCTACTCTCATGCACATGCAGAGAGGGTGCTGGAGGGTGGAGATGCAGATAACTTGCTCCCTCAACTGACATCTGGGTTTCCACTTAGTTTTTCCAAGCTCTCGTGAAAAAACCACTAGTCTAAAAGGATGCTTTGCACTCACACATTTAATGAATTCTCCCTTCCCCTGCCCCCTCCACATTCTCTGTGAAAAGAACATGTGTGCATGTGAAATCGGGGGTGGTGTCCACTTGGCCAAGATTTCTAAGAACTCCTGCAAATTTAGAGCATAGGCGAAGCCAGTTTGAGAAAAGAGCCCATCAGTCAGTGATTCAGGACACATGAAGGGTGAGACCCAGGTATGGAGAGCGAGGAAGGGCCACAAAACAAAATCCAACCAATGCCTGCCTCCCCAGAGTTAAGAGCTAGAGGAACAGGGAGCCAGGACAAAGAATCTGGGATTGAATATCTCAGGTGCAGACGCAGAGGCTGCTTGAAGCATTCAGTGGTATTTCTACTTGGGATGAGTTCGTAGGCTTAGTAAAGCAGGTCAGCAGCAAAGCTGGCTTCAAACAGGAAGTGGGTCTGCGCTGGGGAGGACCCCCCTGGGGCACTGCCCCACAGCTCGGGCTGTTGAGTGTGAGCTAGAACGACAATCAGAAAGAGGAGCTTTTAGGCTCCTACGTTGTATCTGTCCCCTTACTCTCCTCCTAGGCAACTGGATCTCCTGTCCAGTAGAAATGGACATTACAGGGGCGCCTGGGTGGCTCAGTCTGTTGAGCATCCAACTTCGGCTCAGATCATGATCTCGCAGTTCATGGGTTTGAGCCCTGCGTCGGGCTTTGTGCTAAATCAGAGCCTGGAGCCTGCTTTGGATTCTGTCTCCCTCTCTCTCTGCCCCTCCCCTGCTCATGCTCTGTCTCTGTCACTCTCTCGCTCGCTCACTCTCTTTCTCAGGACAGAAAAGGAGATACTGTTGTTCAAATGTGCACAGACTTAGAGATATATACCGAATGCACAAAATTATATGAACAGAGAGGGAGATATACATTTTTTCAATAAATAGATAAATTGGGGCTCCTGGGTGGCTCAGTCAGTTGATCGTCTGACTTCAGCTCGTGTCATGATCTCACGCCTCATGAGTTTGAGACCCCTCATGGGGCTCTATGCTGACAGCTCAGAGCCTGCAGCCTGCTTCTGATTCTGTCTCCCTCTTTCTTTCCCCCTCCCCTGCTCGCTCTCTGTCGGTCTCTCTCAAAATAAATAAACATTAAAAATTTTTTTAAGACAAACAAAAAAACTTCAGTATCATTGATGTAAGAGAAGCACAGATTCCCAAAAAAAAGTGATAGAATGCTCTTTGAATTGGCAAAGATAAAAAAAAAAGAATAATTGTCAGCCAGTGCTATTAGGTGTAGGACAGTGAGGAACATGATCTTGTGTACTGTCTCTGGAAGAAGCCTCAACAAGTTCTAATCTGTGCATTCTACTCGTAAGGATCTATCCTTATGGATTGGTAGAAACAATTGTCTATTAAAACAGTCACTCAAGCTCAGCTTCAAGAGCAAAAATTTGAGAGCAGCCAAAAGGTTCACTTCCCGGTAAATCTCCAATAATATGTCTTGACCAAATAAATTGTTTTATGTCCATATGCTCAGACATTGTAAATATTGTTGTAAAGGGCTGTTTATAGGCATTAAAACGTTCATAGGCTCTTTCTGAATGAACAATGCAGGTTACCTCCAACATGTTCCTGTTTTAATCCTGTAGAGTTTATATATGCATTAAAAATTCTAGAAGCATATGTTCAAAATTAGCAGCGGTTACTTCTGGTTGGGAGAATTAAGGCAATTTTAAATGTTCCTTTTGATTGTATTTTAAAACATATCATATACTAAGCATGTCTTAATTCAAACATGGAAAAGGTAGAGGGAAAAATAATTGTGGGTCTCCAGAGTGCCCAATGCCAAGCTCTGGAACGTGGGTCAACAAAAGAGAATGCCTGGTTTGCCCTCATGGCTCCCTAAAAACACATATTTCAGAGTTGGCTGTGTACTTGCGGGCACCTCTGTGTTCCAAGGGCCGAGTTTTGCAAACAAGCTTCTCCAAGTACAGCGTATGCTCCTTCAGGTGGCTTTTGGAGCGCATCAGGTACGAGTAACACTAGCTCGTTTATCTTCGGATGAGTTTGTGCAGAGCCGGGAGGTGCTGACAGGCCCCAAGCAGAGAACAATGTTTATTTATACCTGCACACACTAATTCACGTCCTCTCTAAACGCAGAGCTCGCTCTCATGGTTTGCTCACAGTTTGCAAACATTTGCAGTTCTTTCCGCTGGCCGGCCCTCGTTTGGTTTGGCAGGGCTGGACCCAACGGTGGGGAGGGCGACAGAGAATGGGGCTCAATGCTGTCATTCATTCACGGAGAGGGAGCGTTGGCTTGTACCGATGCACGCTGGACATTTGGAGATCCCTGGACTTGTGTTTTTGCACTTTGACAGCTAATTGATACCTGCATTGTCTGTCCTAGAAGAGGTTTTTAACTGTGTGTGTGCGCACATGCATGCATGCACGCACGCGCGTGTGTCACCAGTGGGGGTCCTGCCTAATGCCGGAGCCATATGTGGCTATTGAATGCCTCTACAGAATGAACATTCCTATAAGCCAGGCTTTATTATGGCAGATTTCAAATATTTAAAAGCAAAGAAATGTGTATGATGACCCTCCCCCAATACGGAGAGGGGTAATTGCATCAGCAACAATCAACGCGTGGCCAATCTTTTTATAATCCCAACTGCAACACCCCAACTGTTAGACACCACTAATGCCAGTGGAGGTAGAGTTCAAGTTGCAAGTCTTAGACTCTAATGAGTAATTGTGAATTTTAGGGTGAGAAAAAATAGAATAGAGCAAAAGATTAGGGAGCCAGCCAGCCAGACCTGATCTGAATCAGGCTTGACCACTGTAACTTGCTGGTTGACTAATCTGAGGCTATTGAACTTTTTTGACCCTCATCTGTAAAATGGCATAACAATGTATAATTTGTCGGACAACTAACTTAAACTCATGGTACCCTTAAAGTACCAAGCACCCTTCTTTGTATCCAGCAGGTACTTAATTGTTTGATTACTATTTCTATTCCTCTATCTAGAGTAGACCACCTAAAGTATAGAAAGCCCTCCACGATGTTAAAGTTCCTAAATAGGTCGATGAATAATCATTACCCACCTGCTGAGGTCATTAATCAGGAATGAATACCTTTTGGGAGTAAAATCTGCAACTGTCCATTATATTTTAGCATAAACTGCTGCCTTCTCAATGTAGACAGTAAATAACCACCTACCAACATTGTCCAAAATTTCACCAACATCAGCCTGAACAAATTAAAGGGAACCCTCCCTCCCCCATTGGCTAGCCAGTTCTTTGGGTTAATTCTATAGATGTAAATAAGCTAATCATCATGTTCTCACCAGCTGAATCAATTAGCTTTCAGCCCCAGTGGCCAGTCTTCCAAAGAGGAAATGGAAAACAGAGCAGGTACGTTTAGGTGGGAATTTAGGGTTATTAGGGAAGGTAGGGAGTCTGAGGTTGGGGTGCAGGGACAGCGGGGCTTTAATTGGGTGGGGGAGATATGGGAGCCTGATCACCTGGAGAACGTGTGCTGAATGGAAAGAGGGTCACCGAACTTGGCCGCAGGGAATACCGTGGATAACTGTCCACAGGGGATTCGATGCAGTTCGGGGTCTGGGGTGAACACAGCGCCACCTTCCAGCTCCAAATCAATAGTGATCTACCTTGGAAGAGGCCCATTAATTTCTTAACCATTCTTCCCAATGGATTTCTCATCTGAGGCAAGTCTGCCCTAATAAGTATCCTTATCATGTGGGCTCTGAGACATGATAAGACACAGAAGCCTGCTACTTAGATCACCTTCAAGGAAGAACCGGCTGTCTGCCTGGAGGGGGAGTACAAGTGGGCTGACAGCTTCCAATGTCTCCACCTTCAAGGATCCAACCAGCCTTTGAGGCGACACCATATTCTTTCTGAGAAACGTCCCAACCAGCGACCGAGCATGACTTAGAATCCTAGGGCTTGGCCATTCCTGCCAGATGTGGGGCTCTTCCAGGACTCCCCACTGGATTCACCTGAACCCTGTCAAATCTGCATCATGGTAGAGGCTTGTGCTGGGAATCCTGCTTCCCTCCCCTTTTTTCACCAAGAATCAGATCTGCCTCAGGACATGCAAGCCTTCTCTGCCCAGTTCTGCTTCCTGCCCCTTTTCTTATTCACAGGCACCCCCGCCCCCCACTAACCTGCTCGCACTCCTAACTCAATTCTAGATGATCCACCTGACGGATGTGGTGTGACAGCCACCTTCCAAAATTGCAGGAAGTTGTCTTGTTTGTAACAAGTAACGGACTTAAAATATAAGCTTATACCATGTGCAAAACCAGCCGTATTTGAAAAACAACTCCGGGATCCTGGGTGGCTCAGTTGATTAAGGGTCCAACTCTTGATTTCAGCTCAGGTCATGATCTCACAGTCGTGAGATCGAGCCTCATGCCCAGCATGGAGTCTGCTTAAGATTCACTCCTCTCCCCCTCCCTCTCCCCATCCCCTCTTCTGCTCACACATGCTCCCTCTCTCTCAGAAAAAATACATAAAAATAAAAAACAGCTTGGCATTGTGATACTATTCCTTCATCCTGGAATTAACATTTCAGGATTTTCTTTACAAGCCCCATATTTCCTTTGGCCGTGTCTTTTGTCACCGGTTAGACAGCGGCATATCCCTTTCCAGCCTTCTTTCTGGAATGCAGAATATGACCCTATCATTCTGCCCTTCTCTGCCAGTGCCACGACCTTTTAACTTTCCCTTCTCCGAGTATGCTTTTCTTGAAGGTTGTCAATAGTTTTATTTAAAGAGGTGTCTTACATGCAGTCAGGACAAGAGAAGTTTCTCTTGAAGTTATCTGAATCCACGTGTCATATTCCTTATTTATTCAGCTATGAGTCAACATTTCTTTGTAGGGGCCCAGCATCTGTTAGGAGTTACATTTCATTGCGAACAGTGTCCCAAATAAAGTAGTTTTTTAAAAAGGAAATTTAGGGGCGCCTGGGTGGCTTAGTCGGTTAAGCGTCCGACTTTCGCTTGGGTCATGATCTCGCGGTTTGTGGGTTCGAGCCCCACGTCGGGCTCTGTGCTGACTGCCAGCTCAGAGCTTGGAGCCTGTTTCAGTCTGTGACTCCCTCTCTCTCTGACCCTCCCCTGCTCACGCTGTCTCTCTCTCTCCTAGAAATAAATAAAACATTAAAAAAAAATTTTTTTTAAAAAATAAATAAAAAGGAAATTTAGGGGCACCTGGGTGGCTCAGTTGAGTATCTGACTTTGGCTCAGGTCATGATCTCGTGGTCTATGAGTTCGAGCCGCACGTCTGGCTCTGTGCTGACAGCTCAGAGCCTGGAGCCTGCTTAAGATTCTGTGTCTCCCTCTTTCTCTGCCCCTCCCCTGCTCGTGCTCTCTCTCTCTCTTTGTCTCTCAAAAATAAATAAATGAGGAAAAAAAACAATTTTTTAATGTAAAAAAAAAAGGAAATTTGAAGAACTACAGAATGTGATGGCCTCCAAGCCGTAAAACATTACATATCCTGGAAATTCCTTTCCTGCATGTCCCTGGTTAGAGTGGGTTGCAGAGAGGTCCTTGGGGAGATTTGGGGAGGAGAAGGGCCACAGCAACCATTTTGTAGCTCATAGGTATTGTCGCTTCTCTGCTAGCACACCTCATTGGTGTGAGGCAGCATCGGGGCCCACCGTCATTTCATCTTTTTTTTTTTTAATGTTTTACTTATTTCTGAGAGAGACAGCGTGAGCAGGGAACGGTCAGAGAGAGAGGGAGACACATAATCCAAAGACAGGCTACAGGCTCTGAGCTAGCCGTCAGCACAGAGCCCAACACGGGGCTCAAACCCATGAACCGTAAGATCATGACCTGAGCCGAAGTCGGACGCTCAACAGACTGAGCCTTCCAGGTGCCCCCTGTTCCATCTTTTCTTGGATCCTCTGTTAGCGTGTTGGATGCCTGGGTCAGGTGTATGTGTTTAGCTCCACGATGAAAGTCCCCTGTTTCTAAGGACGGTATACATCTCTCAGGTCAGTGAGGCCTAACACGGGCTCAGTGTGTCCCAAGGACTCCAAATGGTGCTTGTATGTTCCGGCTTGCTCTCTTCTTTTATCTCATCTCCATCTCTCCTTCTCAACTGCATGTGGTCTCTAGCATCAGGTACAAAGGCCGCAGCCTCACGGGTATGGCTTAACCCACTCCTGAAGTTACTCAGGGTCCAGCCTCTGTCACAGAACACACATACACCCACGTGCACTAGTGACTCTGCTTCTCCGAGTGAACCTTCCCTGATGCTTTGGAATGGCATTCCCATCTAGTCATGAGGGATTCAGCCTCCTTGTCTTCTAGCTCATTCACCTTTATTACAAGAGCTTCAATCCTCAAGATCCCAAGGTATAGACCTCATACTATAGTCATCATTTCCTGTTTCCTGCAAAAAAATGGGGAAGAAGAGGAAGCCAAAGAAATGGCGGGCAGGGGAGCTTTCCCTGAAAGCCTCGCTCAGCAACCACGATAAACATCTTCGCTCTTCTCCCCCAGCTTCAGGAGAGTTTGGGAAGTGGAATTGTTTTAAGTTGGTCACTTCTGAGCATTTTGTTGCCAAGAAACAGAGAGATGAATGTGGGAGAGGGAAGTCCACCGTACCTGCTTCGGATTGTGTCTCCATCTCTCCCTCCCGCCAGAGATGGGAAAGGTGTGGCCTTAAACTTGGGAGCATGAAGTCCTGAAGTGTAAACCCCATCTGTACGTACCTTGGAGGAATAGCTCATTGAATAGAAGAGAACAGCGACCGTAACATGGGCTTCATGTAAATGCGCAGTTGAAATTCGGCATCTGAGACGGGGGTGGAGGACTGGAAACATTTTATGTGGAGTTTTTGGAAAGCTGGTGATACACTTGCCTGGAGAGGGTCTCCGGGAAGAGATCACACCCTGTGACTGTTGTTTCCACCGTGTACTTCAGACTTCAGGGGATACGTCTGCATCGTGGTGCACGTGACATGGCTGTTTCTGTAAAAGCAGAAGGCGATGTGTCCTTTTCCTCCTTTCTGACTTGTAAACCAGAGATGATGTTGTTCCTGTTTATACCAAACACTTTTAAATACAGAGAACATTTTTAAAAAATCCATATTAGAAAAAAATATGTATCTTAATTAGGAAACAAACTTTATAACATTGCTGAAGACTTTTCCGTGACTGTCCCCTTCCAATAATAACAGTGTCTAATTGTCAAATTTGGTATAAATGTGGGGGAACTGAAGAAAGTTTAGGAGGGGAGCCAAATAGGAAAATTACTGTATTAATTTTTTTCTTATTCATCTCTTCCAACTATTGCTTCATAGAGAAGGAAGCCAGAGACCTTTATTTATCATGCCTGTATTTATTTACCAGGCTGCTGCTTTTAAAATGGGTCACAATGTCCTATTTTGTTGGAAATGTCTTTTTTTATACAAGTATACCTTTTCATTTGGGCTCAAAACTAATTTGTTTTTTGAAAATGAGAAGACACATGCTAAGCTTAGGTAACTAACTTAAGATATTTTAAATTCTTTTTAAGTCTTTACTTATTTTTGAGAGAGAGACAGAGACAGAGTGCGAGTGGGGGAGGGACAGAGAGAGAGGGAGACACAGAGTCCGAAGCAGGCTCCAGGCTCTGAGCTGTCAGCACAGAGCCCCACGCAGGGCTCAGACTCACGGAAAGTGAGATCATGATCTGAGGCAAAGTCGGACCCTTAACTGACTGAGCCACCCAGGCGCCCCAAGATGTTTTAAACATTGACAGAATAATTAGAACTTAATATAGAGTATTATTTTACCAATAATAAATTCTGAAATATTTGTGCTATTAGCTACTGTGTCTAGAATGTAAGAGTTCAGGATATCTCCATTATTTAATATCAGAGAAATTTGAATTTGCTTGAGAATTCCTTAAATGTTGTTTTTGAGAATCATGCCCTTAAGAAAAACTCAAAAATGTTTTTCTAAGGAACTACATCATTTGCCAAGGTAAAAAATATGCACTTCGTGCTGATTAAAAGCATGATGTTAGGTAGTATTAGAAATCTCTGTCTCAGAATAAACAGTGGTGCCTGACTGGGCAGAAGGAAGGGTAGCAGGTATGACTCAGCCCACAAATACAGGGAAACAAAAATGTACCCCCTTTTATTTACTTTATTTCCTTTTTCCTGTAACCACTTATCTTTTTTAAAAAAGTTTTCAATGTTTACTTACTTTTGAGAGAGACAGAGAACGAGCAGGGAAGGGGCAGAGAGAGAGAAAGACACACACACCCAGAATCCAAAGCAGGCTCCAGGTTCTGAGCTCTCAGCACAGAGCCCAGTGTGGAGCTCGCACTCACGGAAAGTGAGATCGTGATCTGAGCCCAAGTCAGATGCTTAACTGACTGAGCCACCCAGGTGCCCCTGTAACCACTTATCTTCCAACCCAAGCTTCGATTCCACCGTGATGGAGGAAATTTAAACTTGGTCCCCTGTGGATCCACGCCACCTTTGCACTGTCCCTCACTCCCACCCACCCCCAAATTCTGGTGAGCTTCTGTAAGGAGGTGTGCATTTGTGAGGAGGGTGAGCAACAGGTCAGGGAAGTATTGTGTTGATTATTTGAGTTCTGGTTCCTGTTCCCCCCCACCCCCAAGCCAGCCTCCTCTGTTCATGCCCTCTGCTTCCTCTGTTTCCTTGTCTGTGAAGTTCACAGTGGAGCTAGTTCTCTCTCCTTCTGAAAGCCCCCCCGCCCCCCCTGCCCCCACTTCTGGGGGCAGTGGTTTCCCTGCTGCTCTGCTCCCTGCTTCCATACAGGAAACAGCCAGAGGTGAGGTTCCCTCTGCCTACCTGTGTCCCATAACCATTTCTTCTCTAGAGCCCTCTCTCCCCAGGAATCTCTGTGGGGAATGCAGACCCCGCTCCTCTCCTTACTTCCTGACCTTCCGCGGCCTTAATTTAAGTGCAGAAAACAGAACCTCCTCCCCACAAAGCCTCCCCGCCCCCAGGTATCTGTGAGCATTTATTTTGCCTTTGTGCAAATCAGAAAAAGGCACGCATCTGGAATGTCCACATAGGAAACAGTGTGCCCTGTGGGTGGGCACAGCTGTGTGGGCTCCCTGCTTGGTAAGCAGAAACACCTTTGTGCAGAGAAAAGGCCTCCTTCCTCTGGTGGGGAGGTGGGGAGGTGGGAAGTAGGAATGACATCCCTCACCCACGATCTCATTGCATCTCTGATCACAGGGAAGAAAAGTTTCCAAAATCGGTGGTTTTGGAATACAGATTTTTGATGCTCAATAGCTGGAAAGAGATTCTTTTTTCTTTCCTTTCTCTCCTCTTTTTTTTTCTTTTTAATGTTTATTTATTTATTTTAAGAGAGAGGGAGATAGAGGTAGAGCAGGAGAGGGGCAAAGAGATAGGGAGAGACTGAGAATCCCAAGCAGGGTCCACACAGTCTGCAGAGAGCCCGACATGGGACTCAAACTCATGAACCGTGAGATCGTGACATGAGCCAAAGCCAAGAAGAGTCAGATGCTTAACCGACTGGTCCACCTAGATGCCTGTCTTTCCTTTTTTTTTCTTTTCTTTTTTTTTTAATGTTTTTTTTAACGTTTTATTTATTTCTAGGAGAGAGAGAAAGAGACAGTGTGAGCAGGGGAGGGTCAGAGAGAGAGGGAGTCACAGACTCTAAAACAGGCTCCAGGCTCTGACCTGTCAGCACAGAGCCCGACGCGGGGTTCGAACACACGAACCGCGAGATCATGACCTAAGCGAAAGTCGGACGCTTAACCGACTAAGCCACCCAGGCGCCCCTTTCCTTTTTTTTTTCCTAATACATCACTTCTCTGAGGCAAATACATCACCTGACTGCTGCTTTAGTGTGTGTGTGTGTGTGTGTGTGTGTGTGTGTGCACGCACGTGCGTGTGTATCTCTTCCATCCTTCCAGGCAATTGGAATTTTTATTTGGCAAAGACAGAGGATACACTTCCCTTCTCCCTTTATCTGGCACTGAAACATTTGGAAGGGAATGAAAACAATTCTGACAGAATCTGTCTCAACTTTCAGTGGAAGACAAACACAGATTCCGTGTCCGGAGAAGTAAACAGAAAAACGAGCACACATATGGCCAGTAGTTCAAAATTAGGGAACCGAGTTAGCCACGCAGAAGTGTCCTCGTGCGGCACGAGATGTATGTGGACACCTGAGCCATTACCAGCAGCTCATAATGGTTGTTCATACAATTCTAATGCATTTTATTTTTTGTGTGTTTTACTATAAACATAATTACTAATCTTCCTCTCGTCAGGGATCACAGTGAATGAGTCCAGCGACAGGAAAAAGGACCTGACTGTGACGATATTCAGATTCTGAGGGAATTAAGCAAATTCTGCCACAAATTTATTCCCATAACAGACTGGGAGGCATGGATAGTTTCCAGATAATTCTGTTCTGGCTCTGGATTAGGCTCAGAGGAGTGTGTGCAGATCCTGAGATTTTTTTTTTCTTTCATGGTTTATTGTCAAGTTGGTTTCCATACCTCATCCCCAGTGCTCATCCCCACAAGTGTCCTCCTCCGTGCCCATCACCCCCCTTCCCCTCCCCCTCACCCCCATCAGCCCTCAGTTTGTTCTCAGTATTCAAGAGTCTTTAATGGTTTGCCTGCCCTGCTCTCCCCAACTATCTGTTGTTGTTTTTTTTTAAGATTAAGAAAATAAAGCTTCCGGGGCGCCTGGGTGGCTTAGTCGGTTAAGCGTCCGACTTTCGCTTGGGTCATGATCTCGCGGTTCGTGGGTTCGAGCCCTGCGTCGAGCTCTGTGCTGACTGCCAGCTCAGAGCCTGGAGCCTGTTTCAGTCTGTGACTCCCTCTCTCTCTGACCCTCCCCTGCTCACGCTGTCTCTCTCTCTCCTAGAAATAAATTAAAAAAAAACATTAAAAAAAAATTAAAAAAAAAAAAAAGAAAATAAAGCTTCCTATGCACATGTCGCTGGCAAATCATTACCACCTGCTTATTGCCCGCCCATGACAACCTTCATGAGCAGGCAAGCATGTCTTCATGTGAACGACAGTTTCCTCACTCCTTCTTTTTTAAAATTTTTATTGATTTTTAATTTGTAAATGTTTGTTTATTTTCAGAGTGACACACAGAGTGTGAACAGAGGAGAGACAAACACACAGAATCTGAAGCAGACCCCAGGCTCTAAGCTGTCAGCACAGAGCCCGACGTGGGGCTCGAACCCACGATCTGCCCATGACCTGAGCCAAAGTCGGATGCTCACCCGACTGAGCAACCCAGGGGCCTTGCTCACACCGTCTTTGGCCACAGGGATCCCGTAAAAACGATGGCCAGCTCAGACATCTAGGAAGATACTCAAATGTTTTTATCAGCGTTTCTCATTCTTCAAGTGCGTACGAGCCCCCTGATGAACTATGCAGATTTTTATGTATTTATGATGCAGGCTGATTCAGTAGGTCTGTGGTGTGAGGTCTGAGTCTCTGCATTTCTGACCCACGTTTAGGTGACGCCAAAGCTCCTGGTCCAGTGACCACACTTGGAGCAGCAGGGTTTTATGTGGCTGGGAGATTGAAGGTGCTGCTCCCCTGGGAACTTCAGGTAATCTCAGGTTGGCCTCCTTCCCCACCTTACACACGTCTTACGTTTGGGTGGGTGGGGCCTCCCACAGGTTCAGGAAGTGGTTGTGCACCTTAGGTCATTGGTGTGAACTGGATGGGTGGTAGGTAGGTCTGGGATAGTGGCTCTGAGTATGTGAGCGGCCCATGTATCAGGCCTATTATACTTCTGGAGGACAGAGTGCAATCCGAGTGATTACTTTCTCGAGTACTCAGTTTGGATCCTTATTGGGTGTAGAGCATGTATAGGCTGGGCCACATCTCTGGCAGGGTCCACGTATCAGGGTGGTCATGGTGTCCAACACTCAGTCTATTGAATGTTTAATACGTCTGGCCCACTGTTGTCAGTCTGTCTGAACCGGGCAAGTTTTTGGCCTTTCCATGTCTCCTGAAGCCTGACGAAGGCCATGTAGCTCAGGAATACAGCACAAGGATACATTTGGCAGGCAGGCTGCGTTCCTGTGGGCTTACAATGACCGTTCTGGCTCACTCCTTCTGCAAAAGGAGTCATCCTCACCTTCTTGAAAGATGTCTGACTCTGCTCCTGCTCCTTATCTGGGCCCATTCCCGTGCCAGATAGTCCACACACGGGAAGATGCCTCCAAGAAGCCTCAAGAAAGAGCCACGTTTGCCAAATACCAGCCTGCGTCAAAGGCTTCTCTGCTTTCTTCCCCCTCCTCTCTCCCTGCCCCCCCCCAAAAAAAACCCCAACAAATAAAGCAACTACACTCTTCCACTTCCTATCTCTAGGTTTCTTCATAGTCAGGGAGGTAATGAAAAGCACAGAGCTCTTCCCTTTCCCCACCCCCCATCTCTGGGCATCAGTTTCCCCACCAGTAAAATGGGAAGGATTGTTCTGACTTGTGGAGTTTGAGGGAGGGTTAAATAATGTCACATGTAGAATGACGTGTCTTCGCAGTGAGTAAAATAATAAAGGGTGATGATTTCTTTAGCCATAAAAACTCTGAAGAGGCATATAGTGAAAACAAGGCTCAGCTGAACCTCAGGAAACATAAGTAAGATTTGTATGGACAGTGACCATATCATCTGTTGTCCAAACTGGAACACCGTAGAACACTCTTTGGTATTTTGCTCTTAGTAACCATGACAGTATGACAGGTGTAATCGGACCCTCTACAGGATGTACACTCATCCGATTTATGTACAATTTAAGTTTCAAAAAAAACCTGTAGTTCACATTCTCAAAGAAAACTGGAGAGGCCATCGCTCACTTATCAAAAACAATCTGAGATAAGGAAGCCATTGGATAAAAAGAAGAGCGAATTAGAAGCAATCAATGAAAGTCAATAGAAACAGGGAACGGAAGAGTGGAGACCACAGAAAATTAAACTAGCACCTTGGGGAAGAAAGTGCAACTTCTAGAACTTGCAGAAAAAAACTGAAGATTATCTGAAAAAAATACAAGAAATGACACCGACACAACTGGACATCTATATGCAAACGCAATGAATCTAGACACAGGCTTCACACTTCTGCAAAAATTCACTCCAAGTGGATCATAGCTCTACATGTAAAATGTACAACCATAAAACTCCTAGAAGATACATAGAAAATCTAGGCCACCTTGGGTTTGGTGATGATTTCTTTAGATATAACACCGTTCGAGAACCCCTGCTCTACAAAACGTCACTATGAAGAGCACAAGAAGACAAGACACAGATGGGGAGGAAATCTGTGCCAAATCAGCTAAAGGACTGGAGTTCCATATTCAAGAAGAACAATGAAAACTGAAAAATAAGAGGGGTGCCTGGGTGGCTTAGTTGGTTAAGCATCCGACTTCAGCTCAGGTCATGATCTAATAGTGAATGAGTTTGAGCCCCACATCAGGCTCTGTGCTGACAGCTCCGAGCCTGGAGCCTGCTTCAGACTCACACTCTCTCTCTCTCTCTCTCTCTCTCTCTCTCTCTCTCTCTGCCCCTTTCCATACTCTGTCTCTCTCTTTCTCTCAAAATTAAGTAAACAAAAAAAAAAAACCCAAAATAAGAAACCAACCCATTAAAAGTGGCCCAAAGATGTGAACAGACTCCTCATCCCAGAAGACATACAAATGGCAAAGAAGAAAAGGTGGTCCACATCATATGTTACCGGGGAAATGTAAATTAAAACAATGAGGGGGCTCCAGGGTGGCTCAGTCAGTTAGGCATCTGACCTTGGCTCAAGTCATGAGCTCACCGTTCATGTGTTCAAGCCCCACGTCGGTTTCTGTGCAGAGCCTGCTTGGGATTCTCTCCCTCTGCCCCCTCCCTGACTTATTCTCTCTCTCCCTCAAAAATAAAGAAATAAACTTTAAAAAGCAAAACAGTGGAGTTACCACTACATACCTATTAGAACAGCCAAAATTCAGAATTTTGATGGCATCAAATGCTGGTGAGGATGTGGAGTGGCAGGAGCTCTTATTCATTGCTGGCAGGAACACAGAATAACACAGCCACTTTGGAAGACAGTTTGGCACTTCCTTACTAAAGAAACTAACTGTATTCTTACCAGATGATCCAGCAGTCGGGCTCCCTGAGCTGAAAACTTATGTTCCCATAAAAACCTGCACGCAGATGCTATTAGAAGCTTTGTTTGTAATCATCAAATCTTGGAACCAACCAAGATGTCCTCCAGTAAGTGAATGGGTAAACAAACTGTGTTGCATCCGGACAAAGAATAACTAGGAAGCAATAAAATAAATAAAGAAACAAATAGCCATGAGGCCTTTAAAAGGCATCGAGGAATCTTAAACGCATCTGCCTGAGGGAAAGTAGCCAATCTGAAGAGGCGACATACTTTATGATCCCGATTATATCACATCCTGGGAAAGATAAAACTATGGAGACAATAAAAAGATCAGAAGTCGGCAAGGAATAAAGAGGGGTGAGTATGAGGGAGAGATGAACAAATAGAGCACGGGAGATTTTTAGGGGAATGAAACTTACTCTGTAGGTGACCGTATTGGTGAATGCGTGCTATTATATACTTCTCAGAAGCCTATAGAATGTACGACAGCAAGAGTGAACCCTAACATATAGACTTCAGTGGGTAATATATATTGATAATGAGTTCATAGGTTGCAAGAAATGACCACCCCAACTCAAGATTACTTTTCTCTGTTTTTTTTTTCTGAAAACCTAAAACTGCTTTTAAAAAGTATGTTCATTTAAAAAATATATCTAAGAGATATAGAAGAGAGATGCTCTGAAGAGAAAATCAAGAAATTTTATATATACGCAAAAGTACTTTCACTAGGAAAGAACAAAGCAGGCCAAGAGAGGCAGTAATGAAAGAAATTATTCATGAGAACGATTTAGATATTTAAACCAAAGGGCAAACTGAATGCCAGGCAAATTTAGTCAAAAGAGACCTAGATTATCAGAAGTAAAACTTTAATTTTGAGGAATTTAAATGCAATGGGGAAAAATTAAGGATCCTTCCCCCCACCCCCATAAAAATAAATAACAGTAGAAAATGAATATTAAAATGTAATTCTGCAAGGGTGCCTTGGTGGCTCAGTTGGTTAAGCAGCCGACTTCGGCTCAGGTCATGATCTCACGGTTCATGGGTTTGAGCCCCGCGTTGGGCTCTGTGCTGACAGCTCAGGGCCTGGAGCCTGGTTCAGATTCTGTGTCTCCCTGTTTCCACCTCTCCCACTCATGCTCTGTCTCTCAAAAAATAAATAAACGTTAAAAATTTTTTGAAATATATCTAATTCTGCAGGGAAAAAAAGTAACCTCAGTATTTAATATCAAGCCAGTATGATTTTATGTGCAAATGCAACAGAGACATTCTTAGATATATTTGGGGACTTGGAAAATGCACCTCATGTTATTCCTGCCTTGAAAAAATATGAACCAAAAATGTCCTGCTCATTAGAAATAAATTACAGCAGAGAATTATAGAATAAGAGAATTATTGCATTAAAAAAATGGTGATGTGTGATATACATCCAGTATAAACGCATTTTTAAAAAGTTGACTTTTAAGCAGTCATTACTGTGATCAAGCAGCAGTATGAGCAAAAAGAACAAATCTTGAAAGAGACTACATCCCGTATCATGAAATATTTACAAATACTGATCATTTAGAAGCCACAAACATTTCAATAAATTCCAAATCAGAAATTACATGGGCACAGAATGCAGGAAAACTCAAAAGTCTCGGCAGAAGCATAAACACACAAAAAATAAAACTTCTTGGCAATTTAAAATATTCTCAAATACCCTGAGTCAAAGAAGAAATCAAAACAGCAATTCTGGACTAAGAAAATAATGGCAACTTCGAAGTCACTTATCACAATCACATGTGGATTGAGCTGCACTCAGAGACAAATTTATTACCTTGAGTACAAGAATAACTGAACTAAGATTTCAGTTCAGCTCATCCCTATTCGGATGCTTTTAGGCTCTGCTGTTCATTTGATTGTGGCTAATTAACGAGAGCAGACATCCTTCAGGTTCTGTTTCCTGCCAGCTTTTTCCTACAAATGCCTGGATGTTTATGGCAATCCTTGCTTTCGCTCCAGCTAAGAGTCTGGAACAATCTTGCCTAAATGGTGGTTCTCAAGTGTGGATTGGCCAGCGCAGAATGAGGGCCTCTAATGTCATAGATGAGATTCCTTAAGGACATACTGTCAGTATCTGTTTGCTACTATGCATAGGGGATTATACCAAAGAAAGTTCAGCAACACCACTGAAATTGAAGCAGAAATTGATACCGTCCCATCGGTTTAAAGAAAATGTGAAAGGCAATGTTTGTCTTTTTTTTTTTTTTTTTTAAGCTACTGTTGGATCTAGAAAGTAAAATTTCTTTTTAATTTTCTTTAAGTTTATTTTATTTCAAGAGAGACTCAGCTGAGGCAGGGAGGGGCAGAGAAGAGGGAGAGGGAATCCCAAGCAGATTCCGCACTGTCAGAGCAGAGCTAGATGTGGGGCTTGAACTCAAGCCATGCAATTATAACCTGAGCCAAAATCAAGAGTCATACACTTAACCGACTGAGCACCCAGGCACCCCTAGGAAGTGAAGAATTTTTAATGTGTATGTAGGCACATATCGATATAAATTGCCTAGCAGAGGCAGGGTGTTATTTGGTTAATTAATACATTTTAGTGTTTGCATATCCTACTGCTTGCATGGTTTCTAGTGCTTGTTAGGTCAGATTTCTGCAGAGATGGGCACATTGAACCGGATGGAACTGTAAAAATGTACGATTTTCACGTGTGTAACTAGCTGTCGATTATAAATAAAATTTTGCCAAAAACAAATACTGTTTGGATATACTATTTGGAACTGGGGCTTCATGGGGGAATTTGCAGGCTTGCCTCTGCTCACCCGCATCATATCCTTAAGGAATATGCATTGTGGGGTAAGAGGAGCAGAGTGAGCAAGGGGGAATGGAATAACCTATATAAACTACCAATGTTCATCCCTGGAACTGGGTTTGAGAGATCGTTTCCCAAGATGACGGTGGCCGCCATAAGGCTAACATCATTTCCTGAGCTTGTAGGCCACGATGGTCTCTCTTTTATGTTTTCCTTGAGTCCCCGGAAGGCCACAGGAGGGATGATGGGACTCCCTTCCCTCTAGGACAGTCACCAAAGAACCAGAATTTCATAGCTGCATTATTGACTAAGTCAGAAGAGGACCCAGGCCCGTCTCTTGAAAGGGAGTACAATATTAGAAATATGGACATTTTTTAACCGCCCCCCCCAAAAAAAAAAAATCTCTGTGTACTGACCACTCATCTTAAAAAGAGCCACAGCGCGTTTTCTTTTACAGACAGAAATGCATTATAAACAGCCCTGGTGGAAATAGCCTACTAAGAGGAGAATATTGCACGCTTTTGGTATTTTGAAAGAAAATAATTTAATGTTGTACCTGATTTTTTTTTAACTGAAATTGTTCCCAAAGTGTCCTCAAGATCCGTAATCTCCTGTACTCACAGAAGAGTTATCAGATACTAGGAGCATGTCAACGAATAGCCTTATCATAAAATTCTGTGCCACGTGTTCTAACTTCATCATTTATCTGGGAAATGCTTTAAAGATACTTTTCCTTTGCTACATCATGAAAAGTCCTACGGTGCAGGATAAAGGAAATAATGGATTGGTATTGGATGGATCTGAGTAGTTGATATTACAAGACTAAAAGATGGGCGTTTTTGAAAATCAGAATAATCCAGCTTGCCTTTGGTATGCTTAGATCATTTATATGAGAAGTTTTCGCTCACTGACTGATTCATTCATTTATTCTTTCACTCCTTTATCAATTTAGTCAATTAAGTGCCCAGGCGTTTGTCAGACCCTGAGCACATAAAAGCATCAAGACATGCTCGTAAGGAGGTTTCTGGGTAGTGAGGGATACAAGCAATACTGTCAGGGCTGAATCTGGGGGCAATGAGAGCATAGAGAAAGAACCGCTAACCTGTCCATGGGAGATTACAGCCAAGGGACACAGGAGGAACATCACAGCAGAAATCCAAGCACAGATAAGGGCACCTAGGTGGCTCAGTCCGTTGAGCATAGATAAGGGCACCTAGGTGGCTCAGTCCGTTGAGCATCCGACTGCAGGTCAGCTCTTGATCTCACAGTTCATGGGTTCAAGCCCCAGTCATACTCTGTGCTGACACTTCAGAGCCTAGAGCCTGCTTTAGATTCTGTCTTCCTCTCTCTCTCTGTTCTTTACTCACTCATGCTCTTTCTCTGTCTCAAAGATAAATAAAAACATTTAAAAAATTTAGAAATCCAAGCACAAATAGTGTTTGAACAGGATGTGAGGCAGTAAGAAGAGAGATGAGAGCCTGGAGGCTTATGTAGAGATTCAGAAGGAGCCCTTGATGACAGGGAGTGTAGTGGGAGGGGTATAGAAGAGGTAAGGGAGAAGCGAGTCTTGAAGAGAGAGTCCAAATCTTGAAAGGCTTTCCATGTCTAACAATTTGGATTTTATCCTTAGAGCAATGAAGAGCCACTGAAGGGTTCTGAATAGCAGAGCAATGTAATCAGATTTGTTTTAGGAAGACAATTCTAAACGCAGAATGAAAAAGTAATGTGTAATACAGTGAAAAAATTTTAATGTTTATTTATTTTAACATGGATTCCTTTTTGAGAGACAGAGACAGAGTGTGAGTGGGGGAGGGGCAGAGAGAGAGGAGGAGACCCAGAATCTGAAGCAGGCTCCAGGCTCTGAGCAAGCTGTTAGCACAGAGCCTGATACGGGGCTTGAACTCATGAACTGTGAGATCATAACCTGAGCTGAAGTTGTATGTTCAATCTACTGAGCCACCCAGGGGCCCCAAAACAGTGAGAATTTTAACAGGGTTAAAACCACTCAGGGTTAAAGCAGTCCAGACAAGAGATTCCAGATAAGATCCAGGTAAAAGATACAGATGGCCTCTACTAGAGTGCTGGTTTGGGGGATGGATGGAACTAGATGTAGTTATTCAGTGGTTTCAGGAGGAATTGACAGGGCTTGGAACATGGTTTAGGAACCGTAGAAGAGGGAAGAATCCAAGATGCCCCCGTGCTTGTGGTTTGGACCTCTGTGCAGATTGTGGTTCCAGTCACTGAGGAGAAAGGAGCACAGGAAACACTGAAGGTTTGATAGTGGAAGGGAGAGAGGATGGTAAACTCCGTTTTGGACAATTTGGTTGAGATTGGAGATGAAGATTTCCATTGGGCAAGTGGGTGTGCTGATCACAAGTGGACTAGAATAAAGCCATAGCAATGAATCAAATCAAATCAAAGCACTTCTGGGGAGTGTTCAGCATAACAGGGTCCAGAATAGACACTAGCATAAATAATATGTTTAAGGGGGGCAGTCAGGAGAAAAAGATTATAGTCCAAAGGATGTATTAAATGACATGACAAAGGATGTAATTAGTAAAGCCCAGAACATGAAAAATTCTGCAGCCCTTCAGAATATATGACAATTAAAAGCCAAGAACCAAATGCAAAGTGTGAATCTTGTTTAAACAAATTGTAAAAAATAAATAAATAAATAGTAATAATAAAACAAAAACAAACTTATGAGTAATTGGGGAAATTTAAACACTTCCTGGCTATTTGGTGAGAGATTTGTGTTAATTTTTGCCATACTCAGGCTATTGTGGTTATGTGTTGTTGTTGTTTTTTAAGTTTTTTTTGGTTCTATTTTTTATTGTGGTGAAATACATGTGATGAAATTTACCAACTGAACCATTTGTAAGGGTACAGCTCAGTGGTAACAGATAAATTTATAATGTTACACAACCATCACTACGATTGATCTTCACATCTCTTTTGATCTTGCAAAACTGAGACTCTGTACCCATGAACCACTAATCCCCCATTTTTCCCTTCTTCTCAGCCTGGCAACTCCCATTCTCCAATCTGTCTCTATAATTTTGACTACCCTAAGTGTGTCATATATGTGGAATCCTAGACTATTTGTCTTTCTGTGATTGGTTTATTTCATTTAGCATAAAGTGGTTATGTGTCTCACCAGAATAATGTCTTTTAGAGATGCATACAGGAATATTTAGAGATGGATGCAATGATGTGATGTCTGAGATTTACCGCGAAATAATCTTGTGGGAGCAGATGGTGGGGGAATGACTGTGGTATGGATGAGATAAGAATAGCCCTGTGTCAATAATTATTGACGCTTGATGATGGGTACATAGGGATTCACTCTCTTCTATTTTTGCGTATGTTTGAGATTTTTCCATTTTTTAAAGGTTTATTTATTTTAAGAGAGAGAGAGAGCATGTGTGCAAGTGGGGAAGAGGCAGAAAAAGAGCAGGGAGGAGAGAGACAGAGAATCCAGAGCAGGCTCCATCCGCATTGTCTGAGCAGAGCCTGATAATGGGGTCAGAACTAACAAACCTTGAGATCATGACCTGAGCCAAAGTCAGATGCTTAACCAACTGAGTCACCCAGTTGCCCCAAGATTTTTTTCATTACTGAGTTAAAAAAAAAAAAATTTCTCTCCTACCCCCACCCCACCATGACCAAACTCAAGTAGAACTTTCTTCCTAAGTGAAATCTCATGTGGAAATCAGCCTACAAAATATGGGTTGAAGGAGTTGTTCTTATATACCTAAGGCTTTGAACCCAGAGCCCATAGCTCTGACTTTCTGGTAACCTTCTTGCTCTGTCTCTTGCTTCGCCCAATTCTAGCTCTTTCCCAGAAGACTGCTGGTAAATAGATTGGCATGTAGGAATGGATAAGGAGTGATCATATTACCAATGATATGCTTCAACTTTCTCCTCACACCCACTGAGCTCTCTCAAGAGGCAATGAGCATACAGACAACACTGGATACCATATTTGCCTTGAAATAAAGTCATGTGAGTTCCTGGGATTTCTTTAAATGCCAGGTTTAGTTATTCCTTTAGATATCAAGTTAAATAGGAAAAAAGTGTTCTGTGACCATCACCACTTAAACTGGAGAAAGATGCACTGTATTTCTATCACACTGAAAATAATTTTGCGAACATGTTTTGCTTTTAAACATAGCCTTATGTAGTAAATTTTAATTTCCAGGAAAGATAAAAATGTACTGTCAAGAAATACAAGGGGCGCCTGGGTGGCTCAGTTGGTTGAGCGTCCGACTTTGGCTCAGGTCATGATCTCACGGTGTGTGAGTTCGAGCCCCGCGTTAGGCTCTGTGCTGACAGCTCAGAGCCTGGAGCCTGCTTTGGATTCTGTGTCTCCCTCTCTCTCCGACCCTCCCCTGCTCATGCTGTCTCTCTTTCTTTCTCTCTCAGAAATAAAACATTAAAAAAATTTTTTTAAAGAATTACAAAAGTAACACAGTACAATGCTATTAACTAAACTACAGATATTTGGATTTCTGCAGTCTTTCCACTCATGTCCTTTATTCTGAGATTCAATCCAAGATTCCACACTGCATTCAGTTATCACAAATCCTCAGTCTCCACCAATATGTGACAATGCCTCCATCTTTCCCTGTCTTTCATGGTCTGGACCCAGAAAGGTGCTCATTTGAACATCAGCGTAGTACTACCCTCCTTCAGGATCGCAGGATTCCCTGAAAGGTGGGGGGCAGACAGCCCTTGCAGATGTTCATCTGTCTGATGAACAGGAAGTTTTAGAAGCCCAAACACCCCCTTATACCCTGTAGCTTCTTTTACCCCTCACTTGCCTTTCCCCTCTTCTGTCCAACCTAACCAAACTCTCTCAGATGGTATTCAGCCTATATGACAATCCTCTACTAATGATGAGCTTCTGCTTCCAGGACAGATTGGTCCTTACTGCTTTCTAAAGAGGAAAACGGTGCACGTAGCCATAGAGAAAGGCTTTCAAGTGGTTTTACTCAGAAGGCCGCTACATGGCCATTCTGTATTTAGTAGTACACTAACTCTACCAGAACGCACCATGGAATGGGTCCTCGAGATGCCTCTTTAAAGCCAGGATTGCTAAACTACTCATGCTTTTATTTAAAAAAAATACTACAACAAAACACAAAACAAACCTGACTTAGATAATGGGAGCTGCTGCTCTATGGATCCATTTGCTTTATGGTCTAAAATGGGGTTTTAATAAATGTATGCTCTGGTAGACACATTTGGAGCCGGGATATTTTATATCTGGGCTGGTGCTTTCCTGCCAAGGCTTAGCACTCTTCATCTCCCTCAGGGTCCCCTAGGCAGCAAAATGCACACTTACTACTACTTAGACTCCTTCTTGCCTTGGGCGCTCTCTCCATAAAGACCAAAATGTATTACATCAAGCATGAACAGGTCAACTTGCTTCTCACCATCGCTGTGGTAGCTGTCTTTTCATCAGCGCATTTAGAGATAAACTACCAAATCAAAAATCGCCCCACTCCCCTGCAAACAAAGGTGAAGACTCTTCCATCTAGGCTTCACTAATTCCACAGCTCTGTGATAATCGTTGATAAAAAGTAAAGCACTTGAAGTAGAAAGTTGGGCCTGATGTCTCTGTATGACTGTGCAGTTCGCTCAGGGGTAAAGTAAATCTATTCGCATGTCAGTTGCTATTTCAAAAGAAGGATTGAGCTTTTGAAATTAAAGGTTTTTCTAATATGCTTCAGGATCTAGAGATTTGTGTGTGGAAAGGGATTCTGATCTTTGATGTATTACACTGTGATGGTCCAATTTATTACTTGGCTGATAATAGGTACCATCTTAGAACATAATAGAACCGCTTCGTTAAAACCAATGTGTCATTTAGAATTTTTACTGCCAACTGAATTTTTTCCCCCAACTGTAGTATAAGCTCCTTGAATTTAAGGATCATACAATTCATTTTTTTTTTTTGGTGTCCCTAAACTACTTGCTCAATCCCTTCCTCATCATGGGGATCATAAAAGTGCCTTACACAGAAAGAATGCTTAGTAAAAGATTTTCCTTAAGTATTACGACACTTGATTTTTCTAAACATGTGGATTCAACCAGTTTAAAGCAGCTGGATGTGCTCTTGTTAGTTTCTTATTTATCTCGTTTTCAAAACTCTCTCTTTAAATTGTTTGCTTTCTACCTTCTCTCTTTTTTAAATGCTTATTTATTTTGAGGGGGTGGGAAGAGAGAGACTGTGAGCAGAGTAGGGGCGGCAGAGAGAAAGGGAGAGAGAATCTCAAGCAGGCTCGGTGCCAACAGTACAGAGCCAGACACAGAGCTCAATGTCATGAACTGTGAGATCATGACCTGAGCCAAAATCAAGAGTTGGATGCTTAACCCACTGAGCCACCCAGGCTCCCCACTTTGCCTTATATCTTTAATAGGAGTATGCTATCAGGCTGATTTGAATGCAAGTACCAAAGAATGGAACTAAAGTGGCCTAACAAAGAAGAAAATTTATTATCGCGCATTGCAAGAAGTCAAGGGGTAGAATGGTTAATAGGTTGATTAATTTAGAAAGTTGGCAGTATAACATCCAAGATCTGTTCTCACTATGATAACAAAAGCCCTCGTGGTTGCAAAATGACTATGACAGTTACAATAAAGGTATCCCCCACAGCAGTGTCTCTGGACCAGAGAGAGGGCCTCCTTTCTTCTGTCCCTGTCCAGAGGCTTCCCAGAAGACTTCCCTTCATGCCATAGTCCCATTCCTATACTGGTCACGGACATGATGGATGGAATTACCTGGGTAGCTGCAGACCGATGAAGATTCACCCCAAGGCTATAAAGAAGCCCAGTGTCTGGGAAGCATTTGCCTGCTCAAACGCAAAAGTGAGAGTGTCATTTATAAGAAATATACCGTGGTCATCTGGGTGATGCATGGTCTTCGTTCATAGTTCCTTGTTCACAGCATCCGAGACCCTAGGAGCCTCCCCAAAGCTGAAAGGGATTAACAGTGTCTTTTTTTATGTTAATGAGGTAACTTTAGAACTCTGCTGAAGGATGGAAGGATGGGGGCCAGTTGCCTGGAGAGCCAACCCTGTGATTAGGAGGCTGGAACGTTCAGTCCCACCCCTAGACTGTCAGGGATGGCGGCGAGAGAAGAGGGTCAATCAATCAGTGGCCAAGGACTTAGTCAATCATGACTATGTAATGAGGCCTCCTTAAAAGCCCAGGAGGGAAGCTCCTTTGTGTGGAAATTCCTCTTCTGTCTTCACCTGGCTGTTGGTTGTTCATATCCTTTAACCAATTTGCGAATATAAGAAAGTGTTTCCCCGCATTCTGCGAGCTGTTTTAGCAAATTAATCAAATTTAAGGTTACTGGAACCTTTCATCTTGGTCAGCCAGAAGCAAAGCTTGCGGGGGAGGCGGGGGGGGGAGCGATCTTGTAGAACTGAGCCCTTAACCTGTGAGCTCTGATGCTATCTCTGGGTGGAGAGTGTCAGAATTGAGTTGAATTCTCAGACACCCTATCCGTGGCTTAAGACTTGGCTTGGCGTTATTGGGGGGGGAGGGGAGGGGAACCACTCCTCACCCCCACATGGAAATTGGGTCCAGGAACCCTAGAAGAATAAGCAAATCTGGTGCTGCTGGTGAGAAAGAGGTTGGCAATAACCACAGATAACAGTGTGCCGCAAGCCACGTGTCTTACTGGAGAAAACTGGGTAGATGCTACGTAGTTCTGTGCCATTTTCATTAGTAAGAATCGCTTCCTTCTTGAGGCTTTCCTCCTTGATAACGTAACTTAGGTTTTGTTCAGGTACAAGAGGTAATAGGCTCAAAGAAGAGGATTCTAGTCCTAGGTGATGAGTTAGCGATGAGTCTTAAAACAGCTATGGTAACCCCAGTTCTGTTTGCCAGTGAGCAGTTGAGGAAAGTCCAGTGACCCATTCTGGTCACCAGGGTGGATAAGAAATTCTCTCAGGTGGGTCTCTGGGAAAGGTTTTTCTACCTGATAACATGGCCAATGAACTGGGGGTCTGCTACCCTGACTTGCTTCCTGCCTTTGACCTTGGTTACATGACAACATGATACAGAATTGCTGCAAGCGTTTCTCCTTCTTAAGTGGAACATTCCTGACATACAAGATAGCAGAACAGAAGCAGGAGGGGTCTGAGTATTTGTGAATGTTGCTGAGCAATTGAATCATCCTTGAGACTACTTCCCTTCGGACTTCTTTTTAACGAGATAACAATAAACCCCCATGATGGGGGGGGTTTATTTATAAAAGCCAAGATTTGGATGGCTTTTGCCACTCGCTACTGAAAGCATCCTGACGGATGGATAACCTTCCTAGACCTGTTAACCGCAAAGCCCTTTATTGTCGTAGATGTACAGAAAGAATGTAAAAGTTTTCTTTCTTTTTAAAACATAATAGCTGAAGTCAGCCTGGGGCAAAAAGACAAACAGGAAACATTTATGTGTATGTAATTGGAGGTCAATAAATGTTCATCTAAAAAATCAATAAATGTTCTACAAGCTTATTATAATGGTTTCTCAGGACACATGTTTTTTTGATACTTATAGCAACTAACATGCTTTCTTTGGCACTTGGAGGAACTCTGTGTTTATGTCCTCCCTAGAAATTTCATGCATTTCTGCACATTTTTCCCTGCTACTTTGGGATCCTGGGTGTTCTTGGAAAGAACTACTTGTAACTTCCCTGGCTTTCCTTTCTGTAATTGTGAACTTGTAACTTGCTTTTGCTAGCTGCTAGCTAGCTGCCAAGCATTTGTCCAAAAGTATGTTCCCACAATCACTTCCTTTTACAGTATTCAATATACAAGGCGTCTTAAACATTTCTCCATAATATTCTTACAGACCATTCATCTTTTTACTAAAAACAAAACAAAACAAAATAAAAAACTTTTAATATATGAAGGATTTCAAATACTCAGCAAAGCCCGGGAAGTTATATGGCAAACAATCATGTACTCAGTTCCCTTGGCCTCATACTCATATTAAATTCAGGTGTAATCTGTGTTATCGTAGCCATATTTCCTTACAGATAAAGCTAGAGATTAACCTCCATCCCTTCTCCTCCCCTCCGGTTAGAGGTAACCATTGTCTCGATGATGATGGTAATGACAATGATGACGACGATGACGATGATGATGATGATGATGATGATAATGATGGTAATAAAAGCAGCAAATGTACTGTATGGTGGCCATTATTCTAAGCATTTTGCATACATTAGCTCCTTTAATGCCCACTGCAGGCATATGACACAAATATTGTTTTCATCCCCCATTTTATAGACAAAGGGAAGAAGATAGATTGGTTAAGTAACTTGTGCAAAGCCATATATACAGCTGGTAAACTCGATTCTAAGCCAGGCAATTTAGGTTTCCCGTATACCACCCCATACTGATGTTGGCATGTACGTTACATATGTTCTCTAAATATATACGCACCCATGATACATATACCTTGGGTTGTTTTTTACATCTAAACAAATATATGACTTGATAACACTTGTGTTTTTTCCCTAGTGTTGTTGGGTTTTTTTTGTTTGTTTGCTTTTTGGGTTTTTTTTTTGCTATTACAAGCCATGTTGCCATAAACACCCTGACACATGTGTCTTACATGTACTGCCCTGTGGCAAACATCTAGAAGACAAACTTCTGGTTGGCAGAACAGGATCCACACTTTTTGTAAGTTATTCCAGAATTGTTCTTCAAAATAGTTGTGCCAGTTTGCAGTCACACGAGCTCGATATAAGGCTTCCCCTTTCCAATAGCCCCACCCATTCTTGGAATGGGCTGTATTGATTGACTATTGACTATTGATTTTTGCTGACCTGGTAAGTTAGGACAGTATTTCGTTCTAATTCGTACTTTCTTTGAATCCTAGGTAACATCTTTTCATATGCTTATTGTGATTCTTGTTTTTCTTGGATTGCCTTGCAGATGTTTAAGGAATTCGGTTAATTCCCAGCTGTATAAAGTTGGTTATATGGGTTGCAATACCTACCATGGTAGGTATTGACTTCCTTTTTCTTATTATCCTGGTCCACCAAAGTCCATAGTTTAACATAATTTTATTTACAGTATTTATTTTCTCAATTTGGATTATGCTTTTGTTACCATAAATAATATGACAGTATCCAGATGTCAACAAGATATTCTCCTAGATTTTCTTTGTAAATTTTGCCTTTCACTTTTATGTGATTTTTATGCATGATATGAGGTAGATATCCAGTTTTACCCTTTTTCATATGAATAGCTGGATTTCTTTTTCTTTTCTTTCTTTTTTTTTCTTTTTTTTTTTGCATATGGTGATGTCTGAGTATCATTTATTGGATACTCAGATTCTTTGCCCAGTGATTTACAATGCCATCTCTGTCATATTCCAAATTTCCATACCTAAGTGATTCTGTTTCTAAGCTCTCTATTCCCTGTGGCAATATTGCACTGTTTAAATTACTACAGCTTTATGATGAGTACCAGTATTCAAAAGGGTCACACCTCTCTCTTTTCCTCCTCCTCCTGCTTCCCTCCTTTTTTTCTTTGTAATTTTTTAGCTCGTTCTTGTCAAGTCTTTGAAAAACCTACTGAGATTTTTTTTTTTTTGGAAACAATATTGAATGTATAGATATATTTGGGAACTATTGCAGTCTTTAAAATACTGGACCCTTCCATCCATGAATATAGTAAATCCTTTTTTTCTTTCCCCCTTCAATAGGTTTTGTGGCTTTCCACATAAAAATCTTAAACACCATTTGTTAGATTTATTTCTGGGCACCTTAAAAGCTTTTATTGCCATGGTTAATAATGTCCTTTAAAAATAACTATTGATTTTTGTATATTGATTTCTAGCAACTCATTTAACTTTCTTATTAGTGCTAATATTTATTTGCAGATTCTCTTGGATATTCTATATAAACATATCGTATGTGCTGATTACATTACCCACTTCTTTCCAGTCTTTAGCCTATTGTGCTTTTTAAAACTGAGATATAATTACCAAACAATGAAATGCACAGATCTCAATTTTTCAGTTCAATTAGCTTTGAAAACTATATATACTTGTGTAGTCAACACCCCAATCAGGACATAGAACACGTTCATCACCCCGCATCCAAAAAACTTCCTACCTGCAGCCAGTGCCTACCTGCAGTCGATTTCTGCCTCATAACCCTCAGCAACCAACAATCTGCTTTCTGCAGCTATCAGTTCATGTTTCCTATTCTCGAACTTTCTATAAACGGAATCTCACAGTATATTTTATTTTGAGATTGGTTGCTTTCGCATAGCATAATGTTGCTTTAAGATTCATCCATGTCCTTGCCAGCGTCAGCAACCTTTTATGACTGAACAGTATGCCACTGTGTGGATAGTGCATGATTTGTTTATGTGTTCTCCTGTTGATAGACTGGAGTTGTTTGAATCTGGGGTTATTTTGGGTTGCTTTGGATTTTGCTTATTATGAATAAGGTTGCTATAAACATTTCAGTCTCTTATTTTCTTGTTAACACCTTCAGTATCTCACCGAAAGCAGAATAAGGGGAGTATTCTTATGTTTTTTAACATTAGCAATTTTAATATTTGCAATGGGTTTTTGAAAGATGTCCTTTTAAAAAAAGTTAAGAGGGTTCCCACCTATTCCTAGTTTGCTTAAGAGGATTTATTTACTTCTTTTGGGGAAGTACATGGATGAATCAGGAATGATGGTTGAATTGTATTAAGTACTTTTCCTGCATATATCAAAATGACTTTTCTGCTTTAATCTGTTACTGTAATGATTATATTAATTGATCGACTAAGGGATTTTTACATTCTTGAATAAATCTTAATTAGCAATGAGTTACAAAATTGCCCTGCCAGATTTTGTTTTTAATGTTTATTTACTTTTGAGAGAGAGAGACAGAGACAGAGACAGAGTCAGAGTGTGAGCAGGGGAGGGACAGAGAGTGAGGGAGACAGAATCCAAAGCAGGCTGCAGGCTCTGAGCTGTCAGCGCAGAGCCTGATACGGGGCTTGAACTCATGAACCTTGAGATCACGACCTGAACTGAAGTTGGATGCTTAACTGAGCCACCAGGCTCCCCAACCTTTTTTTTTTCTTTTTTTTTTTTTTAAGAGAGAGAGACAGAGAGAGCATGAGCTGGGGAAGAGCAGAGGGAGAGGGAAAGAATCTTCAGCAGCCTGTAGCACAGAGCCCAATGCAGGGCTTGATCCCAGGACCTAGGAATCATGGCCCAAGTCAAAATCAAGAGCCGGATGGACACTCAACCCACTGAGCCACCCAGGTGCTCCAGATTTTTTTTTTAAATAACATGCTCTTTTGTACTTCTTCTGTTTTTCTGAAGCAGCTTTATGATTTTAAAATCATCCAAGTCTTGAAGGTAGAGCTACCTGAAAAACCCCCCAGGCTTTGTGATTGTGTTTGTGTGTGTGTTAATGGGAAACTGCACCAGGTGCAGGTGGATTGATTCTGTTTCTTTGATAGGAACGCGTGTGCTCACATTTTATGTTTTTCCTGGAGTCAGTTTTATTCTTCCTATTCTTCCAGAAAATTGCGCTTTTGAATCTAAGTTTTCAAGCTTGTTGGCATCATTTATATTTATCTTTTATTTTTCTACTGCATATCTTTTGTTCTTTCCATTGGGAGCATTGTTTATTTTTATTTTAATTTCTCTTCTTTTGATCATGTCAGCCAGATGTTTGCCTAGTTCATTTGTCTTCCAAAAGAGCCATTTCCCCCGCTTTTTGTTAATCTTCTTAACTGTGTTAGTTTGTAATGTTATTAACTTCTGCTCTTATCTTTATTATTTCCTTCCTTCTAATTCTTTTGGGTTTACTCCTCTGTTCTTTGTCTAACCTTTGATTTAGATCCTAAGGAAAATCACTTTCAACCTTTCTTCTTTGTTTAATATACGCATTTAAAGATATATTTTAGTTGTTAACGTTGGTGTGCCAGATACTACTATAGCCAACTCCTTATTGGTTAGTGAGAGTTGATTTTGTGCATTTCTTCCCAATTTTACACTCCATGTTGATAGCTTGAAAGAGACCTGGTGGGATACTTATACTACAGATGTTGGCAATCGCTGCACATCTTCCCCTACCCCTGCCTCCCAACAAACTTGCACACACACCCCGAACCCAGAGAACCTTTTGGAACACATTAACCAGTACACCCCTTGCTGTTTTCCAGATTTGGCATTTAGTGTTTGTATTATGATTTGGTTAAATTGCATTATTTCTTCTTTACGCATTGGTTGCTTAGAAATATTTTGTAAAATTTCCAAGCGTATTAACTCATTTTTTGTTGTTGCTAAATTTTTTTATTGTTTATTTATTTTTGAGAGAGAGAAAGAGAGAGAGGGCATGCGAGCAGCGGTGGAGGGGGGTCAGAGTGAGTGTGGGACAGAGGATTCAAAGTAGGCTCCGTGCTATCAGCACGAGCCTGATGAGGGGCTTGAACTCGAGAACCTTGAGATCCAGACCTGAGCTGAAATCAGATGCTTAACTGACTGAGCCCCCCGGGTGCCCCTGTTGTTGAATGTTAATTTTATTGTGTTGTAGTCTGTAGGATATCAAGATCTCATTTGTTGGAATGTGGTCGGTTTCACACTATATAGTCAATTCATTTAAAATATTCCATGTGTACTTGAAAATGTGTGTTCTTCAATTCTCAGGGTTCTTCATATGTTTCTTTAATCAGCTTGTTAATTGTGTTGTCCAGGCTGTCTCTATCATTACTGATTTTTTGTCTGCTTAAATCTGTGAATTCTGAAAATGGAATATTAAAATCTTCCATTATGTTGATTCATGTATTTATTTTTGTTGCTCATCCATTCTTGCTTTATGTGTTTTGAGGCTAAATTATTAGGTTCATATCTGATTACTACATCGTTCTGATGAATTTTTCCTCTTATTAATATATAGCGTTCTCTTTATCCTTAACAGTGTCTTTTTCCTTAATTATTCTTTTATCTGGTACTTATGTCAAACAGTGGCCTTTTATCAGTTAATATTTGCATGGTATATAGCTTTCCATCTTTTATCATTCACGTTTTCATTATATTTTAGATATGTCTTTGATAAATAGCACATAGTGAATTTTTTTCTTGATACAAATTTTTCCATATTTTAATTAATAAGAAAATCTTTTACACTTATTGTGGTTGGTCAGGTTTTTCTTTAGATTCACTGTCTTGGATTTTATGCCTTCTCCACTTGATGGTAAGGTTTTCGATATCATTATTATTACTATTATTTATATGAAGTATTTCATACATGTAGATAAGACTAGAGACCAGTATAGCTATAACAAACTCTCTGTACCCAGTACCCACCTCTATGAAATTTTAATATGATACTTCATTTATTTCAAGGTGTGTGTGTGTATGTGTGTGAATGTTTACTTTATTGAAGATTTTTGATTTTCTCTTTGGAAATTATAAATTCTATTCCTGTTTATCATAGCATTGGCCATTAGCATATTAACATGCATCCATGACTTAACATATGACAGGGAGCTCAGAATGCTTTAATTCCAATTGCTCTTTTCCATGCAACTTACACATTATGGTTTGTTAGTATTTTATTTTATTTTATTTTTTATTTTTTATTTATTTCTGAAAGAGAGAGAGAGAGAGGCAGCATGAGCAGGGGAAGGTCAGGGAGAGAGGGAGACACAGAATTTGAAACAGGCTCCAGACTCTGAGCTGGCAGTCAGCACAGAGCCCGACTTGGGGCTCGAACCCACGAACCATGAGATCATGACCTGAGCCGAAGTTGGACACTTAACCGACTGAGCCACCCAGGTGCCCCTGTTAGTATTTTATTTTTAAATGATATCCTCCAAACTATTATTATTTGTATTTTTTATATTTTGAGTCAATGTCTGTGTAAATTTACCTATAGGTTTGCCAGCTATGGAGTGTGCCCCATGGTGAGCATATTATTTTTGCTTTATTTTCCTGATGGCAAACACTCATAGGCCCTTCTCACTTCTCTTCACCCTCACTCTTCAGGGGAGCTGTTAAGCGAATTCTACATTGCTGGTGATTTTCCTTTAGTACTGTAAAGCTATTAATCCTTGCCTTCCAGCCTCTATTCCATGCCTTCATTTTTTCATATTATTATGATATTATCATATTATTCTATGCCTTCATTGCCATTTGGGACACCTAGGTGGCCCAGTTGGTTGAGCATCTGACTTGATTTCAGCTGAGGTCATGATGTCACGGTCATGAGATCAAGCCCCACCTGGAGCCCTGTGTCCACGCCACACTGAGTATGGAACATGCTTCAGATTCTCTCTCCCTCTCACTCTGCTCCTTCCTGGCTCATGCACGCATGCACATGTGCCCTCTCTCTGTCTCTCTAAAAGAAAAAAAAAAGTTCATTGCCTTTAGGTTTGTTGTTCTGTTATTGATAATTTACCTCCCTGCCCCCTGAGATAGTTTGGTTTCCTTAGGTTTCATATAATTTCACTACAGTGATCTAAGTGTAAATTTATTTTTATTTCTTATGTTTAGACCTCCTGTGCTTCTTTAACCTGAAGATTCCTTTGTTTAATCAAATCTAGATAATTCTAAGTTATTGTGATTATCAACACTATTTCTTCTAAATTCTTCCCCGTCTTTAGTCTCTCTTTCTGGAATTCCCGTTAGATATGCATTGGAGCTTTTTAATTTGTATTCCATGTCTTTTCGCTTCTCTTTACAATTTCCTGTCTTTGCAACTCTGTCCTGGGCAATATACTCAGATTTGGCCTCCTGTTCATTAATTCTTTTTCCACCTCATTATTTCTGTATCATTTAATAACCCTTATTCATTCAAGTCCTAGGGTACTCTCGGATTCTTTTTAACTTTTTTCTTATTTGGGGGCTCTAGTTTTTATGTTTCCTGTCTTTGTTGACTTCCATTCACAATGACTAGTTTTCCTTGTGCACTTTATAATTTGGGATTATAAGAGGGACTTTATTTTTCTTTGGGAACCTGGGCAGCCGGAGTTGTCAGAGTTTTTGTTTGCTTCTGCTCAACACGCAGCACCAGCCCAAGAGCAATTTTACATTACTTTTTGGCTCCCACACCATGAATTCAGTGTGGAGCAAACTTTAAACAGGCCTGGTATGTTGAGTTTTCGTGGGGGAATTATTTATTGACTTAGCCTTCTAGTTTTCCAGCTAGATTCATGGCTGGGACAACTTCTATATTGTCTCTCTGGACTAGTGCGCAGGGTGTATTCGTCCCCATTTTCACCGAGTGGGCCTTGATAGCAGGCCATCAAGGGTTGAATTCCTAAATAACCAGATTAGATAACTCCCCCCACTAATGACTACAGTATCAGCTCTTTCACATACCCGCTAACCCTCATCTCTCTCCTAACTTGTGACGTGTGGGGTTTCTTTTCCTTTTCTAGAACACAGTGATGTTTTTTTCTTATATCAATAAAATATACACAGCGTATAATGTACCATTTAAACGATTTTGAGGGTACAGTTCAGAGGCATTAAGCGCACTAAGAGGCATTAAGTGCACATTAAAAGGCATTACTGAATGTGCAACCTTTACTACTTTTCATTTTCAGATTTTTATCTCCCCAAACTGAAACTCCGTATCTATTAAACACTAACTCCTCCATGGTCCCCTACACCCAGCCCCTGGAACCGTGATTCTGCTTCCTGTCTCTATGAATTTGATAACCGCAGGTACCTCACATAAGGAGAATTGTATAGTATCTGTCCTTCTGTGACTGGCTTATTCACTCAGCATAAAGTCTTCAAGGTGCATCCAGAGTCGTCACGTGTGCCAGAATCGCCCTACTTTTCAAGGTTGAGAAATATTTCCATGTATGTGTATACCACGTTTTGTTCAGCCATTCATCATCCATCCATAACCACTTGGGCTGTTGCCACCATTTGGCTATTACTGTAAATAATGCTGCTGTAAACACCCGTGTACAGATAGCTGCTCAAGTCTCTACTTTCAATTATCTTGGGTATAGTGGAATTGCTAGATCATTTGGTAATTGTATGTCTGAGTCTGAGAAATGTTAAAGAGTTCTAAGACCTGTTAAATTTTAAATCTGCCACTGTGAGAAGTGCCTTACTGATTCTTGACTGATTCATCAGGACTTATTTGGATCCTCAAGAGTGGGGAAGCACTTTGCTTCTAAATGCATTTTATTTTTGTAAACATTGGCATAGGACGGTCATTCAAAAACCTGCTAGGTAAATGCATGGACTGAATGTTTTGTGTCCTCCCAAATTCATATAGTGAGCTCCTAATGCCCGATGCAATGGTGGGGCCATTGGGAGGTGCTTAGATCATGAGAGTGGTGCCCTTGTGAATGGAATTAGTGCCCTTATAATAAAGGGCTCCAGGGAGTCCCATATCTTCTCCCCACCATGCCAGTGCACAGCAAGAAGACGGCTATGAACCAGGAGAGGGGCCGTTTCCAGTAGACTACCTCACTGGTATTTTGACCCAGGACCTCCCAGCCCCCGCAACTATGAGAAATACATTTCTGCTGTTTAAAAAGCCACCCAGTCTATGGAATTTTATTACAGCAGCCTGGACGAAGACAGTAAATGAGAAAGGATCCCAACCTTTTTTTTTTTTTTTTTTTTTTGAATGAACGGTATAAGCTTAGAAGCTGATTTCTTTTTTTTAAAGTTTATTTTTATTTGGAGAGAGAGACAGAGCACATGAGTGGGGGAGGGGCAGAGAGAGAAGGAGAGAATCCCAAGCAGGCTCCACACTGTCAGTACAGAGCTCATTGTGGGGCTCGAACCCACAAACTGTGAGATCATGACCTGAGCCAAAGTCAAGAGCCAGACACAACCTACTGAGTTACCCAGGCACCTGAAGCTGATTCTTTTTCCAATCATGTAAAGTAAAACCTGGCACATTGTTGAATCCAAGTGAAGTAGAAAATCTAAAATAATTCTTGTCAGAATATCAACTCTTACATCAATTTGCATTTTTAATCAAACCAACATAGACACATGTTTATTGAAAAGTTGCATTGTACTTTGAAATTTTTTTAAGGTTTATTCATTTTTCAGAGACAGAGAGAGACAGAGCATGCGGGTGGGGGAGGGGCAGAGAGAGAGGAGACACAGAATCCAAAGCAGGCTCCAGGCTCTCGGCTGTCAGCACAAAGCCTGACATGGGACTCGAACTCACGGACTGTGAGATCATGACCTGAGCTGAAGTCAGATGCTTAACCAGCTGAGCCACCCAGGCGCCCCTGCATTGTACTTTTAATGACAACTGTAAGCCCCAGTACTTTTGAATCCTTTTATTATTTATTCTGGTGTATACCTCTAAATACCAGTTTTGTATAGTTACTTAGTGTATATTATCTATTGGTTTTCTTTTATGGAAGAAGGGAGTTTAGCTTTCTTATACCACCTGTATACACACTACCTCTCCCTTTTTCTGCAGCACGTTATATCAAATTTGTTGATGTAGACGGTCAGTGTTTGCATTATTAAGGATCTGTAGCTATTATTCACAGCTGAGCCAAGTTGCATATGAAAACAATTGTTCCTTTATCCTACAGCTTTTGTTTTCCCTGGGGTCTGTAAACATCTCATATTGTCTGCTTGGTTTTCTTGACAACTATAACCAATTATACAAAGCTTTGGAATTAAACTATAAAACCTCAATTTGATGTGGCAGATATAGTGAGTGACCCTTACTTGAACATCTTGGTCTTGGAAGCCCACTTTATTTTCAATGCATAAATGTTATTTTTGTTATGAAATTGGAATCATGCCTTGGACACTTTTGTTTTTACCAAGCAACTTGTCACAAACATCTGTGAAGATTAAAGCATCCTATTTAGTGAGCGCATAGTAGTCTACTATGCGAACACACCATAATCCATTAAGCTAATTGCCCGTTTCGACACATTTATGTAGATTTCAATTTTTCACTTTTATAAACAATCCTGAGGTTCACATCCCTGAAACTCCATTTTGCCCAATTATTTCTTAAGGAAAATATTATGTGTAGAATTGCTGGGGCAAATGATATATAGATTATGAAGGATTTTATGTATATTTTCCTGTACATGTGGTGCCGAATTTGAGAAATATTGCCAATTCTGGGCTTTATTTTCTTAAACATTTTGTCAATTTAAAGTGTTGGCTATGTCAGTGTTACTTATTTTCTTCAGTATTTCTTCAACAGCCAATGAGGCTGTGTGTGTTTTCATATGCTACAGTGATGTTCCAGTTTTTATATTTTGTGAATTGCCTGTGTATATTCCTTGCTCATTTTACTATCAGACAATCTTTTTTTCTTTTTTAACTTTTTAATGTTTATTTTTGAGAGAGAGAGAGAGAGTCAGAGCATGAGTGGGGGAGGGACAGAGAGAGAGGGAGACACAGAATCGGAAGCAGGCTCCAGGCTCTGAGCTGTCAGCACAGAGCCCCATGCAGGGCTCAAACTCAACAACTGCAAGATTACCTGAGTCGAGTGGCTTATAACCGAATGACCCACCCAGGCGCCCCCCCACCTCCAAATGGAGGCATTCTTTAAAGTGACGTCTCAGTTCTGTGACATTTTTTCCAACCATTCTGGCCCAGAGTAAACACTTTTTGATCTCATATGATACTCATTGTCTGAACTACTTGTCACTTATCTAATTCGTAGTTTACATTATTAATTTATCTTAGGTTTATTACATTTTCTTCTATTTCAGTTAAGTCTAAGACTTGGTGAGGGTTTAAGGACTGCTTTTGTTACGTGTCCTGCATGCCCAAATTATCCAGTATAGTCTAGATGCTAAATAACTATGTTTACAGCCAATATATAAAATAAGAATCTTGCTTGCTTGCCACAGACTGTAACTCAGTCTTTGAAACCTTGCAGAAGAGCCATGGCGTATGTAGTCCTTGGTTCAAATGGGCTAAAAATAAAGAAAGACCATTACTGCAGAACGTGACATTAAATAGAAAGCTAAGTATGTTGCTTCCTTCATGATGGAAAGTTTACAGGGGAGTCAGTCAACAGAATAGAAAAATCTGGGTCCAAAGTACAATGTAGATAACTGGTATTTAAGAGGGAGCGAGCCTCTACCATGTGTGCAAGTGTGTGTGTGTATGTGCGCGTGTACACACACGTGCAGAATTTATTTAGTAGCTCCTCTATGTTCTAGCCTATGCTGGGGGAAAATGGAAGGGAAATTTCAATGAAAGAGATCTGCTTCATGTCTTCAAAGATCATACAATCTATTGGGGAAGAATAAAAACCAAGAAACTAGAACTCCTAAAATTGCCAAAAACCCCTAGTAACTTAAAAAATTTATGCAATAATGCAATCATGCTACACTTAAGAACTCAAAAGTGCTGGGGCACCTGGGTTGCTCAGTCTCTTGAGCATCTGACTTTGGCTCAAGTCATGACCTCACCGTCTGTAAGTTCGAGCCCCGCATCAGGCTCTGTGCCGACAGCTCAGAGCCTGGAGCCTGCTTCAGATTCTGTGTATCCCCTCTCTCTCTCTACCCCTCTCCCACTCACCCTCTGTCTCAAAAATAAATAAATGTCAAAAAAATTGTTAAAAAAAAGAACTCAAGAGTGCTAAGCATAGGGATAAGGAAACAGATGGTTTATTATAAAGGCAATGGCAGAAGACTAAATGCAGACAGAGAGAGAGTGTGTGTGTGTGTGTGTGTGTGTGTGTGTGTGTGTGTGTGTCTGTGTCTGTGTGTGTGTGTACACGTCGCACCCACCACACTGTTGTATACTGGACACACAGGAACTGGAATGCTAACCAATTACCTCCCAGTCACCTTTTTTATGATTCAATCCATCTGTTATTTGTGTCTCAGTGAATGATTTCCTGGTTCTCACAACTCCAGGTTTCGTAACCCAGAAACCAAGAGATAGAGGTCCAGAGAGAAGGAAGACCGAAACCCAGGACATTTTCAGGACACGCAAGTGAAGCTAAGTTACATGCTCCCAACCAGAAGATGAAGATCACTGAGCTCCAGAAACATTTAAGAAAGTTTTGGATTATTGGACTCATAAACTGGTAAGGACTGGTAAATGCCAAGTGAAGCCAATGAAGGGATTCAGTAAGGGAAAAGAGAGAAGGATTCGCGGGAGAAGGAGAATTCTATCTCTGGAACGGGGAGGGGCTCCTGGGTGGCACATTGGGTTAAGCAACAGACTCTAGATTTGGGCTCAGCTCATGATCTCATGGTTTGTGGGATCGAGCCCTGAGTCAGGCTCTACTCCGAGAGCACAGAGCCTGCTTGGGATTCTCTCTCTCTCTCTCTCTCTTTCTTTCTGTGCTCCTACCTTGCTTGCACTCTCTCTCAAAATAAATAAAATAAATAAACATAAACAAAAAAGAAAATGTTTGAAATAGACAATTATTATAACAGGACTTCTGTCTGAATGGGCAGCCCAGCTCCCAAACT
This sequence comes from Proteles cristata cristata, assembly GCA_017311185.1. Classification (NCBI taxonomy): domain Eukaryota; kingdom Metazoa; phylum Chordata; class Mammalia; order Carnivora; family Hyaenidae; genus Proteles; species Proteles cristata. Next base: position 601,667 of record JAESUZ010003223.1, on the reverse strand, counting down.
TAAGACTGTGAGCAACTTACCTAACCTCGCCATGCCTCTCTTTTCCCATCTGCAACATGGGCGTTCACTTAACCACAAGTAATTACTAGACCACTAGTAATGTAACAGGCTGCGTGGGGTGTTGGAATATTGTTGTAGGTGCTGTAGAGCAGTGACCTTCCTCAGAGGATGCCGTGAAGTCAGTCCGTACGCGTAAAGAGCTGAGAGCAGGATTTTCATCATCAAATGAAGAGATACATTTTGGGATAGATGGAAAAAAAGGCCGACTAAGATGAGCAGACTGCAGACAGAGTTAAGGGAATAAAGAAAGGAGACAAAAAGGCTGTCCGAGAATTTTCTGTGGAGTTGAAGGTAGAATGAAATCAAGAGGGGCACCTGGGCAACTCAGTCTGTTACATATCCAACTCTTGATTTCGGCTCAGGCTGTGATCTCACGGTTCACAAGTTCGAGCCCCATATCGGGCTCCGTGCTGAGAGTATGGAGTCCACTCGTGATTCTCTCTTCCTCTCTCTGCCCCTCCCCCACTTGCATGGGCTCACTTGCTCACTCTGTCTCTCTCTCTTTCTCAGAAGAAATAAATGAACTTAAAAAAGAAAGAAAGAAAGAAAGAGACTACCTGGTACATCAGTGTTAAACAAAAGCCCATGCCCAGAACTTACTTGGTATCCCTTTCTTCTGTATCCCCACACTTTGGTGTGTCTACTTCTCAACTTTGCACTCTGTGAATTTCTCAAACGTCACTTAGACTTACACCTGCCCTCAAACACTAAGGTGACTCCCAATGTCTTCAACCCAACCCATAAATTTCCAACCTGAGCATTCAAGGCACTTCATAAAATCATCTCTACCTCCCTTCCCAGCCTTATTTCTCAGTCTCCCCCCGCCTCATATTTTGGCCCATAGAGCCACAGATAATGCTTTTGAATGGCCCTGCAGTCCTTCAAGTGGTATTTGATTATAGCACGACCTATTATTATTTTCTGCTCCATGCAAGTTTTGATACCACAGCTATTTAAACTTATGAATCTCCCCTTTCCCTTTCCAAGTAATCAAACAACTGCTCTGATCGAGCTTGCCTTAATTAATCAGTTAATTAAATTGCCTTTAGAGCTAGCAGAGTGCCTTGTACACATTAGGTACTCAATATTAATTCACTCCCCCTTGCTTTTTAGCGGTATTCACATTGTTCGCTCTCCTAGGAACGATGTCCAGGAAGCTAACAATCTTTCCAGGACTCACTCACAAGTCAGTGTCCTTAAAGCCGATCTCTTCCCCTTCAAAGCGTAGCTTTATGCAGACACCTTATATACTGGACCTCTTAAAGGTTACCAGAATTGATACTGTTTTCTGTGGGTGACTTACAGCTGTTTATGCACTAAAGACAATAACTGTGTCCCATTGACTTCTTTATCTTTGCCATCCTCACCTAGCACCTTCTGCATAGTAAATACTCAAGGGATGGAAAAGAAATTTGCTGAGAAATGAAAGCACTGGTGATACCTTGAGCAGAAATGGGCCTTTAGAGGTTTGTTAAATGTCTGAATGGTTGAGGAGAGGCTGTGTATGGGTCCTTCCAGACTTTTCTCCAGGTCTTCCCTCCCATACCCACCTTCCCTCTGGCCATCAGCTGGACACAGAGTAAGTCTGTATTTAGAGTAATGTGTTTTAAAGGTCACATTTATTAGCAAATAGCTGTGTTTATAAACTTAGTTTGACCAAAAAAAAAAAAAAAGATCCTTTGAAACTAATACTGTCTGCTGAAATTAGAACCAAGTTCAGTCAACAGTGCGTACAGAATCTGGTTAAGGAAATGTGCAGTCAGGGTGGCTTTCACAATCTTATACTCCTCACCCACTCTTTTTATTTTTTGAAATATAATTCTTTTTAAAGCTTGACTGGATTTTTTAGGCTGCTGTTTATTTGTCTCATATCAACCTGCTGTTGTCATGATATTCTGCTTTGCGAAATTTAGTTCTTGTTTATTTATTTATTTATTTATAATACTTAAAAAAATTTTTTTTATATATTTCTAGGAGAGAAAGAGAGACAGCGTAAGCAGGGAAGGGTCAGAGAGAAGGGAGACACCAAATCTGAAGCAGGCTCCAGGCTCTGAGCTGTCAGCACAGAGCCTGACGCGGGGCTCAAACCCATGAACTATGAGATCATGACCTGAGCCGAAGTCGGAGGCTTAACCCACTGAGCTACCCACGCGCCCCAGTTTAGTTTTTATTTAAAAAAATTTTTTAATGTTTATTTTTGAGAGAGAGGCAGAAAGCAAGTGGAGGAGGAACAGAGAGAAAGAGAGAGAGGGAGACAGAGAATCCAAAACAGGCTCCAGGGTCTGAGCTGTCAGCACAGAGCCCGATGTGGGGCTTGAACCCATGAACCATGAGATCGTGACGTGTCCAGCTCAGTCACACTGCAGGGCCCTAGTTTACCTTCTTGTTGAGAATCTAGAAGACAGTAGGACTGGCACTGTGGGGTCCCTTGCTAGCACCCTCCCCTCTCTGCCTCACCGCATCCCTGTGGAAGCCCCCTGAGATATTGGTGGCCTGAGATTTCTAATATAGAAAACAAATGCTGGGTCAAAGCTGGCAAGAGGCACTTTCTGATGTGAACAGCACGGGCTCTTCTGGTCCCCAGGTTCTAGCTCTGCAGAGAGACGACTCTAGACAGAAGGTGGCCCCCAGAGTAAAAATTCACCCGAGGAGGAGATCAACCCCACTCAGAGACTTCTTTCAAGAAGAGATTGTTGTACCTCCAGAACGACTAACTCTTTGCTGCTAAGACTAAGTTCGGAGAACGGACAGGTGGAATCATTATCTAATAATTCTGCTTAGAGAGGTCAGGGTGCCCACTTGAAAACTAAAATGAAATGTGGAGGAGGTGACCGTGATGGATGGTTGAGCTCGGCTCTGTGAGGAGGGGATGGGATTCCGGACCATCTTCCAGACCGAGAGAGGGCACACAGTTGTGCCAAGTGAAGGACTCTCCCTGGGGGACATTAGTGACTATCCTACCCTCCTTCGGTGAGAGAAATGGATAGGAAATGACGATGACAAATGAGGATTCTTTCAAAATAGTCTTGGGGGAGGCTCTACTTCTTCCCCCACTTCCCAAACGCCTCAAAACACTTAAGAATTCCATTGTGGAATTCCTTCTGAGCCAGTTTATATTTTCGATTTCATCACTCTGTAATTGCACCTCACTTCGTAAACCCCAAAATAGTTCTCTGCCTGATCAACCACCTTATTCATCAGACTTGGCTCTGGATGAGTTTTGGTTGTTTCCAGAAAAGAGATTCATCCTCAAAACTGAAAGATTTATGTTACTGAAGCTCCTTAAGAAGTGTGACTTAAACTCTTAAGAACTCAAGAGGAGTTCCAGATATATTTTGGTATTGGAAAAAAAATGCTGCCTCATTAGTTGGCTGTCCAGTCTCATACACTTTCCTATCTTCTTCATGAATATTGCTTTCGAGATGAAACCCAGACCTGTGTAAACTAGTGTAAGTGCATTAATCAAAGAGCTGTGCCCGATCTAGCCATCAGTAGTAAAGTGTTTTGATGCTACAATAGCTCTTTGAAAATGAAAGGAAGAAGGGAGGAAAGATAGATGTAAGAAAAAAATGGAAATATATATAATTAAATCATAAAAGAGTGACAGATACTGCTTTGTGCTCCTCTGTGTAGGCTCTGCTAGCATTGTGGACATTCTGTGTGCCAGTAGGTTACATATAGCTTTGTTTTCTATTACCAGAGTAGTATTTATTGTAGAAAATTAGTGGAAAAGGGCGTAAGGGAGAAAATTTAAAATCATAATGCGGGGTGCCTGGGCAGCTCAGTCGGTTAAGCATCCGACTTTGGCTCAGGTCATGATCTCACCACTCATGGGTCCAATCCCAGCCTGCTTCAGATTCTGTGTCTCCCTCTCTCTCTCTGCCTCCTGCCCCACTCACACTCTATTTCTCTCTCAAAAATGAATTTAAAAAATTATTCGTATGCCATCAAATATAGGTTGCTGATTTTGATTTTTTATCTTGCTAGCCTTTTTTGGGTGGATTGTTACATTTATCTTGTGGCAGATTCAAGCCCTTACTTTTGTTCATTTTTGGTTTGTTTATTAAAAACGTAAGATACCCATAAAAACTTCCATCACAAATGTAGATAGAGCGAATTGTGTTAACCACTCGTCAACACCACCCCCCGCCTCCTTTCCCACTGTCAGATTTTTGCGAAATTTATTGCTTTGTGGTTCTTCATCATATTTTTTATTATCTAAGCCAAAAGCAAGTTTTCTTTTCTTCTCTTTTATTATCAGTGTAGCATCGTGGGGTTTTGTTTACTTGAGTGCAATCATCATTCTTTTTGATGCTCAAATCACCCTCAACAGGGGCAGTGGGAGCATCTTGAAGCAGTTCCTGTGCACTTTCCACACAACCCCATGGGGCACACTCTCTTTTGCTTTCTGACCTGGTGACATTATGTAGGCTCCCTGCTCCGACCGGTCCTCTAAGGAACCCTGGTTTCTGTTAGCGAATAATGGGTATTAGAAATCAAGACCTGGGCACTGCATCTGCTTTGCTTTTCAGGTTAAAATGGTCCAAGTTCTTAGAGGACAGAACGGGGGAAATAGACACATATACGCCCTATGGGCTAATTTCTCTATTACTCACATACTCACACGTGTCTGGAAAACCCTTGCATCACTCGATTCCCTACAGCCCCAGCTAGATGTCCTATCATGCACTTCAATTTGAACACCATCTCCTGGGGTTCAGCATTAGACCCCACAAGTTAAGGGCTCCATCCCACAAGACTGCCCCTCCCCCCTCCCATTTCAGACACCAACCGTAAATCTTGGGCCTGTACTTCTGACCACCCAGCTATAAAAAGGAGTTCCCACAACTGCCTCTTTATATTTGATGGCTCACAGAACTCAGGGAAATACCTTTAACTTCTTTTTTTTAATATAAGATATAACAAAGGGTGGGAATGAAGAGCCCGATGAAGGGATACATGAGGCAAGATCCAGAAGTATCACGAGTGAAAGAGTTCCAATCCTCGCAGAGTTGGGGCACGCCACCCTCAGCACCTGATAGTCCCAGAAATTGTACTTTCGGGGTTTTTATGGAGGCCTTATTATGCAGGCACATCAAGGATCATTAACTCAATCTCCATCCCTTCTCCCCTTGCCAGGGGATGGGGTGGCGGGGAGCAAAAGTTCAGAGCTTTTAATCCTGGCTTGGTCTTTCCAGAACCCAGCCCCATCCTGAAGCCATCCCATATGGGATGAGAGTCCCCTAAGTGGAAGAGAAGACACGCTTATCACCCAGGAAATTACAAGGGTTTTCGGAGCTCTGTGCCGGAAACCAGGGGCAGAGACGAATTTATATGTACTGTGTTATTTCCCAGGGCTCATCCTGACATCCCAAGTTCAAAGTTAGCATTTCTGTTTTTCTTACGTGTGTTGACTTTAGATCTGGATCTCCTCTATATCCAGGCTGTGTGTGCGCATATGTGTGTGTTGGATGTGCGTGGTAATTTACAAAATGATCACTGTGTATGTGGAAAGTTCTGGAGAGGAAGCAAGACAATGCCTTTATGGCATCAAGCCCACAGTGGTGGGGAAAATGCTGGGGGTGAACATGGGAGGTCCAGAGGTCCAGTTGATCTCAGCACAAACAAGCTGAGAGTGAAGAAGTCTCTCTCTCTCTCTCTCTCTCTCTCTGTGACAGGCCTGGTCTGGATGAACAGGTCCCACTTCCTGGACTGCAAGTGCCTGCCCATGGATCTCCTAAGGAGGATCTTGTCCCCTGAGTGGACCACACCTCTGCCCACAGAGCTCCTAAGGAGGATCTTGTCCCCTGAGTGGACCACACCTCTGACCTCCAGGGACACAGGTCAGTCTGCTGCCAGCCTGGTGCTTCAGATACCAGCCGCAGACCACAGGCCTCCAGTACTTCTGACCGGTTGGCTGTCCATTGGCTCCATGTCCCGCTGCTCAGGTTTGATCATTTGGTGGAAAGGCTCACAGAATTCAGGGAAACACATTACCTGGGTTCATTGGTTTATTATAAAGGATACAAGTGAACGACCAAATGGAGGAGATGCCTAGGGAGGGGCGCAGAGGCAGGTGCACCGAGCTCCCGTCTCCTCTCCAAGCCCCACCCCTTCCCCGCAGCTCCAGTTCGGAAGTTCTCCGCACCCTGTAGTTCAGGGGTTTTTACAGAGATTAATTAAGAAGTCACGATTGGTCACATCATTGGTTGTTGGTGATGAGCGTACTTTCCACCCTGTCTCCTTTCCCTATCATCGTGCGGTTGGCTCCTCTCCTACCAAACCCCATCCTGAAGCTCTAGGGGCACCAGGAGCCCCCCTTATCAGCACAAATGCAAGTAAGCTTGAAAAGGGCTCCTCATGACTACGTCAGAGGCTCCTCACACTCCTCTCACTCAGGGTTTTAAAATATCCTATGCCAGGAACCAGGGACAAAGACCAAATATATATTTCTTTCTCTCTTTTTTTTTTTAAGTTTGTTTATTTATTTTAAGGTGGGGAGAGACAGAGACAGAGACAGAGAATCCCGAGCAGGCTCTGCACTGTCAGTACAGGGCCTGATACCAGGCTTGAACTCACGAATCATGAGATCGTGACCTGAGCCAAACTCCAGGAGGATGCTTCACCCACTGAACCACCCAGGCAACTCCCCCCAAATATGCATTTCTTATTATAGCTTTACAGAAGGCAGTAATGTGCTCACGTGTACCCCTGCATTCAATTCACTGTGCTGTCAGATGCGACGTAGCCTCTGGGGACCTCCACCGTGCGCTCAGGAATGAGCAGGAATGGTGAATAATGCCTGCTATTATTATGAAGATAATTTTCATCTCCCAGATACCCGGGGGTGACCAGACCACACTCAGAAGCACTGGCGTAGAGAAAAGCGTGGTGAAGACAATAGCATTGGAAATCCCAGCGGAGGTTTTACTATCTTTACAGCATTGCACTTAGAAACTGATCCTCCAATATACTGTTAAATATAAGCTAATTTTGTAAAAGTTAGCAGAAGTTGAAATTGTCCTAATTCATCTCTGGAACTCTGGCTTCTTATGTGTAATCACTACCCAGCACCTGGGCTCTGATGTCAAAGTGACTTTTCAAACTCAACTTGTCCAGAACTCATCTCCTGATCTTCTACCCATAAATCTCTCCTCCTGTGGCATTTCCCACTTAGCTCCCATTATAGCTGCTCGGGCACAAAACCCTGGAATTATGTTTTTAAAGTTTATTTTCTTTTTAAAATTTTTTCAGTGCTTATTTATTTTTGAGAGAGAGAGAAAGAGAGAGAGAGAGAGATTCAAAGCACGAGCAGGGGAGGGGCAGAGAGAGAGAGGGAGACACAGAACCCGAAACAGGCTCCAGGCTCTGAGCTGTCAGCACAGAGCCTGATGCAGGGCCCGAACCCAGAAACCATGAGATCATGACCTGAGCCGAAGTCGGACGTCCAACCGACTGAGCCACCCAGGTGTCCCTTTAAAGTTTATTTTTCTTTATTTTGAGAGAGAGCTAGAGAGCAAGTGGGAGAGGCAGAGAGAGAGGGAGATAGAATCCCAAGCAGGCTCTGCGCTGTCAGCACAGAGCCCGATGAGGGGCTCGAACTCACGAACCGTGAGATCATAACCAGAGCTGGAGTTATTTTAGGCTCCCCTCTCCCCTGGAATTAAAACACCTTTAAGCTCTTACCCAGTCCCCCAGTGTTTCCCTTTTGACACCAGTCACTCTCCCGATGCCACTCTGGCCACAGTGACTTCTATCTGTTCCTTGAACACACCAGACCCAGTTCTGCCTCAGGACCTTTGCCCAGGCAGTTTCCCTCCATCCCCGATATTTCCCTTCTCCCTCATTTTCCAGGATTTGCTCAGGTGTAACCTCAGGTGTTCTACCCTGCCTGTTCAATTTAAAACTGCAAATCTCACTTTCCGTGTTGGGATGTCTATCTCCGCCTTACCATGCTCCACTGTTTCTTTCTCCTCCCCCTACACCACAGCATTTATACTCTGCTACTTACTTAGTTATCATCTGTTGTTTATTTTCAGCCTTGCTCCTCTAGGATGTCAATCCCACAGGTCAGGAATCCTTGTCAGTTCTCTTTCACTGATGTATCCTAAGAACTCAGAATAGTGTCTGGCATTTAGTAGACACCCAATAAATGTTTGTTAAATAAATGATGACATGGATGTACAAATGTCTTTAAAAAAAAAGCAGGATGCCTGGAATATTTGAGGTTGTGATTCAATTAAGAGCAACCATCGGGATTTTTTTTTTTTTTTTGAGAGTATTAATACAGTTCTTTCACGGCAAGTGCCAGCAATTTAACTAACCCTGTAGGAAGGAAGGAAGGAAAAGGAAGAAAGAAAGAGAAGGAAGGAAGAGGGAAAGAAAGAAAAGAAAAAGAGAAGGAAGGAAGGAGAAAGGAAAGAGAAAGAAAGAAAGAGAAAGAAAGAAAAAGAAAGAAAGAAAGAAAGAAAGAAAGAAAGAAAGAAAGAAAGAAAGAAAGAAGGAAAGAAACAAAAAGAAGAGGGAAAGAAAGAAAAAGGAAGGAAGGAGAAAGAGAAAAAAGGAAAGAAAAGAAAAGAAAAGAAAGAGAAAGAAAGAAGGAAGGAAGGAAGGAAGGAAGGAAGGAAGGAAGGAAGGAATGTGTTCAGTTACAAGACAAGCTTCAGGCATGGCTGGATCCAGGGCTTCAAATAATGTTACAGGATCCCATCTCTTTACTTTCCTTCTCCTCTGTTTTACTCCCAGGCAGGCTCTCGCTTTATGGTGGAAATGATATCACAGGCATCTCTAAGCTTTTATATTACCAGCTCCACCACAGCCATGAGAAAGAAAGTTGCATTTATTAGGTATTCTTGCTCCCAGGCTCTCAAGGGACACAGCCAGGGAATGTGTATATTCATCTGTATTTATCTCAGCATCCATCTCTACGAATTGGAAATGACGTGTCTACTCTCACCCCTCCAGTTCCAGTCCAGCGGCACGGGGCTATTCTAGCTGTCTCCCTTTCCCCGTACGTGTACCTCCTTCCTCTGACAGTTAGAAGGCAGGTTCCCATTACCGTAATTTATTTGCTCATTTGATCACTGCTTTTATATGTGGCCATTTCCCCCTTCCTCTGAGTCCCCCATGGATGCCCTCCTCAGCCCTCTCGAGCTCTGACCCCGCTTTGTGGCCGTTTTCTCCCTGCCTCGTTGGGGCTTTGAGTCCCCATGCCCAGCTACCCCACAAGCACGTGCTCTCCTCACCCTGCTGTGGCTGATTCCCGATGCCTGGCTGCCCCTCTCTGGGGACACCCCCTTCCAGCTTTGACCCTGAGTCCCCACACTTGCTTGCTGCTGGCATACATGTGTCCCCCTCCTGCTGGGTCCCTAACACCCACCATCAGGCTCAGACACCCCCGGCCAGGCCACCACTTTCAGGGACACTCCCGTCACCTTTCTTGGGCTCTGATACCCTTGGGCCACCGTGTTTCCCTTTCCTTCCTGCAGAGATGCTGACTTTTGTTCTGTCCCCCACAGAACAGCCTTATGGCTGAATTGCTCAGGAAAGGAAGAGAGGGGAGAGGAAGCAGAAGTGGATTTATGTCCCTCACCCCAAGAGACTCAGGCCTCCTGAGCTGTCACCCTTTGGGGGGCCTGAATGCCCACACGGCTTCCGTGGCCCGTGAGACAACTTGCTGGGACATCCCTCACGCAGCCAAGGGCAGGGACCTCCCCTCTGCTTTCCCTGGTGTGTTTTCCGCCTGGCACTTCTCACCGTCTGGCTGTGTGGATGCGCTTACCTGCACGCACTCAGAGCTGTGCTTGGCCCGCAGAAGGAAGCATCGAGGAGTTCTTGTGAATGAGTGAATCCCACGAGAGAGTCCTCCCATGTCGACAGAGAGGCTGGGAGCCTACTACCCAGGGAAGGGGTCCTGGGGTCCTCGGGGGGCTCACAGAGGCCCGTGGTTCCTTCCTCACGATACCCTGGCAGGTGGAACCAGTCTACGCAGCGCCCGTGACTTCTGGGAGCGGGCAGACAAGGAAGTATAGTTAGCATTCATTCATTGCCTGTGTTGTACAGGCTGTCAAAACTAATGAAATTTTATGACAGACGGGCAACCACCAGCTTCCTGGTGTTATTTATCTTTCTCGCTCCTGGCTCGGAGCACCGGGTGATTTTTCATTTACATTTAAAAATGCCAAGATGACTAAGCACGATTCGCCTCCTCAGAAAACTGGCAAATTGTATCAATGCACAAATGTAATTAATAATCATCAGGCATGAGAAATGAGGAGCAGTTATGCAGGGAAGTCTCTCTTTCCAGGCTCCTTCCTCTCCCTGCCACCCTTTCAGCCAGTTCCCAAACTCCAGCCACATACACCGCAGGTGTCCCCCTCCCCACCTTCACTGTTCATATCCGATAGCCGGCATTTGCAATGACAAACAAAAGGTTTCTTGTGACCGGTGACACGGGTTCCCATGGCTCGACGGATTTATTTGTAGCAGCCTTACGGGGATGATGCAAATAGATGTAACATGTAGCGGGGAGAGATGAAAAAAAAATCTGATGGAAGAGAGGGGAGAGGTCCCAGGAGACAGGTTAATCCTAGAGTGGCATGATTGTGACGCTGTGTTCCTATAACCAGCAGGAACACGCGGAGCCAGTCCATCATGACAGCCCCACCCGGTGATCCATCCGCATGGGCTTTGAACAGTTCTTTCCTGTGCATCACCTTGAACTCTTACCTGCTCATTCCGGCCACATGTGATCTGCACTCTTCTCTTGCTCTTGGCCATACTGGGGTTGGCCAGAAATTTAACCTCGACAATTCCCGGCTCTCCCCAGATTACTTCCAGGGGGTCTTTGGAAGTAAATGGTTAGTACTTTGCATCAGCTGCATTACTATGATGATGATGATGATGATGATGATGATGATGATGATGATGTCTTTTCTGCTGCCCCATTGGGGTTCTGATGAGCTGTGTTTTTAAGGCCCCAAAGCAACGGCCCCATGTCCATCAGGGCCTCCAGTACCAAAGGCATTTCTCCTTCTGTGGAGTCAGAGCAATCCTTCCTCTCTACTCCCAATGTTTTAATTTTAAAAATAGGTTTAAAAATTTTTCTAAATGTTTATTTGTTTTTGAGAGAGAGAGAGAGAGTGCAAGGGGAGGAGGAGCAGAGAGAGAGGGAGACAGAATCTGAAGCAGGCTCCAGGCTCCCAGCTGTCAGCACAGAGCCCGACTCAGGGCTCGAACACTTGGACCTCGATCAGGACCGGAGCTGAGATCAGGACTTGAGCCGAAGTCCATCTGATGCTTAACTGACTTGAGCCCCCACCCCCCACAGAAACTTTTAAATGGGGCTATTTGCGTTCCAAAGGCTTCTTGATTTTTTTTTTTTTTTAGTAAACAGGTCATGGGCGAGGAGACAAAGCTAAAAGGCAAACATTATGCTCTACTCAAAATCCAAGCCCCTGCCACCATGACTAGGGCTTTGTGAGGGGGCCAAGCTTCTCTGCTTACCTTTTCTCCCTCAGGGACAGGCTCTTTCCCAGTCTCTATGCACCTTGGCCCTGGGAAGGCCAGACGTGTCCAGACACGCCAGTGTCACAGCACTAACCCAGGCTCCAAGTGGCCTCTTGATTCAAAGGTGTACTTACAGAGCCTCTGCTCTGTGCCTGCTGCTGGGGGCTTTCTGACGAGCCAGTCAGACCCAGTGCTTGCCCTCCAGGACTTTATGATGCTAACAGGCACGTAGCAAACAACCGAATGGTAGGGGAAGTAGACATAAGTGGAACCGGAGAGGCACGGATGAGGAAGAACAGGTGATGGGGTAAAGAGGAGCACTTATCTCCACAGAATTGAACTTGAGGAGGTTGCACTTGAACTGAGCTGTGAGGGATAAGACACACTTGGAGGAGGCAACTAGAAACGGTGTTCCAGGAAGAAGCTGGAAGCTCCCCCAGGGGCTGCAGGTGGATGTTATGAGCAATACGCAGGGAATGGCAAGGTTTCAGATTGGCTTGGGAGGCGAAGGCTGGGGAGATTATGGCGGAAGGGGCCGGGCGGTCAGACTGGATACAGGAGATCCTTGACCAACCGGCTGAGTCATCTGTGTTTTACTTTATACGCAGCAACATATACCAAAATAGAGATAATGGAACAAACAGAGCCGTGGAAAACCATGGAGAACAGGAGCGTGTTTTGGGGTCAGGTAATAGGAGAAACCGAGGCAGGCAGATTAGTGAGGGGCCCTCTGTGGGAGCAGCTCGTGTGGGTACTGATATTGGAGCCGGACACGTTGAACATAAGGAAGAAGGGGGTGGACACAGTGGGGGAGGGAAGGGAGGAATCTAAGAGAAGCCGAGTGAGCGTGAGCAGTTGGGTCGGGGGAGAGCAGCAGAGAGCTCAGGGGGCTCAGTCGGTTAAACAGCTTCAGCTCAGGTCATGATCTTGACGTTTGTGGGTTCGAGCATCGGGCTCTGTGCTGACAGCTCGGAGCCTGGAGCTGCTTCGGATTCTGTGTCTCTCTCTCTCTCTCTTCTAAAAATAAATAAATAAGTAAATCTTTTAAGGAAAGAGAACAGCATGAGGTCTAAGACACAGAGTGATATGGGGGGGCAGGCTCGTGATGGAGTCATATCGTCAAAGCAGCTTTGTAAGGTGGGTGGGAGACAGCGATTCCCGTTCTGAAGGCAGGAAAATTGTGGCCGAGAGCAGTAAGTGGTACGTCCATGCTCAATGGCTGTAAGGCGGAACTGTCTCTTACACCCAGCCTTTTGGATTTAAAACCTTTGCTGCTTTTGCCTTCCATGCCTGCACAGGTACCTGTATAGAGACGGTGGTAGAAAAAGGAATGGAAATAATAATTAAAAAAAAGATAAGTAGGGGGCGCCTGGGTGGCTTAGTCGGTTAAGCGTCCGACTTTCGCTTAGGTCATGATCTCGCGGTTCGTGGGTTCGAGCCCCGTGTCGGGCTCTGTGTGACTGCCAGCTCAGAGCCTGGAGCCTGTTTCAGAGTCTGTGTCTCCCTCTCTCTCTGACCCTCCCCTGCTCGCGCTGTCTCTCTCTCTCTCCTAGAAATAAATAAAACATTAAAAAAAAAAAAAGATAAGTAGTAGAGATTTACACTATTGGTGATAAAACAAAGCTCATTGTAAAAGGACGTTCTTGGGAAAACTGTCAGGCAAATGAACTCTCTTAATCCAATCGGGTAAGAAATTTCCTGGGCATATGCCTCCATAATCCCATTTCAATCCTCTAAAAGGAGAGGCTAATAAGAAATTAACACCAGTGGAAAACAAACTAGAGGTAATAATTGTGCAGAGACACCGGGCATTCCCTCCTGTCCCCCACTGTGCCCGGGATCACAGGCTGTCCTATAATAAAAGCCATGAAATCCGTAATAGAAATTGCTTCACTCCAAAGCTTCTAGAAGGCCCCTGTGTTCATAACTAGGACACTCATAACAGACCTATTGCTGTTGGTTATCTTCAGCGATAACCAGCTGCTTACGAAAACATGCGCTTTCTGAGAATTCGGATTGTGTCGCGGTCTGTTTTACATTTGGGGACGAGATGGTGTCACGTTGTTTTTCTCGTCAGCTGGTGAGGGGGAGAGGTGGGAAAAGCACAGTCTTGCCAACGTCCTCGTTTTCTTTCTGTTTGTTGTTGCAACTGGCCGGGTTAGAGCAGGCGAGAGCTGCCAACATTTACAACTTGGGCTTCTCTAATTAAAGTTCCACCGAAAAGCCTACTCCTCGCTTCTGACTCCCTCGGCAGGAATGTGCGCTCATAACAGAGGCATCTGCCCCCTAGACTAACCTTTCCTGAAGCCAGATAAACAAAGTAATACTAATAAAAATATCCATCTGTGCTTAAAGATAAATAGAGCATTAATAAACCAAGCTGAGATCTGGATTCTTCTGGAAGCCAGCTTTCATGATATTAGACATCTGTTCCGGCTTGCTTTCCGCTCATTTTTCATTTGCATGTTTGCGTAAGAAAACAATGTGGAAGGAGTTTGTCTGGGGGACATGGAGCCGCCACCTGACCGCTGTCCTTTCCTGAGGCCACTACCCCAACGTAGGGCGTGAGACAAAGGTCTAAGCCGGTGGGGTTCCTTAACACTTGGCACACCACTTGAGTTTCATCTTGGACTTTAAACACTGCGGTCTTTCTTCACTTTTACTTTTAGATGCTCGAACGCAATTTAATCATTCATAACGGTGAGCAGAACTGTTGCGTAGACCCAGATGTACAAACGTCATGGCGGCCATTCCCTTTCTGAAGTCAAGATGCAAGAGTGTCCGGGAAGCATCTGGAGCCATCCGTTTACAAGGAGAGAGCACCGGGTCAGTTCTGCAAAGAGGTAGGATGATTGTTTTTTTTTTTTTTTAAGAATATCAGCCCCTCTATGGGGCGCCTGGGTGGCTTAGTCGGTTAAGTGTCCGACTTTCGCTTGGGTCATGATCTCGCGGTTCGTGGGTTTGAGCCCAGCGTCGGGCTCTGTGCTGACTGCCAGCTCAGAGCCTGGAGCCTGTTTCAGTCTGTGACTCCCTCTCTCTCTGACCCTCCCCTGCTCACGCTGTCTCTCTCTCTCTCTCTTAGAAATAAATAAAAAAACATTTAAAAAAAAAAAAAAGAATATCAGCCTCTCAGTGCTCCTAGTAACATTGTTAACACTCAAGAAGCGTTGCAAGCAAGGTGCCATGGTGGGGAAATGTTCTCCACTCGAGGGCAGACCGTTGACCTTGGAGTCTTAGATATGGCGCTAACTCCAGAGAGATACGGGTGAGTCAGTGGGATGTGGACCAAGACGGAAATGTGCGAAGGGCATTTAATATTGTTACAGTGATAGGGTGGGGTGTCGCTGACGTGTAGCACCTAGAGACCAAGGACATCCAAGGGTAAGAACAGGCTTGCACGGCAAAGGCTAGCCGGTCCCAAACGCAGGTGACTCAGTATTGACACACATGGACCTATTTTAAATAGTGAAAATGGGGCCGCCTGGGTGGCTCAGTCAATTAACCGTCTGACGCTTTGTTTCGGCCCAGATCACGGTCTCACAGCTCGTGGATCCGCGTCGGGCTCTGTGCTGACAGTGCGGAGCCTGCTTGGGATTTTCTCTCTCTCTGTCCCTCCCTCTCTGCCCTCCCCTGCTCACACGCTCTCTCATTCTGTCTCAAAATAAATACACCAAATAAATAAATAAATAATAGTGGAAACTGCTTTAAAAAAAAATCATACACAGAACCCATAACATATAAAACCCATTAAAGAAGAGCTATTATTCCTGAAGGAGAGGAAGTCCCTGAAATACTTCTAGGGAACACGGCTTAAGAACCACTATTTAGGGGCGCCTGGGCGGCTCAGTCCGTTAAGCGTCTGACTCTTGATTTCAGCTCATGTCGTGATCCCACAGTCATGAGATCGAGTTCCATGCCAGGCTTCGTGCTGAGTGTGGAGACTACTTACGAGTCATTCTCTCTCTCCCTTTGCCCTTCTCCCTTGCTCTCTCTCTCTCTCTCAAATAAAATTTAAAAACCCCACTATTTAGGTGCTACTCAATGGCCATACAGTTCTAACAATCTGTCTGGTTGTGCAATGTGCTAAGAATTGAGTGATTTAAAAAAAAAACACACACACTTTTTAAAACTATAATTTTGTTCCCCTCAGCATTTTATGTGGAAGTTTTTAACCATATAGAAACATGGAAAGACTTGTAGATGCCCATGTACCTACCACTTAGATTCTGTGGTTGCCAACGTGTTGCATGTTTCATCTCCTCCCAGAACTTTCCCTGTGCCTTGATTCATCTTATTTTTAAGTCCCTGTCAAGGTGAGTTGCAGACATCAGTACATTTCATCTCTGACACTTCAGCATGCACATCCAACAGTAACTAGAGTTCAGCATTTGTGTACAGTCCTTTTAAAGAGGCCAGATTTACATGCAGAGAAGTGAATAGATCTAGGGTACAGTTTGGTGAGCTTTAAAAAATATGATTATATGGCTCAAACCCTTATCAAGATAGAAAACCTCTGAAAGATATTAACTCTGAAAGCTTCCTGGTGGCCCCTCCCAGCCAGCATGCTGCCCTGCCTGCCTGGGTCCCGACAGCTGCTGTTCTAATATTTTTTTTTTCACTATCGATGAGCATTTACCCACTCCAGGGCTCCGTGTGATTGGGTCATTGTGGACACGCTGTCTCTAGGTGAGTGACTTCTTTCAGATCGCATAATGCTTCTAAGATTCATCCGTACCGTTTCTTTTATCAGTAGTTCCTTCCTTTTAATCCAGCCAGTGGTGTTTTGGGCTACAGACAGAAGCAAACTTTAACTTCAGTGATTTCACGACCAAACATTTCAGTGCCAGGCTACTCTCATTCTTTCCAGTAGCATTCGCTTTGTCTGTACACCAGCAAACGATCTGCCCGTGGGGTTCATTCCGTCGGACGAGCTGACGGTTTGCTGCAGAGAATCATTAGAACAGGTGTCTGGACAGACGGTGGGAGTCAGGAGGCTTGTGGCCCGTTAGGAACACCGCTCTCTTCTACAGTCTGCAGGCCTGAAGGGTGGGTTGGATCCTTCACTCCCCTCTATTAAAAAAAAAATGTGCTAAAAGATATATAACATAACATTTACCATTTTAAGCAGTTTTACATGTGCACATTAGCAGCGTTACGTACATTCACATCACGGTGTGACTGTCACTCCTACCGGTCCCCAGAATGTTTTCACCACCCCAAACTGAAGCTCTGTCCACACTGGACACCAACTCCCCACTCCACATCCCCCCAGCCCCTGGCACCCTCCTTTCCACTCTCTGGCTCTATTACTCTAACTACTCTGCTCGCCTCAAATCAGGGGAGCTACACTGCATTTGTCTTCTTACAACTGGCTCCTGTCCTCACGGCTCATCCATGTTGTTACGTGTGTCACAAGTTCCTTCATGTGGCTGAAGACTGTTCCATTGCGCGCGTACAGCGTATTACGTTTCCCCGTTTACCTGTTGATGGATGTGTGGTTTGTGTCTGCCTCTCACTGCTGTGAAGAATGCAGCCGTGGGCCCAGGTGTTTCTCACATCTGTTCCTGTCCTCACTTGACATTCTTCTCCGCCGTTCTTCAGCCGCACCCGCAGTCATCACTGTCCACGCGGAAGACGTGCTCAGACCCATCCCGACATTCTTCCCGCACTGCCTTCGCCTGTGTCGGGAGGCCCTCATCCTCTCTCACCTGGACCACTACTCTGGCTTCCTCCCTGCTGTTCTCCACAACCTCTCATGGCCAGTCCTCTACCTGACACTTTCTTTTTATCTTTGAGAGAGAAAGAGAGACGGGGCAGAAGGAGAGAGAATCTCAAGCAGGCTCCATGCTGTTAGCCCACAGCCTGACGCGGGGCTCGATCCCACGACCCTGGGATCACGACCTGAGCCAAAATCAAGAGTCACACGCTCAATCCACGGAGCTGCCCAGGGGCTTCCTCCACCCACATCTTCTTAACCTCATACTGCAGCCAGAGGGCTTTCAAGGCGGTTCTGATCAGACCCACTCCCTGTTCGAACTCTCCAGTGGCTTCTGATTATGCCCAGAAGAAGACGCCAGCACCACCCTGCCCGTCTGGCCCTGCGTACACTTTCCCTCCCACACTCCATGCTGAAATGACTTTCGCTTGCCTAAGCACACTCGGTTCCACTCGCCTCTACTCGGTACTTGGCCTGGGATATTCTCACAGCTCCTGTGGGTCCTAACTGCTTGTCCTGTAGGACTTCACATAGACACGGCTGCTCCTGAGAAGCCTTCTCGGTGCCCACCCAAGACGGAGGCAGGTGCACCCATCGCTTCCTCTCTTAGCGGCCCCAAGGGCCGTGGTTATGTTTCCTGAGGCATGTTTGGAACATACATTGTAGGTTGTAATGTCCTCAGTGTAAAAACAGTTCGCGTCCACTCGGGGTCTAACCGCCAGGTTGAACCTAGTCAATCATTTTGGAAAAACCTGACCTCCAAACCTTTGGAAATGCTTGTGCGATACTTTCCAGTGAGGGGCTGATGAGCCAGTTTTCCAGAAAAAGTGAAAAACCAAAACCAAAACCCTGAATTGTGGTACTTGCTGATTTTTATGGTGTCGATTCCCTCCTTGTGGCCAATTTCAGGCCTCTGTCAGGTTACTGGGCATGGATTTGGGAAGCCAGCCACGCTCGACAGCACCCCAGGGGTTTTCTTCCAAGACCTTTAAATTCTCCTGGATTGAACAAATCAGTTGTTTCCATCAGATTCCTTCCATCCTATACACTCGTTGTCCAAAAAATCACCCCCTAAGTAGTCTGAAGTGCTAAGGAACATGTTGCAAAGATATGGTAGCATTCAGTGCAAGAAAATAACAAAGCCAGCAAGTATTAAATGCTTACTGTATACCAAGTACAGGGTAGTGTCCTCTCCCTGTGTCTTTCCTGTTAATCCTCATAATCCTGCGAGGTCAATATTAAAATATTCCCATTGTGTACGGTGGAAACTGAGTCCCAGAGCCAAGAATGGAGCTCACTTCCATCTGATCTGCAAATCCGTGCTATGGCAGGTCACCTCCAAGGAAGGGTGGGGGGGACTAGAAGCCAAGGCAAAGGGAAGGAAAGTTAGCTGCTCAGAAAATAATCCATGAAAATACCATCACCCTCGTTTCTTGGCTTCCCTGTTGCTTCTTAGGCTTCATTTATAACAAATTACATGGTGTCTCTTCTTGCATCCGTTCCTCCTGTCTCCTGGCTAAGGATTTCTTGAACCCTGGGTCTGTGTACACAAGGCAAGGGTAGTTCTCCCCACCGTGGGTTTGGTCCTTGTGGCTCTGATCTTCCTGAACTGTGTTCTCCTCTCCTCAGCTGTATCCTGATGCCTAGCACAGTGCCTGACAGATAACACATTGAGTGAATGAATGAACCCATGTATCTTTGGCCATCAGGCAACTTGATTTTGAACTAGGAGGTGATGTCACTCAAGGGAGCAGAGGTGGGACATTTGAATGAATGTCACCATCGACAGCAACACAGTATGTTTGGGAGAAAGTTTGGCTTGGGGCTGGGTCCCAGGCCTGGCTTTTGCATTTCTTTCATGTGTGACCATGGCTATGTGACTTCACTTTTCCAGTGTTCGCATCTAGAAGGAAGTATCACATCCATCCGTTTTATAGATATTTACAGAGGACTGCCAGGTGTCCATTGCTGTCCAGCGGTTGGGGTCATGGCAATGGACCAAACATAGGCCTTGCCCTGTGGCACTTACATTGCAGACAGAATCAAATACTGATCTGAGTAATAATGGGTTAGGCACCGACAGGGCCCAGGAGGAGAAAGAGAGCAAGGTAACAAGGAGGGGTGTGATTGGAGGTGCTTTGTAAGTGGTGTGGTCAGGGGCGCCATTTTGGACAGATGATATTTGACGTTCAAAGGCTGAGGAAAGTCAGAGGAGACCCATGTGGGGTTTTCTTATTCTTTCACTCTTTTTGTGTAAATTGTGTTAAAATATACATAATGTTAAATTTCCCATTTTAACTCCTTTTTTAAGATTTCTTTTTTTTTAACACTTATTTATTTTTGAGAGCGAGTGCAAGTCGGGGAGGGACAGAGAGCGAGGGAGAGGGAGAATCCACACTTAGTGCAGAGCCTAACGTGGGGCTCATTCCCAGGAATCATTAGATCATGACCTGAGCCAAAATCAAGAGTCAGATGCTAAACTGCCTGAGCCACCCAGGCGCTCCCATTTTAACCATTTTTAGGAGTACAGTACTGGGTGTGCCTAGGTAGCCCAGTTGGTTAAGTGTTGATTTTGGGTTAAGTGTTGATTTCGGCTCAGGTCATGATCTCACAGATCCTGGGATGGAACCCTGCATCAGACTCTGTGCTGAGTCTGGAGGCTGCTTGGGATTCTTTCTCTCTCTTTCTCAAAAATAAATAAACTTAAAAAAAAAAAAGAGTACAGTTCTATAGCATTAAGTACCTTCACGTGATTATGCAGTAGCATTAAGTACCATCTCTAGAACTCCCTGCATTTTCCAAACCAAAGCTGTGTCTGTTAAACCCCAACCCCTCTCCCCAAGGCCCCACTGACCACCCTTCTACACTCTGTCTCTATGAATTTGACTAATTTGGTCACATCATTGAAGGGGAATTGGGACCCACTGATTTCACTCAGTACAGTGTCCTCAGGATTTATCCAGATTGTAGCATGTGTCCGAATTGCCTGCCTGTCTGAGGCTGGCTACTTTTCCATCATGTGCCTATACCACATTGTCTTTATCCATTCATTGGTTGGCACATATTCAGGTCACTTCCACATCTTGTCTGCTGTGAATAATGCTGCAGTGAACATCGGAGTGCAGATATCTGTTTGAGTCTCCGTTTTCAATTCCTTTGGGTATATGTCTACCCAGAACTAGGATTGCCAACTCATACAGAAGTTCTATTTTTCATCACTGAGGAACCACCATACTATTTTCCATAGCAGTGGCACCGTCTTATCTTCCTACCCACTGTGCACCGGGGTTCCAGTCTCTCCATGTCATCGCCAACATTTGTTATTTTCCGTTTACCTTAATGATTGCCATCTTAATAGATGTGAAGTGGTATCTCCTTGTCGTTTTGATGACCTTTTCTTCAATGATTCATGATGTTGAACATGTCTCCATGTGGATTTCAGTATTTTACATGAAGAATACGTCCTTCGTATCCTTCCTGTTTTAACGGGAATCCAGCTGTAGGACTGACCTGATCAAGGTCCAGATGGAAGACCATGTCTGATTTGGGAGCCAGGGTAAGGAGTTTGAGTTTGTCTCTGAGTGGGACACAAGCCTCCGGAGGTTTTAGACAGGGTGGCAGCATGATCTGACTCACATTTTAAATGGATTTCATTCTGGCTTTCTGACCACGCATATTTTTTTTTCCTATTTTTCCAATGGGGCACCGTCTGGGACTAATTATCCACTGAACACACTTAGCAGAGATATTTATCATCATCATAAAAACACACTGTGGGTAAAGAGATTTACGCTTTGTAGAAGCTTCCTCATACATCATCTTGCTCAATTCTCGGGGCAGTTAGTGTTGCCTCCGGTCTCCTTAGTCACTGGATATTTTAAGAGAGGATCCTGGGCGTGCCCCTCACGATCAGAAACGAGATTTAGAAGCCGCCTCTAGCAACGACATATTAGTGGCGGAGTTTTCTGGAAATTAGCCCATCTGTTTATTATAGCCACGCCGTGGTTGCCTATTCAGAATCATGCATGGGCAATCCCAAATTCTCCTTTAAAGCCATTCGCCGGCTACCCTTTGACACTGTGACATTTTCTTTGTAGGCCATTCATTGTCCCTGCCTCTTTCTCCACCCAGGGTTCGTGAAGATTCTACTCTATATCAATGAGCTCTTAAGACTCTTTCAGTGGGTTTTAGGGGCGCCTGGGTGGCTTAGTCGGTTAAGCGTCCGACTTTCACTTAGGTCATGATCTCGCAGTTCGTGGGTTCGGCTCCGCGTCGGGCTCTGTGCTGACTGCCAGCTGGCCTGGAGCTGTTTCAATCTGTACCTCTCTGACCTCCTGCTCAATGCTGCCTTCTTCCTGGGAAATAACAAAAACATAAAAAAAAAAAAAAAAAAAAAAGACTCTTTCAGTGGGCTTTAGTGCTCCTTCCTATGGAAACACTCCAATTCATTCGTTTATTCATCCATTCACCCAGTGTGTATTTACTAAGAGTCCATTGTGTGGAGTGATTATAGTGAACACTGGAGACACAGTGGTGAACAAGTAGAGATGATCTCTGGCACCCTGGACCTGGGGAAGTTAGACGGACACACCAGACGTAAGGGTAAGAAATGGGCATGAACAACACACAAGCCTGCAGACACACTCCACACCCACGGTGGACAGACACATACAAGGGCACATGTGATGTGATGCTGGCATTCAGAGCAGAGGATGGTAGGACAAGGGATGGCCACTTGCGACAAACGTACTCTTCATGCAGTCGGAATAAGCCACCCAGGTTGAAGGCAAGAGCTCAGAATTCCAGTAGTTACATTGTCCCGAGTGTAAAGGCCAAGTCAGTTTTGGTCACGCCATCTAACTGTCCTTTCTGGTCACGTCTTACCTGCGGGACTGGGCGACCAGAAGAGCTGGTGGACTCCGGGTGCCTCAGTGATTGGACGGTGACCTCTGAAGCAGAGAAAGAACTTTCCTTAATTCCCCCTCACCATGGGCTTGACGTTTCTTTAGTGGGGGTGTCAGAAATGTGGGGCCGCTTGGTAAGATTCCCTTGCCTTCAGTGGGAAATCCCATGGAAAGACAAAAAAGCAGTTCAGGATCAGCTGTGAGTTCACTCATTTCTCAGCAACTATTTATTCAACACCTGCTTTGTGTCAGGTGTTGGTCAGACACTGGGGACAGATAAATAATTCTCTCCTGGGTCTCCTGGGTGGTTCAGTCAGGTAAGCTTCTGACTTCAGCTCAGGTCATGATCTCGCAGTTTGTGAGTTTGAGCCCCACATCCAGCTCTGTGCTGACAGCTCAGAGCCTGGAGCCTGCTTTGGATTCTGTGTCTCCCTCTCTCACTGGCCCTTCCCCCCTCATTCTCTCAAAAATAAATAAACATTAAAAAAAAAAAAAAAAGAATCCTCTCCTCTCATGGAGCTTCCATGCTCTCTGTAGCAAAGATAGTCAATTAAAAAAAAAAAAAGTAAGTGAGGGGCAACTGGGTGACTCAGTCCATTAGCGTCTGCTTCTTGACTTCGACTCAGGTCATAATCTTCACAGTTCATGGGATTGTGCCCCACTGGAGCCCGCTTGGGCTTCTGTCTCTTCTCTCTCTGCCCCTCCTGCTGCTTCTGCTCTTTTCTGTCAAAATAAATAAATATGCATTAAAAACAAAAAAGTGTGAGTGACTAGATAAACATAAAAAAATCAGAGATCAAGAGTTGTGAAGAAAATAGAAAAAGGTAATGGGGGGGCCCTGGGTGGCTCTGTTGGTTAAGCATCTGATCTCACATATCTTGAGTTCAAGCCCTACAGCAGATTTTTTGTGGTCAGCACAGAGCCTGCTTCGGATCCTGTGTCCCTCTCTCTCTCTGCCCCTCCTCTGCTCATTCTCTCTGTCTCTCTCTCCAAAATAAATAAACTTTTAAAAAATATTTTAAAAGGGGCGCCTGGGTGGCTTAGTCGGTTAAGCGTCCGACTTTCGCTTAGGTCATGATCTCACGGTTCGTGGGTTCGAGCCCCGCATCGGGCTCTGTGCTGACTCAGAGCCAGAGCCTGGAGCCTGTTTCAGTCTGTGACTCCCTCTCTCTCTGACCCTCCCCTGCTCATGCTGTCTCTCTCTCTCTCTCTCCTAGAAATTAAAAAAAAAAAAAAATTAAAAAAGTTAAAAAAAAATAAAACTAATTTGTGGAAACAGTATATAAAAAAAAAGTATTTTAAAAGAAAAAAGGTAGTGGGGACAGAATAGGGAACGTAGCTTCACCTGGATGGATGTCCTAACCAAGCTCCGAGACCAGGATGGGAGGGCAAGCAGTTTACTGGAGAGGTCATTCCAGAAAAGACCAGCAGAGGAGTGGGGGAAGTGAGACAGAGTGAGGAATTAGTAACGGGTGTGGTGCCAAACAAGTGGCTGTGTGGGCACCCGGGGCACCAGTGTACACCCATGCCACAGAGCTATCTCAGCGGTGGGGCGAAGGTGCTGGGAATGGATTGACGGCTGCTCCAGGGGCCATCCAGTCACTGGCAGGTCCAGCCTTACCTGCCTCTGGGTGGAGTGGGCTCCAGTGGTCAGAAGGCTCAGGTGGGACCACAGATGCTGTGTCTAGAATGCAGCCATGTGCACACTCAGCACTGACCATGACAGCATCAGGGTGCCGTGGCCGTCCTCCATTCCCTAAACTGGCACCAAGCAGGAGGCAGCCATGGAGAGATCCGGGCAAAGAACATTCATGGCAAAGGGAAATGGCGTGTGCCTAGGCTGGAGGGCGATGTGGGAGAGGCAGGACTCGAGGTTCATGGCAAGGAGGTGGACATCGTTTAAGGTGCAATGGGAAACCAGCAGAGGATTCTCCAAAGGGCAGACCCTGCTTTACTCTCCATCCCATCTACCTCATGGGATCATGTTGTCATAGCACTGGAAGGGACTGGCCATTTGGAATAAGGGTGAAACTATCTTGGAGGCAGCCCTGGGCATAGAAAGCCAAGCCTCAGACAATGAGGGCAAGCCCGGCCCAGAGCTGTGGGAAGGGCCTCCCTTTTGTCGCACATTCTGATTTAAAGCAGAGGCGACCCGGGCGGGGACCCTGGCCTGTTTTGAGGATGGCCAAGCCTTGAAGAAGAGGAACAATTAGACAGTAAAAGGATTGGAAAATGGGGAGTCTCCAGGGGCCATTTCTTTGTGTCACTCGTGATGCGTTTTGACAAAGTGTGAAGCAGGGAGAAATGAAAGCCACACGATTGCAGGACTGCCTGGCTCGGCACTAACAGCAGTGGCTCGCACGCAACGGGGCCTGCACCTCTAGTTACGAATTTGGAACCGAAGCATGCAAAAAGAGATTATGGTTTAGCATTCACTGCATGCACTCGGTGAAAAATGAGGCTGTCATCCAGGCTGGGACTCAATCTGCGAGGGAATGTGTGGACACAGGAGCCCTGACGCCCGAGCACGGGCGATGGGCAGGAATGGCCAGGCTAGGGGCTCAGGGCTCCAACAGCTCTGGGTGAGACTTTCATCTCTCTTGACCATGAATTCCGTCCTTCCTTGCATCTCTGACCCCAGGAGGTTCCTTTGTTTCTTCCTTTCTTTTTCCTTTCTTCTGCTGATTCTGCACTAGAAATGTGTCATGTGGCTTTCACAATTGGGTGGCTGACATGAAGAAGGCCCTTTCAGTTCTAGCGGGAAAGAGAAGGCATTCAATGCATTCAAACCAAGACAGCACCCTAGAATTAGGTGAGTTTTTGGGAGCCATCGAGAATCATCCAATCAAAACCCCTCCTTCTAGAATGAGGAAACAGAGGCCCGGAGATGCTATGTGACTACTTCAGGTTCCCACGGCCTCCTGGTTGGCAGAGCCAAGGTCAGAGCCTAAGTGTGCCGACGTTCATGCCAAGATTCTTTCTGTGACACCCACAGGCTCATTTTCCTCCTTTATGTGTGGGGAAGCTTGAAGCATTGGCAGAGTTTATTCAGAGCCCCAGACAGCCAGAGCCTTTGGTTTGCTAGTAAGCTTTACTCCTTCCCAGATGCTACAGAAGGAATGTCCGTGACTCATTATCCATGCTCTTTCCTTTGTGCAGCATGAATACCATGCCTTGGACTTGGCATTGGAATTGCAAGGGAGGGGGCTGTGGCCTCAGGAGAGGGGTTTGCACCCTAAGGAGATGACTGATAGACTAGACTAGTTAGTAGAGTGGTTAAGGCCAGTCTTCCAGAGCTAGACGTCCTGAGTGCTCACCTCAGCCCTACCTCTTACCAGCCATGTGGAACTTGAGCAATTTATTTAATCTTCCACCTGTAAAACAGGGATATAGGTACACATACTTCTGTTAATTATCTTTTGCTGAGTTAACAGTATTGCCATACAACACATACCTATTCTCTCATCGTTTCTGTGAGGCAGGATCTGGGCACCACTCAGCGGAGTCCTCTGCAAGACTGAAGGCAAAGTGCTGGGCTTGAGATCTCATCTGACACTCGACCGGGGAGGGATGTCACTTCCAGCTCAATGCAGGTGTCCACAAAATGTATTTCCTTGTGATTGTGGGACTGAGGGCTCCATTTTCTTGTTGGTTATTGACCGAAGGCCACTCTTGGTTCCTTTCCATGGGGGTCCCCGTGTGGCTTCTTGCTGTCTCAAAACCAGCCAGGGAGGGAGAGGCTCCGGCAAGGCAGGCACTACTGTGTAACATAATCACGTCACCTTGGCTGCATTCTCTTGATTAGGAGCAAGTCACAGGTCCTGCCTGCTGCTCAAAGGTGGGGATGGGTCATATGAACACCAGCAGTTGGGGATCATGAGGCCACCTTTGGAGTCTGGCCACCACTGTGTCTCAAAAGGTTATTGTGAGGAGTAAGTGAGGTCATAGACATCAAACTCTTTGAAGAGAACCCCTACTCAGGGACCACTGTGACTGTTGGCTGTGGTGAAGGTCATGTCCTCATCACCGTCAGGAGAATGTGCCCTCTTCCCTTATACTTGCTACTGCAAAGTCTTCCAGTGGTCTTTACGGAACCTAGGAGGACAGGATTCAATGTAAGCAAACACTTGCAATAAGTAGCAAATAAAATAGCTCCAAAAACCTAATTTAATTTTATTTTCTTAGTTGGAGTCCCCATGGTCTGTAGGAAACATACAAAGTTTGGAGTTTTAAAATCTATGAACCCATAGACAACTTCCTCTGAGCTGCGCAAACATTACCTGTCATCTTTATCTTCTTCTTAAATTAGACTTTCCAATTTATTATTAGTTTCTTATAATTATGAGGTTTAAATATTAGAAAAGTATCTACAGTGGTATAATTGCCACTGCTTTTACTTTTTTTTATTGAGGTATGATTGGCCTGTAGCATTATGTTAGTTTCAGGTATACAACATAACGATTCGATATTTGTCAATACTGTGAATTCACAGTATATCCCCTGTGTTAACCCCCATGTTAATGTCCCCCATGATACATAGTTGACCAATTTTTTTCTTGTGATGAGAACTTTTAAGATCTATTGTCTTAGCAGCTTTCAAATTTGTAATATAGTATTATTAACTGTCATCACCATATAACATCCCTGCGACTTATTTATGTTATAACTGGAAGTTTGTACATTTTACCCACTATACCCATTTTAGCCCTTCACCCCCTCCCCACCACCTCATGTGTTCTCTGTATTTATGAGTTTTGTTTTCTTTTTAGACTTCACATATAAGTGAGATCATATGGTATTTGTCTTTCTCTGTCTGACTTGGTTCATTTAGCATAATGCCTTCAAGATCCATCCCTGGTGTCAAAGTCCAAATTATTTTTGATTGTAGTACCCCAGTGGTTAAAGATATCTTAACCACGGGGGCACCTGGGTGGCTCAGTCAGTTAAGCATCTGACTCTTGATTTCGACTCAGGTCATGATCTCGCAGACCATGGGTTTGAGCCCTGCATCAGGCTCTGCGCTGAGAATGAGCTTGGGATTGTCTGTCTCTGTCTCTTTCTGTCTCTGTCTCTCTGCCCCTCCCCTGCTCACCTCTGTCTTTCTCTCTCTCAAAATAAATAAACTTTAAAACAATAATCTTACAATGCACCTCCACTATATGCATCTTTATTTATATTGTAAGACATGCACACAGTAGAAATTGCAAAAGCTTGAGATACATAAGAAATAAGCAATAAAATGCCTTTCTAACCCTGAAGGGTTTCACACATCATTAGCTCATACTTCAAGGCACTTTAGATGAGGCTTGTCATTGACATTAGTGGATGGACATGCCTATTTCAAACTTTTGTCAGATCTGATTAGCCTCGTTCTTTTTGTTGGTGTTCCACGCCCCCTCCCCCCTCCATGGTGTGGCTGATGGGGAGATCAAATAGAAAGAGAGTGGACTGCATTTCTGTGAGGCGTCGTTGCTGTGAGGCTACGTTATCGCTGTATCTTCAATTCTAGTACCTTTGCGAGAATCTTGTTTAAACTGCTGGTCTATGTTGTAAGAATTGGTTTAGGTTAAGTAAATCACGTTAGTGAAATTAATTTTATGGATCTCACATAAACTGTGATATATCACAGTCTGCTTGAAGTATCAGTGAGGAAGGACATTCCTTCAAGTCTGCCTCCTACCTCTTCCTGTGGGGGACCTGTGTGTCCCATGAGACTATGTGTCATCTTACACGGAGACGGCATACAGGTGCTGGAGAAAACCTGTATATTAGAAAACTGTAAAAATTTAATTTATTACAGAAAATCTTTTTTTACATTTTATTATTTATTTTTGAGAGACAGAACATGAGCCAGGGAGGGCAGAGAGAGAAGGAGATGCAGAATCCGAAGCAGGCTCCAGGCTCCAAGCTGTCAGCACAGAGCCCGATGTGGGGCCCGAACCCACGAACTATGAGATCATAACCTGAGCCGAAGCCAGATGCTTAACCGACAGAGCCACCCAGGTGCCCCAAAAATGTAATTTCTTTTTAAAAATGTATTTATTTTGAGAGAGAGTTCACAAGTGGGGAGAAACAGGGACAGAAAGGGAAGAGAGGGAATCCACAGCAGACTCCGCACTGTCAGCAGAGAGCCCAACACAGGGCTCGAACTCATGAACCGTGATATCATGACCTGAACAGAAATCACCAGACACTTAGCTGACTGAGCCACCCAGGCGCACCGTCTTTTTTGTTTTTTGTTTTTTTTTTTGAGACCCAAATAAATAATTCTAATGTCTTGTTTTTATTTTTATACATCAATGCAACATCTCATATCTCTCTCAGGAGCTGAGTGCACCACTTGGAGACCCCTTTTCCATATCCTACAACAGAAGTTTGCGTTCTTGCCGATTGACATTTGGCTTTGTACAAATGCGTCTGGAAACTTCCAGCCCTCTCAGGTTGGTGGAGCTTGTGACACGCTCCCATCATGCCTTGCAAGAAAACCGCGCCCCGGGGCTGCTGGGCGGCCCTGAGCTCCCACCCTGGCAGTGTTTGAGCAAAGTCTGGAAAGTTGGCGAATGTGCCGGGGCCAGGAACTGTGAAGGACCTCCCTGCACAACGTTTCTGAGAGCAAAAAAGTGCTGACGGCCCCAGCAGGCTGCAGGAGCCCTCTGTCATCCCTGTAAACACGGTCGAACTGGCCTGCTTTATCTCTGTGTGCACAATGCAGATTTAATAGGAAGTGCCCTCCGAATCATTGCTGCTAGGTTGAGTCTCCAAAGGAATTAGGGATAACAGTTTAATAACTGTAGAAAGAGCTTAGGCGCTTTGCTGTGCCGGGTGTCTCTGAGTTAGCCACTGAAAAACGAACTTGGGACATTAAACCCTTTTATCACTCAGATAGCAAAATACGGGGAAAATCCCATTCCTTGGCAGGGGATGAGTTTACCAGCTTCTGAAGGGGGTGTGTGTTTGAATATGATAGGGAAGGGAGCATTTGTCAGAGTGGAAGGTGGATCAAAAGACAAATGAATTCTTCGAGTTAAATAAGAGCTTTAAATTATCTGGCTTTGAACCGCCTCACCATTAGCGGTATGAGCTAGCCTGAAAGCCAGCCTGTCTGTGGTACAGGGGCCTCTATCTGCTTATGCTGCATTTTAAAGGAACAAGCAGTGTTAGGGCAGATAGTTAAGGCTGGGGAGGTGAGATAAATGACTATTTCGCTGGGCGATGGAGTTGCTACTGCTCACCTATTCACCCAGAAGCCTGCAGAAAAGAAGAGATTCAGACGGAGCTGGCTCCCCTCATATTAGTTAGGTTGACTGGAAGTCTTCCGTCCAGGCTGAGGATGGATGAATCAGGTTAGCTCAGCCTGGTGGTTTCCAAATTTAGATCCCTGGAATCCCATCAGAGTTTACCTTCTATGGAAGACTGCAACACGGTCACAAATTCTCTCCATTCCTGTGTCCATACCCTGCAACGTGCCATTACAAATGCTTGGAGGGCCAAGAAGTGGAGACTGTTTCTCCCCTCATGGAATCTGTTTGATATGTGACTTGCCTTGGCTGGAGGGACGCCATCAATGGTGAGACAGGTGAAGGCTTGATACGCATTTTTCATTAGAGCTTGCCCTCCTGAGCCTCTCGGAAGCAATGAGAAGCCCACGTCTGTCCCTGAGATGATGAGAGACAGAGTGGCCTTCATGTCAACCAGCCAAAGCCTATAAGTAGATCTGCCTGGCTGATAGGTGGCGGATGGCAGACACAGGAATGACCCCCGCTGAGAACTGCCAAAGAAGCATTAGCTGAGCCTAACCCAAAATGCTGACTTCCTGAAACATCAGCTAAATGAATGACCATTGTCTTTTCTTTTTTAAGTTTGCTTATTTATTTTGAGAGAGAGAGAGAGAGCATGCACAGGAGTGAGGGAGGAGCAGAGAGAGAGGGGGAGAGAGAGAATCCCAAGCAGGCTATGCACAGTCAGTACAGAGCTGAATGTGGGGCCTGAACCCACGGACAGCAAGATCATGACCTGAGCCAGAAGCATGAGTCAGATGCTTAACCGACTGAGCCACCCAGGTGCCCCATGAATGGCCATTGCATAAGTCATTAGTTTTGGGTGGTGTGTACCAAAAACTAGAGGCAGAACAAGGGGCACTGAGGGCAGTATTACGAGCCCCCAAATTTGGTTTCACCTAGAGCAGTTCTGATTTGCTTACTCTGTCCTTTAAGCTCATGTTTGAACAATGTTAAGAGGTCGGTAGGAGGGGGAGAGGGAGAGCCTTTGCCATCGTCTAGAGTATCCCAGAATATTCCTGTTGTTGGCGCATGAGGCTTGAGCCATCTGATCTGAAGCTTCCGCTTCCAGTTTTGCAGTTTAGAAGCTGGGAAACGTTTCTTGGAGCAGCTGATCTGTCTTCTTAACCCCCGACACCATTCCTTTTTCATTCAAAGCACTACACATCCAGCCATCTCATCTTAGGGTCAGTTCCTATCAGGGAGGACAGGAGCAAATGCATTTTTGAAGAGCTCGGACGTTTGATTTTTTTCTCAATTAAAGTGAAACTCTTGCCTTTACATTGCTGCCATTCATTATTCCCACAGTCATTGTGCTTCTGCTAATGCCATTAAGATAGGATTTGTTCTTGAGGAGGAAGGGTTGGGGGGAGTTAGACTTCTTTTTGGAGGAAGTAAACTAGAAGAAAGGTGCAACCTTAGGGGTCTCTAGATAAGGGATACAGAAATCCAGTCTTCCCACAGTTTCTTGTTGCATGGGTGCGCCATCTTTCCATCAGCCTTTCGGATTTTATGATTAGGTATGAATGATGGACTTGAATACCTTTTTCTCAAACTACATTAGCCTTCCTTCTTCTATGAGCCCCTGCATTTCCTTTGGGTTGCCAACCTTCCGTCCACTGCACACAGTCTTGCTGGGAGTGCGATTCCAGATGCCTCGTCATCCCTGGTCGAGGTGGGTGTGTGGTCCGAGCCACGCCAATCCAATGCTCTCGTCTAAGGGCCTGACAATTACACAAATGACATGAGACTGAATGTGGTTGTGGCTGACTCATACTATCAGAGGCACTCTGATGAGCCTGTTAGCCTGGTTCTATTTTTATACAGCCTGCATTCCTTCTGAGAAAGTCATTCTATCATGGTAACACCATCCACCTGGGCACCCGATGAAACCTCCAAATGGTCTCTACTTCCATCTTTCTTCTTCCCATTCCGTGCCCAACTAGTTACGCACATTTGTTAATTCTACAATGGCAGCATGTCTTCAGTCCCTCCCCATACATTCATCCTTTCTGCTCCCACCCTATTCCTGGTCCTTCTGTGGCTGATCTCAAGGAAAGGAATAGCTTCTTTTTTGTTGTTGTTTATTTATTTTGAGAGAGTGAGCAAGCACATGCAGGGGAGAGGCAGAGAGAGAGGGAGAGAAAATCCCAAGCAGGCTCTGTATAGCACAGAGCCCAACACGGGACTCAAACTCACAAACCGTGAGATCACGACCTGAGCCAAAATCAAGAGTCAGATGCTCAGCAAACTGAACCATTCATGAGCCTGTAAAGAAACAGCTTCTTAATTGTTTTCCTGCCCCTTGCTCTTCCAAACGCCTCTATATGGTTACCACTTGTCTTCATCAAATGCAGACGAGATAACCTTACTCCTCACATGGCCATCGGTCGCACTGAAGAAAGCCTTAGCATTTTGTCATGAGATTGGGGTCACACTGTAAGAAGCCTGGAGGTATGTGCTGCCGATATTGGTTTGGCACCTCAGTGACATCAGGGACAGTGACCCTGCCCTTCCTTCTGCTTCCCCCTCACGTCACAAGTAGTTACCCCAACACCAGGCATCACATCCAGAATCCACAAGCTAGGCAGGAAGAAGGGGGAGAAAAGGTGTTTCCAACCACATTTGTCTCCATCACTGGAAAGAGTAAAAGCCTTTCCAGAAGTCCTCAGCCAGCTTTTTCTTCATCCTATTGACCAACCCAGGACCTCCTGGCCACTCATAGCTGAAAGAGGGGGCTGAAAAATTAAGCTTCTCTCACCTCTATCTAATGAAGGTGGGCAAGGAAGAAGGGGGCCGAGACCAGGAGTGGCATTGGAGAAATGAGACTGTCTGCTGCTTTCCTTCCCGTGGCATCTCACAGGATTGTTATTACTCTGTCGTTTCATTAACCTAGAAATATGCTGTCGTAATAAACTATCAGAGAGGTACAGAAAGTGAGTGCCAAGAACATCCCAATAAGTTAACTGAAATACAGACGTTACAAATATCAGACACACGGATGGTATAAACTGTAATCATCAGAGAAGACTCAACAGCAAAGATGGGTTGTGAGCGGAGCGAGGGAAGCCTTTAAAAGTATACAACGTAATCCCCAGCTCTCGGAGGATTTACAGCCTATGGTGAGGTAAGTGTAACACACACACGAGACACGAGCCAGCAAGGCAACTCATAAATAAGCCGTAAAACCAGAGGGAATAGATGAGGTGTTACCGAAATTAAGAGAGGAGAGAATTAAGGATTAAGTCATTTCTGTAGCTCAATTTCTCTCATTCCCATTGCCTTGGCATTGAAAACATGATGTCTGTCATTTCCGGTAGTGGGAGTTGCACTGAAGTTTTGGGGGAATCATTGCCCTTTATGCCACCTGGCAAACAGCTTTTACCAAGAAGCTCCTTATTTCCCTGGCCCCGCCTCTTCTGGTCCGACAGGCATTTCCATAACCTTCTATGCCACTCCAGGGCATATATGTGACCCGTTTTGCATCTCTGTTACTGATGCAGGTTCCAGGAAACTCTAGACTATTTATTTTTTAAGTTATTTATATATTTATTTTGAGAGAGACAGAGAGAGAGACTCCCAAGCAGGCTCTGCACTGTCTGTATGGAGTGCGACACAAGGCTCGAACTCATGAACTGTGAGACCATGACCAGAGCTGAAATCAAGAGTCACACGCTTAATGGACTGAGCTACCCAGACGCCCCTGAGAGACTATATAAAGCCTGTCTTCCCTGACACTCCACACAGCATTCTCTTCCCTTGGAACTTCCCATCTCCACGGTTCTTCCCGGAAAGGAGGCACATGACGCCTCTGCCCTTTCATCTCACTGCCTTTTTAGAGGTTTTGCTTCCTCTAGAATCTTGAATGAAATTCAGCAGTATGGCCAAACATTTCAACGATCCTCACATCCACACAGAAGCATTATATGTTTTTGTTTTTGGAAAAAAAAAAAGTTTTACCGTGACCAATTTTCAATACACAGAAAAGTAGAAGGAATAGCAAGGAACCCCCAGGAGCCTGGGGTTACTAACATCCTTCTGCTCTTGAAAAATGGTCAGGCCTTTATCTTCACAGATAATGTGTCTTGAAGCGAAAGCTAATTTTTTTTTTCTCCTCCTGGTGAAAATTTAGTGAAATTTGGTCTTTGTGTCTAGGCTCAGAAATCAACTCAACTGAAATTATTTTCAGGAAGGTTCATTTAAGACAAGACTGCATTTCTTTCCTGACCCCAGCTCACCCAAGAACCCTGAGCTTCCTGCTTTTCCTGTCTGTCTACACAGACACGCTGGTATAGATGTCACTTTTTCCTTCGGTGTCCCTCTCTAAGAAGTGGGTGTAATGAGACTTGGCTTCGAGGCCGACCAGGTAGCATTCCCTTGCATCAAGACTCCTCAGAGACCATTATATGTAATCACGGAGTGTCACCAGAATGACATGAATGATTATGCAAAACTCTATGCCCAATTTCCAAGTAGCTCCACAGTTTTGACAAAATGATGTGGCCATTTGTGAAATGCAAGCAAATGGGAGGAAATGGAGGGGATAGGATTTCTGCTGAAGTGACAGACTCATCCAAGAACAAGAACTCTTCCCTTCGACCAATCACACGAAGCAGAAACTTTTACCTTGAATGAACCAGCCTTATGAAGCATGGATTTATACCCAGCTGTCACCAGGGAACGTTTTGAATTCATTTTAACCGGTTGTGACACAGCCAACCTGGGCTCATTGGGGTTTGGGTGAAACCGTGCCTGACACTTACTCTCATGGGAAACAGTTAAAGATGGGGGTAAGGCTGCTCCTGAGGTCCCCAGTGGCTGGTGCGGGGCACCTGGGTGGTCAGTTGGTAAAGTGTCCAGCCTTGGTTCAGGTCACCATCTCACAGTTTGTGGGTTCTAGCCCTACATTGGGCTCCATGCTGATGGTGCAGAGCCTGCTTGGGATTGCCTCTCTTTCCCTCTCTCTCTGCCCCTCCCCAGCTCGTGCCTTCTCTCTCTCTCTCTCAAAAAGTCGATAAACTTAAAGAAAAAGTGGACACACAAGCACATATGCCTGTCGTCATCACACACGCAGGCTCATGCTACATGGCTGGCATCCCCAGGGCTCGCCCACAGCGGGGAGAGTGTGGTTTTATTCCCACAACCAGACCTAAGGTAATTCTAAGGGAAGGCTGTAGAAGAGAGGCCATTCAGATATAGCTAGCCTTTACCAGGTCTCCTGTTCATATAAATGCTCCAGAAGGTGCATACTCGGGGCACCTGTGTGGCTCAGTCGGTTGAGCATCAGACTTCAGCTAGATCATGATCTTATAGTTCGCAGGTCCGAGCCTCATGTCGGGCTCTGTGCTAAAAGCTCAGAGATTGTAGCCTGCTTTGGATTCTGTGTCTCCCTCTATCCTACCCCTTTCCCCACTCATGCTCTCTGACTGTCTGTCTGTCTGTCTGTCTCTCAAAAATAAACATTAAACAAAAAATGTTTAATAAAAAAAAAAGGTTCATACTCTGTGATATCCGGGGCAAAGTCAGGAGAATGACATTCCCTAATGACTACCAGCTGGTCACTCAAGTGTTATCAGGGATTTTGGTGTAGCAAACGCTCGGACTGGAAACTGAGAGACTAGTTTTGAAGCATTCCTGTGACTCTGATATAGTATTGAGCATCTCTGGAACTCAGTTTTCTTATCCATAAAATGAGAACACTATGGGCGCCTGGGTGGCTCAGTCGATTAAGCGTGCAACTTCGGCTCAGGTCATGATCTCACAGTTCATGGATTCGAGCCCCATGTCACACTCTGGGCTGACAGTGTGGAGCCTGGAGCCTGCTTCAGATTCTGTCTCCCTCTCTCTCTGCCTCCCCGCTGCTTGCGCTCTGTGTCTCTCTGTCTCTCAAAAATGAATAAACATTACAAATACATTTAAAAAATGAGAACACTAGAGTGGGTGATACTGCTAGCATCCTCCTTAGAGTTAAAATGTTAGCGCTCTGGGTTTCTAGACTATTATGTCCTTTCACGATGCCGCCAGTGAGGATTTCCTAGGCAGGGCCACTACTGCTGCATACAGTGACACAGATTTAAACAAGAAAAGTAAAGACAAGAAGAAAAAAAAAAAACCATACAGGAAGGAACTCTCTTCCCATATTGACAACCCCTTCCTTTGTGTTCCAAGTTCCATATGCCATTTGAAAGAGTCATCATTTTCAACTCCCGTCATTGCCTCTTTAGTGGACTGTTGGGGAGGAGAGCTTCTGGAAGGTCAAGTGTCTTGCTCAGGGTCACAGCTCCTGAGTGGTAGAGCCTCCAGCACAGATAGATACCTGCGAAGATCTCTGTGGAAGGCGACCCAGAGTTGTCTCTTATTCTAAGCAGTAAGTGAACCTGTCCTCAACGACTGGCAAAATGCTCTGGCTTGATAAAACTTGTCCGTCACTGTGTGACAGTCTACTCATCACCCACCCGCTCCAGCCTTCCAAATTCGATGCCTCTGTTTCCAGTTTTATCTTTCCCGGAATCAAGGTTCAATGGGGCCATGAGAGGGATGGAACCGTCCCCTGCCTTCTGCATGTTTTGAGGTCCGAGGTGCTACCGTGACCTCTAATTAAAGCACCTACCCATGTGGGAGACAGACTGTAGATCCCTTTCTGGGTCCTTTAAATGTTCCCATAAAGCTCTAACTATAGGGAACAAAATGTGGTTTCTTTTCAGTTGTGACCAGAGGGCTGGTCGTTGGGTTCAATGATGTGTGGTTTTAATTAATCTTCAGCTCTTGAACTCAAGCCAGCCAAACGAGGATTCCCCTGGCAGTGTTGGGTTAATCTGTAGATGCCGGTCAGTTTCTGGATGCTCACCATGAGCTGAGTTTTCAAGTTGAGCCTCTTTTGTCTCCCATAACCGCCCCTAGTCCAAGATGGAAGAGCAGAGAAAGCAAGTGACTTGATAACATCTTTAGAAACCAAGTAACAAGCCATTAGGAGGACTAACAATGAATAAATGCATTTTCCATTCAGTGTCTCCGTGGCAATCCAGACGAGCATATGACTAGGAAAATGTAATGAAAGCAATTGTAACTCTTTCGGTGGAGAGGTAATTACAGTCTAGGGCTGCCTGACTGATGAAAATTACACTGCTTATAATAAATTGCCACACAGCTAAGTCTTTTCTGAAGTCCTTAGTATGATTTGTGTTTGTGCACTTACTTAAAACATCAGGGAACAATTTATAAACATGAGCCTTTTTGGACACTGCCAGGATCGGCATTTACGATTAGAGAGCCTGTGTAAGGTTTCCTGACTTATAGAGGATAGATCATATTTTCCCGACACTCTCATGGTCAATTACAGACCTGCATGGTGCATTTGGTAACTTAAAAGCAAATTTAATCTTTTTATTTTTTATTTGTGAGCAGGCCAAGTCAAGAAAACATTTTCTGTTAGCTTGACGAGAAAGAGGTTTCAAAGACAACTTCCTATCGGTGGTATTGATGCAGGTGGGGAGTAATACCATGCCTTGTTTATCTTCTTCTAGTAGAAACATTAGGAACGTCCATGTGGAAATAAAGGGCACTGGGCTAAGTCCCCGAGTCCCCAAGCCCTCAAGAGAAGTTCAAGGAGGCCACTGTCTTTGGTGTCACTGCCTTACAGACCATGAGAACCATTGTGGTATCAGAAAGAACGTGGGGCTGAAGTCAGTAGGCACAGGTTCTAAGCCCCGTTGTGTAACTAACTAGTTTTGTGATCTTGGGCAAATCACTGCATCTTTCTGGGGTTTAGTTGTCTCCTCCTTCAAATGAGGGTTGGACTCATTGGGATCTAGGTCCCTGGGGACAAAGAGCAACGATTCTGTCTCAGCTCAGGGATTCTCAACTGTAGCTGTACATAAGGAACACCTCTTTTTGGTTTTCTTTTGTTTTTAACATCAGAAACACGTCTTAGAAATACTCAAGCCTGGGGTGCCTGAGTGGCTCAGCTGGGTAAGCATCCAGCTCTTGACTTTGGCTCAAGTATGGTCTCAAAGTTAGTGAGTTCAAGCCCCACATCGAGTTCTGTGCTGACAGTGCTTGGGATTCTCTCTCTCTTCACTCCTCCCCCACTCATGCTAACACATGCTCTCTCTATCTCCCTCTCTCTCTTTTTCTCTCTCTCAAAATAAATTAATAAACTGAAAAAAAAAATGCTCAGGCCCAACCCCCACTCCTGATTCATTAAGTCATGAGATCTGGGAGTGAGTGTTTATGTATTAAAAACAATAACACTACACAGGCGATTCTAATGGGCAGCTGTGGTTAAGAGCTTTGCTTTATCTGTTTGGGATTTCTGAAAGCCTTGATGACGAGACGCAGAAAAGACCGAGCCATGAGAGCCCAGTACCCTGGTCCTTTGCCAGAGCTTCTAAGAACCAAATCCTAACTGAAACAATGCCTAGGACCCACTGCTGTCTATTTGTGGACTTCTTGTCCCCTGATACACTTCCGATGATAAGCAGATGGAGTGAGTGGGTGTGAGAGAAGTCCTAGGATAGCTTCTAGGGAGCTATACAATTCAAACTAGTTTTCACTGGAACCTGTGGAAGAATAGTTTTAGCATTTTGCAGTCGAGAGGCTAAAGACCCCCAGTGAAAACCAGACAGTTCAGGTGCTGAGCTGGGCCGAGCCACCGAGCACTCAACAACAGTCATTTTCCTGCCGACGACCACCCTCCTGCAAATCCCAAGGGAAATGACATGGTGGCCGGCTGGAGCCCACTCACCCTGGCTCACGGGAGTCAGCGGCAGACGTCTCTACCCAGTCTTGCAATTAGTGACGTCACATTGGTAGCTTTTGCATGCAGCTGTGGTCGGGGTATTTACACAGCAGAAATTAGCAAATGATGCACATGGGCACCCCTCCCTACCTAAGTTGGTGGTTACACATTTATCAGCACACCGCTGAAATTGAAGTATTGAGCTTCTTCTGATGCGGGGCTCTGACTCACGAACCATGAGATCATGACCTGAGCCGAAGTATGACACTTAACTGACTGAGCCACCCAGGCGCCCCAAGAATAAATTCAGTTTTAATGGGGAGATCTAACATCCATGGCAGAAGCCTAGAGCAGTGGCTGCCCCAGTGTGGTCCTTGAGCCAACAGCAGTAACATCACTTGGGAATTTTTTAGAAATACAAATTCTCAGGTCTCCGTCAGACCTATGGAATCAGAAACTCTGAGGCGGGGCTCAGCAATCTGTTTTTACAAGGCTGCTGAGTGATTCTGATGCAAGCTGAATTTTTGTGAATTGCTGTTCTAAACAGATGCGCAAGAGGCCATAAAATGATCCAAAGATTCTGTAATGACAGAGTTGAACAGTTGTGACCCAGATGATCTGGCCTAAAGGACCTTGAATATTTACTGTCTTTCCCCCAGACACCCTGTCCTGGACCATCACATGCACATACACACGGGCACACGCATAAACCCGTTCATGAGCACTCTCCAAAATTTATTGAACACTGGCCATTATTACCTTTTGAAGGAATTGGTATTACCTTCTGTCATCTATTCCTCACCTCTCATTCTTGTCTCACTCTGACACTTTTCACTCCCCCAAAGCTACATTTTCCCAGGTCTTGAAAAAGCTTATTATTGGCTAAATTCAAGGGACACTTGAAAATCCTTACATCCTTCTCCTTTTTTTTTTTTTTTGCATTATTTGCTATAATTGATCATTACCGCCATTTTGAAAATTTCCCTTTTATTAGCCTCACCGACACTTCCCTACTTCCTTGGTCTTCCCCTCCTTCAGGGAACTCTTTCGCTGATTAGGAAGGGAAATCAGAAGGTCATGTCTATGAAGCCTCAAAAGAGAGTCCTTGGAGAAGGAGGCTAAATGGTTTTGCAGACTGCTCTTAGCCAGTTAATGTGCCAGTTGAAAAGCCTCATTTTCGGGACACCTGGTTGGCTCAGTCAGTTAAGTGTCCAACTTTGGCTCAGGTCATGATGTTGTGGTTCATGGGTTCGAGCCCCGCATCGGGCTTTGTGCTGATGGGTCAGAGCCTGGAGCCTGCTTCAGTTTCTGTGTCTCCCTCTCTCTCTCTCTGCCCCTCCCCTGCTTGCACTCTGTCTCTGTCTCTCTCTCAAAGATAACAAACATTTTTAAAAAAAAAAAGTCATTTTCTCCAAGGTGGTCCTATACCCTCACGACATTACGCACTTGTGCTGATGAATCCAATCATGCTGAAGCCTTCACTGACCATCTTGTTCAGAAGCACAGACCCAGAGATCCTCCTTCTCACAGATATCTTCAGTTAATCATGCTTCTAGCACCTCAAACTCAACATGTCCCTCCCGGAAGACACCATCTCCCCTTAGGGCATCACCATCTCTTTTAGTGTTCCCACTGCGGTGTGTAAGACCAACGCCTTTCCACGTGCTCCAGTTAAAAAATGAAACTACCTTTGCAGGTTCTCATCCCACATCCACGGCAGCCCATTAACACACTTTACTGAACAAAAGTCATTTTCCTCCTTCTGCTCGCAGTCTTTAAAGGAGTCACAAACTCAATGCCTTCAAGACTTAGGAAATGGGGGAAAAAGAGGCAGATAATAGAGAGTAGTGGGGACAGTGGCGCAACGGAGAGGCCACTGTCTCCTCCCTGACACCCCACCAGGTATGTAAATTCTTTAAATTTTAAATTCTGTTTTGGCCAAGTGCAATGCACCTGCAGGCTGAATTTCTCCTCTCAGGCCCCAGCTTGTGACCTCAATTACAACAGTAATTGAAGGCACCTCCACCATGCAAGAGGTAAATTATAGAAAGTGTGCTGATCATATATGTGGTATTGTCAACCATCTGTTAAGTTTAAAGCCTAATGCGTGTTTCCCCATGCCATTAATATTCTATAAAATGATTTGTAATGGCCACATAGTAGATATCTTTTATACTTTATTAAATAATCCCCCCTTACATGGACATTTAGGTTCTTGCTGGGTATTTTCCCTACACACTTGATGTGTCTAAGACAAAAGTCACCTTCTTTACAGATATTTCTGCAAGACCAAGTCTTTAGAATTAGATGGAGCATAGGTTGTGTGTATCCGTGAATCTGATGCATCTGCTAAACTGTGATGTAGAAAAGCTATTCCAATTTGTGTCCTCATCAGGTGATGTAAGAGTGCCTGTTGTCTTACGAAACACTGGGAATTCTCATTCAAGAAATAATACTCTGTAACTCGATAGGCAGAAAGGCATATCATTGCTCCCATTTGCATTTCTTTGACTACTAGTGAAGCTGAACACCTGTCTTGGGTCAGGCCCCCTGGAAACAGACCTGAGATAGGCTAGCTGCCATGTGTCTGCTGGGGAGCATCCTTGGGACACTGCCTAAAAGAGAGTGAGCAGAATAGGACTGGGCAGAGGAGAGGCTGACCCATGAGCTAGGTTGCAACCCTCCCCATGGGAGGGTCGGTCTATTTGTAGCCCCTCATCCTGCCAGTCCCGGGTGTTGGCTTTTCCAGGGGGAAGGACGCCATCTTGGGAGAGACAACTACCTTTGGGGTAGGGAAGTCTAGAGAGGGACTCAGCCAGAACCCCAGGCAGCTGACGTTCCCAGGATCTGGGCTATGTTGGCAGGACAGACCACATCACCCTCCACCCACAACCCTTTTTCATATCGACACACACAGGGTCTGGCCTAGAGCAGGCGTAAAGATTTATTGCATACATTTCTCTTTCTTCTTTTGTTCATGCCTTGTGCTCATTTCCCTCTGTTGCCATATTTCTCTTTTCTCCGCCCCCCCTCATTTCTTTGCAAAATGCTACTTGCATTTTAAAATATGAACTCTTCATCATATAGTAAAACATTTTCTCCTATTTGCCACTTGCCTTTAGGATTTCATTAGTTTCATTTCTGTCATCTAGATGTATATGTGGTATATACACCTTTCAAATTCTTATACGGTTCAATCCATCCATCTTTTTTTTTTCTTTTTTGCTTGCATCTTTTGTAAATCTTTACAATCCCCAGATCAGAGAATGCTCACTTCTCTGTATTTTTTTTCAGGTTCTTTTTAGGTTTTATTTCTTCCATTTAACTCTTCAACCCATCTGGAAAGTATTTTGGTCTAAAGCATGAGGTAGAGATCTAACTTCGTTGCTTTTTTTATTTTTTTCCTTGGGAAGATCCCTTTATATCACTCCAAGGGATGTGGATTTTATTTGGAAGTTGATGGGGAGCCCCTGAACAAAGCCGGGCGGGGGCAGCGATGTGATCAGTTTCGCTGTCACGGAGGGCTTTCAGCCCTATGGCACCTGGGTGTGCGCAGATGGCTTTGGGTAGCGGGCCTGCCTGCCTCTCCCATCACACCATGTAAGGCTTTCTCCACCTTCCTGGAAGGCTGGCTGCTCCTTTCAATGATTAAAGCGGGATCCACTGACACCTCAGGAACGCATCAGAGAAACCCATCATGAATTTGCTACAATTCAGCACTTGCTCGGAGCTGGCCGGAGACATTTGATGTGTGTAAGCAAGCGTTGAGGGCTCATGTTAAACATCCATTCATCTACATTCTTTGAGCTCAAGCCTGGTATTGAGTTAGCTCTTCAGAAAGCCGTGTGTCTGGTGCCTATTATCTTAGTCCCCTTCAGAAACACTTCTATTCCGTTAAGATTTAATGTTATTTCCCTAGCTTTTATCTAAGAGACTTGTAAGAAATATCCACTTTTGAGAACCTCGCTGTATCTTTCGTAAAAACACATGGCAGCCGGAGCCTGGTCTTTTCTTTGTGTGATGAAAATATTTTACATGTGTCTTAAGATTAAAATTTATCTCGGATCCTTGGAATTTATAACCAACAAACGTCCAAATTAATGTTCAGAGGGCTTTTTGGAGAACTTCAGAGAGGGATTCTGAATGTTAGGTGAGCCCTGTCTTTGTTGCTTTAGGGTATTTCAACAGAATACCACAGGCTGAGTGGCTTAAACAACAAACATTTAATTCTTTCAGTCTGGGGGCTGGGAAATCCAAGATGAAGGTGCTGGCAGATTCAGGGTCTACTTCCTGGTTGATAGATGGCCATCTTCTCATTATATCCTCACATGGGCAAGAGAAAAATTCTCTCTCTCCTGTTATCTTCAAATAAAGGGCATTCTTGAGGTCTCTACCTCATGCCCTAATCACCC
The DNA here is from genome assembly GCA_017311185.1 of Proteles cristata cristata. Classification (NCBI taxonomy): domain Eukaryota; kingdom Metazoa; phylum Chordata; class Mammalia; order Carnivora; family Hyaenidae; genus Proteles; species Proteles cristata. Next base: position 559,053 of record JAESUZ010003223.1, on the reverse strand, counting down.
CCGGAGGCCCACCTCCAAATACCATCAAATTGGGGAATGGTCTTTGAACATATACATTTTTGGGGAAACACGCACATTCAATCCAGAACAAGCCCTTTGGGCTCAATCACGTAGAGAGTCTCAGAATTTGCTTCTGACTTACTTGGGCTGCGACTGATCGGAAGGTAAGGGGGTCCTGTTTTGGTAGAGGTCAAAGGGTCTACCTGCCCCATATCATTTGACCTTCCGTCTTTTAAGGAAGCCTGACCCCATCTTGACTGGTAGCAGCCTAGGCATTTCACAAAGTGATGGAATTCTTTGTCCATTTACTAAAGGCCCTTCTCAGGGCTTGAGCTCTGAGATGGCAGGTCTGTCTCATCCATTCGTCACTCCCCAGTGGCTGGCACCAGGCCTGGCCGTACCATAGTAGGTGCTCATTAAAGCATTTGTGGAACGAGTGAGTGGAGCATGAGGTTACAGACCGAATGTAGGGGAGTCCAGAGACAGAACTTTTGACCCCAATTAAAAAGAAAAATGGCCAAAGGCATCTTCAGAGTTCCTTCGGAATCAGTCAAATATTTTTCATAGCAATTTCATTCATTCATCATTTAATTCACTCACAAGTAATTTTTTTTGAGTTCCCACTCTGTGCCAGCTTCTACTACGTAGGAAGCTATTTGCAATCTCAAACGTGGGGTCCACAGACTACATCCCACAGGACACATCTGGCCCACTGCCTGCCTCCACCTGGCTCTTAAGCTAAAAATAGCTTTTGCCTGTTTAAATAGGCTTTAAAGAATGAAAAGAAGAATATCATTTGTGACTTGTGAAATTTAGAGGAAATTCAAATTTTAGTTGTCCACCAATAAATTTTTTTAAAGAACATACCTGGGCTCATTGCGTACATATATTGTGTAGAGCTGCTTGCGCAGGAGGTAGTGGTTAATTTTATGTGCCAACTGGACTGGGCTAAGAGACGCCCAGAGAGCTGGTAAGACATTATTTTGGGGTGTGTCTGTGAGGCTGTTTCTGGAGGAGATAGATGTTTGGTTCAGTAGACTGAGTAAAAGATCAGCTTCACCCATGTGGGCAGAGGCCATCCAATCTTTGGAGAGGGTGGAGCTGAATGCAACAAATAGGTGAAGGAACGCTGAATTCTCTCTTTTTCTCTTGAGCTGGAATGTCCATGTTCTCTACCTTCAGGCATTGGCATTCCTGTTTCCCAGGCCTTAGGACTCAGACTGAATTATACCCCCAGTTTGTAGACGGTAGACTAGTGGGATTGCTTGGCCTCCCTAAACACATGAGCTGAGTCCTATAACAAATCTCCTCTAAGATATATCTCTATCTCTAGGTAGATAGATGCCAGATAGATAGATAGACAGACAGAAAGACAGACAGGCAGACAGGCATATAGATTCTACTGCTTCTGTTTCTCCAGAGAACCCTGACTGACACACAGGACTCAGTGGTGGTGGCAGGAACTGCGTGGCCCATGGGCCTAAAGCATTTACTCTCTGGCCCTCTATAGGGAATGTTTACTGGGCCCTGCTCTAACACACAAAGTGCACACTCAACACCCAGGGCACATGCCCTTGAGGTCCTGACTTTCAATGATGAGGGCGTAATGGCAGTGAGGGACCAGTTAGGGCCAGGAGCATCGCCAGCCAAGGGTGGTCTGCAGAAACTATGAAGCAGACAGGTAAGGTAGGAGCAGGGCAGTGAGGCAGCTGGTGTGGCTCTGGCAAGTAGAAAACCAAGGTCAAGAAGGCAATTGAAGCATGAATGACCATGGAGACCCAGAAGGGTCTAGATGAACGTGTTTTCCACTGTTGAAAGGCAGAGGATCAGCCTAACCAAGGTAGCTAAGGAGAAGCCATTGCATTCCTACAGCGGAGTTTGGTCACATGTCCCTCTGGGCAGGACTGGGCGAAGCTCACACTCCACGCTTGCAGGTAAGGTGCAGCCTGTGTTTCAGTAAAGCTGGGCCAAAGCCAGGGCTGGGGGGAAGGGGCGAGACTCCTGGTGAGTTCATTCACCACCAAGGTAGAGAGAGGGACTTCTTGGAAAGATCTGAAAGCTGGAATTCACAACACAAGGGAACGCATTGAAGCTATTAACAAGGGCCTCCACAGACTTCTGTCTGGATTGCTAAAGTACTTATCTTCTTGGCATCTGAATGCACTAATGCAAACATGAAATATATGTTGCAGGACAGGGGGAAAAATAATGAGGTGGCACCCATTTCAACTCTTGATTTCATACAAGGTCGCTTTATATGGCGACAACCTGCAATTTGTTAGGGGAAGTCTTGCTGTAAAGTGATCTGACATTCCTCTGTGATGTGAGAGAGAATAAAATCTCATCAATGCTTTGGGGAGAAGATATTGATTTTCATTCCATTTCTCCCTGGCAGATCAAGAAAAGTGAGTTAGGCATGTTAATGGAGTAGAAGCCAGAATGTTAAATACAGGTGGTTCTGCACCATTAACCTCAAGGAACTGTCAGGATGCTTCATTTTCATATTGGTGTGGTCCAGCTGCTTCTTTAAATATGAGGAAGCTGGGGCTGACAGCCTCAATTTCATAAGGCAGGAATTTTAAGGCCATTGTGTATTTTTATTCGTTAATGGATTTATTCTGCTTAAATATTCAGAAAAAGGAAAGCACGGCTCCTTATAGACTATGGTTCCTGCCAGAGATTTCTTTAATGTATAACATTAAACAAATTGATGCAAACTCTTTTGATATTTAGGAAGTTATGGAAAAGCAGGGAATGGGAACTGAAGACATTTTTATTCAAATAGAAAAAAACACAGAGGAACCACAAAGAATCTATTTTTTAGTGTTTATTTATTTTGAGAGGGAGGAGGAGCAGAGAGAGAGGGAGAGAGCAGCAGAGAGAGGATCCCCAAAGAACTATTTTCTAAGTGGCTTAATCTGCCTTTTGTCTCCTTACTGTTGTAATCATGGAAAGAAAAGAAAGAAATCGGGGCGTATCTATTCCATACCACCATGTTTCTCTCCCTCTGCTACCATGAAAGAGGGTAAAACAAGACCTTTTATTCTGTGTAAGATGCATCATTTCACCGTTCTGAGAGTCCATGAAACTCAGCCTGCATCTTAGAAATAGAACTTCATGTGGCGCCTGGCTGATGCAGTCAGTTAATCGTCCAACTCTTGATTTCTGCTCAGGCCGTGATCCACGGTTCACGGTTCGAGCCCTGCGTCGGGCTCTGTGCTGGCAGTGATGAGCCTGCTTGGGATTCTCTCTTCCTCTCTTTCTGCTCTTTACCCCCACCCCATCTCAAAGTAAATAAACTTAAAAAAAAGAAAGGAAAAAAGAATATCATTTCTAGAACCCTGTCTTTGCTCTGCTCTGGTCTACCACTTACGGTCTACAAATAATGTAGTTCATCCTAGCCTCTGGTCTAGTGATTTCTAGCTCAGTCCATTCAAAGCTCTTTATCTGCGTTTCTTTCCCTTGTCTCTGCTGTTGCTGGTCATAAAAGCAGCAACACCAGCCTAGTGTTGAGTCTGGGAGGGGAGCTGTCCTGTTGAAAGCCTCTTGAGACTTTGAGACTCTCCCTCTCCCATCAGGAGCCGCTGTCCATGTGGGTCTTTTCTCCATTTGGCACAAGAGAAATGCTTGGTGGCTCTGGGGGGTGACACACACAATCGTGGTGTAAAGGTTTGGCATGGACGTTTCTGTACAGAGGTGGCCTCCCATCTTGCAAGGAACCCAGGACATCACTTTGATGTGTTGCCTTTCATTTAACCAGGCAACTCCTCGGGGCTGGTCAGGGAAACCTTTCAGCTACTTTCTGTCTCTCAAAGAAGTTTGAGTTCCCCCTCCTACCATACTATTCCCAGTCCATGGACAACTTGGGGCCATTTTGAATCTGTCATATTTAAATAGACTGTCCACCTTCTTTTTTATTTTCTCTGCCCAGGGCTGCCTTTTCCAAATAAAAGCTAAGAGCCAGCCTGTCAGCCTTCTTTCACATGCCCCGGAATTTTGCGAGCATCCTTCTCCTCCCTCCCCCTTTTTTTAATGTTTATTTATTTTTGAGAGAGACAGAGCATGAATGAGGAAGAGGCAGAGAGGGGGAGAGAGGGAGACACAGAGTCTGAAGCAGCTGCCAGGCTCCGAGCTGTCAGCATAGAGCCCAACATGGGGCTCAAACCCATGAACCGCGAGATCAAGACCTGAGCCAATGTCGGACATATAACGGACTGAGCCACCCAGGCACCTCTGAAGTCTGTTTTTTAAATTTGGTAGTGTTGGTTTTTATCCATTCTCTCACAGTTTTTAGTCTCAGAGTAAAGAATATGGTGTTGTTTTGTTTTGACCTAGAAATTCATGTCTAGCATCTTTGCTGTTGGCAGAGTTTGCCAGGCAGGGTGGGGCAAGGCCCACTGAGAGGTGGAGGGAATGGAACGAGGTTCATTCAAGGAACAACTCACATGCCCAGGGACCCTCCTGTGATATTTTAATTAGTTACTTTTGTACAAAAGAAGAACTCGATGAGAATACGTGACATTCAGTTTCTGACATCACATCTACCTAGCAAGATACGGTGCATAATAGTCTTGAAGGGCCCACCCAAATGCAGTCCTTTGGTTGAGCACTGTTGCTTTTCAAATGCTCTGCAGGATACACCCAGAGACCAGTTTCCTGCTACTGCCTCTTACCTCTTCCAACCTAGTTTGTTCACATATTTTGCTCTGCATCTGGATGAAATCCCAGAAGGTTCCCAGAGCTTTGCTGGCTACCTTTCTTTGGGTAATAATGATAATGCAACCCAGGCCAGTCTAACATCCAAACTCTGGGCTCTTACTCAATTGAAAAGTTCTTCCCTCCCTTTGCTTGTGCCCAGATGGGCTTGGAAGTCCACAGCGGGAGGGGAGACGTGTCCAGCTTCTTCTCTACTTCCTCTTGCTCCCTCCTCTTGCGTTTGCTCGCCAGGGTGGCTGTCCTGAGCTTTGAGAAGTCTGCATTCCGGTGTGGGCAATGCTGTTGTATCAGGCGTTGGCACTTTCCTGCTGTGTCATGATGAGCATTTTGGCTTCTTTCTTGTGTTGTGTGGTTTGCAGGAGTTTCTTTAGAATCTCTGCCTGCTGCTGAGGTCTGCTACCTGCAGTTCCATTGACTAGTGAACTATTTATCTGACCCCAAAGACTCTCTCAGCTCCTGGCTTTTGTTGGTTTACCTCTTTTGGGGTCACCTTGTTCCTCTAGGTTCCTTGGGCAAGATCCATGTGAAAATGACTTATGGCCGGCTCCCTTCCAGAAGGAGCTCATGTGACCCCAAACAACATGGGTGCATCCTTAGCACACTCTGAGACGCCAACCATACCTAATGCAGCTGCCATCACCAGATACTCCCACTATTTCTTTCTTGGGTGTGAGGCAGCAGCTAGTCCCTGTGGCCCCAAATTGCATGGGAAAAGGTCAAGTCTCTGAGTTTTTCTCCTGAAGTTCCTATCATGGCCTAAGGGGAGGGAGGAGCATTTTATTTCTCTTGCCCTTGGGTAGGAGAACAGAAAGGTTGCCCTCTCGAAAGAAAGCTCTATACCTTCATCTTCCTCCTTAATCTCCTGAGCCTCCCATTAATAACTTTAGGACAGATAAGGGGATGATGCAGGCATGTGAATTTGGGGCTACCTCTTTTACAAGTCTAGCATCTCACTATAAAAAGGAGAGGGAACAGTGCTTGGCACCTTTTCATCTTGTCCTTGGACGTCTTTACTGAAATCAATCAAACTGATCAAATAGGGAAATTCTTTCTCTCCCTTTTTAGAAGCAGTTGCTTATGTATAAGCCTCTTCTCCTACAAGAAAAAAAGAAGGAGAGAGAGAGAAAGAGAGAAAGAGAGAAAGAGAGAAAGAGAAAGAAAGAAAGAAAGAAAGAAAGAAAGAAAGAAAGAAAGAAAGAAAGAAAGAAAGAAAGAAAGAAAAGAACACCTGATTCTAAGTCTCACCTGATACCAAATGATGACAAGCCGATGACACAGCCTCACATTGGCTCTTCTGCCCCTGGCCCACTCCCTTTTCTCCTCACTCCTTTCCCCTGGTGCTGCACTGCCTACTTAAATAGAGGCATTACGTAAGCCCTTGCTTTGAGCTCTGCTTTCTGGGGAAACCAGGCAAGTACAACCAGCAAGTGGAAAACTGCCAGATGCCTGGGGAGGTTGCAAGGTGGCAAAGCAACATGGTTCTTCTCAAACTTATTGAGCCTTTGGAAATGCCTGTGAGGTTAGCCACAGCTGAGGGGAGGCAAAGTGGTTGGAAAGCATCTCTTAGACCCATCTCAGGACATCTGTGTGCTTTCCTCCATTGCTTCTTCAGCTGGGTCACTAATCCATTTCTTGCTCATGATCTGGGTCATAACAAGGAGTTGAAGAAATAAGGGCTCTTCTTGGGAAGATCCAAAGTCTTCATTGGAAAATACTGTGATCACGGAGATGACATTTCCTCCTTAAATCTCTCTACTTAGCTCCCAACACACAATAAGTTAACAAGTCCATTGGACACAGAGAAAGATCATTGCAGATTCAGTGTTCTCTGCTTCTTGGTCTTTGTCTTTCTAGGCTAATCCGGGGTAGCCATGAGTGTACCTTTTTTTTTTTTTTTTTTAAACTCCAGGCTCTTTTATCCATTCTATTCTACAGGTCACTTCTTAATTTTCCACTAAGCAGGAGTCAAAAAAGACATAAGAAAGGAGTCTGCCATGTCCAAGGTTCATTAACTTTGCATTAAAATGGGTACATGGGTGCCCATGCATTCTCAAACACCTATCTCTCCACATTCTTGGATAAAGATTCTCTTATTAAAAGTCACTGTAACTCTGGGGAAATTAACTGTTGTAATAAAGAAAAAAAATGGTATTGGCCTTGGCCCCAAGATAAGCATCAGCCATAGATTTGAATCAAGGCTGGGAGGAACGCATCTCCCTCTGGAAGTAGTAAAATCATGGCAGCTCTGGCATCTTGCCCAGAGGCAGTCTCCTTGTGTTGGGATTCTGTTCAGAGATTCTTGATGTCCATTTGTAACAGCAGACATGATGTTTTGATTAAGTCCAAACAAGAAGACTGAATGATTATCTAAGGAATTTGGTGCTATCTCCAGTACTACCTGGCAATATTTTGACCCCCACGAAGGCTCTCTCATCCCTTGATTTGTTTCAAGTCAGCATCTTATTAGCCGTGAGTGCAGATCCAAGTTGTGTCAGACAATCAAGACAGAGAATATTTCCATCATCCATCTTTAACTCAAAAAGCATATTTAGTAGTGAAGAATTAGCAAGTCTGTGGCTCACAGATTCTGTGAGTCTTTTGAGGTATAGCAGGAGAAGAAGCAGAGGTGGATGAAAGAATAGTAATAGAAGCATCAGAGAGCATGTGGGAATGGTCAGGAAAAATGGGAGACAGTCCTTGGCCTCTCCCTAGCTAGCGAAATAACTTCAGCCACATGACCTTCTGATCTGGGGGGCCTGAACTTATTTATCTGAGATGTGAGATGACCGAGTTTGACCAGGGATTAGATACTCAGTAAGCAGGTCACTCACATGGATGGGGTGCCCAAATGTGGATATACGCGAGTATGTTTTGGAAGTAATATGGATGGTTCAGAACAGCAAAACATACCCTGCTGTGTGAGCCTTGAAACTCATTCCACCTTGCTTGTTTTCTAGAGACCAGCCAACACTCTTTAACTTCTTGTTGCCATGAAGGAATGCAGACTCGGTGATATCAGGTGTTTTCATTTATAGAGAAATTAGAAATCCAGTTTTGAATGTGAAATCCCCCAGATTTTAAAAGCCAGCTTAAATTACTTACAAGTATTGTATTGACCAATCAAAACATGTCTGTAGGCGATATCTAATTTTTGGGATGCCACCTATGGATCTCTGAACTATGTTGACGTTTTTAAAGTGTGTTCCTTAGGGTAGATTCTAACAGGTGGAATTGTCGAAAGGAAGGAAGGGAGAAAGGGAGGAAGGAAGGAAGGAAAAGAAATTAGCTTTGGAAACCCAGAGTTAAACTAAGTAAAAGATGTTTCTTTACCGTTTGGCTTGTCAGAGCCTTTAATATTCAAAGGCTGTGCTGTTCAATATGATGGCCACTAGACACATTGGCTATTGAGCACTTGAAATATGGCTCCTCTGTATCGAGATGTGCTGTCAGTTAAAATACATACCGTTTTACAGATTTCATATGAATAAATGGAATGTAAAATATCTCATTAATAATTTTTATATTAATTGCATGTTGGACTATTCATACTTTTGATATATTGGGTAATATAAAAATATTATTAAACTTTAATTTTTAAGGTGGTTCTCTGAAATTTTTAAAGTACAAATGTAACTCACACTATAATTCTCTTGTACAGAACTGGTCTAATGTATCTTGTGATCATCCAAGAGATGGACAAATTATGAGCATTTCCCAAATTTATTTGACTTCAGGTTCTCTTTATTCAGGGAACAACTCATGAAGTTAGTGCTTCATGGGATATACTTCAGGAAAGGGACTGAGCTCTGAGACTCGACGTTATGCTTTTCTGAGATGAAGGAGCAGTGTTGCCTTGATTTCAGGTCCATAACTCCCATGGTCAAAGTCTGTGAGATGACATTGAGAGCACCCCAGCCCAGGCTTGGCCAGCGCTCTGGCCCCTCTCATGTATTCAAAACTTCCTCACCTATTTCTTCTTCCTTAATTTTAAAAACACTTTGTTCAATTTATTGATGAATTAGAATTTATATCAATTTATTGACATACTATAAAATGCATTCATTCAATGAGTTTTGACAAATGAATATACCTGTACAACCATCACCACCATCAAGACAGAATATTTCCATCATCCTACAACATCCCCTTGAGTCTTTTTCTCAGTTCATCCCCATCTCTCAACATCTAACTGGTACACCCACCATTCTGCTCTCTCCTTCTGGTCTTTTGACCGCTGATTTCTCTGTCTCCTTTCCTCCCAGCATTTGGGTTGAATACAGTCACTCTATCTGTCCAGAATACTTGCTCATAGAAGTTTTTTCATCTGCGTTTTGGATCTGGGCTTTTTTTTCCCAACCACTCTAATCCGTTCCATTAGCTCTTGGTGACCTGGCTTCCTGTAACCCTTCCTAGGATCTGCGGGTCTCATCAGGATCTCTATTGAGCCAGACTCAATCCTTCCAAAGGGGATAAAGCAGTCAGGTAGTGAGAAGCCAGATAATATACCTTATGGGCTATGAGAAAATGTGTTACTAGAGCTTAGAATCTTAACTATAGTGTAAATTCAGTCCCTTGTTCCATTTCCACTGGGTAGTTGTGATGAATGAGCCAGTTGCTGCCATAGATGAGAGACGTGGATGGAAAGTGTGAAAGCAATGAAAAATTGAGAAAAGGAGCCAAGGCAGAAGAAAGTTGAGGAAATGGGATAGTGGTTCTCAGTATGGACCACCCATTAGAATCCCCCTTGGAGCTTTGAAAATATAATTGATGTTCAGGCTCAGCTTCAGAGATTCTAATTTCTTTTTTTCTTTTTTCTTTATTTATTTTTTATTTATTTTTTTATTTTATTTATTTATTTATTTACAAATAGTTTATTGTCAAATTAGTTTCCACATAACACCCAGTGCTCATCCCCACGAGTGCCCTCCTCCATGCCCATCCCCTCCTCCCCCCCTACATCCATCAGTTCTCAATTGGATCCATGGATGCTCAGGTCCTAAGATGGGCTGACCACTTTCCCACAGGCTCAGAAAGCTGCTCCGGTCAGGGGCATAGAAGACATTTGGTCCATCTTCTTGGCTTTCCACATGACGATAGAAGACTCAGAGCAGGAAAGACACCAGCTTACAAGTTCCCCTCAATACTCCTGTTCTCTGCTTAGACAGAAATCTAAGGGCAGCAGAGGCAAGTTGTAGACCAGAAGGCCCTCCAAGGGATGCATGGGACCCTAACAGAGCCTTTGCAGCTCTCTCTGGACCACTCAGTAAAGGCTTCCAAAATTCTCTGAACTTGCTACTTGCGTAAAGCCTTTGGACACTGATCCCAGAGGGCCACACACTCTGACTTCTGCTTTCCCTTACATTTGGCCTCACTTCTGTAGGTACCTGGTGCCCAGCTTCCTCTTGCCTGCGTGTCTGTGACTTTACTTTCCTAAAGATTTGGTGATTTATCCTCATTTCTTACCTCTCCCTCCCCCAACTGCATTCTTGCGTTAGGTGCTTTAGAGCAATTAGTACCCAACTCTTCCTTGAAGCAGTCCTTATTCAGGATAAAATTTCTGCAGATGCTGAATGTGTAAACCAATGCAGGCATAAAAGCCTGCTTGACCTCTGTGTGCTTCAGGATCATCAATGGATTACCATTTTTAATCACATGTTTATAACTTCTAGGATACATCCTAGAGTATTCTGTGTACTATCCAGATCCAGAATTAGGGTATTCAGTCTAGGAATCTGTATTTGAAGTATCCCTGGTGATTCTGATGTAGGATTTTAAGTGTTTCTTGAAGTAAATTTTAAAACTTCAGTAATCTCATTTAGTGGACCATGTTTTGAGAGACACTGTCTTATGGTCTTAAAAAGTTACAGTTTTTTAAAATGCTGCTTAAGACGATGGCTGGCATGAGACTCACAGGGTTTGATCCTATCATAAAGCATTCCAGAAGGGAAGATGCTGTATCCCCAGGTTCTCCTATAATGCATGACATATAATGGGCATTCAGGAAATCTTTTTTGAATGGATAAATGAATAAACAAGTTAATGAATGAGCAAATGATGCCTTTCACTTGGCCTTGTTTGTAGTAGTGGCTTCCCACCACTACAACTCCTTAGTGTAACCTGGATTCGTGTCCCAATCATAGGGAGAAGGTGAAATGCAAATAAAACCCAAAAGATATTTTCACTAAAAACTTGTAAGATGTTGGGAACGCAACAGCATTGCTTATCCATTGACATAATAAATGGGGTGAGAAGCATTCCCCCTTGTTGTGCTGGGAATACAGAGCTGCTTTGATGTCCAGAGAGCAAGTGATCCTTTGAATTCTATAAGCCTTCCACATCTGCATGAGCTCATGGGAAGCTGGGTGGTGAGATGCAAGGCGCATTGGCCAGCAGCAAGCGGCTTGCCGGTGGACAAAGGGCACAGTGACAAAGTGCCTTCATGGCCCCTTACAGGAAGTGGAAGACTCAGACATGTATGTCATCAAAGAGTTCTTACAGGGGCGCCTGGGTGGCTTAGTCGGTTAAGCGTCCGACTTTCGCTTAGGTCATGATCTCGCGGTTCGTGGGTTCGAGCCCCGCGTCAGACTCTGTGCTGACTGCCAGCTCAGAGCCTGGAGCCTGTTTCGGAGTCTGTGTCTCCCTCTCTCTCTGACCCTCCCCTGCTCACGCAGTCTCTCTCTCTCTCTCCTAGAAATAAATAAAACATTAAAAAAAAAAAAAGAGTTCTTACAGAGCAGAAGAGAAGGAAATGGCAGGTACCACATAGTAGATGCCATGACAATTTGTGAGCTTTTTGTGGACATTCCTTGTAATAAATGGTGAGGTCTTGGCAGAAAACTAAGGCAGTGCTTCTTAAACTTTAGTTTACATCAGAGGATCTTGAAGATTTTTGATTTAGTCAGCCTGGGGTGGGAAATGAACTTCTGAATTTTTGTTTTTTAATTTTAGAGAGAGAGCACGTGCACAGACGTGAGGGGCAGAGAGGGAGGGAGAGAGAATTTCAAGCAGAGTCTCCACTCTCAGTGTGGAGCCAGACCCTCATCTCACAACCTTATGTGAATCATGAGATCATGACCTGAGCTGAAATCAAAAGTCAGATGCTTAACTGACTGAGCCTCCTAGGTGCCCCTGAACTTCTGAATCTCTAAGAAGCTCCCAGGTGGTGCTAATGCTACTGGTCCACAGACCACACATTTAGTAGCAAGACTCTAAAGAGATTGTAATTTAAGACAATGATAAGAACCAAGGAAGTAAATGTTCTTACTATTAATGGGGGTGCCATTAATATGCCTACATTAGTACTGTTTGGGAGGAATCTAAGTGATATTTGTAAGTGAGAAGTATATTCAGAGTCAAGAAAACTTACCAAAACAGGTATAACATTCTACCAAGGGTCCTGATGGACAAAATTCATTTAAGAGAGAAGTGTTTGGGGATGGTTTTCTGAAGACCGTAGCAGAACCAGAATGGGGGGAATACTCTTCTTAAGAGAGAATGGAAATTGCACTAAAGGAAAAGAGAATGAGCACTTGGCTGTCTTTCCCACCCTGATTCCTTTTGTTGCTAAGAAGAGGCAACGTGAGACCAGATTGCTGAACAGAGGGCACATGTAGTGGTGAGAGTTTGGATCCCGAGTGGTGGCTGTTTGTTTTTTCAAAATTTCATTTACATTCTAGTTAGTTAACATTTAGTGTGATGTGATATCAGGATAGAGTTCAGTGATTCATCACTTACATGTAACACCCTGTGGTGATCCCAACAAGTGCCCTCCTTAATTCCTATCACCCATTTGGCCCACCCCCCACCTACCTCCTTCCATCAACCCTCAGTTTGTTGTGTATTATTAAGAGACTCCTATAGTTTGCTTCCCTCTCTCTCTTTTTTCCTTCCTATATAGTCATCCGTTTTGTTTCTTAAATTCTAGATATGAATGAAATCATATGGTCTATGTCTTTCTCTGACTTATTTCACTTAGCATAAGACACTGTAGCTTCATCCATGTTGTTGCAAATGGTAAGACTTCCTTTCTTTTGATGGTTGAGTAATATTCCATTGTATACATATGCCACATCCTCTTTGTTCACTCATCAGTGGAGGGAAATTGGGCTCTTTCCATAGTTTGGCTGTTGTGGATAAAACTGTTATAAACATCAGGGTGCATGTGCCCCTCCAAATCTGTGTTTTTGTATTCTTCATGTAAATACCTAGTAGTGCAATTCTTGGGTCACTAATAGTGCAATTCCCGGGTAGTTGTATTTTTAACTTTTTTGAGGAACCTCCCTACTATTTTCCAAGTGGCTGCACCAGTTTGCATTCAGTGGCTGTTTGTTAACACCAAAAAAAAAAAAAGTGTATGAGGTTGATTACATAATCTCTAAGGGTCTTGCCCCAATTAAACTCTATGATTCATTGGTTTACGGAAATCTTACTACACGGTTGGAACTCTGAGTTCTATTGTTTTGGTTTAAAGTCAAAATAGATTGGACAGTGCTTTATAAATATTTACTGGCTTAATCAAAGAAATGTAAGTGAATTCTACAATTAAGTATTGCTATCACAATAATAATACTATCAGAGTTACAGGGCACATTTATAAATATGCAATGATATTGTAGTCCCTCAAAAAGTGATAAACAGGGGTGCCTGGGTGGCTCAATCAGTTGACCTCCTGACTGCGGCTCAGGTCATGATCTCAGGGTTCATGAGTTTGAGCCCCGCGTGGGGCTCTGCACTAACAGCTCAGAGTCTGGAGCCTGCTTCAGATTCTGTGCCTCCCTCTCTCTCTGCCCTTCCCCTTCTCAAGCTCTGTCTGTCTTTCTCAAAAGTAAATAAACATTAGAGCAGGAAATATCAGGGATGAAGATATATCTATATCTCATGTTTTACTTTTTCCTTTTCCCTAAGTGAAAGACAAGTTGGTACACTGCTAGGTATGGACCCCTCCTGTCATCGGGACCTCGAGATCTCATCTTCTTCTCTTGAAATAGAGGGTGAGAAAAGGTATCACCACATATTTGAATATGTCCTATTTCAACCAGTGGGTTTAAGTAATACTAAAATATATTAGCAGCTACCTCTTGAAAGGCATGGAAAATCAGATCAAGAGTTTGAGACCCTGGGCTTATCATGTCCCAGAACTAAAGTGATCATCATAAGACCACTGTCATTAGAAGTTGCAAGATTTTCCACAGAACTGAAAGGGGAACTAACTTCTTATTTATCAAAGAGAGGATTTAACTTTATACACTGACACATGTCAATCAGTTTAATAAGGACCTCTTAAAAGTACCATTTAAAATAGCATAGTAAAAGGGCACCTGGGTGGCTCAATTGGTTGAGTGTCCGACTTCAGCTCAGGTCATAATCTCATGGCTTGTGAGTTCGAGCCCTGTGTTGGGCTCTATGCTAACAGCTCAGAGCCTGGAGCCTGCTTCAGATTCTGTGTCTCCTTCTCTCTCTGCCCCTCCTCCACTTGCACTCTGTCTCTCTCTGTCTCTCAAAAATAAATAAATGTAAAAAAAAATTTTTTTTTTAAATAGCATAGTAAGGCATGCCTGAGTGGTTCAGTCAGTTAAGTATCCAACTTCAGCCCAGGTCATGATCCTGCACCATGAAAAATCCAGACAAAAGAGGAGGGTATAATAAAATTTGTTGTGTTGGGGGAACCCACCTGGACTAGAGATTTCAATGGAATGAGCTTAGCAATACAATTCTTGGAAATGAATCTTAACTTTCTTAAACAAGACAAAAAGTCCAGGAACTATAGAATGAAACACTTTGACTACATGGAAGTGAAAAGTTTTGATTGCAAAAAAAGATGGTGTAAGCATTACTGTTATTATGGCTGGTGGACCAATGCCAGTTAGGGTTTGCTATAAACCTTGTATAAGTAAGACACTGAGAATAAGCATTTATAAACTTTTACAGCAATTCAACATCACCATGACATCCGAATGTGTGATTTTGTATTTTATGAAAACTTGATCAGCTGTGGATTGGAAATATATATATACATGTATGAGCTCTGGAAAAAAGTGACTTATGGTGCAGCTGACAAAGTATTAAAATCTATAGTATACAAGGATCGTATGAATTGACATGAAAAAATGAAAAAATGGATCGAGGAATAAGCTATAATTCCTAGAAGTAAAATCCAAATATTCAATAAAATCATATGTCATTTGAATTCATGAGTGGTCAGGGCAGTGTTTCTACCTTTCAGACTTATAAAAATCGAAAAGAGCTATAATACCTATTGCTAACGTAGATATGGGGAAATTCTCTTACATTGCTGGTGGAATGATGAATTATTATGGCCTTTTCAGGAAGCAATCGGACAGCATCCATAAAAATAAAAATAAAAATAATTGGAACATACTCCTTGACTCAGCAATTTCTACCTGGGAACCTATCCCATGAAAATGAAAGCACCCATAAGTAAGCATAGCCACTCAATGATGTTTACTGCAGCCTTATTCATAGTTCCAAAAAAAAAATCCAAAAGCAAACCCAGAAGCAGAGTGAATGCCAATAATCGGGGAATGGCTGAATCAGTTGTGGTCCATTCACCCAAGGAAGACTTACTAGCTGTTAAAAAGAATGAATTGGAATTATACTATTTACCTTGCCGATATGTTTATGACATATCCTTAAGTCAGTAAGACAAAATGCAGGAAATGTTGGGAATATAATCTCACTTTCATGAAATAATAAATGACAAAATGCTGTATATGTTCCTATATCTGGAGGGATGGATGGGTATATTGTTAAGAGAAAATGGCAAGAAAAATTTAAAAAGAAATATACTAGGTTGTCAGCATGGGTTATTATGGGGTGTGCTGGTGAAGATGTAGATGGACATGGGGAGGGGTGGAGGAGAGACAAGAAACAGCACAGAAGGCTTCATTTTAAATCCTATCATCCACAGGAGGTTTCAGTTGAGGTTCTAGAAGTATCCATTTTGTGTATATACACAAAACATCTTCTTAAAATGTTTTATTTATTTATTTATTTATTTATTTATTTATTTATTTATTTATTTTGAGAGAGAGGAAAGGAGAGAGTGAGCGAGCAAGTGAGCATGAGCAGGGGAGGGGCAGAGGAAGAGGGAGAGAGAGAATCCCAAGCAGGCTCTTCATTCCTAGCACAGAACCTGATGCAGGGCTCAATCCCACGAACTATGAGAATACGACCTGAATCGAGACAGAATCAGAAATTTAAGCAACTGAGCCACCCAGAAGCCCTGCACAAAACAGTTTTTAACACAGTAGTTACAAAAAAGGGGTTACCTTCATATGAACTAATTTGTTGAGGTGGTCATGATATAATGACAATAAAATAAAGGAAGTCATTGAGAAAATCAATCAAGAAATCAACAAGGAAAAGGTTAATATCTTGGTAGAAAAATGTGCAAGGGACATTTACAGCAATTCAATAAAAAGGTAAATACAAATCTCCCATTTCCCATATGAGAATTGTGCAAAGAATAAAGGCTAAAACAATAGTTCTGGGGGAAATACCTGCAATACGCTTCACAACATGGAGATGCCATTGATGTTGATGCCTCTTTGGAAATTTTGTCTGATCAATGTAAATATATACGTGGAAAGAGAATTTTTGTGTGCGTGAAAGTATGCCTGTCAGTAGGTGTCAGTAAGTGAATGAAATAACAGAATCTCTATATTATTTAAAGATATTATTATTATCTCCAATATGATTGGAATATATTATATTCCAAAGTGAAACCTCTGGAGATGCCTAAGTACCTAACAGAAAGGAACTAGTTAACTAAAATGTGCACCACCATATAAATTGCCTATTGTTCTGGAAATACACTCACAACAGGTTGTGATGGAAGAATGCAGGCGTATTCAAATGCTATCGACTTTCAAGTAAAATAGTTAGCATTGATATGTAACATGAATTACACAAAAATGTAATATTGGGTGGTTGACGGGAACATGGATGCCATTTTTTGTCTCTGTGCCTTTCCGTGGTTTCCAAGTGTTTTGCGTCCAGCAATAGTTTTAATTAAAATGAAAAAAGACGTCCTAAAAATGTTAAAAGGCTATAAAGATTACCATCTTCTGGAAAGTGCACTTGGAAGGGAGATTAAGCAGGTAGGAGTTATGTGCTCTGTTCAGGAAGAGAGCTGGACACCAGACTATGTCACTCTCTCAACATCGGTTTGGCATATGAACCCTAACCTTTTGCTTTCAAAGCTGGAGACATAATCAAGGGTAAGTCGTTAGTTAATTGCTCTGGGGTTATTTCTGAAGTCTCTTGTGGGCTGTTGTAAATGATTAGTAATATCATTATTACTTACACAATTGTGGGCCAGGCTATTATTGCTTTATCAGCACTGACTCAGGGATTTATAGGCAAATGACTCTCAACTTGGGGTTCCCTAATGTCAAGAGGTCCAAATGGTGGTAAGCTCTCTGAACTACTTTATGTATATAAAAAGTGTCAGGAAATTATGCATTTACCCTTACAATGCTGTATGGGCTGACAGAGCCTTATTTTCATTGCTTTCCTTTTTCTTTTGATAGAATATACAGTTTTCAGTTGATACATGGTCATGAATCCGTAGCTGGAATGATTTTTGATAATTAACATGGGTCGGGAAAGTCGATTCTTCACCAAATTAATAAAAATTTGAGTTTTAAAAAAGTCTTTCAAACACGGAGTCAAAAATTTTTTTTTCTGGCTCTAAGATTCTTCTAATATTTAATATCCATGCTTGGCCACACTACTTGAAATACACATAACCTTCAGCAACATCTCCATGTATTTCTGAGGGAGAAAGAACCATAGGAAAGATCGCACCTAGCTTAGCAATCATCCTCTGTTTTCAAAATGGGCAAACCGAGGCACAGTAAGACGGGTGTGAAATCATGATTACTGGCAGAAAGAGCTACTATTGGAAACTGTATTTTCTGTTCCCCAGTTTTCCACTTCCCTTTGGGATCTAGGGCTATTTCTCTAGTTTAACTTACGCACATTGAAGATGGCAAACAACCATGCACACACCCCAGAAATCAGAGAGAGGGGGGTGGGGGGAGAGGGAGAGACATTTCTTTGTACATAATAATGTAATGATTTCAACACTTTATACCGTTGTTGCTCTAAATAGTTCTTGTAAACAGAAGAAAGCCTGAAGCACTGAGTAATTGGGCAACATGCTTAATGTCATACAGCTAGCCAGAGGTGAAGCCTAGACTTGAACTTGGGCAGTCTGAATCCAGAGCTTTGGCCTTAACCCCTTCTGTCACAACATTACATTCCGATCCTTGATGAAAGAAAGACAAAAGTCAACCACAGGCACCGTGAAAAGAGTTCTTTAATAAAACTACACCTTCTGGCAACTGGCCCAGAGAGAGCTGGTAAACCGAGATAGTTTTACTTCCAATGCTGATACATATCTTAAAATGGAGTTTCTTGCTACCAGATGTTTAAAATTTTAATTGTCAGGGCACCTGGGTGGTTTAATGGGTTAAGCCTTCGGGTCCTGACTGCAGCTCAGGTCATGAACTCACGGTTCATGGGTTCAAGCCCCATGTCAGGCTCTGTGGTGACAGTGAGAAACTTGCTTGGGATTCCCTGTCTCCCCACCCTGCCTCTCTGTCCCACCCCCACCCTCGCACGTGTGCTCTCTCAAAATAAATAAAATAAACTTAATTTTTTTAAATTGTCTGAGGAACTTTAAAACACACACACATAAAACACGGACTAGCTGAAAATTCTGGCCTCTTGTGACCCTTCAGCATATTATATTTTAAAGAAGGGATTTTTAGCCGGTTTGCACCTCAATCAAATTCATAGCTTCTCAATCCAGCCAGTTAGTGCTTCTGAGAAATATGAAATCTGCTCTTGGTCTATCCTGTGAGTGCCCTGAACAAGGAAAGGGTTTTAAATGTTACTTCCTTTGCTACTTTCTGAGCATATTTGAGTGTGAGTGTACTGGGCTGTTTCAGCTGTTGGAAATCTAGAAGCACTGTAAACACAATTTTGATAGTCCACTTCCTTCTAGGTGAAAGGATAGATTTGCAGTTTGGACTCAAGAAAAATTTTCATTAATAAAAAGTAAAAAAAAAAGACTTAAGGGGAAAATATGATGGTTGATAGTATATGTGTGTGTTGGGGGGTTGGCGGTTGGGGAGGTGGGAGGGCTCCTCTTTTTTATTCTTCTTTTGAGGGTCTCCTTCATTGATTTCCTCAAGTCTTTAGTCCAGCTAACCAGCCACATCAATACCATAAAGCATTTGTTGTTGTTGTAGTTGTTTAAGGGAAGGAACAAATGACTTCCCAGGTGTTATAACCACCCAAAACCCTCACCCACTCAGTAGAACTTTTCGCGAATACAGCAGCCTCTGATCTGTCTCTTGCTGGATAGATAAAATGTGAGAAAGAGGTTTCATCCTCTGGGCACTGGTCATAGAGTCTGATGTCTTATTATAATCTTATTTAAAAGTCAAAAATCCAGCCACTTTCATTGTAAAAGTGGCCTCTTCATATATAAAGGCCCTTTGACTTGCCCATGGGTATGTCACCGGTCCCAACTGCTAGCATTCTATGCCTTGTTCATGTTGTTCTACCCACACTGGTCTTGTGGCCATTTCTTAACCATGCCAGCCTTCCCTTTGTCTTAATCATTATCATCTAGTCCCTCCTCCTGAAATTCTACTGCCCTGGATATTTGTATAGTGAACTTACTTGAAGTCTTTGGTTAAATATCACCTTCCTTTTTATTTTTTTTTTAATGTCTATTTATTTTTGAGACAGAGAGAGACAGAGAATGAGCCAGGGAGGGGGCAGAGAGAGAGACAGAGACACAGAATCTGAAACAGCTCCAGGCTTCAAGCTGTCAGCACAGAACTCAGTGTGGGGCTCGGACCCACGCACTGTGAGATCATGACCTGAGCCGAAGTCGGACACTTTAACCGACTGAGCCACCCAGGCGCCCCCAAAATATCACGTTTTAAAATTCAGACAGGATTTGTGACAATCCTTTATTTTTTCAGACAGGCGTCATTACCTTCTGAGAGCTTCTCTTTCTGAATCAAAATCTTGCTATTTCTTCAAATGTTTCTTATAGGACATGACATTTCGATCTCTCAATAGTTTGCCAGTCATTCATTCAACGATATTACTTATTTATTGAATATCTACCAGATGCCATACAGAATAGGAATTAACTATTTGTTAAATTAATAAACAAGTAATTACCTAATTACAGTGATTTCTACAGATACTCACAGGGACTTTCTGCTCTGGTAGAAAGAAGAAATATTGACAAACGGGTGCATGTCAGAGGGGGCTGGACTGCATGATGAAGGACCCTTAAAATTGTTTTTCTTCACTTACAAATTCAACAGATATTTATTTACTATCTACTATTGCAGGACTCTGTACACATCAGTTAACCTTTCACAGGTTAATAGACAATATAATCTAGAAACTCAAAGTATAAACTAAATACTTTTAAGAGCAGAAATTCTAAGGAAAGGAATGCTTTATCGGTAAATTACCCTAAAAGAAAATATTTACTGACTACATATCATTGCGTTTTTCTAGCTGGATATTAGCAGTAGCTAGAGATGGAGTAGGCAGACACAGTGGAGAGAGGCATTTATTCTAGATCAGTCATAACAAAGGAGAGAAATAAGCCAATTCGGCAAAATAGTAGACAAAGTACAGTGATGACTATGTTAGTGGAAGAGAAATGCATTCAGAGAAAACTTGAGTGCTGCCAGCCACATGTGAAAACTGTAAGTTGCTATTGGTTCATCTTGAACTAGTTAAAGTTTTAGGGATGGAGGGACCCAAATTGTATCCTTCATTCATAAAACGGAATGACCACTTTCACCACCACCACCCCCCCCGAGGGGAGTTATTGCCAGATGATATTTGAAGTCATTTCCTAGAGAGTTATGGCATCAATGTTGAAATGAGAGATCACCACGCATTCTCTCTTTAGGGGATGGGGATAATATGGGAAAGGACAAAATTGACCTCTTCTTTTGGGAAAAGGGGATGAAAGAGATGGAATAAGGAAGACAAAGAGGCTAATCCAGACAAGAGGCAGGAAATGAGGTGCAGTAAAGGGTGTTATAAGGAGACTGCACTGAGCAGTGGTGGGTATGAACCCATTGAACTCAAATGACAATTCAATTAATATTGATAGAACATATACACCGTGTAAGAAACCACCCTCCCAGGGAGGTGAAACATGGTCCTTGCCCCTGAGATGCTGAGGATAGGGAAGGAAATAACATTCACAAATCATTTTAATACAAAGCAATCTCTGGTCCTACTAGTATAAACATGTAAAATATATACATGTACTATCAAAATAAGACATACATGTATGCATATAATTTTTACGTGGTATCTGCATATATAAGAAACCATATACATTATTTTTAAGTAGTATTAAATCTCCAGCTTTGCACCCTTCCTCCTCCTTACCTGGAAACCATGAAATTATTTCAGACTAGCGTGTCGCACAGAAAGAGACCCAACACAAGAAAATCAATGATGTCCTTGAAAAGCAGTTGGTCAGACTCAACGTGAGGCTCGATAGGGCAGTACCATGTCCGAGCCCATTTCTCACAGCGATGCCATGAAATTGGCCGCTTAAGATGGCAAAAATCTGTGAGAAGGTCCCAGTTAATTTTGCTGTTATAACCCCCCCAAGCCATGGGCCCTGCTGGGTCACAGACGCACTGATTGCCCAGCCTTCTGTTTGGAAGAGTGGCAGAACAGCTGACTTTCATGCATTATGGGGATGAAAAGCACAGTCCTGTCGCCGTGCATTTTGATGGCAGCCTCTCATCAGTCAGCCTCGGCGACATGAGTGCTAGGAGTCGATTCTCTTAATTGCTGATGTGGACAAGATGGTCTGGTCTTGCGCCAAGGCTCTTGGATCTCTGCCTCTTGTTCTCGAAAACATCTGTCTTCTAGGTGACACTGACAGGAGAAATGAACTGTCCTCCACGTCCTTAAGCTCTCTATTTTGTCAAAACAACAAACACAGCTCAATACACTGGGGGCTTATCTTTTAACCTCCGCCGGTGTATCTGGCTTTAACATAACTGACCCGGGGCCCTAGGCCCCAGGCAAATGGACACATCTATTCCTGAGACTCTCTTTGTCCTTCAGTGTCAATATTGGCAAAGGGAAGGGGGGATCAATGGAAGCCTAGCTAGTCAAATTAGTCTTTGGAGGGAAGAGAATCAAAGACCATGTCAACACTGGTTTGACTGATGTTTAACCTCTTAGACAAGTCAATTCAGTCTAAAAGGGTTGAAGCCATTGGACATGGAAACTTATATGTACCAAGTACCTCCTGAGGCATGTCGTGAGGGGTGAAGCACAGATAGGTCTTAGAGGCCCACCCAGAGCCTGCATGAGAACATCGCTTGTGCTGCTGTACAACATGAAAAGAGAAAGCTACAGACCGGCCGTCCCTGCTTGGAAGTACTTGTGTCTCAGAGGTCCTAGGTGATGGGTGCATCATTCTAGGGAAACAGCACCATTCCCAAGAACAGCCAAACAATGCCTAGCATGGTGCCCAGAAGTTTCTATTTTCACAGGAGTTATCCTCCAACCAGTGCTAACTTGCTAATTGAATGGGCACATTCTCTTGGCACGAATGAAGTAAGTCATGACCAAATGCTGCATGGCATACCGGTTGCTCTCTTTTCAATTCTTCCACTCCTGCCTTTTGTTCTGAAATGTGTTGGGTAAGGAACCGAAGTGGTCTCTTTACGTTAGAATTGCAACAGTTGTATACCACGAATAATACCTTCACAGAACCCCTAAGGTTGTATAACTCCAAGTAGCACTCTTCTTTTTTAATGTTTATTTATTTTTGAGAGAGAGAGTGAGTGTACGAGCAAGTAAAGGAGGGGCAGAGAGAGAGAGAGAGACACAGAATGTGAAGCAGGCTCCAGGCCCTGAGCTGTTAGCACAGAGACTAGTGCAGGCCCTGAACACAAGTACTACTCTTCTTAAGATCAAGTTGCTGGCGGGGTGCCTGGGTGGCTCCGTGGGTTAAGCGTCCAACTTCAGCTCAGGTCATGATCTTACGGTTTGTGGGTTTGAGCCCCGTGTCAGAGCCTGGAGCCTGCTTCAGATTCTGTGTCTCCCTCTCTCTCTGCCCCTCCCCTGCTCATGCTGTCTCTCTCTCTCCCTCTGTCAGTAATAAATAAATGTTTAAAAAATAAAAAGATCAAGATGCTGGCTTGGGGAAACACAAGGGAAAACACACCTTTCCATGGATGGTCACCATAGATTCTAAATGCAATAGTAGCATCTTAGAGACTGTGTAGAGAGAGTCACCATGATGAAGAACACTATTTGAAAAGCAACGAATTTAAGGGGGCACCTGGGTGGCTCAGTTGGTTAAGCGTCGTCCGACTTCAGCTCAAGTCATGATCCGGTGGTACTTGAGTTCGAGCTTCCCATCAGGCTCTCTGCTGACAGCTCAGAGCCCGGAGCCTGCTTCAGATTCTGCGATTCTGTGTCTCCATCTCTCTGCCTCACCCCTGCCCATGTGTGTGTGCTCGCTCTCTCTTGCTCTCTCTTGCTCTCAAAAATATATAAACATTTAAAAAAGAAAAGGAAAGCAGTGGATTTAAGGAACAAATTGAGGCTGCTTATCCCAGGGAAGTGATCACATGGTGGCACTCTCTAGTTGAAAGATGACTAGGAGAAGGAAGAGGAGTTGAAATGACATCATATTATTCTAGACAGTAGAACTAGGACCAGTGTGTGAACGTTGTAAGGAAACAGATTCTATCCAAACTCCAGTAGAGTACTTTTCAGCAAATTGGAACTGTTCACATGAATAGATCGTATTCCCTTGGAATGCAGAAGGCTCCCCATCACTGGATATATTAACATTCAGACAAGACCAAGCGGGAAGGGGTATTGTGTTGGATGGAAGGGTGCACTGCATTACTTTAAATGTGTTCCGAGCGTGTATGATCATTTGATTCTGTGAAGAAAAGGGACGCTCACAAACACACAAGCTTCTCTCCCCATTAGGACTTCAGATTCCCTGGAATTTGTCCAGAATCTACGGAATTGCAACAACCAGCGACTTCCCATGAATTTATCTTACACTGATAACTCCTTCAGGCCGGGAGATGGACGCTATGTAAACTCACACAAGAAATGTGAATTATCTACCTCTCATGCTATTTTGAAGTCTAATGTCTGAAGCATTCTTTCTTCCCCGTGTTCCCCCCTACTCTCTTTATTTAAAAGAATTGTGTCAGGCGCTCTCTTCCTCTGAAATTACCCCCTGTCACTACTGCTCAGGCAGGTTTTGCTAACTGGCAAGCAAATCTTCCAGAGAAAATGGATGATGGGCAGTTCTAAAGAGGAACATGGAAACTTTTTATCTCAGCTTTGCAATGATGGCAGCTTCCAGTCAAGATCCTCCGACAGCCATCGACGTTGCCTGTAATGTCTTCCCAAGATGAGAGGCTACCCTCTCAAAGAGAATCCTCTGAACGCGAGCTCCGTGGCACCCTTGTGCCACTTCAAAGAGTTGATTTGCCTGATGGAGAGAGATTCCTGCCAGATTAAGGCTTTAGTCATTGTTAATAGATGAGCTCAAGAAGTACCAGTCTGTTTTGCTAGATTAACAGTCAGGTTGGTTGTTGGAAGCCACTTTCAGAGGAATGAATAGTATGGCATTCTTAGCAGCCAAGGTTGAGGCCCCCTGTTGAGGACAAGGGGCTGGAGTCAGTTTAATTTGAGAGGGGACTGATTTTCATCATGGTTAAATGAAGCACGGGGGAGTTCAAAAGAGATTTCGGTGCCAGTCTACAAAGATACACACTGAGACAGAGTCAAATGTCATGCTTTCAGGAGACTGTGTCCTCATGGCATCAGACCCGAATGGGAAGCCAGGGATCACGTCATTCAGAACTCTTCAGCATGACTGGTGTTAGCCTTTTATCCTTGCAGACACAGCCATAAAACTGACTCAGATCCTTCAATTAGGCGAGGGGAGATGGAGGACTCCTTAGTTCTTCCGTCCACACTCTGAGCAACATTTTATCTCATTAGGACCACATTTCAATCAATTCAGTATCAGATTCCATCCTCTTAGAGATCATCTGTATACTAAAACTCTCTGCGGAAAAAGGAAGAGGACATCCTTTCTCCAACACTCCTTACCTCCCTTTGCATCCCCTGCCCCACCCCCTGCCCCATTCCAGCCCTTGCGGCAACCACTTCCAACTCCTAGTTCTTGACTCTGATATTTGCCTCCATGGTGATAAATATCTCGAAGCAGCAATATTGGCACATTGTCAATTATAGACATTGTCAATCACCATCCTGTTGTGGTGAACGGAAATTTAGCTCTTCCCACAGACCCCTGCTTGCCTTCACTGCATTTTTCCAAAAGAGGTATCATAATTTTTAACAATAGTCAATGATGTCAACACTGACTGTGAACACATCATCCACTGTTAAGCCAAGGAGTACGCCATTATTATTTGTTCTCTCAAAAAAAAAAAAACTTTCTGTTTCTTCATATTGCATATCACAATAACTAAGGACCACTTCCGTGGGGAAGAAACCACCTATTATATCCTTTATTTCATTTTTGAGGATGACACCAAACAGGGAAATAATCTGGAAATGTATTGTCCGTTGTTGCTGAAGTATAAGTTGAGTAGTATATGTGGCACGGATTAATTGGGTAAAACAAAATCCGATGACATCGAATATTGGATCAGACACAAACTCTGAAACTTCATCCCTAAACTGCACATGTAGGGATGGTGGATGGAAGCAGTGGTCTGCATGGCTTGAGCCAGCTCTCTCCTCCACAGCCTCCCTCCCTTCTGGCATAGGCCAAACCTGTGGCTCACTGTAGCTTTTGAATATACCACCACCACCACCATCATCATCATCATGGTCTGTCTACACAATTTAATTTGATAAGCACTGATTCAGCTATGCCAGACCCTGGCTGGGAACACAAAGACAAAACTATAGGATAGCTTGTGTTTAAATGGCTATCAGGTATGAGAAAGTGCCAGAGAAGGGAATATTGGATTTGGAACAGTGCAGGGTGGGGGGAGTCAACGATAGCTACTGAGAGGAATTACATACTGGAGCATTTGGAAGAACCATTTCTTGGGGCTAAAAATGAATGTGGTAAGGCCAGTGAAAGCATGTCTTTCAATTCTAGCTTCTCAGTTTGTTCTCATTATATGCATTATGCAGGATTCTTCTGGGGGCTAATGGCAGAAAACTAATCCGATTGGGTATAAGCTAAAGAAATGATTCAATTGATTGGCATCTCAAAAACTCCAGGATGTATATTTCAGGCATAACTGAGTCCAAGGGCTCATTAAGGTCTTGGTCTCTCTTCAGTTCTAAGCTCTGCCCTCTCCCTGTTGACTTTATTCAGGGATATCCCTCACATATGATGGTAAGGAGATCACCAGTAGCTTCAGGTCTGTAGCCTATCTTCTCAGTAACCTTAGTAAAAAGGGTACTCCTTCCCCCACAATCACACAAAAGTTCTGGAATGATGGTGTGTTTTTTTTTTTTGTTTTTTTTTTTTGTTTTGTTTTGTTTGTTGGCTTGGTTTAAATGTCCACCATTCTGTGTCAATCCCTCTGGCCAGGGAGACAGACATCTCTGATTGGAAGGCCTAGCTCACGTGTCCACCCAAACCACATAGATAGGGGGTGGGGAATGGTTATTCCTTAAGGAAAATTAAACTGAGGTTACAGGAAAAATGAAAGATGGATGGCAGGCAAACCAACAGATGTCCATGGTTCCTTTCCTGTCCTGATTCAACTAGAAATCTCTCTACTTTTTCTGAGGCCCATGGGATAGGATTGACAAAGTTAGCAAATCCAGGCCACCCAGGCAAATTTGAATTTCTGATCAATAATGTTTTTCTGGTATAGTGTGTTCCATGATTGTTATTTAACTGGAATTGAGATTTAGCTGGCATCTTGTATTTTATCTGGGAACCTGTACTTAGTGCCTTTCAGAAAAAACAAAACCATTGGAAACACCAAAGCATACGAAGTTTTGTGTTTTTTTTTAATATTTTTATTTATTTCTAGGAGAGAGAGAGACAGCGTGAGCAGGGGAGGGTCAGAGAGAGGGGAGACACAGACTCTGAAACAGGCTCCAGGCTCTGAGCTGGCAGTCAGCACAGAGCCCGACGCGGGGCTCCAACCCACGAATCGCGAGATCATGACCTAAGCGAAAGTCGGGCGCTTAACCGACTAAGCCACCCAGGCGCCCCCAAAGCATACGAAGTTTTTAATAGCTTAAAATTCTCCCTGAATGTAAGTTTGTTGTTGGTACTGATACCCAAGTTTTGAGACTTTAATTAAAGCAGTGGTTATCAATTTTGCCTGCACACTGGAATCTCTCAAGCAGCATTATAAATACTAATGACTGAACTAATGACCCTAAACACACTGAATCAGAACATCTGAGATGGGGGCTTAGAAGTTTTCAAGTCTCCCTAGAAGATTTCTGTCTGTGGCCAGGATCGAAAAGCATGGAGCTAAAGCATTAATTCTTTGAAGGAAATTTCTGCATTAGAAAACAGAGGAAGAGAAGTCTAGAATTTTCCCCCATTCTTTTTAAGCACGCACCACAGCCAGTCATCCACTGCCTTCTACAAGATGATTTCTGGTTCGTAGAGCACACTGACAAATTTGATAAAAAGTCACCCTTGAAATGATTTGTCCAACGCACGCCAGCAAATGCAGCCCAAGGGTCATTTTTACAGAGGAGTGCCAATAAAGGAGCCTTCTTGCAAGGACAAAGAATGTGAGAAAGACGGTTCGATTGTTATTTAGGTTAGATTTAAAATAAGGAATCTTTTATTTCCTGTAAGTATTAGCTATGTAGTTTCAATACTTTCTGTTGAGCCTTTTCATCATGGAAGATTTGCAAGTTATCTGAGGATTCTGTTTCAAAGGGTCTTCATAAAAGACAGCTTCATTTGACATCAAAATAGCCAGGTTTCAAGATGGTTACTATGTTTGCCCTCTGTGCGTCTTCCTCTTTCCTCTGTTCTCTATCTATATCTTACATTACGCTGGATTTCATGACTATTGCTTTGGGTTTTAGCAACTACCTTTACATAAATGGATATATATTTTCTCCAATTACTCCAATTGTAATGGATCCCAGTGGATCCCAGAACTTAGTCCAGAGATGACCTGTATCAGCATCACCTAGAAAGATTAATAAACACACATACACAACCACACACACACACACACACACACACACACACACACACACACACCCTAGTCTCAGCTTTAGTAATTTAACGCAGTTCGTCTTGTCTAGAATAGACACCATTTTCTGTCGGTGATTGAAAACATCATCCCGGGTGAGTCTACTGTACATTTGGCTTTGAAAACCACGAGGCCAGTTTTGAATGTTCAGCAATCTGTGTGGGTAAGGCTGACGGCAACGTAAGTCACCATTTATTATGTGCGCTGTTGTCTGATGTGTGAAGCACGGTAGAATCCCCTTATAACACACACCATCTCTTTTCATCTTCCATGCACCCAATGAGTTTTTGTTCCCATTTTACCAATGGAAAGACAGAGTAACCGAGTATTGTCAAGATGACCTAACTTGTGCCTGGCAGGGCCGGGGTGCACATCCAGATTTTGGTGCCTCTCCAATGCTTGTGCTCCTATGTGTGGCATTTTACTATCCTTACAACCCTTACAATCCTTACCGACCATGGGGCCGGAGGGCAACAGGTCAGGTATCCGAAGGTTCTATTCCTGGATGGGCTGTTTGGCTCCTTCGCTCTTAGGATCTCCCATTTGACGTACGTATTCTGCTAGACAGGACAGCCTGGAGACTGTGTGAAGGGAGCCTTCCTGGGTTACTGAGCCCCAGAACCAGTCACAGAAACCTGTCCTCTGCAGGTGGTTCCACATTGTTCCTCACTATCGGTGAAGTCAGGAGTCCCTGACTTCTGAAAAGATGATGAGAATCTATCTCCCTGAAGACTTGAGCTCTTTGGGCAAGAGACAACGCATCTTGTAATGTCAGCTCTAAGCTCCTCCAATGGCTCAGTTCCCTTTCAGATCTATAGCGTCTTACCAGTAATTCACCTGGAATAGCAAGGCACACTCACGTGTAAAGAACAAATTAAAGTGAGGGAATACACAAGACCCTTTTGCAGGAGAAAAATGTTGATCTGTCACCTGAGCTTCCAATGTCCCTCTGTTATAAACGCCAGTGCCATGAGGGGCTTAGGAAACACAATGGTGTGAGGTTGGGATATTTCCAGAATGGAAATAAAAAATTATTCCAAAATCTTCAAAGAGTTAATGATCTCTGCAACTGGGCTTTCTGCATGATTATGTATGCTCTTAGCATCGCTGTTTCACTATGGTAATAGTTACATAATGTGCTTCCAGCTGTTTGCTGCCTCAAGTGGCTGGCTCTTCAAAACAAATCTTCGGTAAATATGATATTTTCCCCCTCACATTCCTCATTTCTTCCTGCCGGTTGCTCATGCTATGAGGCCATGAGGTCCTGTTTTCTTCCCGTCTCTCGTTGCCATGTTAAACAAAGGATGAAGGCATATTGATGCACGTGAGAGAGGCAAGCCACAGAGTCATTTTCAGTAATCCCAGCACTGGAGGCGTCCATCTGTGTGGAGGAATCCACTGTCTCTGGGATCGATGATCAGCCCTTCAGCTGTTGACATTGAGGTCACTGTTCAAATTTCTGCCTCTGATAGTAGCAACCTGGACGCCGGTCCCTCTCATCAGTAGTCAATGAGAATGATTTACCGTTGCTACTGCACTTCCCGGGGGAACAATTCTCATGGCTTGGTTGACCATCAAGATTTATCTTGTAGACATCGTCTCATTAGAGTCTCTGAGCCCAGCCAACCGGTGGAAACTCCAGTAATCTTTCTGCCGTTCAGATCACAAAATCGCAGCTTCAGGGAATGATACAGATGATCTTGTCCTGTGGCTTTCGCTCTGGGCTTCGGGGAGACCTTGGGTCGGTGGAAATGCTTTAGGGGCTAAGGCGGAGTGAGGCGTCACAGAGTAGTAATGCCAGCATTGTTGCCCAATTGTGCTCTATTACGGGTCTGTGTCTGCAATTGGTGCTGCCGAGCTCCTTCTGGTGCTTTTAGTTCCTTATTATTTCTGCTTTCAAATCAGTCCCATGGCATCTGATATCCTCCTATTTTTTCCTACCATCAAAAACACCGTAACTTACACAAATCCCCTTATTTGGGGAAGACACATCAGAAGTTCCCTTGCACTAAGTCAGAACTCAGGTTAGAACTCAGCCCCGGCCTCCTGGTTGAGCTCTTTCTACTGCACAAGCGTAAAGCTTTCAACTGCCTATGGTGGCCACATAGACAGCATAAATGAGTTTTAACTTCCACTTTTCCATAAATTACATGGCCTTCTCAATCCTCTACTTTTCCTGCTTTTCATTGGGAAAAGGGCACAGTAAAAAACATATTTCTTCGCTATAGGAAAAAGGTAGTGTGGAGACAATAATACTTGGCAGCTGACACTTTGCTCCAATATTAGGTAGACAGTAGGGAGTAGTGGGGATTGTGGAAAAGTAGCAGATACTTTCCATCTAAAAGTAGCAGGCCACCATTCAGGTCTAGTTTATTATTGCTGTGGAATAGTGTGGTCCTTGTGTTGCCAGAAATACTTAGTTTTTAAAAGATAAGCTGGAGATCTGAATATTTAAATGTAAGGCGTCCTGATCTTGTTTGTGTTGGCTCAAACTGTTCGAAACAACTATAACTGCCAAGCAACATATCTCTGGGTTGGATTTAACCCACGAACCATTAGCTTATAATTTCTCCCTTATCTCAAACCCATTTCTGCTTTCTTCCCCCCATAGATATGTATACCAGACATATGTGAAGATATGGATAACGCCTTTACATCCTGGAAAAGTTTGTTCTTGGAACAAACTGCATTCTGAGTCTTTAGATGCTCTCTGACTGAAAGAAAAATGCAAGCTTCATTCATTTTCAATTTGGCTGTCCTTATATTCTTAGCTAAAGTTCAGGGTGAAGGAAAAGGTTTAATTAGAGGATTCATTAATTGGAGTGTTTCGTTTTCCTGTAGGAATGAAATGAGTATCTGTGGAGCAATTCGGTCACATAGATCATTATTCAGAAAGGTCAGACATGAAGAGATATTGATTTCAGGTGGTAAGGATGATTATACTGCAGCACTGAACAGAAAAAGTCACTGCAACTTATGTTTCTAGATCTATGGGCAAATGGAAAAACATGTGTGGCCATGTTTTTAAGTGATAGAGAATAATGACCTTTAAAAGTAGTTGGTTTATAATGAGCAATCATGAAGATTGAAAATCATGTTTTAAGGACTATGAATCATGCTGCAGGGAATTCCCACAGGAAAAGTCTAGACCAGGGCTTGGCAAACTACAGCTTGTGAGACAAATCTGGCCCATTGCTGGGTTTTGTAAATAAAGTTTTATTGGAACACAGCCAGGACAATTTATTTTGTGCCACAATGGCAGAGTTGAGTACTTGCAGCAGAGACTGCATGGTTTGCAAAGTCTAAAATCTTTCCTATGTGGTATTTCAGAGAAAAAGTTTGCCAATCCCCATCCTAGACCTCTGGGAGTGTTGAGTCCTATTTTAGAGACGAAAATTAAAGATGTATCCAAAGCAGGGCGCCTGGGTGGCTCAGTCCGTAAAGTGCCCGACTTCGGCTCAGATCATGATCTCACAGTTCGTGGGTTTGACCCCTGTGTCAGGCTCTGTGCTGACAGCTCAGAGCCTGGAGCTGCTTCACATCCTGTGTCTTCTTCTGTCTCTGCCCCTTCCCGGCTCATGCTCTCTCAAAAATCAATAAACAGTAAAAAAAAAAAAAAAAAAGATATATCCAAAGAGTCCATGTAGCCTAGATTAACGTACAGAGTAGAGACCAAAGTGGTAGAACTCCAGATTTATTTTGAAGGTTCGTTCAAAAGGAATTGCTGGTGAATTGGATGAAGGTTACGAGGGAGGCTGAGGCATCAGGGGAGTAAAAAGAGGGAGGAGAAATAAGGGAAGGGTGTGGAGCAGAGGAGACCCCTCAGCTTCTCAGAATCTAGAATAACCCCTGCCTTGCTCCGTTTCAAATTGCATCCAAGTGAATGATGTCTTGTTTTTATTTTTTAACACTTATTTATTTATTTTGAGAAAGAGAGAGAAAGCACATGCATGAGCAGGGGAGGGGCTGAGGGAGAGAGAGAATGAGAGAGAGAATCCAAAGTAGGCTCCATGCTCAGCACGCAGAGCCCATTGCGGGGCTCAATCCCACAACAGCGAGATCATGATCTGAGCTGATAGCAAGAGCCAGACGCTTAACTGACTGAGCCACCCAGGCACTCCAATAACGCCTTGCTTTATTTTTTTTAAATTTTTTTAAATG
Source organism: Proteles cristata cristata (assembly GCA_017311185.1). NCBI lineage: Eukaryota > Metazoa > Chordata > Mammalia > Carnivora > Hyaenidae > Proteles > Proteles cristata. The sequence continues at coordinate 526,867 of JAESUZ010003223.1, read as the reverse complement.
TTTTATTTATTTCTAGGAGAGAGAGAGAAAGACAGCGTGAGCAGGGGAGGGTCAGAGAGAGAGGGAGTCACAGACTGAAGTAGGCTCCAGGCTCTGAGCTGGCAGTCAGCACAGAGCCCGATGCGGGGCTCGAACCCACGAACCGCGAGATCATGACCTAAGCGAAAGTCGGATGCTTAACCGACTAAGCCACCCAGGTGCCCCTCACCTTGCTTTAGATCCGAATTACGTCTGAGCTTATGTCTCTGGGAGTGGGAGAGGTCAAGTTCGGTGAGTGTGGATAGTTTTAGTGTGGAGGGAAACGCAGAAAATACACAGCTGCTGGGGAATATCCTTCAACGTATGATTCCTACCTCTCCTAACTTCTCCCTGTGGGCTGGAATAGATCTTTAATGATTTGCTTTTAATGTTGAACCAAGAGGTGATCTTGGGAAGGAAGCCATGACTGATGGCAGACCAGCCTGAATTAAAGAAGCCAGTGACTAATATAATAGAACATCATCTGGCTGTGGACACACTAGGCCCAAATTTCCACCTTCCTCAAACTAGTGCTACCTCGGATTTGTATGTTTCTCACAGCCGGACTAATTTTACTTAATATAGTATGTACTCTGGAAAGTTGTCAATCCTCATTATTATATTTATGTTTTTCTTAATTTTTTAAATGTTTTATTTATTCTTAAGAGAGAGAGCATGAGCGGGGAAGAGGCAGAGAGGGGAGACACAGAATCCGAAGCAGTCTCCAGGCCCTGAGCTATTAACACAGAGCCTGATGTGGGGCTCGAACCCACATCATGACCTGAGATCATGACCTGAGCCAAAGTCGGACCCTCAACTGACTGAGCCACCCAGGCGCCCCCTGATAATTTTAAGCAGGTGCTCAAAATGAACATTTAAGGGTTTGTCCCACGTTACAAAACTTGTGGACTCCCTGGCCATTGAAAGATCGTTTCTTTCATTCCTGATACTGGTAATGTATCTGTGCTCTCTTTTTTCTTTACCGACTTTAATAGAAATATATTGATGTTATTGATCTTTCCAAATAACTGGCATTTGATTCTATTCTTCTCTATTGTTATTCTTTCTGTTTTCAATTAGTTCATTCAGCTTATGTTACATCTATTTTGCTATTTTTTTCTAGTCTCTTAAGGAGGAAGTTTTAATCATAGATTTGAGATGTTCTTTTTCAGCATGTACATTTAATTCTATAATTTTCCTCTAAACTCTGCTTTAGCTACAGCCTCTACTTTCTGACTTCTGTGTTTTCAAATTATTTATTTTTAATTTATTTTTAATTTTATTTTAGAAAGAGAGAGAGCGTGCAATTGGGGGAGAGGGGCAGAAGGAGAGAAAGTGAGAGAGAGAGAGAGAGAGAGAGAGAGAGAGAGAGAGAGAGAGAATCTTAAGCAGGCTCCACACTCAGCACAGAGCCTGACATGGGGTTCAGTCTCAGGACTCTGGGATCATGAACTGAGCTGAAATCAAGAGTTGAACGCTCAACTGACTGAACCACCCAGGTGCCCCTCACAGTGTTTATTTTAAAATATTTTCTATTTTTCCTTAAAACTTCCCCTTTGACACGCTATTTAGATTATTTTGATTATTTGATTATTATATAGATTATTAATTTCCAAGTATTTGGGGATTTTTTCCTCTATATTGCTGTTATTAAGAGAGAGAGAGCAGGGAAAGGGCAGTGGGATAGAAAATCTTAAGCAGGCTCCACGCTCAGAGGGAGATCATGACCTGAGTTGAAATAAAAAATCAGGCAATCAAAAGACTGAGCCACCCAGGTGCCCCAGAAATTAATTTTAGGGGCACCTGGGTGGCTCAGTCAGTTAAGTGTCCGACTTCGGCTCAGGGCGTGATCTCATGGTTTGTGGGTTCGAGCCTCGTGTCAGGCTCTGTGCTGACAGCCAGCTCAGAGTCTGGAGCTGGTTTCAGATTCTGTATGTCCCTCTCTCTCTGACCCTCGCCTGCTCGCACTGTCTCTCTCTCAGAAACAAAAAAACATTAAAAAAAAAAAAAAAGAAATGAATTTTAAAAGAATAGAAAAGTGAGGGGCACCTGGTGGCTTAGTCATTAAACATCTGACTTCAGTTCAGGTCATGATCTCACAGTTCATGAATCTGTGAATTCAAGTCCCCCTTCTGGGTGAGCCCTGCTTCTCTCTCTCTCTTCCCTCCCTCCCTCTCCCCCTCACTTTCCCCCTCTTCCCCTCCTGGGATTCTCTTTCTCTCCTCTGCCCTTGGCTCACTTGCTCCCTCTCTCTTTCACTCTCTCTCAAAAAAAAAAAAAAAAGGATTTCCCCTAGTCTCTGAGCATTCAGATACTTCATTTCTGCTCCTTGGTACAGACCCGGAGAGCTTCTCCTGCCGAACTCTGGCTGCCCCAATCCACACTGGTTTCAGGTTTCCTTAATTCCATATTGAAGGATCCCCAAAGAACAAAAAGAAGGAAACACACCAGTTCAGATTCTAGTCTTTTCCGATTGTCCTGCTACTTAATTCCCTGAGTCCCTGACTAGCTACTCCCTGCTCTCTTTATCCAGATTTTATAGCTACATTCAGGGAGAAAGTCAGTGTGGAGGGTATTTATCTCAGCTTACCTGAAACCGGAAACACCCTAGATTTTCATCACTAGCCAGCCCCTTCCCTCCAGTAGGATACTCTAAGTCCAGCATAATTTGGGACTCGTTTTCCCTGTAATATACTATCAGATGCAATAATACAATTGTCTGGGCAAAGTCTAGCCTGAGCAACAGGAAATTTAAGAAGTCAAGCAAACAGCTGTGCTGAACTCCTCATACCAAACTGTTAATTTGGGCTGTAGGAAAACAGCGATTCTTCTCCACATATAAAATAGATTTTTTTTTAAAGGGGTAACTCATTCTCCTCTCATTTTGTACTTAGAGTGCATTATTTAGAACAGTTTTAATATTCGCTTTAACCATACTTGATCCACATAAAGTTGTTAGGTATCTGATATCTTTGTTGGGTCCATTTGGGGAATACATTGCATCCTGATTCCATTCAAGTTTCAGCCCTTTTGGGAATAAGACTTAATTCCATTGAACATTTTCTGTTTTACGACATCACTTTTTCAGACATCCAGGGTGTTCATGCATCTCCCTGTTTTAGAGAAAGGGAGACGAAGGCCAAAGATCTACTGGGTTCCCACAGAAAATTATTCAAAGCCGGGCTCTGCCTCATTCTTTTATCATCTGGTCACCCGGAGAAGAATTGTGGCAGGTGCTGAAGATTATGAGAAGAAAATTCTGCAACACAGAGCTTCTAAGCACAAGAATAGTTATATTTTTATATTTGAGAGAGAGAGAGAGTGCGCATGTGTGAGCAGAGGAGAGGGGCAAAGGGAGAGAGAGAGTATGTTAAGCGGGCTCCACACCCAGCTCGGAGCCTGATACAGGGCTTGGCTTCCATGACCTTGCGATCATGACCTGAGCAGAAATCAAGAGCAGAAACCAAGTCCAAATCAAGCTAAACCAACTGAGCTGCCCAGGCGCCCCTCCAAGAATGGTTATTAGGCAGAGGTGAAGATGCAGAGATAATTTCCTCAGAGAAATACATGAAAAGGGATTTCTAGATTCTTCTGTCTCTCCACTGTCATGTATTCCTCAGTCCACTACATGTTGGCACCTGCCTTCCTTACTCTACTGAAATGGTTCTTGGAAAGAGTCATGGGAATGAAAGAGAGAGAGAGAGCTTAACTCTCTGGCACAATAGTTTCATTAGCACTCATGATACAATCTAACCGCTTCTGTCCCCTGTTTTTCTTCACCCCCTTCTGGAATCCCCTTTCAAGGAGGGGAATGGCGATGCAGGAGAAATCACCTGAAAGAAGTTAATTGCCTCTCCTTCTAATTACCTTCTTTTTTTCAAGGGCAATGGGTTAATTATCAAAATGCTAACCACATGTTAGATTCCCTGAGTGAAAGACACTTTTCCTTCAACACAATCACACTGTGTTAATGATGCCCATCGCTCCCAGAATACCGCTAAAATAATTGTCCCTGAGCAGGTTGCTTACAGGAATATTCATCCAGCATAGAGCATTCACCCCCTGATTGCATATTAAACAAAATTTTTTTTCAAACTGTAAAATTACTTAGCAGGAAAAAAGAAACTACATTAATTAAAAATCTTAGCCATCCCAGAACTCCATTTAAAATGCTCCAGAAGTGGCAATTTAAAGAGTTAGAAAATATCACATTTCTCTAGGAGACTTCTGTACGGAATAAAACTTCATATTTGCTCTGTAGGGCAGACTGGTGCTTTTTAAGGTTTGGTTTCTTTCTTTCTTTCTTTCTTTTTGAAATATTTTTATTTATTTCTAGGAGAGAGAGAGAGAGAGAGAGAGAGAGACAGTGTGAACAGGGGAGGGTCAGAGAGAGAGGGAGACACAGAATCTGAAACAGGCTCCAGGCTCTGAGATAGCTGTCAGCAGAGAGCCCAATGCGGGGCTCGAACCCACGAACCGTGAGATCATGACCTGAGCTGAAGTTGGAGGCTTAACCGACTGAGCCACCCAGGTGCCCCAGACCGGTGCTTTTTAAGATTTTTTTTTTTTTTAATTTCTGGGAGAGAGAGAGAGAGAGAGAGAGAGACAGCGTGAGCAGGGGAGGGTCAGAGAGAGAGGGAGTCACAGACTGAAACAGGCTCCAGGCTCTGAGCTGGCAGTCAGCACAGCCCGACGCGGGGCTCGAACCCACGAACCGCGAGATCATGACCTAAGCGAAAGTCGGATGCTTAACCAACTAAGCCACCCAGGCGCCCCAAGATTTGGTTTCTTAACAGCAGTAAAGGGAGTCCTGATCAACCCCCAAATTGGCCTCAGGTCAACATGCACAGAATTCACTTTGCCGGAAGCGTTAGTCAGTAACTCAAGACTCTGAAAGTGTGTGAATATGACACCCCGACATTCAAACTCTGGGATTAAGATGGCAGGCCCTACGTTGCAAGTCCAAAGCCAGTGCTAATCATTAATACTGAGAACTCCTCAGGCAAACTCACCTTGAGGTTCATAGGGAAGTAGCTCTCACACTTGAGGACCAGAGTCCCCGGATGGTTGGGCTACCATCCCCAGAATTCCTGATTCACTCGGACTCGGGCGAGGCCCCAGAATTTGCATTTCTAGCAAGTTTCTAGGTGTTGCTAATCCTGATGTTCCCAAAACAACACCTTAGAGAATCCCTGATTGAAGTTAATGAAGACAGATAGCACCAAAGATGTGGCGGTTACTTACCCCAGGGAAAACCCCATCCTTCATCTGGGGGATGAAACTAGATTTCCAGCTTTAGTTTTTGCTTGTCTCTCTCCTTTTTTTCACCACGGACCTACTGTTTCGGCTTTAATATTGTCAGTATCCCCTTGGTGGGGTTGGGGCTGTACACACAGAAGGGCGAATTCCAACTGGTTGAAGAAGTCATTAAATAGATCTGTGTTCGACAAACACAAGTTACCAGCTCACAAAGGTGAGTTCCAGGTGTTGAGTGGCCTTCAGTGTTGCTTCCTGATAATGTTTTCAAGGAACCACATATGTGTCTCTGCATCTCTGCTCTGTAGCCACAATTTGCGTCTCATCCTAAGACTCGCTTCCTCTGTGGCTTTAGGATGGCTGTCAGCGGCCATCCAGTTTACAAGTTGTTTGCTCATGTCCATGGGGAGAAAAAGTGACTTCCCAGGGCTCTTTTCAGAACAAAGAAAAGTCTTCCAGAAGCTCCTCACAGGTCTCGAGTTATGTCTTCTTGTCCAGAATTAGGGCACATGCTCATTCCCGAACCAGTCACTGGCATGGAAGATAGATTTTACCTTTTGTCGAATCAGACCACTTTCTAGAACTGAAGATGGCATCAGATTCTCCAGAGACCCATGGTATGCATGATTGTCGACCTACATAGAACTGGTATTTTCTTGGGAATAAAGAAGAGAGAATGGGTACCGGGTAGCAATTAACAGTGTTCATTATATTTTCTAAGTCCATCTGAGAATAGCTATTTTTAGAAAACTAGAAAGCCAACTGGAAAGGAAAAACTATCTTGTATTATTTCGAGACATGAAATTTTTTCAGGGAAACATTTTTCAGAATTCATCGGCCAATGGGAAAAGTGGAGGCAGTGTGGTAGAGCTAGATTTGAACCTCAGATCTTCCACTTATTAAGAATGAAGCCTTGGGGGCCACGTGCATGGCTCCATTAGTTAGTGTCCCACTCCTGATTTCAGCTCAGGTCACGATCTCACAGTTAGTGAGATCGAGCCCTGTGTTGGGCTCTTTGCCAACAGCACGGAGCTTGCTTGGGATTCTCTTTCTACCCCTCACTCTCTGCCCCTTACTTCCTCTCTCAAAAACAAACATATTTTTGAAAATAAATAAAATAATAAAATTATCCCATGTGTAATAACGGGGTTCACACACCATGATCCAGGGAACACACCTTCAGATGCGTTAGCATGTAATTATATCCAACAAAGAATCTGAGTCCAGTCACTTGACCTCTTCTTCCTAGAGGAACTTTGTTCGTGTCCAGTCATCCCCAAATTCTTCAGTTTCCTAAACATTTAATTGTGTTTCATAGTCAGACACAGAATTTTGCCAAAAATCTGTATCAAGCTTAACATTTTGAAACTTCCCGAGTCTTTGCTGTTCTCATTAATTGAGATCATCTGAACTTTGCCAACTGCTGGTCTAAGTTTCATACACACACCCATGCGCGCGCGCGCGCGCGCACACACACACACACACACACACACACACACGAGAAATACATAAGGAAGAATTAGTCCAAAGATGGGACTTCAAAACAACAAGGGAGAGGCACGGTGAAAAGAAAGGGGGAAGAGAAAAAGTCATCAATATAGATCCGACCCAGGTGGTGTGTTTGCAACTGACTCAGTTATTTATCACAGATGGTGACAGTTCCAAGATATCGAGCCCCTGTTGTGATCCAGATCCTCTGCGCCCATTTTTTCTAGTCCTAACAGCCTGAAAATTGGGTATTATCCTCATTTTAAAGAGGATTCTGAGAAAGAGAAGGTCAAAAGTGAAGTAAGGGGCTTCATTCTTTTTTCTAATGTTTATTTACTTATTTTTTTTTAATTTAATGGTTATTTTTGAGAGAGAGAGAGAGAGAGAGATCGTGAGATCATGACTAGAGACAAAACCAAGAGTCGATGCTTAACCAATGGAGCCACCCAGGTCCCCTGCATGTGGGATAATTTTAGATGCACTTACTCATGTCACTCACCACATGCTGACTGACACCCTGTGTTCACTATCAAGGCTCAGAAGGGCAACGCTCTCAACCTTTACATGGCGGCTGGTATGCTCACTGCCTGCTTTTCTCCACCATCCACTCCTCCTATGGTCCTTCTGATACCACGGCCCACCTACTAGGGCTCCTTTTCACCTTCTCTCCCATCTATCAGCCCATCTCTGCCTTCAGCCTTCTTCCTGTTAACTTTCTCAGTACCCTCTTCTGAGCCTTCACCTGGTCATGTCCTCACCTTCAGTTTAATCTCTATCAAACTGCCCACCAGTCTCTGCTTCTAGATCAGTTTCTCCTGTAGCTTCTACAGTTTCTCAGCAACCCTCTTGCTCCCAGGGTCCAGCCTTCCCTCAGTCCTCACTGCTTCAGCTTCAAAGTAAATTCACTGATCTGCAAAATATTCTCAGATTTCTTATCTCAAGTTTGCACACCAGCTGGCCCAATATCTTCCTCGTTTCTTTCCAGGCTGGCATATCCCGCAGCATATCTCTTAGCTGTTTTTCTAAATTCCCTGAGATGAGAAATAGCAGACCCACCTCCCTCTCCATATTTTGGCATTTCTAGGCTCTGTCCTCTAAAGAGTGCATGTATTTTTGGGGGGATCATAGCTTTTTTGCTTTTTGCATATTTTTCATGCCTTATCCATTATTTTCCTCAAAAAAAAAAAAAACCCTCCATCTTTATGTATGCATAAAAACAAGGGAGTTAGGGGTACTTGAGTGGCTCAGTTGGTTAAGTTGGTGACTTCAGCTCAGGTCATGATCTCGTGGTTCTGAGTTTAAGCCCAACATCAGACTCTGTGCTGACAGCTCAGAGCCTGGAGCCTGCTTCAGATTCTGCATCTCCCTCTCTCTCTGCCCTTCCCCTGTTCACAGTCTGTCTCTGTCTCTCAAAAATAAATAAACTTAAAAGAATTTTTTAATAAAAAAATTTTTAAGTGAGGCAATTATTTGAAACTATCAAAGTGCTAGCAGTACAAGTGGTATGTGGGCTTGGCATAAATTGTGAGGGGAATGAAGAACTGACTAACGTCTATTCAAACCTTTTGCCCATTTTTCTGTCTGGTTGTCTTTTTACTGTTGAGTTGTAGGAGTTCTTTATGTAAGGGTCTGATAAGACCCTTATCAGATAGACAATTTGTAAATGTTATCTCCTATTCTGTGGGCTTTTTCCTGTCCTGATGATATCGTTTGTAACACAAAAGTTTCTAATTTCATGTAGTCCAGTTTATCTACTTTTTTCTTCTGTTGTATTTTTGCTGTTGTACCTAAGGGAAAAGAAATTAAATTAGAAAGAAACTTAGGGGGAGAAACCCACTAGAATCAAAATGAATAAAATTATAAAGATAAAGAGCACAAATATTTAATAAAATACATAGCCACTCACTGCTTTTTAATTTCTGTTATTCCCTGTATAACTGTCTTTCTCACAGAACAATGTCACCTGGAGTAATCTCGAAGAGTGGCCTCATGCGGTGTGGCAAACAGCTTGAGTCACACGATGCCCTGAGTCATAGGCAAGAGCTGGTCCAGCCAAACTGTGTAGAGAAAGTTGCCATGGAAACATCTATGTCTCCACAATGCCCAGCCTGATGTCAAAAGCCCTGATAGTGGCTTTGTGGTCACCTCTCCTTTCCTAAAAGAGGGCCCTGTGGTGTTCTGGAATTTCTAAATCAGCCATTTTTAGCTATTAAAGAACTTTGCTTTTCAATAGCTCTCTCTGTCTCTTCTCCTTTCTCCCCACCTTCAGTGGTGGCATATATTTGGACCCATATTTGGACCCATGTTTTTCAAGAACCAAAGCACACTCCTAGTGTTTATTATCTAACATGCTCTTTGTCCAAGAGTGAAAACATGGGTCTTTGATGCCTTTTGCCCCTTTGAAATACCAGAACTGTTCAACAGCATCCTAAATGGGATTCGAAGTTCTGTGGTGGCTCAAAAAAGGGAGATTATATCGGGTTATGTCATTCTTATTTTCTGGCGAGAAGCGACAGGCAGGTTTACTTCCACACAGAGGCAGCGCTAGCTGAAACTGAAGCAGGACTGATTCCCACACAGGGTCTTACATGCTGGTTTTCCTCCAGGAGCCAGATCTTCCGCCAGCCTGCCCCGTTTCAACTGCACTTCCAAGCGTCCAGGAGAAAATCTTGGAGTCTTCGTTCTGTTCTCTTCTTCTCTTCTCTTACCCCGGGTCTACTTTATTAGGAAATCCTGCTGGGTTTCTTTTCCTAATCTCTCCAGAATCTGACCTCATCTCCTGCCTCCTCTGCTAACACCTAACTGACGTCATATGTTGCTGGATCCCTGCAGCTGGACTTTCTGCTTCTCCTTGCCCCCCTAAACAGAAGCTGGAATGGCCTTTGCCGTCTAAGTCAGAATGTCTCACCTCAGCTCCAAACCCTCCAACAACTTTCCATTTCGGAATAAATCTGTATTTCTTAACCGTGTTGACGACCCCCACTTCATCTCCACCCCATGACCTGTGTTTCTGAATCTTGCTAATTCCACTCCTTCTTCCTCTGCTGCATCCACACTGGCCCCTGGCTACTTTGTGAAGAGTCCAAAGTGTTCACGCCTCAGAGCTTTTGCCTTTGCTAATCCCTCTGCCGGGAATACTTTTCCCTTCACTTATCACTTCCTTCTGCACAAATGTCACTTCAAATTATTTTTAACATTTTTTTGAGAGAGACCAGGAGAGACAGTGTACAAGTTGGGAAGGGGCAGAGAGAGAGGAAGACACAGGATCTGAAGCAGGCTCCAGCTCCTGGCTGTGAGCCCAGAGCCCGACGTGGGGCTTGAACCTATGAACCGTGAGATCATGACCTGAGCCAAAGTTGGATGCTTAACTGCCTGAGCCACCCAGGTGCCCCGGCACAAATGTCACCTTAAATCAGAGGGGCTTTCCCTAACCAACCTGAAGAAAAGTAGCATTCCCATATTCTATACCCTGCTTTAATTTTGTTCATGTCACTCATCCCTGCAAGATCTAAGCTCATTTATTTGTTGTCTGCTTCCTCTCACTAGGAATAGAAGCTCTTCTAGGGCAAGAATGTCTGTTTATTTACTGCTATATATGTAGGGCTTTTTGCAGGACCTGGCACAGAGTAGGTGTTGAATGAATGACTAAACTACAGCTTTGGGATTGAGAACACTGTCATTGCAGTCCAACTACCTTGGCTTGAATCTCAGTTGAATCAGCTGGTGAACTTTCTAAGTTAATATTTAGCTGTTTTGTGCCTCAGTAGCCCCCTCTGTCAAATGGGATCAACAATTAAGCCTGCATCATTGGATTGCTGTATTAAAAGAGGCGATACAGGTGAAGTGTTTAGAGCAGCGATGAGTGGAGAGCAAATGTTCAATAAATAAACGTTGGCAATAACCATTGTTGGTAATAATAATGTACACAGTTGCGCATCAGTCACCTTGTGAAGCGGAAGTAGAAATGGAGAGGCATCTACATTAAGTAATTTTTAAAGAGCTGAACAAGCGAATAGTGGTAAAGAGAAAGAAGGTTGGATTCAAAACCATCTCTGGTGACTCCACTGTACCATGAAGGGGGCTGTACCTGTGGCTTTCAAGGATTTCATGACTGCTAAGAAGTCAAGGTTAACCTGAAGCTGGAACCTGATGAATGTGATTTACCATTTCCCAGAGTCTGTTCCATGAAAGGACAGTCCAAAAACACGCTCCAAGGAAAACATGGTCAAATAAGGTCTGAGAAAGCTGAGCACTGTATCCCTTCTTAGATATTATCAGCACATGTCATCATAGTAGAGGCTCTGTGAAGTCCTCCTGTAAAGAGTCCCGTTTAACTGTCTCACGAGTTCTCCTTAAGAATATATTTAACTATAGAACTCTTTGTGCATGTTATGTCTACCGACAATCTGCAGAAAATATTTGGAAGAACACCAGTGTAACAAAATCTACCCAAACTAGGTGTTGGCGGCTGGTGGGGGGGGGGGGAGTCAGACCCGTGGGGGCGGATATCTGGAGGTTGGAAAGATCTCCACTGTTGGGGCAGCCAATTGGAAACCAATGCAACAGCAAGAGGCCATTGGAACTTGAAGTCATGAACGAGTCTAGAATATCAAGGAGGTAGGGAAATGGAGGCCCAGACTAGCAGCAGCACACAGTGGACACCACTGAGGAGTGACCAGAGGTAGTGCATGAGTTTCCTAACACCCTGTAGAGCTCAGCAACTGCGAAATCTGGCAGAAGGCCATCTGCTCATGTTCAAGGAGGGCATGAGAATGCCAGGAACTAGTTGGCAAATGAATCTCAAATTTAAGCGTGAGGTTCAGGGATGGAGCGTGAAAGCAAGCAGCCCGATTCATCTCTAGGGGGCAGAAATGGTACTGCAGACCGTGGCACGAGGCAAAATTGATCAAGACAAGGTTAAAAAGTGGGATTGGAATTTTCCAGAAGCTTCGCATCAAGGAGCAAAGTGATAGTCTAGTGATGCCATGTAGAGAAGACTGAACATGACCCCTGAGATCCTGCATGACTTAGAAATTCATGGTCACAGACCTGAGCTTGTTACGGAATTTCATCTGGATCACCCAGCAGAAGAACCAATTGGCACTTGGAGATCGTGGAAGGGGGGAGGTTTATTTTACACCAGTGCACTCAGAGGAGATCATTCTCCGGAGGTCTGAGCCCAGAGCGTCAGCAGAGGGAACAATTTATAGCCGGTTACTTTCACATTCCTCATTAATATGCACGACAAGCAGGGTGGGAAGAAGAACCGGAAGCGGGAGTCTTTGATGAGAGACAGCTATTTTCTTATAAGTCCTGTCAGCCATCTTACACAGATTTTTCCCTATCAAGCTGAGCCTACAGGTGAGAGCCAAGGGGCCATGACTGTGGGAAAAAGAGGCACAGGATCAAGGTGCCAAGGTGGTCATTACAGAGGGGAAAGTCAACACATCCATGACACATACTCATATAGCAGGTGGCTGAGGCTCCATAGTTATGCCCCCTTATTGCATCCTATGCCTCTGATCCCCAACTGAGTCTTGTCTGCACTATGCCAGATTGCACCTCTTAGCTAGCTGGCATCCCACCATGCACTTTGCAGCCCCAACGTTGGATTTGCAGGCTTGGGCACACAGGAGGGTGATTACCCTCCTGTTTGAGCTGTTCTGCACCATTTCCTAGGGACAGACTCCCCTTCCAGAGCAATTGAGGTACTTTGGCACTCTAAGAATGCAACTATCTAGACTTGGTTGATGTCCAAGTTAAGTTTTTAAGTAAGAGAACTTGCCATTAAATTACCCTGAGTGACTGTCATCACTCCGAAGCCAGCAAAAGCTACTCTGCTCAATAAAGTTTTGAGAAATAGGTCTGTCGAACCTTGGGCAAATTTATGATTCTCTTTTCTCAATTCATGGTTAAGACTATTAAGCCAAAGAATTTTTCCCTCTGTCTCTGCCGGAACTAGATAAAGCTGTTTCATACCATTATACTCTAAAATATCCAGTTAGGAAATGTGGTAAGCATTTCTTTAAAAATTTGTATTAGGTAAAGCCGAATGCAATTAACAGGGTATAAGGCAGACACTTGGCAAATTGCTGTGAGAATAGGGAAAGGAAAGAATTATTCTGATTAGAATGATAATTGAGGAAGCCTTTAAGGAAGAGATACAGTTGAGTTAGGCTTTGAAAGGTAAAGAAAAGAATAATGCATTACTGATTTACTTGCTGACCTCCAGAGAGTTTCAATCTGGGAAACATATCACAGGGCAATCGCAAAGAGAGTTAACAAGGAGTTGCCTTGCTTTGAGCTCTAATATTCTGGCCCCAAGTTACTGACCACTTAGGTAAAAATGAGAGCCATTACTGGGTTCTACTCCCAAAACCGGTAGTACATTGTAGGTTAACTAACTTGAATGTAAATAAATAATTTTTTTTTTTAAAAAAAGAAAAGAAAGCAGTCCTTTCATTTCTCTTGGCTTTGAGCTTCCTTGGGTAAGGGCAATGACAGGTATTTTGTTTTGTTTTCCTTTGTAATGTGGAGTAAGACCGAAAAGTCAACTCTAAAGAGGCTTTGTGAGCCTATATCGTTGGAGATTGACAGCATTAAGCCTGCTGAAGGGAGACATTGCAGATTGGTGCAGTTGCAGAGGATGAATGAATTGAGCTGGAGAAGAATATGGCAAAAGAGCCACGTGTGTGTCAGGAATGGGGGTTCCTGCAACAAGCAGGAGGTAGGAAGACCTCCCGTGAGTGTGGTTTGGTGGACATTGAAAGCCTGGGCGAAGAACATGAAGGCCAGTGAAGATGACGAGGAAACACAAAGACCATAGACAATGAAGGCACATTGACTCTCAGGGTCATCAGATACCAGAATATTCTAAAGGGCAGACTCCTTCCCCCCCCTTTTTTTTAGACCCATGTAAGCCCAACAGAATAGAGAAGAAGTCTTCAATTGTTACTTGATGTTGAATTCCAAGTGGAATCTGGTGTGTGAGGGCTGTAAACCAGATTCGAGTCTGATTTATAAAAATGAAGAAATATTACGTCTTTCTACACTGAGTATCATGGGAAAATTCATGACTATCATATTTCAAAATCTACAATGGTACATTAGAATTCCATATCTAATTTCCAAGCTCTTCTGCTGAAAGCATCTTCAGTTTTTATATCCATCCTGTAGGCATTAAGAGCTGTGTCTTTGGAATCAGAAAGAACTAGTTTGAATAATTGTGCTTCTTACATGATATATAAACAAAAGCACTTAGTATTTTTGAGTTTCAGGTGCCCCCTCTGGAAACAGGGATACCTACCCGACAGGGTTACCATGGTATTAACTGGATAATCCATTTCTTAAAAAAAAAAAAAAAGAAAAGAAAAAAAAAGAGGGGCGCCTGGGAGGCTCAGTCAGTTAAGTGTCCGACTTCGGCTCAGATCATGATCTCACGGTTTGTGGGTTCGAACCCCACATCGGACTCTGTGTTGACAGCCAGCTCAGAGCCTGGAGCCTGTTTCTGATTCTGTAACTCCCTCTCTCCCTGACCCTCCCCTGCTCACGCTGTCTCTCTCTCTCTCTCTCAAAAATAAATTAAAAGACATTTTAAAAAAAAAGAGAGAGAGCTTAACTTCTTACCCGGTACTTAGAATGCCTTCAACAAATGGTAGCTTGTGTGGTTATTTTTGTGTCACTGGGGTTGGGAGCGGAAGCATGGTCGCCTAGGCTCTATCAACACTGGGACAGGAGCTTAGGAAAATCGCCTGCATGTCACTGTCCCCCATTTTTCCACCTGAGACACTTGAAAATGACAAGTGACCACACCCGGTGCTCAGGAGGGAAAGAATGAACCTTCCTTCTCCGGTGGGATTTATTCCTATTTCTGGAAGGAATGAGAATTCAGGATAAGCTGTGGTCTAGTGGCTCTTTTGCAAGAGGTAGGAGGGAATTTCTAACACTCGAATGTTTTCTTTTTAATGTTTATTTTTGAGAGAGAGAGTGTGTCATGAGTGAGTGAGGGGATGAGGGAGGGGCTCCAGTTCACAAACCATGAGATCATGATCTGAGCTGAAGTTGGACGCTTAACAGACTGCCACCCAGGCTCCTCTAATTCTCATTTGTTACTGTGCATACAAGTCTTCCGGTGTTTTAAAGATTTTCTCTTTTTAAGTACTCTCTACACCCACTGTGGGACTTACACCCACAACCCAAAGATCAAGAGTAACGTGCTCTACTAACTGAGCCAACCAGACATGCCTAAATCTTCTGATGTTTTAAAATACAATGTATTAACAGAAAGTTTGAAGTATTATGAGGCCAAGAACCAGGAGATGACTGCTGTCAAAAGAATAGTGTATTACTCACAGTTCCCACCACGCTGTAGGGGACACACAGGGAAGCACCATGGTTAATCACTGGGCAGAGAGAGAAGTGAGCGCTGTGGCTAGTTTTAGGTGTTTCCTCAGAAAGGAAGAGGTGAACCGGGGTAAAAAGGCCTAGGATTAGTTAAGTAATTTCAGCAATCTCTGGGGAAAGGAGCCATCCCTAGGTGTCTGGTACCTTCTCCTCTAGTCCAGTGCTTAGAATAACATCCTGGAGAATGAGAACCCCGTAAAGAAGGTGGCTGGGGTGCGGGCTCTGGATCGCTTGGTTTGTAACTGGAAAGCAAGCTTGGGAGTGAGTTGCCCACTCTCTCTGGGAACAAGCTAGCCCTGGGAGGGGCCGCCCCTCCAGGCTCAGCAAGCCCCCAGATTGTCAGAGCACCAGACCTACAGAAGAGACACTGTTAATACACCAGGGAATCTTATTAAAACACAGAATTCTGGGCCGCACCACTGAGATTCTGACTTAATTCGGCCTGAAGTGAAGATAAAGCTCCTTCGTTTGCATTTCCTTTTTTTTTTTTAAACATTTATTTATGTTTGAGACAGAGAGACAGAGTGTGAGCGAAGAAGGGGCAGAGAGAGAGTGGGAGGCACAGAATCCAAAGCAGGCTCCAGGCTCTGAGCTGTCGGCACAGAGCCCGATGCAGGGCTCGATCCCACGAACTACGAGATCATCACCTGAGTCGAAGTTGGACGCTTAACTGTCTGAGCCACCCAGGCACACCTCATTCCTTGGCATTTCTGATCAGGCCCCAGATGGCCCTACCTGTGGCTGGTTTGTAGACTATACTCTTTTTTTTTTTTTTTTTTTAAATTTCAGAGAGAGAGAGACAGCGTGAGCAGGGGAGGGTCAGAGAGAGAGGGAGACACAGAATCCGAAGCAGGCTCCAGGCTCTAAGCTAGCTGTCAGCACAGAGCCCGATGTGGGGTTGAACCCACAAACCGTGAGATCACGACCTGAGCCGAAGTCAGATGCTTAACCGACTAAGCCACCCAGGCCCCCCGTAGATTATACTCTGAAGGAAGATGAACGGAGAGCATCGTTGGCAGCCCAGAAAACACACTCCGGGTAGAGGCCATCTTTTCTCCAACACCTCCCATCCTAGCTGAGGATAGCAGAGGGAAACAGATTCTTAGGCTGCCCTCCTGTCCACAGAACTGGGTAGAATGGTCTGGTTACTAGAGGTCCTCGTTTCAGCTCTTCAAATGTAGAGATGTCAAGGACAAATAAAACATGTTGGTGGTCTCAGTATAATTCAAGAAATGATGGAGCCTGCCCCCCAAAGGCACTTAGGCACTTAGCGAGAAGTAGAATTCCATTAGTTAATTGACCATCAACCATTCAGGAGAACTTCCCCCATGCGAAGCAGTGGTCCAGGTGCCGCGGAGATTTTATTTTTAGTTTTACCCAAACATAACACAAAACCCAAGTGTGCAGTTTAATGAGTCTTGAAAAAGCAACCCATGCAACCACAACCCAGATCAAGGGATAGAACATTCACTAGGACCACCGAAGTCTCCCTGATCTGCCCCTGCCGGTTACTAGGCCCCCAACGATCCTGACTTCTATCACCAGAGATTAGTTTTGCCTGGTTTTGCACTTTATGTAAGTTAAATCGTGGCGTGCGTATGCTTGTGTCTTTTGCGTCTGGCTTCTTTCACCCCACACTGTGAGACCCATCTGTGGTGTTTTGTACAGTGCTGGTTCATTCTCATTGCTGTGTAGTTTTCAGTTGTGTGAACACACCATACCTCTTCCAACCTACTGATGGTGGACATTTGGGGGGAGGGGTCTCTATTTCCAGGCATTGTTATGAGTATTCTTTTTTAAATGTATTTTAATTTTTGACAAATTGACTTATTTTTTAAGTTTGTTGATTTTGAGAGAGAGGGAGAGAGTGTATGTGAGAGAGTCGGCGAGAGGCAGAGAGAGATAGAGACAGAGAATCCCAAGCAGGCTCTGCACTGTCATGAACCCTGAGATCATGGCCTGAGGTGAAACCAGGAGTCAGAAGCTCTACTGACTGAGCCACCCAGAACCCCCAATGTTATGAGATTCTTATATATGTCCCATGGGTACGATCGGATATACCTAGGAGTAGAATTTGTGCATCATGAGAATTTGTCTTTAGTCCAGACGACTTCCAAAGCGATTAAGCCAGCTTGCGTGTGCACCAGCAATGAACGAGAATTCCAGTTGCTCCACATCCTTGTCGACATGTACTCTCAACAGCCTTCTTCTTTTCTTTTTTAAATTTTTAATGTTTATTTATTTTTGAGAGAGAAAAAGCATGCGTGGGGGGGGGGGAGGGGCAGAGAGACCGAAAGAGACACAGAATCTGAAACAGGCTCCAGGCTCTGAGCCATCAGCACAGAGCCCGATGCGGGGCTCCAACTCCCGAGCTGTGAGATCAGGACCTGAGCCAAAGCTGGACGCTTAACCAGCCCTTTTCATTTTAATGATTCTGGTGGGTGTGTTGTGGTATTATGTCTTGATGTTTTTAATGTGTAGGGGTGGAGAATGCTGGCAAGGAGAATAGAGTGAACAGGAGTTTGGAGGAAAGGAACTGCAAGCCTTAGTAGGGCAGCTTATCTGGGGGAAATGTTTCGTGGATGCAAAACGTCTTTCAACAGGAGCTATACTGGGACAGGCCATCAGCGTACTCCTTCGGGGATGTTTGAAGCAATGCTTGAAGCAAGAGGCTAAAAACCGGGGAAATAAGCAGAAGGTGAAGGTTGAATTAGGCGTTCCGAAACTGCAAACAGAGAATCCATTCATGGAAAAGAAAATTACTGAGCTTTCTCTATGTGTTAGAAGCTGTGTTACCTGAGCACTGTGGATATGAAATTAAATAATGTTTAGAAGAGAGGAGTAAGATTGGGGCACCTGGATGGCTCAGTGAGTCAACATCTTACTCTTGATTTCAGCTCAGGTCATGATCTCCCGGTTCATGAGCTCAAGCCCTGCATCAGGCTCTGTGCTGATAGTGCAGCCAGAGCCTCCTTGGGATTTTCTCTCTCCCTCCCTCCCTGTCCCTCCCTTGCTTGCACTTTCTCTCTCAAAATAAATAAACATTTTAAAAAGGAAGAAGCATGGGGCACCTGGGTGGCTCAGTTGGTTAAGCATCTGACTTTAGCTCAGGTCATGGTCTCACCGTCCATGAGTTCAAGCCCTGTGTCGGGTTCTGTGCTGACAGCTCGGAGCCTGGAGCCTGCTTCTGATTCTATCTCTCTCTCTCTCTTTCTGCTGATCCCCCGCTGTGCTCGGTCTCTCTCTCTCTCTCAAAAACTAAACATTAAAAAAATTTTTAATAAAAAGAAGAAATGAGTATGACATATAATAAGGCATTCTGCTAATTGCTCTGGTAGAGAGTCCTACAGACTGAAAGCAGGAAGAAGGTATACCTCAGTTGGCCTAGTAGGGCGGGGAATACTTCCCTAGGAGGTGACATTGGATCTGAGTGTTGATCAGTTAGTGGTGGTTCATTAAGAAGGCAATGAACAGAGAGGCATGAACGATGGTTTGCAGAGGTAGAAGATTATGGGGACGTGGTTGGAGAAAGTCCAGTAGGTTTGCACAGATGTGTGGGAGTGGGGGAGAGAAGATTTGTAAACACTACTGAGCACACGTACACTGTGGGCACTGAGAAGCCACTGAAGTTCTTCAAAGAGGCCTGCCAAGATCCCGGGGAAGGATGTGGCGATAGCGCGAGCCTCTTGATCCAAGGTAGGCAGCTGAGGAAATCCAAAGAAAGTGACAGATGTGACTTCAAATACAATATGGCTCCATTCTCCTCTTGCGGGGCAAAAATCTTCATTTCTTGGGAACTGGAGAAGTACTTACAGTGATGATTCTGTTCCGCTAGGGTGGGCCCAGTCTGAAGGTAATTTTTCAAAAGCAGCTGCTCCAAGTGTTAGTTAAATGGTGCTAGGGGAGTTCCTGGACAGAGGTGTCACATTCAATCTTACTCTTCTGTCAGTAAAGGCAGACTCGGTGCTGGCTCGGTGCTGGATGGCAGCCGGGCACCTTGGAGACAGGAATTCTGTTAGCAGGTGCATCTCCCCGCTTTGGTCTGGGGCTCTGCTGCAGGCTTCAAAGACAGCTTCAAGTCCTTGACTTCTACTTTGCCTCTTGATCATCTCAGCTACCGGCTCCTGCCCAGGTGACCCAGATATACTCTTGCCATTGTTTGAGATTGCTCCTACACGGTTTATTCCCCCTGGGTTTTTTTAAATATAATTTGTAATGTTTATTTATTTATTTTTGAGAGAGAGAGAGACAGAGACAGACACACACACAGAGAATGAGTGGGGAAGGGACAGAGGAGACAGAGAATCCCAAGCAGGCTCGTGATGTCTGTACAGAGCCCAATGCGAGGCTCAAACTCATCCACTGGGAGATGATGACCTGAACAGAAACCAAGAGACAGAGGCTTAACCCACTGAGCCACCCAGGTGCCCCTTCCCCTGGGAGGGGAAGCATTTAATACATTTTTATTAAATAATAAAGGCAGTCTTGTACATTTTATAAAAGATATGTAAGAGGTGGTTGTGACAAATGAATTTCTCTTACATTCCCAGTCACCTACTTTCTCTTCCTAGAGGCAAACACTGTTACCCACTTTCTTGTGAATCATTGCAAAGATGTTTTATGCAGTTATAAACATATGCCTATTTTTTTTAAAGCCTAAGGGATAGCACATTATACACCTTGTTCCCTACCTTTTTTTACACCCTGGATATAGTTCCCCCTCATTCCTCTCTGTGAAGGCTGCATGTGGTCCCATTGTGACTACACCTGCATTTATTTGATCAGGCCACTCTTAAGAGACTTTTAAGCAATTCCTATTTTTGGCTACTATAAACACGATCACAGTGAAACAGTGAATATCCTCATTTCTCACAAAAAACTATTTATAACATAAATTCCTAGAAATAGAACAATAGAGACACTAGGCATAAGTAGGGAACATTTTGAGAGATTTTCCAAATTATAGGAGCTGTTCCAATTTTTACTCCTAAGGAAAGTCTGGGTTTTTTTTCCCCACATGTTCCCTGACAATACAGTGTATTATAAAATTTTAGCTTTTGTAAATTTTAAGTATAAAATTTTCAGTGGAGAAATGTGTTTGGGTTTTTACTTCTCATACATCTTATTAATGAAGCTAAGCATCTTTACATCGTTTTGAGTCATTTGAAATTCTTTTTAAGAAATGAACCTTGATCATATATCTTGACTATTTTCCCATAGGATTGTTGATCTTTTTTCTGTTTGGTAAGAGTTCCCTATATATTAAGAAACTTATTCCTTTGTGCATAAGATGCGAACATTTTCCCCAGTTTTCTGAGTTTGTACTTTATTTATTTTTGCAATAACAAATTTAAAAACATTTTTATGTAGTAGAATTTTTTGTATTTCTGTTTAGTTTGGCATCACACTTAGGCTTTCCAACTGTGAGGTTATTTTAAGTTACCACAATCTCTTTTAGTACATTTAATGTCATCTTTATTTTACTTTATTTTTTAAGAAGTAATCTCTGCAACCAACATAGGACTGAGACATACAACTCTGAGATCAGGTATTGCACATTTCACCACTTGAGCCAGCCAGGCACTCGCTTAATTTTTTTTTCTAAGTAGGCTATGGAGCCCAGTGTGGGGCTTGAACTCACAACCCTGAAATCAAGACCTGAGCTGAAGATCAAGAGTGGGATGTTTACCGACTGAGCCACCCAAGTGGCCCCCTGGTATCATGATTTTAAATGTGGATTTTGAAATAATTCTGGACTTACAGAAAAGTGGTTAAGATAGTCTTTACTTGGGGCACCTGGGTAGCTCAGTTGATTAAGCATCTGACTCTTGAATTCAGCTCAGGTCATGATCCAGGGTCGTGGAATCAAGCCCCAAGTCGGGCTCTGCCCTGAGTATAGAACCTGCTAGAGTCTCTCTCTCTCTCTCTCTTCCTCCCCCCTCCCCTGTGTCTGCTTAAGTGTGCGCTCTCTCTCTCTCACTCGCTCTCTCTCACTCTCTCTCTCTCTCTCTCAAAAAATGGTCCTCACCCACCTTTGGCTATTGGTAACTCTGTACAAATAGTAAAACTAAGAAATCAACATCAGTGCAATACTCTTAATTAAACATAGATGCTAATGGGATTTCTAGTTTTCCATGTATGTCCTTTTTTCTGTTATGGGGACCAATCTAGAATCTCACATTTTATTTCTCTGAGTCCTTAATATCCTCTGATATGTGACAATTCCTCAATCTTTGTCTTTTGTGATCTTGACATTTTTTAAGCATTCTGGTCAAATATTTTGTAAAATGTCCATCTATTTCATTTTGTCTGATGTTTCCTTATTTAGATGATTGATTTTTGAGAAGAACCTCAGAGTTGGTGTACTCTTCTCAGAACATTATCAGGGAAACATAAATATTGATTCATTTATAACTGATAATGTTAAATTTGATCATTTGGTTAAGGTTTTGTCTGACATGTTTCTCCACTATAAAATCATTATTTTCCTTTTCATAATTAATAAATATTTGAGAGAAGATATTTTGAGGAAATATATATAAATATATAATTTATATAAACGTATATAAATATAAATGTAAATATACATACTTTGAGGAAATACAGATATAGCACAAGTGGGGGAGGGTCAGAGAGAGAGGGAGACACAGAATCTGAACCAGGCTCCAGGCTCTGAGCTGTCAGCACAGAGCCCGATGCGGGGCTTGAACCCACAAACTGTGAGATCATGACCTGAGCCAAAGTCAGATGTTTAACTGACTGAGCCACCCAGGCACCCCTAAATGCTTATTTTTAAGAAAAAGAGCACGCAAGTAGGGGAGGGGCAGAGCGAGAGGGAGACAGGATCTGAAGCAGGCTCCATTCTGACAGCAGAGAGCCTGTTGTGGGGCTTGAACTCAGAACCATTAGATCATGACCTGAGCCAAAGTCGGATTGAGCCACCCAAGCACCCTGAGGTTGTTTTTTTGTTTGTTTGTTTTATTTTAATCAGAAGTGGGTTTTGTCAAGTGATTTTTCTGTCTATTGAGATTATTTTTTTAGTTCGTTACTATGCAAGCAAGAAGACAATGAAACAATGTAGACAAACTCTACACCTCAAAATATCTTTGAGAGCTCATGATGAAATCAAAATGTTTTCAGACATGCAAAAGTTGTGATCCGCGGCAGCAGCTTGGTATCGTACAAAAAATTAAAGGAAACCCTCAGGCAGAAGAAAACCATGACCAATGGCAATAGAGGTATACACAAAGGAATGAAGAAGGCAGGAAATAACTACATTGGTAAATACATACGGCACTTTCTTACTGTTTGAATCTGCGAAATAATTATTGAAACGAGAGTAATGTAGTATGACGTTTGTACTATATATAGAAACAAAATGTATGAAAACAACAGCACAAAGATTGAAGAGAAGAAATGGAAATAGGCTATTGGTGGGTTCTTGTACCGTACATGAAATGGTGTGATACCACCTGAAGCCAGGGTGTGGGGAGTTAAAATAGGTATAACATAAATCTTAGAGCATCCACTGAATAAAGCAGCAAATGGGGCGCCTCAGTGGCCCAGTCGGTTAAGTGTCCAGCTTCGGCTTAGGTCACGTTCTCACCATCTGTGAGTTCGAGCCCCGCATCGGGCTCTGTGCTGACAGCTCAGAGCCTGGAGCCTGCTTCAGATTCTGTGTCTCCCCCTCTCTCTATGCCCCTTCCCTGCTCGCACTCTGCCTCTCTTGCTCTCAAAAATAAATATAACATTAAAAAAATTTTTAAATAAAGCAGCAAAGAATTATAACCAATAAGCCACCAAAGTTGTTAAAATGTTGATCCAGATAGCAATATTTATATGGACAAATATCAGTACTTATTGATGTCAGTAGTAATATTGATAAAGATATTCAACCCACCCAAAACAATGAAGAAAAAAAAAGGAAAAAGAGGAAAAGAAAATATGCGCAAAGAGAAAACCAACAGCAAGACGATAGATTCAAACTGACAATCTCAGTAATACGTAAGGTGTAAAAAGTCCTGTACAAGCACCGGGCACTGTTGCTTCTAATCTTTCGGATGTATCTTTCCCGAGCTTGGAGTAGTTTCTACACGGGCTTTCCCTGATTCGTGCTCACCTCAATGCTATATGAGACTCCTCTGCAGATCTCTGCAGTTCTGTCTCTTTCAGGTTCCCCTTTCTACCCTACTGTGTCTGGGGAACGCTAGCCATCTTGATTTTCCTAAATTCTTGGCTCTGTCTCTTCAACCGCTGGGCTCCACCAAGATTCTGTCTCCCAGTGCTTTGTCCTGGCAGTGAGACACCCACAGGGTTCCCCTCCTTTGTATCCTGTCTCTCAGGAATCATTGGTCCTCATTGCTTGGTATCCAGCATCTTGAAAACTCGTGTTTCAAGTATTTGATTGGTTTTTGTTTGTTTCAGTCAAGAGTGTAAATACAGCCTCTATGACTACGCCTTGGTCAGAAGGAGAAATCAGTTCATCCCTTTTTTATTGCCAAGGATATTCCATGTACAGATGTATCAGTTTGTTTATTCATTCACGTATTGAAGGGCGAGGTTGTTTCCAGTTTGGGACAACCTGAATAAAGCTTCTGTAAGCATTTGTATGGAATGTTGTAGGCACACACATTTTCAGCTAAGTTGGACAGATACCTAGGAGTGATGCTACTTGGTCACTTCTTAAGGGTGTATTGAATTTTATAAGAAACTGTTGAGTTGTGTCCCAAAGTGGCTGTACTACTTGGCATACCCACCAAGAATCTATGAGGGTTCCAGTTCATCTGCATTCTCACCATGACTTGGTGCTGTAAGTGGTTTGTTGATTTGTTGCTAGTCATTCTAATAGATGGATAGTGGTATCTCACTGTGGTTTTGATTTGCATTTCCCTAATGACTAATGACGTTGAACATCTTTTTATATGCTTATCTGCTGTCTGTCTTCTTCGGTGAACATTTATTGAGATCTTTCAGCCGTTTTAAAAAATCGGGTTGTCTCTTTTCTTACTGTTGAGTGTTGAGTGTTCTTTATATGTTATGGATACAAATCCTTTATCAGATGTTACTTGCAAATATTATCTCCCAAGTATAGACTTGTCCTGTGTCTTATTCTTAAATCTCCCCTTTTAGAAGGATGTGATTTGTCAAAAACACTGAAAAGTATAATTTTATTAATGTTTCAAAGATGTTTATTGACTAATGGAAAAAAAGGATTTTAGGTACAGTAATTTTTACCCCCAGATATTTAAAATCATTTATATCTGAGTACATTTTGAGCATGAATAAAGTACCGTAACAAGGTCAGGGCATTTGTGTTCTCTATCTAATTTGGCCGCTAGTGATGTGATCCCGAATATCTTGATTTCTCCATGCTCAATTTCCTCAGCAGGAAATGTTCAACTCTGAGCATAGGCTTTCCGAAGTTACTAGCACAGGACATGATAACATTCTCTGTTGACTTTCCTGGAAGTTATAGTTTTGTCTTGATCGGTTTTTTATTTCCACATCCATAGCGACATTTGTACAGAGTGATATTTCTATACGTTTTTTCTATTTATACGATTCAAATAACTTGAAAACTAGAAAATCCACATGCAGATAAAGAGGGAGGGGAGTGAAAGAGGAAAAGCATTTACATTTTATCAGGATAAAACATTAGCACTTCATTTATTTTTAAAAATTCCACTTAAGCAAGATGTGTGACTTGATAGGTGTAGATAGTACCTTACTTCAGAAATTGCACATATTTTTTTTTTATGTCTTTATTTTATTTTGAGAGAGAGAGACAGAATGAGAATGGGGGAGGGGCAGAGAGAGAGGGAGACACAGAATCTGAAGACAGGCTCCAGGCTCCAAACTCATGAACTGTGAGATCATGACCTGAGCTGAAGTCGGATGCCTAACTGACTGAGCCACCCAGGTGCCCCTACACATATATTATTTAGGGGCATTGGAGTTATACTTATCAGTGATTAAACTGATCATTTTATTCAGCTGTGGTGTAGCATCAAAATATGTTTTGAGGGGACATTCTATCCTAGTGTCTTTTCCTTCACCATTTTATTATGAAAAATTTCCCGTGTGTAAATAAAGTTGCAAGAATTGTACAGCGAAGACCCATAAACCTACTATATAGCTTCCACAATGAACATTTTGCTACATTTCCTTTCTCATGTACCTAGCTATCTTTCCTGCTACCCATCTATCAATCCACTTTATTTTCTGATGCGTGCTGAAGCCTGCGGAATTTTAACATTTGAGCATTTATTATGAAGAGATCTTTTAGTTGTCCGATGAGATCATTGTCTCTTACCATATCTCAGTCCATCAAAAAAAAAAAAATCATCCTGCTAAAGTTCCCAACACTGGGAAATTCTCCCAAGAAACAGACAAAAAGATTCCTGGCCTGAACCCCTGGATGTATTGAGTTTAAATCTGGGGTAAGCCTAACATAGGAACCCCCCACACCTCTTCTTCACAATCGTTTGGATTGTCCACTAAGATGTTTGTCCAGACACATCATAGGAGGGTCAATTAGAAACAGTATTTGTGGGGAAGGGCCATGATGCGTCTCAGTTATAACAGTCTGAGGAAGAGGGAGTCAGAGAGAAGATTTTCCAGAAGTGAATTCAGTGACGGAAAGTGTGCTCAGACAGAGCTGAGATCAGATGGGGCTCTGAAACAGAGATCAGACGGGACCTTTGCAAACCTAGTTGACGCAAAGAATCATTTGAGAGAACTAAAATAAAGAACCAAACAAGAGCTTAACTCCTAACAAAGAGATTGATGTATTTAAAAAAATTTTTTAAACATTTTTATTTATTTTTGAGAGATGGAGCGAGGCAGAGAGAGACACACACAGAATCCAAAGCAGGCTCCAAGCTCTGAGCTGTCAGCACAGAGCCCGACATGGGGCTCGAACCCACGAACTGTAAGATCATGACCTGAGCTGAAGTCTGAGGCTCAACTGATGGAGCCACCCAGATGCCCTACAAAGAGATTGATTTAGAAGTTCTGGGTGAGGGTCTGCATCTGTATTTGTAACCAATGATATACATATTCTGGACGCTACTGGCCTGTAGCCAGTCATTTAGGAATTTCCCCGGATTTGAAGAAGTACGAAAGAACTAGGTGAGACATGATAACTTTCAGTACAAGCTAAGTGACAGTCACGTGCAAGAGTCCTTAGCTTGGCTCTCAGCTGTGTCTAGTGCTGAAACTTACATGCATTGGGTGGAACGGGCTGCCAGAAGTTGATTGGCCTAAAGGCCCATGCAAGACAAGCTTGGTCAAATACCAAACCCATGCACAGTGGAAGGGAGGGGTAGATCTGAGTTCCAGAGAGTGTTTTGTTCTCCTTCATGCATCCTGACCCTGGGCACCAGTCTGGGAACCAGCAAGGAAGGGATCTCTGAGCAAAAAATGGAATTATTTGGCTAATAGCTCTAAGATATTGAAACACAAGCAGTATTTCTAAGTGGTTCATAAGACATAGTGAGATACAAAAGGAGGTAGGATTTTACAGGGAGGCTCTGTGCATGGAGAATTCGGGGGACATCAGTCTTTGGTCCTGTGCATCAGTTGTGGTATGCAGTGGGAGATGGCAGTTCCCAGGGCAAGACTCAGGGGGACCTTGATGCTCTGATGCCTAGAGCATCATTGGAGCCAAAGCTTCAGAGGAAAAAAATAATGGAAGCCATCATCCAGCTGCTAGGCCATTCTTAACTTTATTCTCCTGGGGGTCACCTAGGTGGCTCAGAGCATCTGACTTTTGCTCAGGTCATGATCTCATGGTTTGTGAGTTTGAGCCCCACATCAGGCTCTGTGCTGACAGCTCGGAGCTTGGAACCTCCCTCAGATTCCATGTCTCATTCTTTCTCTGCCCCTTCCCTACTTGTGCTCTGTCTCTCGAAAATAAATAAATGTAAAATACAAAAATAAGAAAAAAGCCCACATTATTCTCCTGGAACATCCTGGAAATAATTGAGAGTTGGGGGTGATTTTTAAGAGATGAATAGCTTCAGTTACTGGCAACGTTTGGGCAAGAGTCAGCAAAATATGACTTATATAGGTGTTGAATTTAAATCCCATTGGCTTGTGAGGTGAAATTAAGAACTTGTAAACAAGGCCAAAAGAAATCACGCCCCCAAGAAATTAATGAGGCAGCGTATTAAGAGAAGGAAAGAGCAGATGCTTCATAAACTCGTGTCTGCCCTAAAAGATACTGGTTGGTTTATCATCCTCTAATTAAAAGTTACTGTATTAATTTTAACTTGCTAAGAAATTGTTCTTTAGACCAGAGGCATAACTTGCGATGTCCTGTGCTTCTGACTCTTGCTTTGATCTGGCTTTACTCATTCCCTTTCTGTAGCGTTTCCTGGATTCTTCTCCCCTGATGCCTTAAAAAAAAATGCATTTTCTTATTTGTCCCCATCACACAAAAGAAAAGTGGGATTTCAAGGTTGAATCCATGTGGGTGTTGGCCCATCCAGCTGGCCCCATGCTTACAATCCACTACGGAGGTGGCTTCTCATCTCATCGGGGCCAAGAAGGGCTGACAGCAAATGACATTCTTCGCTCTGAGAAGACACAGTGGATCGATTTCAAAAAGTATCTGACGTTCTTTCATCCCCCCCCAGGAATGATGAACGCTTGGAATATGGAAGAGCAAGCTAACTCTAAAATGCGAGGCGCCAAACACGTGCATTTGGAACTTGGCAAAATCGAACCTGGGTTGACATGAGTTCCTCTCCGGTGTGTGGCTTAGGGCACGCGCAGGTGGTTTGGGAAGAGGAATTGTATCTGGGTCATAGTTTAACCCAACAGGTGATCCCTCTGGAGAAGCTGTGCAATCATGATAAAGAGGGGGTGAGGTAAACACCATCTAAAGATATATTTGAGGCTCAAACGAGAGCTTAATGCAGGGAGAGTTCTCGCAACACCAGAATGTAAATAATTTACTTTACTCATTCATTCAGCAGGGAGAGGGGAGGAAAGATTAATGGGCAGTTTAAAAGAAAGTCCAGTTAAAATCTTTGCTGCCCTAAAGTCATGGGAGCGAGAGGCAGTTTAATCTAAACAAAAGAGGCGGCTCACCCATTTGGGCAGGGCTGGGAGACCACACAGTGGCTGAAAATTGCCCCTCAGCAGGGTCTCTCTCTTTATAGACCCATTTGTTTCCATTTGTAGTGACAAAGGAGATGCTCTTGTAGAGGTTAAGTCAGCCAGTTATTTGTTATAAACTTTCAGAAAGGAATGGGTTTGAAACAAGTCGTAAGTGTTTCAGGGACAAACATTTAACGTCGCCTCTGAGATTTATGGCACTTCTGTTCGCCCTTTGAAAGCTTTTAGTCCAGTGCCAAAGGTTACCAGGGCTCGTCCAGCGGAAGGGAAGTTCTTTCTGTCGGCGTCTTATCATCGGAGCACCGGCTGGAGAGGACTCCCAAGTTTCGCTAAGGAGCGATCGCCCTTTCTGCTCACGCCATCATCTGCCCCACAAGTATGATGGTCTTCGGGGAGCAATCCACGCCTGGAACTCACCCCTCCCCACCTGTGGTGCAGGGAGGAGGGAGGAGGCGCGGGACCGCAGAGCAAGGCCCAGGTGGCCACAGCTATGCTGTCTGGAGCACCTGTGGTTTTTGGGTACCAGCCCCAGAATAATCCGTCTGCTGAAGCCTCATCATGCAGGAGCCAAGGCCTCCCTTCCTTTTTTCTACTGCACATTTTGGTGAAAACTGCCCCCACTGACTTGATATCAGGAGATTAGGCTTCCTGAAGGCGTGGGTGCTGCTTCCGGAGAGTTTCTCTGCGCTGTTGGCCACTGTGGGGCCATAGCTCTCTGCTACCACATGACTCTATGATGCGGCCGGGCTGCTCTCAGGGGTCGTGGCAGAGCTGTATCGCCACTGTGTCTCAGCTTGCTCCCTGATATAAGAGCAACAGTCAGCATTTATTGGGTGCTTCTAAGGCACCAAGCACTACTCTAAGCCTTTTGTGGGTATTATCCCATTGAGCTTCACAAGTACCCAATGAGATCCATTTTACAGATGAGGAAATTAAGGCACAGAGAGATTCCGTAACCTGTCCATGGACACAGAGCCAGCAAATGCAGACTAGGCTGGCAGAGTCCAGAGCCCCGTAATCGTGCACTCTCAGCTCTTTCCTTCCGCACCAGGAAGTTCCATTCAATTCCATGTCTTCCGTTCAGGCCCCCCTGCTAACGAACAAGGACATTCCCCTAAAACCAGCCTAAGGTCCATCCACAAAGTCTTCCTACCCCAGGATTGATCTCTTTCAAAAAAAGACCGTTAGCCCATTTCTTTTCTTTCTTCTTCTTTTTTAAATGTTTATTTATTTTTGATAGACAGAGCATGAGCCCGGGTGAGGCAGGGAGAGAGAGGGAGACACAGAATCCAAAGCAAGCTGGGCATTTGGGTGGCTCACTTGGTTGAGCATCTGACTTCTGCTCAGGTCATGATCTCACGGTTTGTGAGTTCAAACCCCATAGCGGGCTCTGTGCTGACAGCTCAGAGCCTAGAGCCTGCTTTGGATTCTATGTCTCCCCCCCCTTCATCATTTTAATTAAAAATTAAAAATATATATATAATCTGAAGCAGGCTCCAGGCTCTGAGCTGTCAACACAGAGCCCAACGTGGGGGTTGAACTCACAAACCGTGAGAACATGACCTGAGCCAAAGTCGAATGCTTAACCCACGGAGCCACCCAGGTGCCCCTGCCCATTTGTTTTGGAAGAAGTTGGGGCATGCAGAGGCTCTCTCCCAAAGGTAGCACTCTCTTCAAGGTGCCTTTGGATGATGTTGGATTTTCCAAGGTCTGAGATATGCAGTCAGGATACCTCCCAGTCACCTCTATGTCTTTCCCAAATCTCTTTTTAAAAGGGGGAAAAAAGAGCTCTGGGCTCATTTTGCCTTGAACAGCTAAGTAAACAAGAACATGTATGATTCTGTAAGAATTAGCAGTGCTGTGGACGTTCAGGTGAGTCTGAATTCCTACATAAGAAAGAAGCTTTTCTCTAAATCAGCAGTTCTGGACACCAGCAATGAAAAACTGCAAGAAAGAACACAAGCCAGGGCATCTGTGTTATACAACATAAAATCTCTATAGGTGATTCTAGTATGCAACTCTGGTCGCAATCTGCTGACCAGAGAGAAAGTAGATCAAGGACACAGACCCGCTGAAAGGTTTACTGTATTTATCTTACCAAATAGCACATGTAATTATAGACTGAGGCATATGCGGTCTGCTGAGTTCACAACACTCGGGTCTTATACGACAAGGCTGTGTATGTGAGAGTGTGTGTGTGTCTGTGTGTGTGTGCCAGAGGGGTGGGGAGAAAGAAAGAGACAGACAGAGACACAGAGAGAGAATGTGATGTATTTGCTTTGCACTTGCTACTCCAAGGTCTTGTCCAAGGAACAATCCTACAAACTTTTAGGTGGCATAAAATTCTTCTGTTTTTATTTTTTAATAAGAAATATTAACTTTCATTTAAATGAAGAAAGAGAAGATGGAGTGAATCTGCAGAAACTGTCACGACACAAACTTTAGATCTTAATAAATTCCTTCAAGGTTAGGCATGAATATTTCCACCATCAGAAAGAGTGGATGGGCGCCTGGGTGGCTCAGTCGGTTAAGCGTCTGACTTCGGCTCAGGTCACGACCTTGTAGTTCGAGACCTATGTCGGGCTCTGTGCTGACAGCTCAGAGCCTGGAGCCTGGTTCAGATTCTGTGTCTCCTTCTCTCTCTGCCCCTCCCCTGCTCATGCTCTGTCTCTCTCTCAAAAATAAATAAAAACAATTTAAAAAAGAGTGAAATAGCTTTTCCCCCCACAATGGCTCAACAGTGGCATGTTACTTGAATTATTTTGAAATTCTAATTGAAATTCTTTGAATTCTGATTGAAAATTTCCTTGACTAGATGAAGTCATGCTCTCTGTCCCTCAGAACTTTTTAGATATCATCTCATGGTCTTCTGGCATTGAACTTGATTGTGGTAAAATCTGAGGCTCTCCTGACTTTTTCTCTTGTTCTACGTTACTATTTCTTGTTATTAAGGCTGAAGGTTCTGTCTCTATCCTCAAAGTTAAATAATTAATTGAGGTTATGTCGTGATGCTAACACTTTCTTTCGTTTTAATTATGTATTTATTTATTTATTTATTTATTTATTTATTTATTTATTTATTTATTTTGAGAAAGAACAAGCATGCATGGTGAGTGGGGGAGGGCTAGAGGAAGAGGGAGGGAGAGAATCCCAAGCAGGCTCTGCACTGTCAGCACAGAGCCAGACGTGGGTCTCGATCCAACAAACCATAAGATCATGACCTGAAGTCGGATGCTTAACTGACTGACCCACCCAGGCACCCCTTAATTTCTTACATTTTATGTAAAATATAATGTAACAACACATTATAATATTATATGTAACCTTATATACTAAACACTAATGTATGATAAGTATACAAAGTAATATATAGTATGGTCATCTCCTCCTTCCTCTGTTAGGGTCTGTATGAGTGTTTTTATATTTTTGGAATAGACTTTAGAATCATTGATTTGTCAAAAATTGTTTGCCATTTTTAATGGAATTGCATTAGCTTACAGGATAATTTGAGAACCAACATATTTTCAATACTGAGTATTCCAACCAAGTATACTCCTCCATTTATTCTACTAACCATATATCTTATGGACTAATCTTGAAATTCTTAAGTATTTCATATCTATTTCTGTGGTGGATACTTATATGTTAACCCTTTCCCTCTTCTAATTGTTTTATTGTCCTTATAGAAAAACACTAATATATGTATTTTAAATGTTTATTTATTTATTTTGAGAAAGAGAGAGAGAGCTATCAAGGGATGGGGAGAGAGAGGGAGAGGGGGGGAGAGAGAGAGACAGAGAGAGAGAGAGAGAGAGAATCCCAAGCAGGCTCCGTGCTGTGAGCACAGAATTTGACATGGGGTTCAATCCCATGAACTGAGATCATGACCTGGGCCAAAATCAAGAGTCGAATGCTTAGCCGACTGAGCCACCCAAGTGCCCCAAGAAACACTAATAAAGTTTTTAACCTAATATTCTCTCCTAGTAATTACTCATTTGCTTTTCTTGAGTGTTCTATGATTAGAAAAAAAAAATCTTATTGTTCCTAATAATTCTGTGTATTCCTTTTCAATATATACAATTCTTTCTTCTTTTTCTTTTTCCTTTTCTCCTTTCCCTTCCCTTTCTTCTTCTCTTCCTCCTTTTCCTTTCCTACTTTCTCTTCTTCTTCTCCTTCTTTTCCTCCTCCTCCTTCCTCCTTTGGTTTGATTGTGTTGGCTAGCTCTTCCAGAAGATCTTACATTCTCCATCAATCATCTTGTCATGTCAAACTCAGTGGCTTAAATAAGCCATCACCCAGCCCCTTGCTCATTCTCCCAGCCGCTCTGTGGACGAGCAAGTGTTGACTGCCCTAAACTGGGCTAGGCTGACTCTGCTCCAGGCAGAGGATAGATTCAGGTGCAGAATTTGACTTACCCTTGATTTATTTTATGTTCAGATGTTTGCCTCTCAGCTTTTTGGTGTAAATACCAGTGTGTAAGCCAGCAAGAGTCTTCTGTTCTTTGGAACCCAAAGCATCTAGATTGACTTGTGCCAGGAGACTCACCACCATACTTGCATAAGCACAGCCCAGAAATCCCACATTGGCCTCCAGCAGCCCTCTGTTGCCACTTCTGTGATTTTTTTTCTCAGGCTCCCTATGCTGACATCAAACAGTGTTTATCTTCTTCCTTCCCTCAGAGGGCTGTGTCCTCTAGTCCAGTGTTTCTCACACTTCAAGTGCATTCTGATCACCGGAAGTCTTATTAAAATATGGTTTCTGATTCAGCGGGTCCAGGGTGGGTCCTGAGATTTTGTATTTATCACAAACTCTCAGGTGATATTGGTTTACAGACTCTACTTTGTTGTTATTTTTTTTAAATATATATTTTTTATTTATTTCTAGGAGAGAGAGAGAGACAGCATGAGCAGGGAAGGGTCAGAGAGAGAAGGAGACACAGACTCTGAAACAGGCTCCAGGCTCTGAGCTGGCAGTCAGCACAGAGCCCGACGCAGGGCTCAAACCCACGAACCCCGAGATCATGACCTAAGCGAAGGTCGGACGCTTAGCCGACTAAGCCACCCGGGCGCCCCTACAGACTCTACTCTGAATAGCACAGCTTTAGACTACAGCAATAGGATAATTTTTACTCACCCCTACACTGTTAATGTGTAGGGGACCTGAGAGGGTAAGAAGATGTGGGCTGGGTCAAGATTCTCAGCTTGTGTCTCATCTCAGCTCTAATTGCCACACATTGGAAAGTTGGAGAAATCAAAGGTGCATCAGAAGGGGTGCCAAGAGGGGCGCCTGGGTGGCTTAGTCGGTTAAGCGTCCGACTTTCGCTTAGGTCATGATCTCGCGGTTCGTGGGTTCGAGCCCTGCGTCGGGCTCTGTGCTGACTGCCAGCTCAGAGCCTGGAGCCTGTTTCAGTCTGTGACTCCCTCTCTCTCTGACCCTCCCCTGCTCACGCTGTCTCTCTCTCTCTCCTAAAAACAAATAAAACATTAAAAAAAAAAAAAAAAAGAAGGGGTGCCAAGAAATCACACGTAAAGCATTCAAATGAAAGGTGTCGTTCATTCACGATGATTAATAAGGATGATTATCAGTATTTCCCAGGGAATTTATCATCTGCAAAACTGCTGCATGAGTAAGTAGCTAGAAAGTTAGGACTAAAAAGAGAGAATCGACATAAAACAACTATCACTGCGCTTGGTATGCACATAGTAGTAGTAGTAGATGTTACCTATTGTTAGCTAGTTTTTATTAAATGTTTATTAAATTTTGTAAGACTGGGTGAGGACACAGCTGTGCTCTCCAGGTGAGTCTTACTCAGGGACTGTCGCTTAATTCTCTTCACACTCCTGTTTGGTGTTATGTGTTGTCTGTTTGTTCTCTTAATCATTGACTGTGTCCCAAGAAAGGAAAATACGGAATGAAAAAGATGACCGTCGATCTAGGAATGTTACTATTTGCATCAGTTAGTATTCTTTAAGCTGCAAAAAACAATGCCTTCCTCACTTATCCCTGACTCTTGAACTTGTTTTAAGTAACAGGGAAAATTCGTTATGCCACTTAACAAAAAGGTCAGTTAATTCAGTGACTGGATGGGTTTTTCATCTCTCCTACTCTCTTTTTTGGTTGTGTTGGGTATGACCTCATCATGGCATGATGACTGCAGCAATGCCATGGATGTCACAGGGACCATTTGCTGAATACCCACTATAGGCCAACCACAGCAGCGGGACTTCTCTACCTATTTTACCATGTGTGTCTTTCTTTTTAATTTAATTAATTTAGTTAATTTGAGAGGGAGAGAGGGAGTGCAGGGGAGGGGCAGAGAGAGATGGAGAGAGAGAATCCCAAGCAGGCTTCACACTGTCAGCATGGAGCCCTGTGCAGGGCTTGAACTCACAAACCATGAGATCATGACCTGAGCCAAAATCAAGAGTTGGGTGTTTAACTGACTGAGTCTCCCAGGTGCCCAACTATGCGTGTCTCTACAATAATCCCCAGCATTTCACAGAAGAGGAAACTGAGGCTCAGAAAGGACAATGGCTCATACATGGTGGTGATGACAGCTGAGCCCAGGTCCTGAGTCTTTATGATTTTAAATACGGCACACCTTTCGCTCATTTCACTTAATACGTTTATTTTCAAGATGGAGAGAGACCTTGGAGATGATGGCGTTCAACCGTATTCCATTGTAGAAATGGGCTCTATATCATCCTCTGAACAGTAATTGCCTTTTCCTTGCACACCTTAAGAAGTGGCACTCTACACCTCACAGGTAACCTTCCGCTTCTCTCTTGCTTGCAGGGTCAAGTGCAAGGCATCTGTACCTTGCCCCCACTTAACCTTCCAACTCTCTTCCTACCATTCTTTAGAGACACGGTAGTCCACTGCTGTCTACTAAGTGGGCCACATGCATTCCCAATCTCTGCTCTTGGGTAAACCCTCAGGTGGGCAACCCATTTCTTCTCACTGCTTGTCTGAGTCTACTCATCCTCAAGTCCAGTATCAAGACTTTGCCTTGGGCAAAGGGGCCGCTACCTTGGGCTTTACACTTTAGACTAAGACTTGGCAAACCCGAGCCCGTGGGCCAGGTCTGACTCCTATCTTGCTTTTTCTTTTTAAATAAAGTTTTATTGAAACACAGCTACACTCATTAATTTAGGTATTGTCTGTGGCTACTACGGTACTATAGTGACAGAATTGAGTCGTTTGTGATAGAGGCCGTCTGGCTCATGATACCTAAAGTATTTATCACCTTCCCCCTTACAGAAAAAAAAATGGCCAGTCCATGCTTCTGAAGACCCCTTGCACAAAAATAAATTTATCAATAAGCAAATTGCTTAACCGTAACTCTAGGCATCTGCTTTCAGGACCAAGGATGTTTAGACCCCAGAGAGATGTTTCTCTTTATCCCTTCATCTCAAACCCTGTAAATGGATGTATCTAAATGCCATGGAGGCTTTTGTCTTGTGCTCTTGCCAACAACACTTTCCAGTGCAAGGAGAATTTGAGCAATAGGAATGCCGAGGTGAAAGAGAAGACTAATTAATTTGTCAAAATCTTTATAGCATCAATGAAATGAATTATTTGTCATAAAGTGTAATATCTCAGTAGTACTCAGCATCCTTTTGTTTTGGAATACTCATCAATTTGTGTGGTCTTTCTGGTAATTGCACATGGTGGCTAAGGAATATTTTGCTACATTAAACAATTCTTGTCACCCTGGTCTAGACCAAACACAAGTGAAGCATGATACTGATTCTCTACATAAACACAAAAGTTATACATATTCATATGAGCTGCATTTATACTGTCATTTTTTGCTATTATTACTTTGTTAAATTACATTTGTTAAGTAAAGCACAGGGTGATAGATGGTGAGCCAAGGTTCAACAAAAGACCACAAGAGAAATTGAAATAGAGAAGTGTATTCCTCACAGGTCCTGGAGGAAATACACGTATGCCTTGAGGGGAGACACGGGGAGGTCAAGGCAGGTGCAGACAGAGGCAGGACCTGGGGTACATCCCTTTAATAGGGTCTGTGGATGGAGTCCTTTGGGATTCCCAGGCTAAGTCCAATTTGGCCAATTCAAACCAAAGAGTGAAGAGTTTGGGTACACTCCATGGGAGTCCTACCCAAGGGGTGCATAAGAGGAAGGTCCTGGGATATGGGGGAGACCAGGGTTGTTGGGGGAAATTACATATACTTGTGACTCTGTGGGCTGCTCTCTAGGGCACACAATTGTACATGGGGCTGGTGGCAGTTTAAGGTCCCTGCAGGCCAGGTGGCCACACCAATGGATACAGAGGCAGCAATACTGTGGAATTGCTCAGCTGGACTCTTGACATGGACTCTGTAAGTATTATGGTGGAGGAAGGGCAAGGGAAGGGTCAAGGGTTTCTGATGTGATCACTTAAGGTAGTTGAGGTGACAGCTAGTTTGGAATATGTTGCTTTGAAAGAGCTTTTGAGAATCCAGGTAGAACATGTAAATTAAATGTTTGTATATAGTTTTTTTTGAGAGTGAGAGAGAGACAGCATGAGAGGGGGAGAGGCAGAGAAAGAGGAAGACAGAGGATCCAAAGCAGGCTCCCACTGACAGCACTAATGTGGGGCTTGAACTCATGAACTTCAAGATCATGATCTGAGCCAAAGTCAGATGCTCAGAATGAGCCACCCAGGTGCCCCATAGAGTAAATGTTTAGATGCATGCTACTCAGAAGCAGGTGCGGGTGGGCTGAAAACTTAGAGTTGGCAGTCATTGGTAACCGAGCTCACAGATGTGGTGGAGGTCTGTTGGGAAGAGGTATCTGGGAGAAAAAAAAGATCCTGAGCCCCCAGCCTTGGGGGATAGCTCCTTTTAGCAGTGGAGTAGGGGAAGACAAGCCTACTCTGAAGGATGCAGAGGAGAGGTCAAGGAGGTAGAGGAAGGCTTAGAGAATGAAGAATCATAAAAGCTGAAGAAAAAGTCTTCAGAGGGAGGTTTTGGTTAATTGCATCACACAAGCTGAGGGCTGGATTTGGCTTCTGGAAGCCATTAGTGACCTAAGAGGCATTTTCATGATGCTTGGAGAAGGATGTAGAAGCCTTTGGGATGGTATGAGGAATGCATGAGGCATGGAATCAATGAGTGTAGACAGGAGGTTCAAGGGGAGGAGGGAATAAAGTGGTAGCTGGAAGAGAAAATGGGACCAAAAGAGGGTTTTTATAGGATAAGAGGGATGTGGATATGTGTAAATGCCAATGGAAAGGTTCCACCACAAAAAGAGAGATCGATGATAAGGAAATGACAGATGCATTCTAAGCTCAGATGACCCATAGGTTTGCAGCCTCACCCCATGAAATCACTTGTTATTGAGTCACTGGCACATCAAGTGGACTTGGGAAACAGCATGACCATTTTGCTGGGAGGCATGGCGGCCATGAAACCCTGAGAAATCCACACTCTAGGAGTCCTCACACTCCCTTACCCAGCTGTCTGCCCAGCATTTGGTCTTTGACTCAGTTGCATGCATAAGACGCTTTTGTGATTTATCCTTTCAGCAAATGAATTACACTTAATGTAGATCTCATTTTAGATCCAGAGCCTGTAATGCTATCAGCCAGCTAGATAGAAATAGCTTGTGGCCCTGTTGGTTGATTGGAGTCTTAACAGCAGGATTTCGTGTTTCTCAAATGATTCTATCCTGCGTGGATCTCTGACATGTTCTTCATCACTGTTTTACTCAATTGAAAATGTTGCATTACACCAAGAAACGGCATTTAGGACACAGGAGTCTCTGAGTGGCAGAGTTTTTGGAATAGAAGCTGTCACTGCAGAATGGAATTTAGAATCTTAGAGATGGCACCAAGCTGGAAAGTTTACATACTATCAGGAAGCAGGACTGGCTGTCTGAAATAGTTGAAAACCCCAGTAATACCATGAGCTGTCCTGGGAAGTAATGTTAGGAAATGTAATAAACATTTTTCAAATCTGAGCTTTTATTTTCCATTTATTTACTACACAAAGATTCTGTCAGACTCATAACTAAATATTTTTCTTGATGTGCTTTCGTCCCCCAAATGCTGGTCACCATTATTATTGATGCCTTTTGGAGCAGCTGTTGTGCTAAATGTTTCATACACATTTCCTTGTCTTACCTTCATAACAATCCTGAGAGGTCGAATTGTTTCTATTAAGTGGAGGGGGAAACTGAGGCTCAGAGAAGTCAATTACTTCCCTAAATGTCACACAGATTTTGTGTAAGTAGCACAGTTTGGTCATAAAGTCAGGCAGGATGACTAGAGCCCTCATGTTTAACTTCCTTATCTCTCCATATAGAGATGAAGGGCATTTCATTTCTGTTCTCAGAGATCTTCACATCTTATTGGGAGTATGTGATATGTGTCTACATAACTTTCCCACACG
Source organism: Proteles cristata cristata (assembly GCA_017311185.1). Taxonomy (NCBI): domain Eukaryota; kingdom Metazoa; phylum Chordata; class Mammalia; order Carnivora; family Hyaenidae; genus Proteles; species Proteles cristata. The sequence goes on along the minus strand of JAESUZ010003223.1, from coordinate 488,181 downwards.
ATAGGACTTATTAAGTATAATAAGAGGTGCTTTGGAGTTTAGGAGAGTGAGAAGTTGCTCCAGTGGTTGGAGGTGGGGGGCGTGTTATCAAGGCTGGTTCGACATCAATCCTCAGAGCAATGGATTGGTGGAATTGTGATTGATGGGTGGGAGTGAAGGATAGTCAAGGTGGAAGGAATGGTACGGGAAAAAGCAAAGTCAGGACAGAGGAACTCTCTGGAAAGCAATGGACAGTCCTGTTTAGCTGATGTTTGAATGTGGAATAACACTGAAAAGACCTGCCCAGGTCAGAGCATGGAGGTATCTATATGGCAGGATGATTATATTTTCTCCATACATTCTGGAAATGCTGTAATGACTGAAGCCGAGTTGGATAAAGAGTTGACTTTCCTGGGAAAGCCAATTCAGCTTTGACTATCCAAGGGAAAGAGAGTGAACTTGGGCGCTATTACTAGGAAATAACAATACTAAAAAAAAGTTCGACCTTTCTCCTTTCATCATGCAATCAGTAATGAAGTCCTGACCTTTCTCTGGTACAGTGACTTGTAACACTGGCTGTATATTAGAATCACCTGGGGAAACTCTGAAACTTGAGTGGCATTCTAGACTAATTAAATAAAATATCTAGGGGTTGAGAAATAGGCATTGGTATATTTTAAAGCTTCCTAGTTAACTCCAGTATATAGTTGAGGTTGAGGTAGCAGGCCCGTCACTTGTTAAGTGAATTAATTGATTAACTAAATAATTATGGCAACAGGTAGAGCTGGTAACTACAATGCTAGCTGTGCTGGTAACAGAAAATGGAACGTTGGGAAGAATAGCTGAATGGGAAAAGGTGAGAAGACACACTTGTTGTTAAATATGTTGAAATTAGAAAATCCTAGTGGTGGGGTGCCTGAGTGGTTCAGTCAGTTGAGTGTCTGACTTCAGCTCAGGTCATGATCTCCTGGCTCATGAGTTCGAGCCCTGCATTGAGCTCTGTGCTGACAGCTCAGAGCTTGGAGCCTGCTTCTGATTCTGTGTCTCCCTCTCTCTCTGCCCCTCCCCTGTTTGCACCCTGTGTGTGTGTGTGTCTCTCTCTCTCTCTCTTTCTCTCTCTCTCTCTAAAATAAATAAAAACATTTTTTAAAAGAGAAAATCCAAGTGGAGTTTGGGTGCTCCTCAAAGGTAGGCTCCCTCTGTCACTGTGGTGTCATCTCTAGGTATTGTTCTCTGAAAATAGCAGGTGCAGAATAAACACTGTAGTTGGGAAGTTCAGCAGGCATTTGGAGCAGGATTTTGTGAGGTAGGCTGGAATTGTGAAGACTCGGATGTTTGAGTCATGTGTGCATAGGCAGTTGTCTAGGTAGAGAGGAGAGAAAGAAAGGCAGATGGTGCAATATGGTGGGCATGCCAATATAAAGGGAAATCAACGAGGGGAGAGAGTTACAGATGGGGAAAAACAAAAGAATGCAAAGACAAGAAGATGGAAGAGGAGTCCATACAGTCACCTATGTGAAATGTTGCAAGATGGTGAAAGAAGAAGGAAAAGGAGAAGAAGAAGAGGAAGAGGAAGAAGAAGGAAAAGAAGAAGACAATGATGAAGAAGAAGAAGAAGATAAAGATGAAGGAGGAGAAGGAGAAGGAGAAGAGGCCACTGCCACTGTTTTCTAAGGAGGAAAAAAATCCAAAGATTTCAGTGAATACAGGATAGATATAAGTGTTATTTTTAAAATCATACAGAGTATTGTTCATTACAGAAAAAAATTAAAAAGTAAAAAACCAAAACAAAACCCAGTCACCCACAACCCACCACTCAAAGATAAACACTTACTGTCTATAAATTGTTTTCCAAATATATATTTAGGTTATTATGTAAACAAATAGAACACTATTTCTGGAGTAATATGGAATCTGTTGATTTTATAAGATGCTGTACCACGAATATCTTTCCATGTCAACAAATGTACGCAAATCGTGATTGAAGATGGCCGCCAGTTATTCTGATTGCAACAGAGCTACCATCATTTCCTTAATCCCTTCCTCATCAGCGGTTTTTAACTTTTTCACATTTTAAACATTTTTGTTCATATGTGCATGTACGTGTGCTTGATTATTTATAGAGGTTAAGTTTCTAGACATAGAAATTTTACTCAAAAAATATACCTCTTGTTACTTCTTCATAGGCTCAACAATATTGGAGATATTCCTTCTGTATCTTTATCAGTCTGTCAAGTAAAATAATGGTCATCCAAAGTTGCATTTATGGGCTTTGCTTTGATTCCAATTAGGCTCAGTCTTTCCAAATGTATACAGGACGTGTATTTCCTTTTATGTAGAAGTCCTTTCCTTTCCTCTGAAGTATTCCTATTTAGTATATTTTGGCCTTCTAAGAATGCTGTCCACTTGTTGCCCATGACACCTTTTCCTTCACATGTATGGAGGAGAGGGATGCTTTGCTCTTTCCTCATTCCAGTCCACCTTTCTTGTTTTCCAGGGTTGAAATTATGTTATCCCTTGTTTTCTATTCCTTTGGACATTGCCAAAGGAGTGTGGGATGGAAAGATGTCCCTGGGCAGGGTCTCTGAAACGTGCTGAGGAAAGAGAACGGTGTGAAGGATGCTTTAATGGCTTAGCCCCTGCAAATGGAGAGGGAAAAAAACAGGGTTGTGCAGAGGAAGAAGGCGGGGCTTTCCGCTTCTTTTTTTTGTTTTAATTTTTAAAATATTTATTCATTTTTGAGAGAGCCCAAGCAGGGGAGGGACAGAGAGAGAAGAAAATCTAGAATCTGAGGCAGGCTCCAGGTTCTGAGTTGCCAACACAGGGCTTGGACCCACAAACTGTGAGATCAGGACCTGAGCCTACATGGATGCTTAACCGACTGAGCCACCCACATGCCTCTAGGGCCTTCCTCTTCTAAGGCCAGCCCAATAGAGCTTTGACAACCCTTCACGGAGCTCTGGAAGGAATATGGTCGAACAGACCTGGCCCATATACTCTCACCTCACTCAGTCACTGGATGAATAGTGCCTCCAGATTTAACAAGTAAAAAGACAAGACACTCAGTTAAATTTGAATTGCAGATGAAGAATTGATACTTTTTCAATATGAGTATGTCTCCAGTATTGCATGGGGGCATACTTGTGTTTAAAAAACTCTACTGTTTATCTGGAAGTCAAATTTAACTGGGCGTCTTGCATTCTACGTGGTAACCCTAGATGGGGACAGCTGCTGAAGGGGTGAGGTTGGAGGAGGTGGCTCAGTTGAGCTAATTCTGAATCAGCTGATGGCTACAGGTGATCACACATCTCGTATCTGAAGTGAACCCTCCGTCTTTGTTGAGGGGTCTAGGTGGTGTGTTTCCATGTCCAACAGAGTGAAATACAGACTCGAGTCCTGAGCTTGAACTCGAAGTCCTAGGAGAATAGCTTCAATTAATTGTCAGGAAGAGAAACCAAGATTGGAAAAAGTCAAGGAACGCATAAGTCATGGAATAGATGTAGCAGTGAGTCCCTACAGTTTTTATTTAAAGTGGTTTGGGGAAAGCATTTAAAAATTTTTTTTTAATGTTTATTTAATTTTGAGAGAGAAAGCCACAGAATGTGAGCAGGGAGGGACAGAGAGAGAGACATACACACAGAATCCGAAGCAGGCTCCAGGCTCTGTGCTGACAGCTCAGCAATGTGGGGCTTGAACCCACGAACTGTGAGATCATTACCTGAGCTGCTGTCAGACTTTTAACCTACTGAGCCACCCATGTGCCCCTGGGGAAAGCATTTTTTAAGGATAAATAGTGATAACACTAGGAAATGGTAGACTCCAGGAATATTTAGGTATTTATGACACTCGCTTGTAGCAGAAGGGGATGGATTGAAGATGTGGGGGGTAAAAGACCAGGTAACTCCAAAAGCGAATTCCAAAAGGAAGTTACCAACTTTGCCTCTGAAAATGCAGGAGAGGAAAAGAAAACTCATAAATCACAGATGAAGGAAGTGGTGGGAACTTAATTAGTATCACCTCTATCTTTGTAAGAAGAGAGGAAGGAGTCAAGGATGCCTGTTGAGACTGAGGGATACATGGTTGGGCTTGGGGCTTGGGAGAACTCACCACAGGGAGCCTTACTTGGAATAAAGAATATTGAGTGAGCTTCATCTCCACACCTCTGCCGTCTTCCGATGGTGGGACACGGAGGGCACATTAGACATGCTTCCTTCTTTAAGGAGTTGATAATCCAGTTAGAAAATGCATCACGCGATCCAGAGGAACATAAGCTAGATGCCATTGTGTGCTGCAGGGAAAACCTGTTCCAGGTCAAGTCCAGGATGGCTGTGAACCCAAGGAGCTGACAAGGATTCACCAAGGAGGGTGGACTTTGCTTGGATCTTGAGTTGGAATCAGATAACGGGAGAAGGCGGGACAGCTGTTCCAGGCAAGAAGAGCCATGTTTGATGGCCAAAGGTTTGGCTGGCGTGTTTCTTAGGTCCTATCTACCTCAAGGATGAGCACTGACCATTATTCATGATAGAATCCATTTCTTTCCTGCCGTAAGCCCCCAAGAGCCCCCAGCCACCTTTGTATGCTTGTTGAATTTTTATGGCCGTCTAATGAGTCTTGAATGAGAGTTACAGGCTTGGGCTCCTATTCCTTTATTCCCTTAAGAATGGATGGGGTTTCAGCTGCTCCAGGAAAAGAAGACAGTGGGGGGGCTCACGCGGCATGTGGGCTGTTGGCTAACTGTGCTCATTTCCCGCAACAATGAAACGGCGTGAAAAGGAGTCTTCAAGAGGTCCCTGGGCTGCCTGGAGTCTCCCTGTGTTGTAACACAGGACTAGTTCTGGCATTCATGAATACTAAGTGAGAGCAAAGAGGTAATTTAACTTAATGAACTGAGAAAGCTTTGCGAGACTTCTTGAGTATTTCCCAGCCTATGCGTTACCTTAAGTGCCTACTAAAAGTAGAAGAGATTTGATGCTTGTTCTGTCTTTCTTTTTTTATTTTTTATTTTTAACTCATTACTAATTCTATCTCTGTTTCCATATAAGGGTCTTAATATAGATCTTTCCCTAATACTGCCAGACTAATCTTCCTTAATTACAACTTTTATTGCATTGTTTTCCTGCTTAAAAACCTTCAATGGCTCCCTATTTCCTACTATAAAGTCTTTTTGATTTACAAAATGGCCATAATCTCTCTGGTTTTGCCTCACATGCTAACCGTATTCCTTTCTAAGCCCTAAAACATCCCCAGTTGCCTTGACAAGCTTGCCCTAAATGAGGTATTTTAACAATGAGCCTCAGGGGACCTCCACGGGGCATGTACATTTAGTTATTTTTCTGTCATGTTTTCACGAGGGACAACCTGATCACTCAGTCAGATTTTTTCTTTTCTCAGTGATATAGCTGCCACTGTGTATTCGTGATCTTGAATATTTCCTCCTACCTTCTCTGAGAATTTGATTGTCTGCCTCCCTGCCTATCCGCTGGATTTGTCCTCAATCGATGAGGCTTTGATTATAGATATCTAGCAAAGCCTCTGCTTTCCATAGGAGATTTGATCAGCCTCTGCAGAAACTAAACAGCTTGTGTTTTGTCAACATCAATTCCCAGTTTAGATTAGAATCATTAGTGACGGAGCAAGTGGTATTTGGCTGAGCGGTGATAATTAAAGCCGCAAACAGGGACCTGCATAAATCTGTCCATGTTTTGCATGGATAATGGAATGAAGACGTGTCACAAGGACTTTGGAAACAGACGATAACTGGGGCTCAGTGGTCCATCCCCACCCCACACGCAGAAACCAAGTTAAAGTACCCAGGGGACACAAACAATCAGGGAAATTGCCTTATCAGCACTGGAAACGAGGATGGAGTTTCAGCAACATGGTACAAAGTTGAAAGTATCTCTGCACACTACAGAGGAAGGGATAGAAGATAACAAAGTCTCAAATCGCCTTTTTTAAAAAAGGCAAGGGTTGGCAGAGGCGAGTGGGGAGTGGAGAGTGGTTTACCAGCACTCCAGAAAAGTAAAGGCCTGATGTGTTGCATGGTGTTAATATTCCTGCTGTGGCCAATTTCAGCCACCGCAGCAGAGCGGGGAAGAGATGCACAGATCTGGCTGGTCCCAGGCTCCCACGGGGCTCCAACATGCCACTGGGTATTCGGGGGAATCAGTGTAAGCAGAGGCTCGGAATAAACTCTCAATTGGATGTGGGGGTGTGAGGGTGTGTGACGGGGACAAGAAGCCAACAAGAGACAGACATCAGCTCCTGGGACGCCTTTTACTGCTGGGTCCGTAGCTTCTGGGAATATCTGTGCTGAGAGCTGGGAGAACGACTCAGCCAGAGGGAAAGCTGGGGCAGACGGGGTTTTCTCTCTCCATCATAGACTCTCACTTGCCCTCTTTTTTTTTTTTTTTTATGTTTATTTTTGAGAGAGAGAAAAAGAGACAGAATGTGAGTGCGGGAGGGGCAGAGACAGAGAGAGGGAGACACAGAATCCGAAACTGTCAGCACAGCGCCCGACGCGGGGCTCAAACTCACAAGCCGTGAGATCATGACCTGAGCCGAAGTGGGACACTCAACCGACTGAGCCGCCCAGGCATCCTGTTAGCTGCCCTCTTTTTGCAAGGCAGACACTCCATTAAGGAGGAGCATCGGTGGAAGAAAGAGCTAGATTTAGAAAGATGTCCTAGTATAAAGATGATGATAAAATACAGCACATATAATGTGATAACGAAGATATGACCAGGTTTACTGTTGTCACATTAAGAATGAGAATGGGCTTGGGGCACCTGAGTGGCTCAGTCCGGTAAGCGTCCAACTCTTGATTTCTGCTCAGGTCAAGATCTCACAGTCTGTGAGATCGAGCCCTGTGAGGGGCTCTGCACTGACAATGTGGAGCCTGCTTGGGATTCTCTGTCTCCCTCTCTTTGCCCCTCCCCTTCTCGCTCTCTTTCTCAAAATAAATAAAATAAACATTTTTAAAAGAATGAGAATAGGTTAAACTTCTGAGCAGAAGTTAGAAGAATTTTCAGATTGAGTGACAAGGCAAACTCCAGCTGTTTTGTAGTAGAGATACCTAAAGTGAATGCTGAGAACAGACCGCGGGCTGATGGGGATGTGGGGGGGAGGAGGGGGGAGATGGGCATGGAGGAGGGCACTTGTGGGGATGAGCACTGGGTGTTACATGGAAACCAACTTGACAATAAACTATTTAAAAAGTAAAGTAACACAGCATAAAAAAGTTTAAATATGCAGTATTTCAGGAAAATGAAAATAATAAACTCAGAACGTAATTTTACTATCACACAAAATGGAATTTAAAGCTAAAAGCGTTTGTAGGAAAAAAGCATTATGGGTATTAATGAAAAATTCAAAACAAGAAAAGAGTCACGAAATTTTATGTTCCAAAAAAAATCATGTTGAGGTAGATACAGTGTAACTGTTTGGAAGATGAGAAGCAGTTGATAGAATCTTGGTATTGGATTTGTAACATAATGTGACTTTGAGGATTTGACAAATAAAATATGATATAGATGAGTGGAATATTTTTAAAAATTTTTTAATGTTTATTTTTGAGAGAGAGAGAGACAGAGCATGAGCAGAGGAGGGGCAGAGAGAGAAGGAGACACAGAATCAGAAGCAGACTCCAGCCTTTGAGCTGTCAGCACAGAGCCCAACGTGGGGCTCGAACCCACGAACTGTAAGATCATGACCTGAGCAAAAGTCGGCCACTTAACCGACTGAGCCACCCAGATGCCCTTAGATGAATGGCATATTTTAATTATTATATTTGATTTAATAACTGTGTATATAGATTTTTGTACTCCCCCAAATATTGATTTCTATTAATGTCCAGTGAAACACATTAACACACACTGTACTTTCTTTTTTTTTTTTTTTTTAATGTTTTATTTATTTCTAGGAGAGAGAGAGAGAGACAGCGTGAGCAGGGGAGGGTCAGAGAGAGAGGGAGTCACAGACTGAAACAGGCTCCAGGCTCCAAGCTGGCAGTCAGCACAGAGCCTGATGCGGGGCTCGAACCCACGAACCGAGAGATCGTGACCTAAGCGAAAGTCGGACGCTTAACCGACTAAGCCACCCAGGCGCCCCAACACACACTGTACTTTCAATTTTCACTTCCCTGATGAAAAATGACATTGAGCACCTTTATTTATATTTATTAGCCATTAAATTTTTTAACATTTATTTATTTTTGAGAGAGAGAGAGAGTGTGTGAGCAGGAGAAGGGCAGAGAGAGGGTGACACAGAATGTGAAGAAGGTTCCAGGCTCTAAGGTGTCAGCACAGAGCCTGACATGAGGCTCAAACTCACAAACTGCAAGCGTTACCTGAGCCGAAGTTGGACCCTTAATTGACTGAGCCACCCAGGCTCCCATTTATTGGCCATTTTAATGTTCTTTGTCAAATTCCTCTTCACATTTCTTGCCTAATTTTCTGGGGAGAGATATTAAGTTCTCCTCTTACAAAGGTCTTTATATATTCTGGGTAAATCTTTTTGTTGGATTTTATCAATATTTCTCCCATTTGGTAGCTTATATTTTCACTGTTTTGTCTCTTTATTATTTTTAACATAAGTGAAGTCCAATTCATTGCTTATTTCTCTTATGATTAGCTTTTTTCACACTTACATAGTCCTTCCCTAGTCCATGAGTATAAAAACATTCTTTTATATTGTTTTCTAGAGGCTATACTGTTTTTATCTTCCACATTTAGAATTTAAATATACCTGGAACTGATTTGTATATACAGTTTGAGGTAGGGAATCATGTTTTATTTTTTTTTCCAAATGGCAGTCATATGTCTAAATAGCAGGATATATCATGCTCAGACTCAATATTGTGAAAATACCAATTATCTCCAAATTGATTGATCCATTTAGTGCAATTCCAATCAAAGGACCAGCAAGTTTCTTTGTGGAAATTGACAAGCTGATCTCTAAATTCATTTGGAAATGCATAAAACCAAAAGTACATTCTTTAAGAAAAACCATGTAGGAAGATGTAGTCTACTGGACATCAAGATTTACTATCAAGGTACAGTAATTAAGACTGGGCAGGATAGACACAACACCAGACAAACAGACCAGTGGAATAAAAAGAAAGTTGAGAAATAGATACTCATATATGGCTACTCAATTTAAGAGCAAAGTGACGTTACATAACAGTAGAGAAGAGACAGTCTTTAAAAATATTCTAATTTTAGGGCCACCTGGGTGGCTCAGTTGGTTAAGCATCCACCTTTGGCTCAGGTCATGATCTCTCAGGTCATGAGTTCAAGCCCCATATCAGGCTCTGTGCCGACAGTTTGGAGCCTGGAGTCTGCTACAGATTCTGTGTGTCTCTCTCTCTCTCTGCCCCTTCCCCACTCATGCTCTCTCTCTCAAAAATAAGTAAACATTAAAGAAAACTTTAAAAATACTCTAATTTTTATTTTAGAGTGTTATTTTATTTAGTAATTGAAATCAGAAAAGTGATAAGTTGTAGTTAGATATTTTAGGTGTCATTTTAAAGTATGATATCCTTTGATGTTTTTAAACTTAATTTAATCTAATTTTTACATTTATTTATTTTTGAGAGACAGAGCACAAGTGGGGGAGGGGCAGAGAGAAAAGGAGAGAAGGAATCCCATGCACATTCCAGGCTCTGAGCTGTCAGCACAGAGCTCAATGCGGGGCTCAAACCCACAAACTGTGAGATCGTGACCTGAGCCATAGTCTGACATTTAACTGACTGAGCCACCCAGGACCCCTGTTTTGTAATTTTAATGGTTGTCATAAGAGAAAAGTCTGGGATGTTTAAGGTTCAAATAAAGGTAGTCAATTAAAGCATGTTATTCTAAACATCTCCCATACGGTTGTGATTCTACCATCTCTATAGACCCAAATCTTGATGGCAAACAAAATAGTGATGAACCAAGGCAGTAACTGAGAATGTTCTTTGACACTAACACTGTTCAAATCTTGTGGGGCTATTGAAGATGTAACTATGGTTGACCTTTCTAGGGTCAAATTTTGGAATTTGCATGTGATGGTCAAGTCAACACACACAAAAAGAGAAGGCACCAAATGGGTGTCTGAAAATGGTCAATTAGATGTGTGGTCAAGGGAAGGATGTAGGCATGGGATTGGACTTGTGTGTTCACAAAGCACTTCTCAGAGAAGGTGGATTTGTGTGAAGCCCTGAAATAAGAGTAGGTTTCAGAGAAGTAGATAGGATGAGGGTAGAGTCATCGCTGGTGTAGGCAGACATAAGAACATGAAAGGTGGGGAAACGAGCGTTCTATTTGTCTCTGTGCTGGTGGCAGTGTGTGTATAATGCGTGGGGAAAGCTGCAGAGTGGGGTAGAACATTTAGATTGACTAATAGTGGGAAATAGACTTGAGTTGATAGACTGGAGCCATGTTATAGGGGAACCAAAAAATTGCAAAGGAATTTGAATTTACATAGAAAGCAGGAGAGAGCTGGGACTTTGTACTCTTCATCACTTGAGCCCCAGCACGTAGTGGAGTGCATGGCATATAATGCATACTCGTTGATATCTGTTGAATAAGTGAACAGGAGAAATAGTAGGATTCAAGAAGTGATAGTCAGTTGGTCCATGCCCTGGTTTGGCACATAAAACTCCTAATAAAGCTTTCATCTCCTGCGTGAAACACTTGCTGACACTGGGGAATAATCGAAATCAGAATGATCAGATAGTCATGGGCTTCATGGTAAGGAATGTTTCGCTGACAAAACACTGATCACTAATTTCCATTTTATTTTCCTTAGTTTTTAATTTGTTTATTTTTGAGAGAGAGAGGGAGAGAGCACGTGAGCAAGGGAGGGACAGAGTGGGGGTGGGGAGAGAAAGGATCTCAAGTGGGCTCTGCGCCGACAGCAGAGAGCCCAGTTTGGGGCTCAAACCCACAAACCGTGAGATCATGACCTGAGCCAAGTCGGACGCCCACCTAACTGAGCCACTCAGGCGCCCCATTAATTTCCATTTTAAGAAACCCAAAGGAGGGGCACCTGGGTAACTCAGTCGGTTACGCGTCTCTTAATCTCAGCTCAGGTCTTGATTGCAGGGTTGTGAGTTCAAGCCCTGCCTTGGGCTCCAGTGCTGGGCATGAAGCCTACTTAAAAGAAGAAAAGAACAAGCCCAGAGGAAAAGCTCCCTCTCTGAATCCTAATCTCCAGTTCCAGCTATATGTTTTAAGAGACTATGGAGATGATCGACCCAGGAAAATAATATCAGATTTACCTTTTTTTTTAAAATGAAGACTTTAATAAATAAATGATATTTTTGGCTACAGGTTTATGCTTCTGCCTCTCTGCACATTCAAGGTTAATAAGATGCGGAGGTCTAGCGCTCCATCTGCTCATTCTCCTACTACATAGAAGGGCAAAGTCAATACCTCACCCTGCAGGTACTACCTTTTCTAATCACCACTCCCCTCGAGCTGCCACCTGCCCTGGCTCTCACTCAAAGACCCTTTAGGGAAAGGTGAAACCCTTCATTAGCACCTCCATGAGCTCCAGTCCCTGATCCCTCCCTCCTCCTTGCCTGTAAAGCCTTTCCCAGGGCATAAACAGGATCCCAGGATGTCATCCCACGATGGCTCAAGGGATCTCTAAATGAAGAGGCCAGAGAGATAACCGTCCAAGCGCAGCATTTTCCAGATGAGGAGAACGAGCCTCACAGAATGACTTTGCCCAAAGACATGCACACCTGGTTAGTGCGGTGGTGGGAATGAAGCCCAGACTCGGCGCCTAGCTGGCTGTTCTCACACCCAGCCACCCTGCCTAATTCCTTTCTCATGGTCCACTATTTTGTATCCATGGCTTTTGCCTTCGTGTCTCTTCAAAGCCACACATTCATTACAAAGTAAGCTTATAAGGCTGATGTGCCTTCCATATAGTACAGTCCCTCAACGGGACATTTCTGTGCGCACAGGCTCTCAGGGCAGCTGCCCAAAGTGAATCAAAGCCGGAATTGTGACTCGAGCCCTTCTAGGTGGAAAATGACTTCTCTCCAGGACATGTGGCCCCAGACACGTTTGTATGAGCTGAGTTGGTTGTGTAGCATGGCGAATGTTCCTTCCAATGTAGAGGAGTCTGTGGAAAGGGCTCTCAAGCTGACAGGCTATGAGAGCAATGGTCTACACTGCAGAGCCCCCAGGAAATCCCAAACCACAAAATCCAAATGAATGAATGCAGGGTTAACCACCTTCACTGTCAATGTGAAAAAGTTCATCTCGCTCTGGTCAACGTTGGATGGAGTGTGATGTCTGGAAAGGACATGGCACCCCACGCCCCTCCATTTCCAGGTAAATCAGTAAACGCCCAGAAAGGGCAGGTAACTTTCAGTGGTTGAGTGGGAATGACATCTAGCATTCCTGAAACTGTGTTTCCGCCAAAAGAAAATGCTTCCGTAAAAGTGGCTTTGAGTTGTTCGGACTTTGTCACCTGCTGTTATAAAATAAGATCCCTAAAAGCCTTATAAACTACTTTTATTTATTTATTTATTTATTTATTTATTTATTTATTTATTTATTTATTATCGTTAATTTTTGAGAGAGAGCGAGAACGTGCATGCAAACGGGGGAGGGGCATAGAGAGAAGGGGACAGAGGATCCAAAATAGGCTCCAGGCTCCATTCTGACAGCAGCGAGCCTGATGTGGGGCTCAAACTCACAAACGGTGAGATCATGACCTGAGCCAAAGTCAGATGCTCAACTGACTGAGCCACCTAGGCACCTCTGCTTTTACTTTTTTTAACTCTCGGATTTTTTCTTACTGAGTGTGAGTCTGACACTCTAAATTCTCTGAACGAAGGTGAATGATATAGTGCTTTCTGCAGTTTTTGAGAATTTTTCTTCTTGCTTCCAATCTCAAAGGGAAAAAAAAGCCCTCAAAGGTAATGTGGTTAAATGAGATATCTGGTGGGGCACCTGGGTGGCTCAGTCATTTAAGCGTCCGACTTCAGCTCAGGTCATGATCTCACAGTTCTTGGGTTCAAGCCCTGCGTCAGGCTCTGTGCTAACAGCTCAGAGCCTGGAACCTGCTTCGGACTCTGTGTGTGTCTCTGTCTCTGACCCTCCCCTGCTCATGCTGTCTCTCTATCTCTCTCTCAGAAATAAATAAAAACATTTTAAAAATGAGATATCTGGGGCACAAAGAAGCATGCTATTGGCACTGTTGTTCATTTCTCTTCCTTGAGGAAAATGATATCATAGAAGGGGACTCTGTCCTTAGAGGGAAGGAAACCCACTTCCTAAAGAATAGATGATATTGCTGGAGGTGAACTCATTTATTTTTTTTTTTTTTGCCTATTTCACTTTTCCGCATAAATTAGTACTTGCTTCATTCTTTCTTAAAAAGATATTTATTTATTGGTTTTGAGAGAGAGAGAATCCCCAACAGGCTCCATGCTATCAGCGCAGAGCCCGACATGGGGCTTGACCTCACGAACCAGGAGATCATGACCTGAGCTGAAATCAAGAGTCAGATGCTCAACTGCCTGAACCCCCCAGGCTCCCCAGTGCTTTCTCCGTTCTTAGAACTCTTAAGAGGCGGAGCATATTTCCTCAAACACCACAGAGTTCTGGAACCCCAGATCCACCTCCCTCATTCTAAGGATAAAGGCAAACACTATAAGCCCCAGGGTGTCTTGGCCTGGTCGTCTCCACCTCAATAAACAGCACCAGTTGTTCAAGACCAAAAATCAGGACTCCTCTCTGATTTATCCCTTTTACCTCCCACCCCCCACCCCCTTTCCCCGCCGCTCGCCCTGTTGCTTATACCTCTAAAGTTTATCTTGACCACATGGGCTCCTCTCCCTGGTCACCCTGTCCATCTACCCCATACCATCCACCACCTCGCCATCTCTGCTGGCTTCCTGACTCCTCTCTGTGCCTTGAGTCTTACCCCACTAAGACCTATTTTCTACACCAGAGGGGTCTTTACTTTTTTTTTTCCAATTAACTAGTTTGATTTTTTTTTTCCAATTGAGAGTTTGTTTTAAGGCAGCTTTAGGTTCGTTCACAGCAAAATTGAGTGGAGGATACAGGGATTTCCCACATGCCCTTGCACATAACCTTCCGCTCCCATGGGCTCGAGGATTCTCAACATCCTCCCTCCCTCCACCAGAGTGGAACACTCATGATATTTGATGACCTTCCACAGCCACATCCTTATCTCCCAAAGCCCGTGGGTTACGTTAATGGGGGTGCCTGGGTGGCTCAGTCAGTTAACCAAAGCCCGTGTGTTACATTAGGGTTCACTGTTGGTGGTGTAAATTCTCTGGGTTTGGGGTAGAGGGATTTTTTAAAAAATGTTTATTTATTTTTGAGAGAGAGACAGAGTATGATCAAGGGAGGGGCAGAGAGAGAGGGAGACACAGAATCCAAAGCAGGCTCCAGGCTCTGAGCTGCAGCACAGAGCCTGATGCGGCCCGCAAACTCACGAACCGCGAGATCATGACCTGAGCCCAAGTCAGATGTTCAACTGACTGAGCCACCCAGGCGCCCCTGGGGTAGAGGGCATTTTTAAAAACATAACTCAGATCCTGTCTCACTGCTGAAGAACTTCCCCAGCTTCTCATGGCCCTGGGCATAATAAGGACATTCCCATCTCAAGGCTTTGGACTTTCATTTTCCGGGTTTGCTGGGCTAGAACACTTTCCCTTAGCTCCTCACATGGTTGGATCCTTCACTTCCAATGCCATGTCCTCAGAGAGGCTCTCCTGATCCAAGCTACTTGAAAGTGACCATTCCTACTTCTTTTCCACTTCTGTAATATTCTCTTCAGGGCTCTGAGCCTACTCGGTCAAACTTCTGTTTTTCAAATTCATCTTTCTTCCCCCGTTATAATGTAAGACCCATGCCCTGACAACCTGACCTCATCCCCTATGGGCACATGGTAAGGACTCAGTAAAAATCTACTGAGTGTTGAATACTAGGTCATACCAAGCATTTTTTAGGTGTCATGCATAGGTACTTTATAGTCACATTCTATTTCATCCTCGTACTGACCGTAAAAATATAGGTTCAATTACTCCCATGTCAAAGATGAGAAAACTGAGTCAGAGACAGAGAGATAAGGGACTTGCCCACAATCGCCCAGTTGGTGGGGTTCACACTCAGGAGCCTGGCCTAGAACGTCTGCTCTAAAGTCGCTCAGCTCGACTGAAAGAATCAGTGATAATTGGGTACCTTCTTCTATCTGACTGCTTTTGTCTTTGCAGATATAGACTAAAGGGTTCACTGGGGATGACAGAAAACAATGGCAATTGTCCCTTCGGGGATTTCCTAGTAACGCTTCCTACGTTGCATCTGTGAGCAGAGGAAGGAAATCCAATTTATCCCCTAGCCATAGCCCCTGGGTACCCTGTGGTTTGCTGATGATTTCATTACTCTCTTCCTCTTCTGTGGTCTTCACAACTCAAGGCTTCAGTTACTGCCAAGTTCTGCCCTCCATTCGGTTCCTTCACCTCTGCCAAGGACCGTCTCTTCAGGAGAGCAGCGGTCCGGGGATGGGTGAGGTTAGAAGGGGTGCGGTCTGCCGGTAACTACTCATGGAAAGTTGGGCCTCCTTTTCTTCACCTGTAAAATCTGAGGGACAACCTCTAAGGTCTACTTTTAGCTTTACAGGAGGTGTTCTACGTAGCCCTTGACTGAGGGTTTATCTAAGGTCCCCTTTGCCCATTTCCTCTCTGTCCATGCTCTCATTTCACGGGTCTTACATCCCAAGGGGAGAACAAGATCATAAACCAGACAAATTCTTCCCCTGCCAAGGCCTCTGGCAGTACTGGCTTAGGCTGGTCACAGAGACTCCCCTCCAGGCAATTTCTAAAGGAAATTCATTCATCCATCCATCTATCCATCCAAGAAATAATGACGATGCGTAAGGTCTCGTGTCAGGCATTGGGAATATACATGATCTAGATCCTCATGGAGCTAGCAGGCATACAGTTACTAGTAAAAGACAAATCACAAAACTCAATGTAAGAATATCACAGTGATAGGTACCATCAAAGGGAAGTGATGGTGGTGTGAGAATAGACATGGGTGGTGTGGGTTGACCGAACTGGGAGACATTCCTGAAGAAACAACAGGTTCACCAGAAGACGAGTGGTAAGGATGTTCTAGGCTAAAGGAATGGTGTATGCAAAGGTCCTGTGGTAGGAGATAGCATGGCATGCTCTAGGACCAGAAGCTCAGTGTGCTTGTTGTGTGGAAAACATAGAGAAGTCAGGGATGGCAAGGGATGTAGGGAGAATAGAAGTCAACAGGCCGAGTCATCTTAGCCTCCTGAGGAAGACTACTTACCCCAGTTTGAGCTTCTCAGACGTGGTTCTTCCTGAAGCAGCCTATGAAAACTTTAGCTTGGAGAAGAGACAATTAAAATTCATTAGGGTTCTTTTTTTAATCCTTTCTACATAACTGTGCTAGGAGACGTCTTTGGAATTGAGAAGAGAGTCTCCCTCCACCGTCAATTGGCACCAAAGGCCGGACATAAGGAATTCAGCAAAGAATTCATTCTCTTCCTGCCCTTTCTGGCCTTGTTACAGAGGATGGCCGAGTGCGTTCTGGCAAACATCTCTCTCCCAACCAACCTCATGACCCTGTAGAGAGTGAATACAAAAGCATTTGCTAGAGAAAGAACACCAGTGAATAGAGACGTGACCGAAAGCCAGAAGGCTTTGCCTTCCAATTGCTCCGCGCGATAACTCCAAGGCTGTTTTCCTCCCGAGAAATAATATAATCAGCAGAGGCTGGAACTTCCCAAAGGAAGTTTAGAAAAAAAATTAAGGGAGGCAATTCAAAACAGTGGTAATTACCCATTCTTTCCCCATTCGAGATGACTCACACTGGATCAATAATCCAAATGACTTTCTCCTCAGTCCCAAATTGGAAAACTTTGCCAGGGTTGTAAGAACGAGAGTTGATGTGTATTAGCTGAATCCAGTTTCATGGATACTAAGTGTCCCCACAAACTGAAAATAAAGTACCTGCTTTACAGACTCTCTATAATTCTCCACGGCAGAGGAGAGAACTGAGCAGGCTATCGGAAAGTTCTAAGCAAACAACAACAAAGAAAACACACCTCTGCCTCCATCATCTGGAAATTAAGATGTTGGCAAGTCAGTCTGGTGAAGTGTGAATGTTAGTGTGTTAAATAAACATTTTTTAAAAAAAGGGACCTGCTTCACAGTTATTTTAAAGAGTCTGGCATATATATTTTTCCTTCATCCAAAGAGCTCAGAATGGGTGTAAGTGGAGATTAATTGAAAAAGTTCACCTCAAGAGTATGATTAAGCCTGGAAAGTTTTAGCCAATGGGAGCATTTTTCATAAAGTTATGACTGAGTGGAAATAGTGTTATAATGGAAGTCTGTGTATAATGGGCACCATTAAAATTATATATGTATATATTTGAGCATCAACAGGTAACTGACTTACAGGGTTACAGTGCTGTGAAGGGCTGCTGTTATTATAAGCTACAGGCACAAAGCTCGAGCCGTCCAAATTCTAAAATAGAATTACAGTTAGATTAAAAAATATTCTTGCCATAATTATACACCAGGCACGGTTTGGATCTTATAATTAACTTCCCTCTGCACAGGCTTTGCCTACCTGGTAATGGGTAATCTGATTCGTAGGTAATGGAATCACTGGATATTCAAAATAGGAAGGGGCCTCTGATTTCCTAGTTTATCTTTAGTGCAAAATTCATAAGGGAAACAAATAAACAGGAAGAACAGCAATCTCGTAAAAACCACCTGGCAGCGGCTTAGGTGATCTGCAGATACAAAGCTCAGGATGGAGGCCAGAACTCCAGTGTCTTAGTCTACTACTTTCCATGGCTTAGGATTTCATTTTTCCTCTGGTCTGCTGTTAGCCTGCAGTTTATAGGGTGTCCTAGAATTTTTATGTAAGAGGAGCATAAGGATGTCCCTTTGGACACCTCACTTTGAGGACCAACGCATTAAGAGGACTTGACTCCGGGCGTCTGGGTGGCTCAGTCAGTTAAGCATCATGATCTCACAGTTTGTGAGTTCCAGCCCTGCATCAGGCTCTGTGCTGACAGCTCAGAGCCTGGAGTCTGCTTCGGATTCTGTGTCTCCCTTTCTCTCTGCCCCTCTTTCTCTCTTAAAAATAAATAAACATAAAAAAATTAAAAAAAAAAAAAAGGACTTGGCTCACAGCTGAACTGGTGTGAAGACACCAAATGGAACTTAGGTTGTCTGTTTATGTGGCAAGCCTCTGGGGTCACTGGTGAAGGTCAGGGGTACCTCCTTCCAACCAGCCCTTGGCTTGCCTCCTGACCGATTTCAATGACAAATGGGTATCATATATAACTGTGAGATCCATCAGTAGTTTCTAGACTCAGTCAGTCTGCCCACCTGCTGGGATTCACCCAGCATCCTGAACTGTATATTTCTTTCATCAGATTTGGGAAACTTTCGGGGCCCCTGGGTGGCTTAGTCGGTTAAGCGTCCGACTTTCGCTTAGGTCATGATCTCGCGGTTCGTGGGTTCGAGCCCCGCGTCGGGCTCTGTGCTGACTGCCAGCTCAGAGCCTGGGGCCTGTTTCAGAGTCTGTGACTCCCTCTCTCTCTGACCCTCCCCTGCTCATGCTGTCTCTCCCTCTCTCTCTCTCCTAGAAATAAATAAAACATTAAAAACAAAAAAATTTGGGAAACTTTCAGACATGAATTTTTCAAGTACTTTTTCTGTCTCCTTCCAGATGAACCAAAGGCATGAGTGTGAGATCTTCTTGTTATGCTTTTACCGGTCCCTGAAGCTCTGCTTCCTCCCCACCCCCCACCCCGTTCTCTCTCTGGTGTTCAGATTGAATTTCTATTCATGTCTATTCTGTCTTCCAATTCACTGGTTTTTTTCCTCTCTTCTCTTTTGGTGTTGAGCCCATCCACTGAGATTTTATCGATGAATTTTCTCTCTTTATCGATGTATTTTCCCATTTTAAAATTGTCATTTGATTCTGCTTCTTCTTTGTGGAGACTTTCTTGTTCCTGTATCTGTTTTAGGCTTTTTGTAATTTGCTCACTGAAGCGTTTTTATTAGGGCTGCTTCTGCCTGATTATTATTTAAAATTTCTTTAATGTTTACTTTGAGAAAGAGAGTCAGAGTATAAACTGCACAAAGGCAGGGAGAGGGGGAGACACAGAATCCGAAGCAGGCTCCAGGCTCCAAGGTGTCAGCACAGAGCCCGATGTGGGGCTCGAACTCAAGCACCATGAGATCATGACCCGAGTCAAAGTCGGACGCTTAACCGACTAAGCCCTCCAGGTGCCCTGCCTGATTTTTTAAAAACATCTCCTACGTCAGTGTTGTCTTCTGTTACTCAGTGTGAGATCTCACTGTCTCTTGGTACAATGAATGGTTTTCACTTGAAACCCAGATATTTTTGTGTTTTGATACGAAGCTCTGGACCTTACTTAAAATTTCTGGTTTAACTGGGTTTTTCTGACACTGCTCTGGCAGGGGAAAGGGGTTGTCTTCTTGTTTCTGCAAGATGGAGATGAAAACCCAGGTGCCCATTGACCTTAGGGAAACAAGTGAATTCCTACTTACTATTTGGGGGCATAGGATGCTGCCCACCCACCCCTCTGCCCCATGGTCACCACAGACACTGTGAGGGGCTTATAACTGGCCCAAGGGGTAAGAAGTCCCTGCTTCCTGCCTTACTGTGACACCACCCAGGGGGTGCCTTGGGAGGTTGGGCACTTTATTACAGTGGAGCTGGGCATCTAGCCCCCTTCACAGATGGGGTTGCGGTGGGGCCACAATTTTTTTCTATGGCTTTTGGTTGGAGTAAACAAGTCATCATCTAAAGGCTTTCCATCTTGTTACACAGCTCCTTCCTCCTCCTTTGACCGGAGAAGGGAGGCTGTTTGTGAGTCTGTTGACGTCTGCTTGCTGGCTTCTCCAGCCCCAAGGCTAGAACATTTAGCGGGAAGGATAGGGAAAAGTACATCTACTCATCGTTCCGGAAGCAGAAGTCATTACAATTATTTTATTGCCATGATTTTACTTTCATATGAGGGGGTCACAAGCAACACGCAACACACATCAGTTTGTAACTTGCCTCTTTCACTGAGCATTACGATTTTGAGAAATAGTCATACTGATATGGAAAAATCTAGATCCTCATTTACCTCTGATAGTTGCTGGTCAGGGTATAGGATAAATGACCCGGTTTAGTGAAGCGGGCATACAAACATGAATTAAACAGCCTCCAAACCTGGCATTCGGATGATCCACGAGGAGTATATCTACATTACTTCGTTGATGTTTTTTGCTTGCTTATTTGTTTGTTTTTGTCACAGGAGATGTATTTTAATGACCTTTAGCTTAGGGTGAGATTAAGGGGAGTTTGGAGGTTATGATAAGTAACAGCAAGGGGCTTGTCATAACAGCAACAACAACGACGACAAAATGATCATTACTATTACTACCACCAGTGGATTACACCCTACTATGTGCAAAATACTATCTTCTTTATTTTCACAGCATCTAGGTGAAGGAGCATTGCTTTTATTTTACAGGTAAGGAAATGAGCTCACAGAAATCACAAAGCTTTCCCCAAGTCATCTAGCTCACACCTGTCAGTTGAATCCATTCTGTGAAATAGTTTCAGTAAAACAAAGTCTTTTCTCAAATTTTCAAAAACGAAAAAGAAGACTTACTGGGACACCTGGGTGGCTCAGTCAGTTACGTGTCCAACTTCGGCTCGGGCCATGATCTCACGATTCGTGGGTTCGAGCCCTGCGTCAGACTCTGTGCTGACAGCTCAGAGCCTGGAGCCTGCTTCAGATTCTGTGTCTCCTCAAAAATAAAAAGAAGACATTATGTCCTCTGGCATCAGTGATGTCAGCAAGATCCAGCTTCCTTCCATCTTTCTGATGTGTCAAACTTAGCTTCCCTCCAAGGTGCAAGATGGCTGCAGTAGCTCCAGACATCACATGCAGAAGAAGAGGGGGCACTCTTGTGTATAATCATATTTTTTAGAAGTCTCCCAACAAGGCTTCTCCACACCATGTTCACCAAAACGGTAGCATAATGCATGGGACCAGTGATATAGTTTGTAATAACTTGTGGGGCCTGGTGTGAAATGAAAGTGTGGGACCTCTTGTTCAACAGCTATTAAGAATGTCAAGATCACAGTGGTGCATTAAACCAAGTGTAGGGTCCTTCTGAGACCAATGCCCTGTGCAGCTGTACAGGTTGCACACCCATAAAGCTGGCCTTGGCCATGCCCATGACTGAACTAATTTTAGGCAGAGAAGAAGGTCCTATCATTGGCTTAGCTAAGCTGAGATTTATTTCTGAAATTTGGGGAACCAGCTGCCCTCCTTAGGGAGAGAGGGATGGAAACCAGAATAAAATCAATATGTCACGATTACAGGGTAGTGAGGAAGGGCTGTTTGTAGGGAATCAATACTGTCCAGTTTGAGTGTGTATCTCTCTGCTTGCCTCATATTTTACTACCTCCCCAAAACTCCTATTTCTGGAGGTAGCTCTGTTCCACCTCTATGTGAATTTGAGCATGTGTTTTCATTTCTCTGAATTTCAGTTTTCTTCTTTGTGAAATTAGAAATACAGGGGTGACCCCAGAATTTGGGATGTGGCCCTCATGGCCATGTATGTCCCTCACCAGAGGGTAGAATCTTGACCCTCTGCCCAGGTGATGATTGTAGCAAGTCTGTAATAATTTCTACCCCTTCTCTATTATTTGGTCAGGGATTTCCATGAGCTGACAAGGCCCTGGGGCATATTAGCATGCTCTGTTTCCTGCGTGTGGTGGCTGAGGGAGGAGGAGGTAGGGAAAAGGCTCTGTTTCTCGTTTCCATCACAGGCAGAGGGGCAGTGTGATGGAGGGAACTTTTGTGTGAAGTGTAAGTCTTAGCCTGTGGGGCAGAGACTCAGTCCCCCATACCGTCTGAGTCTTGGAGACTAGAATGGTGCCCTTTCTTAGCATGTATTTTGGCTCACACCCTAGACTATGTCTTAGAGCATATGGTAGATTGTAAGATGGCCACAGGTATTTCTCCATTTTCCGTGACCTTCTATGTCACATTGTAGCTTCTCTCATCAAAAGTTGGAGATTTTAGGGGCTCCTGGGTGGCTCAGTTGGTTAACTGCCCAACTCCCTGGCTTTGGCTCAGGTCATGATCTCACAGTTCACAGATGAGTCCCACATCTGGCTCTGTGCTGACATTGCCTGCTTGAAATTCTCTCCCTCTCCCTCCCTCTCTCTCTCTCTCTCTGCCCCTCCCCTGCACTCTCTATCTCTCAAAAATAAATGAATTTAGGGGCGCCTGGATGGCTTAGTCGGTTAAGCATCCGACTTTCACTTAGGTCATGATCTCGCGGTTCGTGGGTTCGAGCCCCGTGTCGGGCTGTGTGCTGACTGCCAGCTCAGAGCCTGGAGCCTGTTTCAGTCTGTGACTCCCTCTCTCTCTGACCCTCCCCTGCTCATGCCGTCTCTCTCTCTCTCTCCTAGAAATAAATAAAACATTAATAAATAAATAAATAAATAAATTTTAAAAATATTTTTTAAGTTGGAGATTTTATCTCTACCTGTGAATCTAGGTTGGCCTTATGATCTACTCTGGGTGATGGAACAGTAATAAACATGGCTCAAGGAGAGAATTAAAGACGTGCATTGGAACTCTGTCTTCGCTCTGGATTTTGGAACCTTGAGACTGTCACATAGCAGGCCAGGGCAGCTTGGGGTTGGGGGTGCTGTAGAGCTGAGGACCCCAGAACAACCAAAAAGAAACACCTACCAAATGCCAGATATGTGAAAGAGGTCATCTCTATTAGTTTCCCATCGTTGCCATAAAAATTAGCACAAACTCAGGATCTCACAATCATGGGGATGATATCCCATGATTCTTTTCTATACCCTATTGATTAGAAGCAGGTCATAGGCCCTCCACACACTCAAGAAGAAGGGGTCACACAGCTGTGTGAACTCTAGGATGCAGGGATCATGGGGGTCCCCTTGAAGTCTGCCCACATAAACTTCCGAAGAGGTAGGCAGTGAACACACAAGATCTACCTTCTTTGCTCTCCTCTGGTCTATAGAAGCAAGTGACTGATTCTCTTCCCCAGGGCTTTTTTCCCAGAAAGACTCCAGGGCAACTGACTGTTTTCAGGTTACTTGGATCCAAATGGAGAGGTGTCTTGGCAATTCATTAAAATGACACTGCATCTCATGAGGATAACCCGAGTCAAACTCACCCTCATTACACTTCTGCAGAAAATATGTCTTTTTCTGCTTTTATTTCCACATCTCTTAGAATGAGGCTTCTCCGGGGCCCCTCAGAGATGGTTAAAGATGTGCTGAATTCATGTCGAGCCTGAGGATAGTACTGATACCAAGGTACAGGGTGAAAATTTACATAGAGCTTGCCTGACAAGGCTTTGCCTAATGCAGCAAAATAAAAATTTACTCAGGAAAGAAAAGTTGATCAAATGCCAGCGAGAAGGCAAGTTGCATAAACAAACACAGGGACAAACAAACAGAACCCGGTCACGAGCTTCCAATTTTGACTACAGAGAATTTTTTTTTAAAAACAGAGAATTGCATCTAAAGCATTTTTCTCCCCTCTCACACACCGTGCTATAGTACTAAATGAGTTAGAATGCACATCTTCCCTGGTCTCCATTTCTTTCAGCCTTTGCTTAAATTGCCTTCACAATGGCGCATCCGTATGTCCAAACAAACAGACAAGTGAGGAGATTAATGAACCGACCTTTGACCTGCTAAGTATTTATTCCGAGGCTCAGGGGGGAAGTGTGTCTGTGCCAATGAAAATCCCAAAACTGTCTCTGATAATTTGATATTAAAGAGAGCTCTGTCAAATGCCTCTTGAGGCAGACAGAACATCGCCCTTCTCCTGACCCCAAGCTTCCGAGCCGTCATGTTACCCTCTCCCCATTCAGAGGGACTACAACCTATCCCTTTACCATTCTTCCCCTAAAAAAGCTTTTCTGGAACAATATTAGCTGTCTTTTATTAAGCACTTACTACATCAGATACTGGCGTTAGCTATTTTCATCACCATCTAACATCCTTGAGCACTCACCCTCTGGAAAGTAATCTTATATTCTTTTACTTAATTCTGGTACTAGCTATATGAAGTAGCCATTTCTAAAAGAAAGAGAGTCCGCTCTTCACTCCTTCCTTGAGTAAATGTCAGAAGACAGAAGGGAAATGGGATTTATTAAGAACTTGATTAGATGAATATGGCTCTTGATCATTTACTATGTATATGTCCTTGTCACAGCAGCATGGGGAATAATTGGCCCTCAAAGCTAAATGCTGTTTATAAAGAGTCATTCCTTCTGGCCCTCGAATGCTCCTTAAATTCATACAGGTATATGTAGTCGGCACTTGCACATATACAATTGCAGGAAGGCAAGCCCTCTTTTTCTTGTGCATCCAGTACTCTTACAAGGTGACACTGCTGGGCTCTAGAGAAAAGTCACAGATTCTCAAAATACACCAGAGGGGTTAGGTATGGAGTCGAATGATGAGTCTGTTGTGGCTGCTAGTGTCCAAGGATGATCTCTCCCTGTAGCCCCTGTTATCACATGGCCATCTTCCGTGTATCTGTGTGTCTCTTCTCTTCTTAAGTTGACGGCAGCCATATTGGATTAACTAACTCCTGCTCATGGGAGTTTGAGAGCCAGGTAAGGCATGCAGATCATAGCGTAAGGGCCACAGATGACCTTTGAAGGCTTATTACAGTGATACCACATGATCCATTTCTCTCGTGCAATCATACGGCTATCGGTGCTATTAATAAATAGGTCATTTACGCCATCAGTGCCAATTATTACCCAAGAACTTATGTGACAAATATATTGAGGGGAGGGGCGAGGGTCCTCATAAGAATCTAGGCTGGCCCTGTAACTGCTATAGTGAATAACAAAGGAATTTAGTTAGAGTAATATGCTAGTTCTTTCGAGTTCAGGCTTTAACAGACTGGCAGCTTCTCGATGTTTCCTTCTGCAGTTTCCTTCTTGGAAAGATACTGCCATGTTGTAAGGAAGACCAAGCAGCGATGCGGAAGGGACCCCATAGAGGAGAACCAAGAACCTTCACCAACAGCCCCTGCTGAGCTCCCAGTGAGCATCGATTGCCAGCTATGTGGGTATGGCCATTTAAGACTTTGTAATACTTCCGCCCAAACCAAAAGAAGTAGAATTACCCATCTAAGCCACAGATGTGAAAAAATAAACTGTCGTTTCTTCTTTTTAAGTTTATGTATTTAATTTTCACGAGAGAGAAAGTGCAAGTTGGGGAGGGGCAGAGAGAGAAGGAGAGAAAGAATCCGTGTCAGTGCAGAACCCTACACGGGGCTCCACCTCTCGAACCATGAGTTCGTGATCTGAGCCGACGTCGGATGCTGAACCGACTGAGCCACCCAGGCACCCCTAAATTGTTGTTTCTTTAAAGCATTACATTGTGGGGTGGTTTGCAATGCTGTCACTATAACCTGAATACTACTGTTTCTCCACACAATGTAATTTTCTGCAAGCCCTTCATTGGGAATATCTTTTGTTTCCTTTCTAATTCTTCTGTCCCCTTGAATTCATGTCACAGAGCGATCCTAGCTAATCCAAGACTCCTTCTTGCATGGGAAGCAGACACACCTCCACCTTGGAGGATCAAGCAGAACCTGGAGCTCAGGAGGAAGGAGACAGGCAGCCAAATTCCTAAGAGTTCTTGTCTAGAGAGATGGGATTTCTTTTACATTGGTTTCCATTTTCTGTATCTCTACTCGACAAACAAAGTGGTTCAATTTGAAGATCGTGATTCAGTGTGGACCCATGGGAAGGTCTTCAAGAGAGCTCTTTGGCAAATACACATTATCTATAATGCCATCCCCCCACCCCCACCCCAGCTTCTGATGCAAACATCTGCTATCTATAATGCTCCCCTGCCCACAAAACTTCTACGACTGTACTGGGGGCCACTAGGAAAGACTATGGTCTCCACGCTGCCAGCAGGCTCCATACATATACTCAATCTTCAAGGTTTCTGGATCTACGACGCACCACAAAGACAGCTACATATCATTTGATTCCATGCCATTTCAATCTGATTGTCCTACCATTTTATTAATTTGTAGGCTCTAGATTACATTTTAATGGTCTTGTTTGCATTCTCCCCCCTCTATTTTTCTGGTTGATAAAATTTTAAAAGGACATCTGTTGTGCTAAAGATGACTTTTCACTTAGGAAGCAAAGTCACTCGAATGTGTGCTAGCAATTTTTCTTAGGTAATAACCTCCCCTATCTTATCAAACCAGGCCTTGGTCACAGAAGAGCTTTTTAAAATTCAATTGTTGTTTAACTTTGCCATTTGTTGACTGGCTGAATGAATAACCCCCTTTCACACCTCATCCTGACTCCTCACACATTTGTCTTTAACTCTGGAGAAGTCTGGAGTCTGGAGGCCTGGCCGGAGACTAATGAGAAATTCTGATGCTAGTTTACAAGACTTTTTAATAAAGAATCTATTTCCTTTTGTGGATGGAGGAAGGTAAAGGGAAGCCATGTGCCAAGATATAATTGCCGTCACCATCAACGGCAAATGTTTAATGAGTGTCTCCTGTATTTAGAGTCCTGTGTTATGTCTGTGGCAGTGGTACTTAAGTGGGGGTCATTTTGCCTACCCTCATTTTTCAGAGAACATTTCTCAATGTCTGGAGACATTTTTAATTGGAGACAACTGGGGGTGGGGAAACACTACTGGCACCTAGTGGGTGGAGGTCAGGGAAATTGCTAAACATTTACAATATATAAGGCGATCCTCTTCAGCCAAGAATTGTCAAGCCCCAAATGTCAACAGTTCTGGGTTTGAGAAACCCTAGTGTGTGACTATAAAGATATTGAACCTGGACCTTCTCCTCATGGGGCAACACCAGGATAAAAGGAATTAGGGATGAAATATGGGAAGGCTGAGGCATGAAACAGAGAGGGGCCAGCCAAGCCTTGACTCTCACCACACACAGTGTTTTATCGAGCAAAGTCATCCAGGATAAGGAAGAGCACTCACTCATGAGACATGATGTCCCCAAAGATAGAAGACTGGGGAAAAGAGAGTCATAGTGTATCTCTGGGTTTGGGATGGACTCCTTGTTTTCATTTTTTATTTTTTTCTATGTCCCTTTCTTTCTGGACAGAAATCTCATCTAGCACCATGGCCTTTAAATAATCTCTTGAAACTGATGACTCCCAAATTTCTATCTCAAGACCCGTTTTTTCTCCTCTGATGTTTGGACTCACACATTCAAATAGGTTGATTTTATACTTCCATGGAAATGCCTTATAGGTGTCTCTAATTTCACATGTCCAAAATGGAGCCCTTGATTTTCCTTTCCAGACTTGTTCCCTGCCCTTTCCCACAAATATTCCCTCTTCCAGTGCATGTTGCACCATCTTGCCAACTATTCAGGACAAAAACAGGACTCCTCGAATTTTCTAACCATGTAAATCAAATAGGTAAGGTGAATGGTTACCTTCACTCTTCCCTCTTGCCCCACTTCCACCCAATCTAACTGTAATACCCACATGGACACTGGATCATGTCATTTCATTGTCATAAGTCTTTAAAGGTCATCTGTAGCTCTTACACTATGACACACATGCCTCATCTGTCTTTCAAGTCCCCATGTGCTCTAGCTGGTTAATCCAATATGACTGATGCCATTACAGGAAGAGAAGAGACACACAGACACACAGGCAGAAGACAGCCATTTGATGACAAAGGCGGAGGCTGGAGTGATGTGTCTACAAAGTAAAGATCGCTGGCAATACCAGAAGCTAGAAGAAGGAAGGAAATATTCTTCCCTAGAGTTTTCAGGGCCTTGCCAAAACTTTGGTTATTGATTTCTAGCCTCCAGGATTGTAAACAAATTTCTGTTGTTTTTAGCCAACTTGCCAATGGTACTTTATTACTCCAGCCCTAGGAAACTAAGACAGACTCACTGCTTGTCACTCACTTCCGCCCAGTCATGCTGGCCATTTTTCTTCCTCAACACATCAATCTCACTTTTCTTTCTTTGGGGGAAAAGACACATTTTCCCTTGATGTTCCCTGGCTGATTCCTTCTTGTCATCCAGATAGCAGCTTAAATCTCGCCTCCTGTGAGAGAACTTCTCAGAAAACCAAACCCAATGGAGTCAATGCCCACTATCTATCCCACACCACCTTGCACCCGGTTCTGATTCTCTGCTTAGAACGTAACACTGTAAGGTCCTTCGCTTACACGTTGCGCAGTGCCAGAGCTCAGCTCTGCATGTAAACCCCATAAAGCAAAATCCTCTTCTCTCCTGTTAATTCCTGGAATAGTTACCCCCACTTTGCAGATACTCCATGAATATATGTTTTTTAAAATAAATGGGCCAGTTACAAAAATGAAAAGGTCTTTACCAAAGTGAAGCTGGTTTGAGCAACTGGCCAATCAGGAATAGACCATGAGTAGTTCAGTTGGGTCTTTGAGACAGAGGGTAGTGGCTTTTTGATGAAAGGAGCAGGAATTCTCAAAAGAAGACCAGCCTCCTATCGGTGATGGGGATCTCAGCCCGTGTTTAGTGCTGAGCTTCCGGTGGAAGGGGCCATGGTCGGGTGTGTTCCATCAGGCCCACCGCTTTTCCTCTGCAAATATTTATGCTCCGAGCTCCCCCTCTCCCAGGCCCGACGGGAGCCCGGGAAGGCTGTGCGCTAGCACGGGGCTTAATGGAGACATTGCAGTGCTATTAGCACAGATGGTTGTCATATGTATGCAAATGAGAAACAAATTGAATTTGGTGTCCCCTCTCACCAGCTGTCCTATCAAGGAACGCTCCCACAGCAGCCAAAGAGCTGCTGCCACACTCCTAATCTGTCACCACAGATTAATTACAACGAGGACATTAATCACCATTTGTTTCTAGTACAAAGGAAAATATCTTGTTTTTCAAGTACATCCTGTTAAAAGAAGGTGTCCGGCCTTGTAGAAACAAGGCCCAACAAGGGCTTGAGGCTTCATTAGTTAGGAACAAGCGGCAAATGGTGGATGAAAAGCATTAGGCTGCATGCTGCCTTCAGAGCTATCTGCCGGGAAGGAGTCAAAGAGAGGAGGCGAGCCTGGAGGATGAGGAAAGACAGTGAGCCCGCTCTCACTGTTTCTGATGCACCAACAGCCCGGAGTTTCAAAGTGTGAATTAACTTTGCTTAGTGGATCTTCCAGTGGATCACGAGGCACCCGAAATAGGTGTTGCCAATGGATTATGATTACCATTGTTTGGTAGAAAGGCAACGGGTTGGACACCGGCTAGAGAGTCCAAGGACCATCCTTCACTTTTGACCATTTATCTGGTCCTTGTTTAGAAATTGGATTTGAGTAATGGTTTCTCATCTTTTGGGAAAGTCAGCACCCATGTGAATATTTAGTGAATACAGTGGACTCTGTCGGAATAAATGTCTGAACAAAACTTCATGGACAGTTATGGTAGATTAATGGATTCTCTGAAGCCTTTCTACCCACTCACATTAAGAAGATTTTGATGGGGGTGCCTGGGTGACTCAGTCGGTCGAGTGTCTGGCTCTTGATTTCAGCTTAGGTCATGATCTCACAGTCAGTAAATTCAAGGCTGCCGTTGGGCTCTGCGCTGACGGCATGAAGCTTGCTTGGGATTCTCTCTCTGCCCCTCCCCTCATCTCTCCCTCTCTTTCTCTCAAAATAAATAAATAAACGTAAACAATTTTTTTTTAAAAAGAAGGTTTTGATGAGATGGTCTCTGCTCCCTGCTTTCCTTATATCACCACCATGAAATTACCTCCTTAACTACCCATCTTCAGCTTTTGTAAGCCATGACTCTCAGATTTAGCCATTTATTCATTCAATGAACATTGGGATGCTGTACTGGATGATAGACATATCTATCCCTAGATGCCATCCTGGTTTTCATGAATTTTACACTCTGGTAGAGAGATAGACATTAATCAAACAAACACAAAATTACATATGGAACTTCCATCATGAGTAAGGACTGCAAGAAAGAATCACATGGCACCATGGGATCATACAATAGGAAAATCTAACTTTCTCTGGAGTAGAGGAGGCTTCCCTGAAGAAATGGCAATTATGTGAAGATCTGAAGGATGAGACATAGCTAGCCAGGCAAACACAGATGTCAACACAGTTCCCTAGGAAAAGAACAGACTTTTGAGGTAGAAGAGTGCATGGCTTGCTCAGGAAACTAAAATAAGAGAAATGCAAATGGTATTCAGAGACCAAGGAGTGGCATGGAGAGATCTGTGACCAGAGCACAGGAGGGTCCTTATAGGTCCTCTTGAGGAAGACTGTCTTTATTCCAAGAACACTGGATAATCACTGCAGGGCTTTAAGCAATACAGGGAGCTGATCAGATTTGCATTTTGAAAAGCTCATTCATCTTTGACATTAGAAACATGTATTGGTTCCTGTAGTGTCCTTGGCTATAAAGAATTTTGGACCAAGAGTCAATCATTTGGGGGTTCCATACTGGACCCCCAGTCCAGTGGGATTGGACAGAAATAAAGTATTTTTTCTATAGAGTGGCTTCCAGATATAATAAGAGTAAAGGGGGAATTTAAGCATTCGGTGTTATTTCAAGAACGAAATGCTGTTGTACAGAAGGGAATCAGCAGCATTTAAGTCAAATTTTCTATGAGTCTTATCTTCAGAGGATAGAGACTCAGTTTTTGAGAGTCAAGAATTTCACAGGGGAGACTAACCAAGATGGAGAAATGAAGACAACAGGAAGGGTGTGTGTTGGGGACATATGTGAAGGAGAGGAGAAATCATCTTTGGGAATTTAAGCTGCGCTGCTTTTCAACTTCTAGAAGCAGTTTTTTTCGTGGTTGGTTAATCAAGGTTTTCCAGGTTGATGGTGGTGTTAGTAGAAAAATGAGAAGCTGCTCTTTATAGTAAATAATTAACTTGAAATTAGTGTTAATTCCAGTCAGTCTGTGAGGCCACAATATATTAAAGGAGACCTGTGGGAATAAAGTCACATCAACAGCAGACACTTTTACTTAGCATAGAAAGTTTACAGAAAGTAGAAATTATATCCTTTGTGGTACATAAAGCAGAATTCTGGTTGCCCCAAAGAAGCAATGAAAATATTGGAGAGAAAGGGACATCTGATTGATAAAAGGATGCTTTATACAGAAATCTAACTGGAGGAAAATAATTTTAAAATCATGTGTAAAGATATTTATCATCAAAAGATGGGGAAAGAAATCAATCCACCCCCACAAGAGTAATGATTTAAAAAATAGTGGTCAACTATACAAAGGACCACTGTGCAGTAATTTTATTTTATTTTATTTTATTTTTAATATTTTTATTTATTTCTAGGAGAGAGAGAGAGACAGCGTGAACAGGGGAGGGTCAGAGAGAGAGGGAGACACAGAATCTGAAACAGGCTCCAGGCTCTGAGCTGGCAGTCAGCACAGAGCCTGACGCGGGGCTCCAACCCACAAACCGCGAGATCATGACCTAAGCGAAAGTTGAACGCTTAACCGACTAAGCCACCCAGGCGCCCCTGTGCAGTAATTTTATTTAAAAATTTTTTAATTTTTATTTATTTTTGAGAAAGAGAGAGACAGAGTGTGAGCAAGGGAGGGCAGAGAGAGAGGGAGACACAGAATCCGAAGCAGGCTCCAGGCTCTGAGCTGTCAGCACAGAGCCTGACGTGGGGCTCGAACCCACGAAAGTGAGTCCGTGACCTGAGCTGAAGTCAGATGCTTAATCAACTGAGCCACCTATGCACCCCTATGCGGTGATTTTAAAAGGATGATTGAGATGAATATTTATTCACAAGAAAATATGTCCATGGTATAATCCATGAAGTGGCTTCAAAATATTATTTTTTTATCGTTTGATCCTGTTGATACAAATAAATATTTATAGAAGCCTGATCAGATGGGGACTTTCTTCCCTCTTTGCCACCAAATTTACAGATATGACTAGTTCATGTCTTCTCAGTCTTCCAACTTGGTTCCAACGAGGAGGGATCCTTGTTCCCATCTAAGGTTGATTGGTTCTCATCTGGACTCCATGCTCTCTGGCTTGCTCAGGGCCACCACACCTGCAGTAACCACACTTGTCTCCTTCTTCATGGAATTCTTCTTTTCTGTTAGGACATCCCCATCAGCATCGTCAAAAGCTCTCCATTCCTCCATCTCCTACAGCAGCTGCTCCATCGTTTATGCCCATGTCTTCAGACCAGAACTGAAAAATGTTGCTGTGATGTTCTTTCCACCGCGGCTCACTCCAATCTGCCTCCTGCCCCCACCACTCTTTTCAAGGTAACTGCTTCCCGGTTGATGCATTGGTCACTTCTCTAACCTCATCCGATTCACCGACGGGCATGTGGTACTATTGACCTTCTCTCAAAACCCTTCGTCTCTGGCTTTCCTTTTCTTCAATGGTCACTACTTCTCAAATCGATGTCCAGTGTTGACTGCTTCAAAGTTTGCTGGAGATTTCTCTTTTCTTCCCCCGATGGGTGTTCTCAACTCTGCCTGTCCATGAGCATCATCTGGGTTTGGCTTCTAAATGCAGGGATGTGTGGACCCCAGACAAGGGAAATCGGAATCTCCAGGTGTGGGGCTCTGGCTTTGGCAGGTTTTTATTTTATTTTATTTTATTTTAGAGAAAGAGCTTGTGGGAGAGAGGGACAGAGGGGCAGTGGGAGAATCTCAAGCAGGCTCCCTGCTCAGCTCAGAGCCCCACACGAGGCTTGAGTCCCAGGACCTGAGCAGAAATCAAGAGTCAGGCGCTCAACCGACTATGCCACCCGGGTGCCCCATGACTTTGGCAGGTTTTAAAAGCTTCCCAGGTGACCCTTACGTGCACTCAGAGCTGAGACCCGCTGTCCTAGGTGGTCTCATTCAGTTCCACAGTTTTATGAGTTATTATCATAAGGCCAAATTACTACTAAATTTATATCTTCAGCCCTTGGGCAGAGCTCCCTTGGAAGAAGGAGGTCAGTTTAGTCTAAAGGGAACTCCCTGTCCCTTGATGGCCCTGCTCTCATCCTGGGACCGGGGACAGGGTAATCAACACTAATAGCAAGAGAACCATACTGGACTTCTTTGACGTCTCATACTCAGCATTCAGAAGAGCAGAACTTCTTGTTCAGAGGCATCTGCATGGATTTCCAAATGCCTTAACTTTATTGGCTCCACAGTGACATCCAGTTTGGCTTGAACGACAGATGAATAAGGACAATTATGCTTTCATTCTAAATCCTAGTTGTCTGTGCAAGCCTCTCTCATGCTATTCCAAGTTTACAAAACTGCATATGAATATGGCCTCATGTTCACCTCCACCACCACCCCCGTCTCCATCTTCCATCAATAGCACCAGGTAAATTCTCCTTCGGTTACTTTGCAATGTTGTACCATTAGGATCTGCGTCAATCTGTTCTCTAGTAGTGCCTTCCCATCCTATACCAGACTCTCAGGGAGGCTTGCTAGTTTTCTCAAGGTTACTCCCTATTCATTCCCATACCCTTGTGTGATGGTTAATTTTATGTGTCAACTTGACTGGCCCACTGGGTACCAGATATTTGGTCAAACATTATTCTGGGTATTTCCCTGGAGTCCTTTCAGATGAGATTAACATCTGAATCAGTAGGCTCAGTAAAACAATTGCTCTACCCAATGCAGGTGGGCCTGGAAAAATCAGTTAAAGGCCTCAGCAGAACAAAAAGTCTGACTGTCCCCCAAGTAAGAGAATTCCCCCTGTTTGACTACCTTCAAACTGAGACATCAGCTCTTTTCTGCCTTCAGACTGGAACGGAAACATTGCCTTTCCTGGGTCTTGAACTCTTTTAAGGCTTCCTAAAGCTGGCCGTATCCATGGCTGAATGGAGTTCTTTTAAAATGGGTCCATCACAACACCTACCATTTATCAAGCGCCTACTCCATGCCTGCCATTTTAAACTGTATCACTACCAGTCTTTGTACGAATCACTGCAAGAGAGGTAAATGTTTTTGTTTGCTCACAGTCACAGAGTTGATCAGCAGCAGAGCAGGAATGTAAACTGAAATGTGTGATTTCCGAGTCAGTGCTCTGTTTTATACTGGACCTGCCTATCATCGCTTTACCGTTCGCGTGCCTGAATGCAAAGTGCTATTAACGTCCTTCTCAAAAGATGGATCCTACACAAGCTTACGCTTATACATGTATATCTAAATGCACATATATTATTTTGGTGGGCATAAATGGTACCATTCTAGACCTATTTTTTTTTCTTTGTTACACTTTGCTTCTTACTTTCAATGATAAATCTTGAAAGTGGGGTCCCTATCAGCATAGTTAAAGAGCGCTTGTTTTTAAGTTTTAATGTTTATTTTATTTTTGAAAGAGAGAGAGAGAGAGAGCATGAGTGGGCAGAGAGAGAGGGAGACACAGAATCTGAAGCAGGCTCCAGGCTCTGACCTGTCAGCACAGAACCTGACGACATGGGGCTCAAACTCATGAACCGTGATATCATGACCTGAGCCGAAGTGGGAAGCTAACCAGACTGAGCCATCCAGGCGGTCCTGCTTTTTAATATATTTTCCATTGTATGGATACTTCAACACTTCAAAATATTTTTAGCTCACATTCTACTATGGATATATTTCAGTTGCCCCAATTATTTTGCTACTATAAACGATGCTATCATAAACTTGCTATCATAAACTTGTATATGTTTTATTTCACAAGTTCATGAATGGATTTCGTGGCTGCATGCCAAGAGGTAGAACTTTGGAGTCAAGGACAGACTTTAATTTTGAGGTCAATGTCAAATCGCTGTCAAGAGAGGTACAAGAGAGCATCTCTTTTCCCACAACTTTGCAGGACATGCATTATCTAACATTTGGTCTTTGCTCATCTGGTAGTTTTAAAAAAAGGGATATTAGAGTTTTGTTTTAATTTCTCCAATTGTCGGTGAGCCTGAACATGTGTTCAGAGGCTTGAGAGCCATTTATATTTCCTTTTCTAAAATGTCTTTTCATAATACTTGCTTTTTTTTTTTTTTGTACTTAAGCTCTTCATCTCTATTCTATTGATGTTTGGGAGGTTTGTTTTATATTAAGAATATTGTCGTTTTGTGGTTGATGGAGACTTTTTCCCCCCTCTCAATTTTTCTTCATCTTAACTTCATAGTTTTTTTCAAGGCAGAATTTAAAAAAACATAATTCTTAGTGCCCAAGTATTCCTTTTGGGGGAATGTTTTCCCTTACATCAAGAACACTGTAGTAATTCTTAATTCTTAATAATTTCACTTTAGGGGCGCCTGGGCGGCTCAGTCAGTTAAGCTTCCGACTTCGGCTCAGGTCATGATGTCATGGTTCTGGTTCGTGAGTTCGAGCCCCGCATCAGGCTCTGTGCTAACAGCTCAGATTCTGTGTCTCCCTCTCTCTCTCCCCCTCCCCCACT
Organism: Proteles cristata cristata; assembly: GCA_017311185.1. Taxonomy (NCBI): domain Eukaryota; kingdom Metazoa; phylum Chordata; class Mammalia; order Carnivora; family Hyaenidae; genus Proteles; species Proteles cristata. The sequence continues at coordinate 452,693 of JAESUZ010003223.1, read as the reverse complement.
TGCTCATGCACTCGCTCTCTTTCTCTCTCTCAAGTATAACAAATAAACATTTTAAAAAGTTTAAACACTTTTATTTTAATATTTTCATTTGATTAATGGGAAATTTAGTGGAAGTAGGGATTTTTTTTCTGACTTCCTTATTCTTTTTGTTATTTGACTGATTTAGTTTTATTTTATTTTATGACTTATAAGATGTCAGGGGGGCTATGTAAGCTATTTTCATCTTTGTCTGGTTCATTTATGTACATGTTAAAGATTTTCCTCAGACTTCCACTTTAGCTCTAGCTCATAGATTCTGGTATGTAGGATTTTCTTATCTTTAATTTTGTACCTACTTGCAATTAATAAGGTTTATTTAAATTCTTTAATATTTTTGGAGGGCTGGGTATTTTTTTTCCCTACTGGCTTTGTAATTACTTTTTTCTTTGAATGTTTATTTATTTTTGAGAGAGAGAAAGAGGGAGACAGAGCATGAGCAGAGGAGGGTCAGAGAGAGAGGGAGACACAGTGTCTGAAACAGGCTCCAGGCTCTGAGCTGTCAGCACAGAGCCTGACACAGGGCTCGAACTCCCAAACCACGAAGTTGGACACTCAACTGACTGAGCCACCCAGCCGCCCCAAACCTGTGGCACTTTTGTGGTCATCCATGGACATGCTTAGAGTGACAAGCACGAATTCACTCAACATACACAGTCCTGGCTGAGGTCGAACAAGGTGACACTTTGCTTTCATACTGTAACCAAGGTATCCCTTTTAGTGCCTTATTTGTGCCACATTATTTGCATTTCAGAGCTGGCTGTTGATGACTTTGCTGTTTAAAATGGCCCCAAACATCGCCTGGGTGGCTTAGTCAGTTAAGCGTCCGACTTTCGCTTAGGTCATGATCTCGCGGTTTGTGGGTTCAAGCCCCGCGTCGGGCTCTGTGCTGACTGCCAACTCAGACCCTGGAGCCTATTTCGGAGTCTGTGTCTTCCTCTCTCTCTGACCCTCCCCTGCTCATGCTGTCTCTCTCTCTCTCTCTCTCTCTCTCTCCTAGAAATAAATAAAAATATTTAAAAAAATAATAATAAAAATAAAATGGCCCCAAACATGGTGCTGAAGTGGTGTCCAGTGTTCCCAAGTTCAAGAAGCCTGTGCTATGCCTTATCGAGAAACCCCGTGAGTTAGATAGGCTTGGCTCTGACATGAGTTACAGTGCTGTCGGCCATGAGTTCAATGTTAATGAATCCATGATATATAACAAATAAGGAGAGTTTTTTTCCCCCCAAATAAGGAGTTTTTAAACAGAAACACAAAAACAAGGTTAAGTAGGGGTTGACTGATGAAAATGGAGTGACCGGAGGTTTGCAGAGCCCTAACCCTGCATTTCTGTTGGGGCCAATGGTTCTGTGCGCACTAATTTGGTGTTCTCAGGACTCTTCAGAATGTAACTACTGCAAAGAACAAGAGCCAACTGTATTGTCCTTTTAGGGTACTGATGTCTCCTGGGCACATCAAAGGCAGAGGGTTTTTGTTTTTTTTTACTCTCTGTGTTTTTTGGTTGTTTGTTTTTGTTTTGGGTGATTTATTAAACTGATAAGAACAGATACTACACTTGATCTTAGCTAAAAGGCCGGGAAGTGATGCTTTGTGTGATTTATGAGAAAAGCTAGGGTATTGCCATATTTGCCATTTTAGGCCTGGCTGGGGCTTATTTGAAGGTCTTATCTTGTCAGGCAGATTACTCTGAGAAGGTGGAAGCTGCCAGGTAGGAGGCTGAGGTTTGGTGAAGAGAGAGCTGAAGAAAATGGGGAGAGAATGAGGAGGCTGAGAAAAAAATCGGTCACAAAGCCCCGCGGGTAAGTCCCAGAGCATGAGTGTTTGCAGTCAGGTAGTGTAGAGTCTGATCTTGATGCGGACTTTCGTTACCTCTGTGACACTGGGTAGGTTACTGCTCTGAGAGTCTGGTCCCTCTTTTGCTAATATTGATCATATGGCCTAATTGTGAGATTATGTATTTAAAGACTATCTATGTAAAGCGTCTGTTACACAGTACAAACTCAGGAGGAAGCGTATTTGGGAAAGCTCAGACAGCTGCATTTCCGATTGCTCCCAGAATCGGTTTATGATCCATGCCCCCAAAAAATCAATCTCAAAGTCACACTTGTTTATTACCCAAAGTGCTATTACCCTGCTTGATCACCCTCCTTGTGGCCAGGCGCGGGAATGAATCGCTCTCAGCTATTTTCTGAAATCAAATCTACTCCGGGCAAATGAAGATTTGCCACCAATAACAATATTACAGAGGACGTGCTGCGGCTTCGAGGGCACAAAGTGATTCGGAGACACTGATTATGTACGGCCTTGCAGGGCTTCTGCTTAGAAGGCGACAGCACATCTCAGGATGCCAAGGCTCTGACGTGTTTATTCTTTAAAAATCCACCTGATGACCTTAGCGTTACACCTGGTTGGTCTCAGCCCAGCCAGTTAGGCTCAGGAGACCATCCATGATGGTGTGAAAATTAGGGGCACAGTCAGGGGGTATTCCTCACTGGGCCCCCGCTCCTGTCTGCTCACCAGCCAAATCCCAGAAGTGTCTGCATCGGGGACCTGACAAGGTGGTGGAGGCATGCCAGGGCTTTCTCTAGAGGGACTTGATTGTCCCAGGCAGGAAATGTTTTGGTCACTCTGTCCTCTGATCAGGAATTAGAGTCACTGAATGGAGAGAAATAAAACAGACAAAAGACGAGAGTTCAGGGGTCTAATAAGAAATCTAAGTAAAGGCTGGGATCCTGCCTCTCCTAGTAGGAGAGTTTGATATGGTCAGGGGTGTGGAGGGACAAGGAAAGAACCCAAATGAACCCTCTGGACCCATCGCTGGCCACACAGTTATGCTTTCTTGTGTTATCTATTATGCTGAACCTCGGTCCGGTTAGCCTCCTTCCTCGCCTCCCAAAAATGATGATAATGCTGCCTCTTCACCTTCCACAAATGCTCCAGCATTACAGGGGGTGCTTTCCACAGTTCATCAGTCAGCGGGACTATAAATGTGTAGAGTGATTCTGTTCTTTCATTCATTCAAAAGAGGAGTTAACTGAAGATCAGAAATACTGAAGAATTTGTCCAAGGTCACCCAGCTGGTGGCGGCAAAACTGGAGGTCAAATCTGAATCTGCAAGGCTGCAGCGAGGTCCTGCAAACACAGGCATTGGCTGCAAATGCCTTAGGAGTCCCTTTTCCCAATGGGCTAAAACAGTGGTCCTCTGCTCTGGCTATATATGGAATCCTGTACCTCAGCAATGATGTCTTTCTGGACAGAGATCCCTTCGGCCTCCTTTTGAAGTCTTCATTGTATTCAGAAGAGTAAACTCCTTCTTTCTTGTACAGAGTATGAATATAGATGCTCTCTGGAAGTTTGGGACAAAATATGAGGAATTCGCTTTTTGCATAGGGGAGGCTATATTGCCCACTCAAAACTCTTGAATCATCATTTGGATTGCAAAAGACACCAAGCCAGTTTAGAAAGGAAAGAAAAAGGCATTATTAGAATGATCTTGGAGTATTTCATGAAATCAAAAGATGGAAGTATCTGAAATTTAGGAAAGTACTGAAGCTCTGGAAAAGCCAGAATAATATATATGTCTTATCTATCTATCATCTATCTGTCTGTCTATCTATCTATCTATCTATCTATCTACCTACCTACCTACCTACCTACCTATGTACTCACCTACCCACCTATCTTTGATTTGTTCAACATTGTGGTGTTATTCCTCTCTCTTCTTATATAAAAGTGGTTCCTAAAGTGTGGTACACAGACCAACAGCATCAACATTACCTGGAAACTTGTTACAAATCCATATTCAGACCCTGCCCCAGAATCAGAAACAAGGTTAGGGGTCAGCAATATGTATTTTTATAAACCCTTATAGTAATTCTGGTGTTCAATAAAGATTGAAGAAGTGCTGCCATGGACCATATCTCTCAGTTTTCTACACGACAGAAAATAGCTGATGACATCATCCATCTTTTACGTGCTATGAGTTCAGCCAGGTTGAAAAGTCTGAGTTGTCATTTGTTCTCAAATTAAAACTTATTTAGAAGGGGCCCCTGGATTGAATTTTGATTATCAACCCACAATTCCTGGAATGTGAACAAGAGTGGAATGGAGGAGTGGATCCAGAAGACAAGTACCATGGTTACTCCAACTGCAACCAGATAAATGCTAGAGAAAAGGGCAACATCCAGGAAAAGGATCCTGGGTGAATGGTCTAATAAGAATAGAAATTGTAGCAGTGGTCATAAGAAGTATTAACAGTCATGGAAATACCTACTAATAATCGATGAATATTGACTATTTGTCAGGCCTAGAGCTTAGCATATTTTCTGTAGATTTTATCTACTTCTCACAACATCTCTGCAAAGTAGGTACTATTGATATTCATATTTTACAGATGAAAAACTGTTTAGAAAACTTGGCTTGAACAGATATACCTGGCAAGCAGGAGAAGAATGTGGGCTATCTGTACGTTAGCCACCACCACGGTATGCTAACTCTAGATTTTGTCCACTCTTAAGGACAACAGGCCTTAGTGAGGGAGGTAGTTTGACACTGGGCAAGGTGATGCTTGAAATCCCATCCATCTCCACAATCCCAGATTGTCTTTGGCCATTTGGCGTTTAACAGTATGACCGGCACATTCCGCACGACAAAGCAAAACAAGAAAGGAGCTGGAGATGCAGTATTCTCACGTGCATGTTTGTTTTTGAGACTCTATAGAGTATTCGCAATTGACTCTGGCTGGGGTCAAGTCCAGCTAGACATCGAGGATTAAAGGCATTTTCAGTACCCCTACCACAGGAGACCACACATGCAGAGCAAGTCCCAGAGACATAACCAGTGAGGCTCTAAATGAGAGACTTCATTTGCAATCAGTACTTTCTTCTTAAAGTCGGCTATCTACATCCCTTTGTGGCTTTATGTATGTGTCCCAACCATGTGAGATCAGGCGTCCTGAATGGATCGGTTTATTAATACTATCATGTGAAAGGAAAGCCATTTCAGGAAAAACTATGGGCTTAAGAGCTTTGTACTTCCTCACTCACCCGGCATATTTGAACAACCTTACTATTATTATTATTTTTTTCAATCAAGTCTTTTTGTTTGCCCTCCTGTGTCTGCTCCCTCCTGGCCTCAGCCCCTTTCCTGATGCTCTAGAAACTTCCAATGTATTTTCTAGAATTCCTCCCTCCCCCAGCCTAGCTCATCAGGACACTCTGACTCTTCCAATGTGGCCCCTTCTGCCAGATGTCCTTGCCCGACGCCAGGCCCCCTACACCCTGCCCTTTGAGCTCCCTTTCTCCTCTGTTTGCCCACCAGTTTCTCCTGTTCAAAATAAATCTGGGTTGAAAGTGTATCTGCCTTTCTTGCCTTCCCCCACTCTTCTTTCCTTTTCTTTCTCACCTTGCAGGCAGCGATAGCTATATATATAGAATCTGATTTTTCTCTTCTTGGAGCAACAGGAAGAACACTCAAGAGCCTTTTATTTACTAAGAACAGAAGAAGGCCGCTATCTTGTCTGGAATGGCCAAGAACAACTGCTCCAATGAGGAGCTTTTCATCACAGTCCCCATAGGGTACCTTGTGATGCTTTAATGGTCAAGACCGAACTTAATTCAAATCCAGCAGGCATTATTAGAAGTCATGTTGGCTAGCATGTCTTTATTGCCCTCATTTTAAATTATGAAGTGTAATAAGGTCACATTTCTGGAAATAGAGCTCAGTAAGATACATTGGTTTAATCTGTAAAAGTAATCTCCCTTCATAGACGATATGTTTCATTCCACTTCAGCTAAAATCCACATCAATAGCAGAAAAATGTAACAGGCTTCAATTAGCCTCAATAATCCTTCCACATGATGATGAACAGGAAAAAAAGAAACTGGTATTTCATATCTTCATCATTTAAGGACTTTGATGATACAAAAGAGATTGGCTCTATTTATTTCCCTGTTGCAGTACATGTCTTCTTGAAAGGTTGTAACACAATAAAATGAATTTTAATAAAACGGAGGTGGGAAAGATTCCTTGGAACTGAGTCAAGAAACTTTCAACTGGGTAGCAGAGAAGATGCAGGAGATCTTTTTGCAAACTGGAGGCTGGAGTTGATCTGTCCTTGGATGAGTTTGGCTTTAAAACATGAGCAAGGCTCCAAGTATCTGGAAGAATCCTTAGCCTTGGGGAGCTGTTGATGGAATATTTCAGTGTTGAAAATCTCACTCGTAAACTGCTCAGGGTCAAACAACTTTCAGTGGAGTATGAAAATAGCTCAGTTTTTTTTTTAAGTCCTACCTAAAAGAGAAGTGTGGAATTTATAGCTCAATGGTCTAGGCAATTCAAGAAGGGGAGGGTCCAAGCAGAAGACCCAGGTTCCAGGAATAATATACATCACAGGTGTATGATCTCAGTCCTCTTTTATCCATCTGTGAAACAGAAAAACACAACTAGGTCACACTGGTAGGTTTTTCTCATTTCAGTGTTCACTCATCAGTACCCATAATGACTGAATCCTGACTATAAACTGTGTAAAGATTCATAGCTTTATTATAGTTGAGAAAATAGTGCCATCTATACTATGTTATTTGATCCTGGCAAGAAGTGTTTGAGGGAGATGTTACAGAAGCCATGTCCATTTTACAGATAAAAACACTGACTTGGAGGTGTCTGGAGGGCTCACTTGGTTAAGCATCCGACTTCGGCTCAGGTCATGGTCTCCCGGTTCGTGAGTTCCAGCCCCGCGTCAGGCTTTGCACTGACAGCTCAGAGCCTGGAGCCTGCTTCTGATTCTGTGTCTCCCTCTCTCTGCTCCTCCCCAGATTATGCTCTCTCTCTGTCTCTCAAAGGATAAATAAACATAACATTTTTTTTTAAAACACTGACTCAGATCAAGGGTGACTTATCTAAGTTGACACTGATAATTGGGGTAGAGAGAAGACTTGAACCCAGTTTTTCTGATGTGCAGTCATTGCTTTCAGTTCAACACACGTGACCCCCAAGCTTTAGACATATAATAAACAAGGTAAGTCCTAGACGTTTAAGTCCAAGCTGCTGGGGAAAAACAGGTAATTCACCTAATGTCCCTTTTGTAAATCAAAAATGTCGACCATTGATGATTTTACATTTGATTCAGCCTAATGCTATGTAAATACTATAACAGAGGTATATTTAAAAAGTACCTTATTCTTTTTTCTTGTATTTCAGGCATTTCTCCTGTTTTCATCCATTTTTTTCTTTACTTGCTGAAGCAGTTGGCTTTGTCGGGGGAGGGGGGGGGGGACTAAGTGTCCTGATCGCTTTAAGTCATGACGGCACACATGTTCGCCATGAATGACGTCTCTAGAATGGCATAAACTTCTCTCTTGCCTGAACCAACACTCAAGTTCACATATGGTCTAGCTTTCCTTTGCTGTACATACAAAGAACCCATGGCTAATAAATAATTTCATGCAGGCTCTGAGGTGATACATTCGCACACCTAGGACACTTAAGGTTTTAAAATGCCAAAGACAGCAATAGTTAGGATGAATAAAGACAGACAGGAGCACTGAATTGCCCACCTAGAGATCATTGGTACCCTCAAGAGCTCTTACTATAGTGTGAATAGGACTGATATCTGACTGTAAAAGGTAACAGTCACGAACAGGCAAAAAGAGTCTGTAGATCAAGCATTGGCTCAAAACCTTGTGGTTGAAAAGAAAAGTCACAGAAACTCTTGTTTCTTGTTCTCCAGTGGGAGAATGGATTAAACTGTGGTCCATCCTGACATCCTAATGCATTTTCAGCACTAGAGAGAAGTGAGCTAGCAAACCATGAAAAGACATGGAGGAAAGTTAAATGCATATCACTACATAAAGAAAGCCAATCTGAAAAGACGATATACTGAATGATTCTGGATATCTGACATTCTGGAAAAGGCAAAACTATGGAGATATAAAAAGATCAGTAGTTCCCAAGGGCTAGAGGGAAGGGAGGGGTGAGTATGTAGAACACAGAGGATTTTTAGGGTACCAAAAAGACTCTGCATAATATTGGCACACCTGGGTGGCTCAGTCGGTTAAGCGTCCGACTTCGGCTCAGGTCATGATCTCATGGTTCGTGGGTTTGAGCCCCGTGTCGGGCTCTGTGCTGACAGCTAGTTCAGAGCCTGGAGCCTGCTTCAGATGCTGTGTCTCCCCCTCTCTCTGACCCTCCCTTGCTTGCGCTGTCTCTCTCTCTCTCAGAAATAAATAAAACATTTTTTAAAAGACTGCATAATATTAAAATGATGGCTGCATTGGTCCAAACCCATAGAATTTACAACATTAAGAGTAAGCCCTAATGTAAACTGTGGACTCTGGATGATCATGATGTATCAGTGTGGGTTTATCAGTCACAACAAATGTACCGCATTGGTGAAGGATGCTGATAATGGAGGGGGCTATGGAGAAAGAGAATATCTAGGAAATCTCTGTGCCTTCTGCCCACTTTTGCTATGAACCTAAAATTGCTCTAAAAATATGAAGGCTATTTACAAAGAAAAAGACAGAGAAGTCTTAAGCTTGAGAAATTAGTAGGGCTCAATGAAACAGATTTTCTCTCTGCTTTTCCTTGAGAGGATAGGAAAGATTATAGCATCTTTGAAGGCACGAAGATAGAAGTTAAAGGTATGCATAAGACAGAGACAGGGAGAGCCTCTTTTCCAGTGGGGAGTCTCCTCCTTTGAAAGAGGAAGAGAGGAATTGATATTGACTCAGAGAAAGAAACAACCACGGGCTATTGTGTAGCCCAGATAGATACTGTTCCCTCACTTGCCCTTTCAAGCCTCCCAAAGCCTAGTGAGCAATATAGAAGTTATTAAATCTTTCACTGAAGCAAGAGGAAGAAGAGGAGAGTTATTAAAAACAAGCAACATTAGTGCCTATAACAAACAATAGCTCAAATCTTTGTGACTTAACAAAGGTTTATTTCTTATACCTCCTCCCCAAAGACATTCCTATTTGGACAGCTGCTCAAGCAGGTCATTTGGGTGAATCTACTTCCATCTTGTCATTTCACTGTTCTCTGGGACCTCAGAGCCATCCAGTGGATCTCCTGCATCAAGGTTACATGCGGTCACGTGAAAGCAGGGATGGCAAACTAAAGCTCACGGGGAAAAGCCTGCCCACAGCCAGTTTTGGTATGGCCTTTGAGCTGAGATGGTGTTCACATTCTTCAGGGGCTTAAAAAAATCAAAAGAAGACTAACAGTTTGTGACGTGTGAAAATTACATACAATTCCATTTCAACGTCCCTAGGTCAAGTTTAATGGGGACACAGACACACTTGTTTGTGTACATATTTTCTATGGCTGATTTTTGCTAAAATGGCAGACTTGACAAATCGTGGTAGAGACTGAATAGTCAGAAAAGCCTACTGATATTTCTTTTTAAAAATTTTTTAATTTTTTTTATTTATTTCTAGGAGAGAGAGAGACAGCGCGAGCAGGGGAGGGTCAGAGAGAGAGGGAGTCACAGACTGAAACAGGCTCCAGGCTCTGAGCTGGCAGTCAGCACAGAGCCCGACGCGGGGCTCGAACCCACGAACCGCGAGATCATGACCTAAGCGAAAGTCGGACGCTTAACCGACTAAGCCACCCAAGGCGCCCCTGATATTTCTTACCTGCCCTTTACCAAAAAAAATTTGCTAAGCCCTGACCTAGAGCATCCAATATTTAACCATCTCAATCCAAAGGGTTATACTTCAGTTCACTCACATTTTATTGGCAAGAACTAACCATATGGCCCCCGTGTCCCCACCACCAGATGCAAAGAGCCTGGGAAACGGAGTTTCTGTCTGGGTAGCATCAACTGTGCCCTTTCACACTGGGGGACACAAATCTTTGCTCTTCAGGTCACCATGACTGAAGCACGCCCTTCTCAGGGTACAGATTGAAATGCCCTTTAGATATTTTTGCTCTCCCAAATCCATTTTCAACTGTGCCACCACAGAAGGGGTGTGTGTGTGTGCGCATGCGTGCATGTGTGGTAGGGGGTTGGAATTCTTCCCTTCTGCCTTTCTCTATATAGCTCCCCCTGCCTGGCTCAAGTTGCCTTTCCCCAAGCTGTCACTCTGGTCCCCTCAGGCCTCTCCCCTCTATTGTGCTGAATGACTCAGTTATGTCTGAGCTCCCGGGGCTAAATTATATACCCAAACTCAGCACCACCAAAGGTCGGCACTTCTAAATAGAATCCCCTGGTCTTAGAAAGACCTGGTCATCAGCATTCATCAAAATATGCTTTCCAGGAATGCGAAGCAGCTCTCCCTATGAGAAAGGTGTGCTGGGTGAACAGTTCCTTCGTGCCCTTAACCTTTAAAGAACTTCAGGTAAAATATCCATATGTTCAACTCAACCATGTAGGGACATGGCATTTTAGGGAATCTTTTGGTGCCCGAGGGTGGCTTACCAGAGACTGAATATTCCTCCGTCACCCACCACCTAAAGCTACCTAAAAATTTAAGCAAAAATACATTACAAGTCCAGCCCACAGCCTCTTGCGTTGTCTTGCCTAAGATCGTCATCCCCCAAACCATTGCTCGATAGATATCCGGAGTTCCCACTATGCTACAAAATTAGCTAAAACAGTGACTGCTCTCAAGGGAATCACAGCCCACTGGCAAGACAGGTTTTTATACATCTATGGATGATAGAAGGTAGACTAAAATCAGGGCTTAAATTGAGATCCAAACAAAGTACTCTGAGCAAACATGGGGGTGGAGTGATTAATTGTGGCAGATGTTAACCAAGAGTAATGATTTTAAGTATCAGGAATAGAAAGCCTTTCTCCATCACGCCTGCAATGCTAATCCCAATTCATTCATCATCAAACCTCACCTTGCCTGGCCATTTATCTTAAACGCAAACCCAGCTTTATTCAGGAAAATCCGTCATATTCATTTATCCTTTGATTGCAGACGTTCAGGAAGGATAGCCGTGGCCGGCTATCTTTCATGCTCATCCACTCACATGGTAAGCCAGCATTTTGCCAGGAGACCTCTTAAATTGAGATGGCTTTTAATTCAATCGAAAACCCAAGCTTGGCAAGGGAGCAGCCTTATAACCCTGTAATAACAGTCTCAGACACACATGCTTTCTTGTCTCTAGTCTGACGTCCTAGGGAAAATAATATTGGGTGCCTTTTCTTTGGACGCATCCTATGAGTAAATCTGAAGATGAAAGATCACTGGCCTAAGTTCTTTCACTTCAAGAAAGAAAGGCCAACTAATAGCCAACTAAGCGATGATGTAAGGCTGGAGGTGATGCAGGAAGAGAATGGCGCAGATCAACATATCATGAAAGAATGGAAAATGGAGAAACAAGATATCCTTGAGGAGCCAACTCAATTCTCAGTCCTCTACGAAAGTAGGAAACATTGCTCCTTCCTGTCCGGGCAAACTTTTCTGTTCATGATACCAGATCCTCGCATTTCCCTCGTGACTTAATTGTTTCTCTCTACCAACCTCACTGTTAAAGGTACAGGTATTCTCCATTGTGGAGAAGGAAAACATCAACCTTAACAGCCTCCTCTGGTTACTTTTCCTTTCCTTTCTCCACCCAACATCTCAAGGTAAGCCTACCATGGTGCCCCCCCACCCCCCACTGGGGCTGCTATCTCACTATCAAAACAAGTGTCTTCTCTCAGTCACCAGTTTCCCTAAATAGTCCTGTCTTACTGTTGTTTATGGATAATACTACTCAGCGTTAACATGTATTTCCTTCTCTTGTGCAAATGTGTTGGCTCTTTGTGATTTGGATGTGGTTTCAGCTAGAAACCAGCTGGAATCCAAGAGCTGGCAAACTACAGTCCTTCGGCAAAGCTGGCCCCCCACCTGTTTTTGTAAATAAAGTTTTATTGGAACACAACTGTACCCATTCATTTCTGTATTGTGTTTGTTTGTTTGTTTGTTTGTTTTGTATTCCGCTTTTGTGCTACAACAAGCAAAGTTGCTCAGCTGTACAGAGACCACATGTCCTCAGGAGCTTAAAACATTTACTATCTAGCACTTTTACAGATAAAGCTTGCCAATCTCGGAGTTAAATTTTCTCGTAATTAATATTAAAGGCTCTGCATGGTCTTGGTTTCTCTTTACCTTTGATAAATTGACGCCAGACTTCAGGGAAGCCACATGTCGTCCCAGGAAGAATCCTTGGTTCAAAAGTTGAGAGAATCCTGATACAAAGTAGAACATTCATACTTGAATTAGGGCAACGACTGCACCCCTAAAAATCCAATTATGGAAAAAGATGACTAAAGTCACACACTCTTTGCTTCCTCAAGAATTGTTTTCCTTCCTTTCTGGTAACAACCCTAAATTCTTGTTGTAAGCTCGAGACTGTGCTTAGACATGATTGACTCAAAAAGCTGCTACTCTTTCCTTGACCAGAGGACTGTTCTGGTAAAGGTAGGGTGCTTCATGGAAAAGAATCTTGAACACAAATGCTCACAGTTAATGTTACATGCGTAACGCTGAAGTAATGATTAACACCACTAAAAATACATATTAAGAGTATTTGTGGGTGCCTGGGTGGCTCAATCGGTTAAACGTCCATTCTTCACTTCACTCAGATCATGATCTCACAGTCATAAGATCGAGCCGTTCGTCAGCTCCGGACTGAGCATGGAGCCCAATCAGGATGTTTCTCTCTCTCTCTCTCTCTCTCTCTGCCTTTCCCCTACTCACTTGTGCATGCACACACATCCTCCCTCTCAAAAAAAAATTAATTAAAAAGCTTTTAAAGTATTTGTCTCTGGGGCACCTGGTAGCTCAATTGGTTAGATGTCCAACATCAGCTCAGGTCATGATCTTGCAGTTCACAGGTTTGATCTCTGAGTCAGGCTCTGTGCTGACAGCTCAGAGCCTGGAGCCTGCTTTGGATTCTGTGTCTCCCTCTCTCTCTCTCTCCTTCCCTTGCTCACACTCTGTCTCTCTGTCTTTCTCTCTCTCTTTCTCAAAAACAAACATTTAAAAATTTAAAAAAAAACATTTTTGGGCAAATCATTTCAATTCTCAGTTTCTCTATGTTAATAATGGAAAAAAGAATTTCTTCTCACCTACCGTCCCAGAAACTCAAAGAAAACATTTTGAAAATGCTAAAGACACACTTCACAAGACACTAGATTATAGCCCAAGCATTATGCAATAGAAGTGTAATTTAAAAATTCCATGTAGCCACCGAAAGCAAGAAAATGAAAGAGAGGAACATAATAACAGCATCTTTCATTTAAGCCAATATACCTAATGTAGGATCATTTCCACATGTAATCAACATGAAAAGGATTAGTGGTTTATTTTACATCCTTGTTTTCATATCAAATCTTCAAATGTAGAGTACTGCCTGATGCTTATGGTACATTTCTCTCTGGACTAGCCACATTTCGGGCTCTCAGTAGCCACACCAACCAGTGGTGACTGGACGGTGAAGCTCTAGACTATGTCCCCAGCTGGTAAGGCACTTTCCAGGCCACACCCAAGAGCCATCTACTCCCCTGTGAGCCTTAGAACATGTTCTACCAAGAAGCAAAACCAACCACAAATTAGAGACCAAATTCCTCAAGGAGTGCGGTTATTGCTTCCCTGGATCCTATGATGGTCATAATACTATTATTACTAGGGTTGCCTGGGTGTCTGACCTCAGTTCAGGTCATGATCTCATGGTTCAAGAGTTCGAGCCCCACGTCAGGCTCTGTGCTGACAGCTCAGAGCCTGGAGCTGCTTCATAGTCTGTGTCTCCCTCTCTCTTTTCTCCTCCCCCCACCCCTGCACTCCCCCATCTCTCTCCCTCTTTCTCTCAAAAATAACTATTAAATAAATAATACTAACATGTATTGAATATTATGTCCCAAACACTATGCTAAGTGCTGCACAAGATTATTTCATTTATTACCCACCAGAAACCTGTGAGAAAATCATTCAACTGCCATTTTAAAGGTAAGTAAACTAAGGATTAAAAAAAAAAAATTATGCAATTTACCCAAGGTCTCAGAGCTTTTGAGCTGTGCAGGCAAGATTCACACTAAGACGAATATTTCCAGGGCCAGCTTTATTAACCATAAACTACAGTGCTCATCTCCATATCTTTTGCTTTAATTTTTTTTTTTCTGACACCATTGCTCCCTCCTAAGCACTAACTGCTGTCTCCTGCTCTGACCTGCAGCTGCTATTACTAAATATGGAGATGGAGGAAGGGAGGGCTTTCTGATGCTCTTGTTCCCAGCCTTGGAAGGTACGGTGGGGGGTTAAACCATCCAGTCTTGAACCCCAATCTCTCCCCCAAAACAAACACAGTCTTAAGATCTCAGCTTTCCATTGCCTTCTGGGAAAAGGCATCGAAACTCCTCTCTAAAGCAGGGCCATTCATAAATCTAATACCATTTGCAGATACAATTCTTACTGAACAGCTCTTGTTAACCCTACTTCCTAAGATAAAACAAACACAATTCAGCATTCTTACATGACAAGGCAAATCCCTTGCCTTTCCAGGGCTCTCTTGTTCTTTTTGTTCAATCTTGTTCAGAAGACTATGCCTATCCCTCACCTTGATAAATATTGCTAGAAGTGGTTAGAGGAACGAGCATCTCCAAACTCCCTTGTCATCAAAGTTCTCAGTCCATTTGCAAAACGAAATAAAACCAACCAACCAACCAACAAAAAAACGCAAAAAACTCAAAAACACCTAACTGATTGCATTTGGTCTTAAATACATTCTTTAGCCAAAAAAAAAGTTTCCCTTTCTTGGGCTTGGATTTTGAGAGCAGTATTTCATGCTTTTCTTAAAATCATGCTTTTCTTAAAATCTGTGTCCTTTTAAATGACACATTCAAATTTAAAATGCATTCCTCTTAGATGAGGTTCAAATGATGCAGAGTCGTAGAGAGAACACCCTGAAGGATTTTCACTCTTGTTCTTTTTTCAAGAGACATTTCTGCCAGCAGTTTGGGCCATCTTCTTTCAGTCTCATTTCTGTGCATGAATATGTACCTGTACCTTTCTATATTATGCCTTTAAAAGGCACAGTGGGGATCATTCTGTGTGTATTGTTCTATAGTTTGCTGTGTTCATCTGAAAGTCTGTCATTGTAATTTTTCCATATCAATGTGGTTTTTTTCATCTGAGAGAGAGAGAGAGAGAGAGGGCAGGGGAGGGGCAGAGGGAGAGGGAGAGAAAGAATCCCAAGCAGGCTCCACACTCAGCACAGAGTCTGTTGCCGGGCTTGACCTCATGACCATGAGACCATGACCTGAGCCAAAATCAAGAGTCAGATGTTTAACCAACAGAGCCATCCTGGTGCCCCTCCATATTGATACATTTTTGACAGCCGTATAATATTTTATAATAAAGATATAGCACCCTTTACTGCCAGGATCTCCTATCGATGGCATTTAGTTGTCTATTTTATGCTATTTCCAACAATTCTGTAATAAGTATTATTATACTGAAAGATCTGTTTAGCACAAGCACCCCGTTTATTTTCAATTTTAATAGATAATAACAAATTGCCTTCCAAAGGGTTTCATCGGGGCGTTGTTTGAGTCACAGCATAGGGGAGAATCGGAATCCTTCGATCGTTACCTTTCTTTGACTTTATCAAATTGAAATATGTTTGTCATCCTGACAAAAATTCTTTTTGTAGTCTTCAGAAAATTTGTAATGAGGATCTTCACTCTGGATATAATTTCCAGAGCATGGAAAATGCAGCCAGACTCTCTTGGTTTTATACCATGGCTCTGCCACTTTCTCAGCTACATGATCATGGGCAAGTTGCTTTACCCTTCTGAGAAATGGTAATGATAATGGTATCTGACTCCTAGAGTTGTTATGAGGATAAAATAATGGATTAACCTACATAAAACACTTAGAGCAGCACCTTGCAAATTATAATGATAAATATTTGCCTTATTTGGAGGATTTGGTAAAGACTCTATTTTAGACAATAAGGGCATTTTATTCAAATAAAATGTTATGAAAGTATGTTGTAATGAGGACGGATGAAGAATTTTATCAGCTGTTCATGTTGGCATCTTTTAAGGTGACTATATATATATGTATATATATATATATTCATATTCTATTTTAAGCAGCCTTTGTGGTGAATTACAATAGTGGGTTGCCCAATGGTAAATGAGATAAACCATTTTGACATTCTACTATCAAACCGTTGGATTTGATTTGCTAACTTACTACTTAGACTGTTTACATCTATGTATGTGAGACCGGCCAACATTTTTTTTCCATGTACTATCTTTGAAGATTGAGTTGAGAAATTTCCTATCTTTTGTTATGCTGTAGAATAAATTAAATGACCCAAATCCTTGAAGGCTTGGTAGAATTCGCGTATAAAATGCTTGGGCCAAGAGTTTTAGTGGCAATCTTTGAATACCCTGTTAGTTTCTTGTATGGTTATTAGTATATTCAGGGTTTGTAGTTTCCCAAGAAATCATCCATGTTATCTGATATTCAAATTTGTTGGCAGAAAAATGGTACAAAATACCCTTATAATTTAAAAGACTTCTCTATAACAATCAACCTGTTACTTTTCTTGCCTTCAATATTACTTACTTTCTTCTCTTCCTCATCTTCCTTGTCTTCTTCGTCTTCTTCATCCTCATCCTTCTTATTCTCCTTCCTCCCCTCCCTCTTCCTCCCCTCCCCCTTCCTCTCCTCCTTTTCCTCTTCTCCTTCTCCTCCTCCTCCTCCTCCTCCTCCTCCTCCTCCTCCTCCTCCTCCTCCTTTCTTCTTCTTCTTCTTCTTCTTCTTCTTCTTCTTCTTCTTCTTCTTCTTCTTCTTCTTCCTCTTCTTCCTCTCCTTCCTCTCCTTCTCTGAGTCAGAACTGCCAAGCATCTACATCATTAGTCTCCATAAAAAATGGACTCTGGTTTTAAGATCAGCTCTAACTTGTATTTTAGGCAGCTGCTTTCTATATCATTAATTCTCTCTGCTACCCGTACAGTTTCTTCCTTCTACTATATTATTTGGTTCATCATTTTGTAATGCAGACAGGGAGACATACATAGGCAGGAAAACATTATAGACACCACAACTGGGGTCTTTACTTAGCACAATGAAGACACAAAATAGGAAGAGGTTGATTCTATAAATAGGGATAGGGTAAGTTTAAAGCTTCATGACTGAATGATAAGTAAGGGCTGGGAAAAGCTTCCCAGCTATTTATACTCATAAATGGTTATTCACAAGTAGATGTTTACCAAAAAACTGCAACATATATACATACGAAACTTGTTATAGTAATTGCCTCTGAGACAGGCAAGTTAGAGCTTTGGGTATGTACCCCTTCATGCTGTTTAATTTCATTTTACTATATGCGTTTACCATCTATTCAATAAGTGAGTTTAACATGAACTAAAATAAAGGTCTGTTGAATAGAAAATCTCCCAGAACTGGAAGGAGTCTCAGAGGTTTAAACTAGTTTAAACTTCCTCCTTAATTTAAATGTATTTTCTGGGAAGGCACTCTCAGGGGTTCCTGAGTTCGAGTCTGATATCTCTGGAGGAAGCCAGACAGCACGGCTACTTGAAACCTGCAGCCTGGCCCGCTAATGTGCTAGAAGCTGCACTCAGCAACCTGGGACTCTGGGACTCCGTAAAGCTGGAGAGGAAGGTTGTCATTGGATCCGGCCATAAGAGTGACAGAGGAGGGAATGAGAGGTTTCCTGTCTGAGGAAGGTTTTTGCTTTTGTTTCAAGATCCCTTATCTCTGTCAGGTTGTGTCTGCCTCCACTCACCTAACAGCTCGCCTGGCTCTGGTTTTCTGCTTCTGAATCGGCTCCAGCCCCCAGACAGTGTCCCTGTCTGCCCTGCCTGTGACCTGCAACATCTCTTTATTTCCCAGGCACTACACCTCTGTCCCCAAGTTCAGCCACTTTACTGCTTCAACCACCAGGGAACAGGAGGTCATTGTAAATGCGGGTCGTAAATAACCATGAGGTCAAAATGGGTGTTGAAAGTTGAGTCGAACGGACGTAGAAAGTGGAATTAGCTAGATGGATGGAGTCAATAAGTGAATATTTATCTGGACGGGGTGGAAGAGCACACTTATGTAGGACGGGGAAGGAAAGGGGGAGTGGGACAGATGGTTATATTTGGAAAAGGAAATCACCAAATTCAAGATCTCGGAGAGCAGAGGTATGAAGGGCGGGGAGGGAGGAGAAATAAACCCGCATTGACTGAGTTCCTTCTGTGTTCCAGAAGCTCTTCAGACAGCATCTCACCTAATTCTCTCAACTTTCCCACAGTTCACAGAGGAGGGCTCTGGAAGCTCATGAGAACTAAACACGGCCAAGGGCACACAACTGATAAGGGGAGAGACAGGGCCTGATTGGGTAGATAATGAGAGGTAGACTGTGGGCCACGGGTGGTGTTGGAGGGAGAGAAGCTTGATGTTCCCCGTCAGTTTGGAGGAAGTAAGAAGTAAGGTACTAGTTGTGGAGAAAGCAGGAGCCTGCACATACCCCATCCGTCTTGAAGATTATATTTAGCCTTCAAGATTACATTCCAGAATAGATCTTGAATCTTCATAGTCTTCAACTCTGCCACCATCACCTCAGCCCAAGTTGGCATTCTAGAATAAATGACCACTTCTCTTCCCATAGGCTGCCATCCTAAGTTGCTACTGGTTTTTGTTTCCTCGGATCCATTTTCACAGATCAGATGGAGTAATGTTCCTAGCATGATGATCTGATCAAGTCCTTCCGTACCTTTCCAATAGATTCCCATTCGTTACCCTCAACACGAGTTACAGGGCATTGCATGATCCATCTCTTGTAAACCCCCAAAGGTTCAGCTAAGCCACCTTTCCCTTTGTTTATGTGCTCTAGTCATCCTGGCCTTTTCTCTGTTTCTCAAACTCGATAAGTTTCTTCTGGTCTTAGGATTTTGAACATCTTCCATTCTCCGCTTAACAATTGTTTCTTGATTTACCTTCTTTTTGTGGCTTAACTTTCCTTTTCAGTCTTTAGGTTCTCAGATCCAACAGAACCCGCATAGGGCTATCCTTCTTACCTGTGCTGTGTCAGCTGGGTTTTGGATTGATCCCCTTATTACACAGTGAATTGGTGGGATGATTTATTTAAACTCATGTCTGCCACTAGATGGAAAGCTCTGTGAGAGCAGGGACTGTTTTCTTGTTTACCCAGCTTGTAGTTGACCCTCCTTTTGAGTGAACGAATGAATGAATGAAGTAAAATTGTAAATGAATGAAGATGTGTGTCATTAAAACAAATCACAAGCTGGTCTTATAATAATTAACAAAGCGCATGTGTGAAGGACGACGCGGTCCCTTGCAAAATTCCCTTTCTGTCACTCACCTCTCTGCTCATTTGGAATCCCAGTAAGGCCACTCTAACACAGCGTCCTCATTTCTCCCTGCAAGGCTCCAGGAGCTATGGCCCCCGGGACCATGTCACCATTTCACAGACCCAACGGTGATGTTGCCTGGCTCAGCAAGGGGGCACCAGGCTCGGCCGGAGGGATCTGGGTTTTTTCCATGTCGTGAGTCAATCTGGGCAGACAAATCCTGCTGAAAGGAGTCATAAATTGGGGACTGTGAATTTCTCCTGCTGAGAGGCACTAACAGTTTATAAGGGAGGAAAAATTGATAAACCCCTGGGTATCATTTTTTTTGCTTTCATTTCACTCTGGGGCCAGCTGTGAAAGGGAAATGACTGTAAACAGCCTATTAGGAAAACGGCTTTAGTGAAAATGTCGCAAAGGAAAGTCATAAGCCATTGTTACGTCAGCCAGGGCTTGCTACCTCGTTTTAAGAGGCCAAAGATGTGGACTGAAGCCCCGAGGTGCACCCGTTTTGCCAAAAATAAAACAAAATAATTCCAAAGCCCATTCTGCGAGCGAGATGGGTCCTCGCGGCCCCGTAATGTGGCAACGTGTCTGGGCCTCCCATGGCGTCTCTGGGATGGGGCTCTAAACCACTAACGCTTAGTGTCCTATAGTCTCACATCTTCCTACTGAACATTGATTATGGGCAAAGCACACAGGGAGAAGACGCTGCACCCACAGCTACGTGAGATTAAAACACACACACACACACACACACACACACATTACAGGAGCGCCTGGGTGGTTCAGTCGGATAAGCGCCAGACTCTGGATCTCAGCTCAAGTCTTGAGCTCAGGGTGGTGAGTTCGAGCCCTGGCCCAAGTCGGGCTCCTTGCTGGGCGCAAAGCCTACTTAGAAGACATTACATGATAGTAGCAAGCCAGACGTCCAACCGAGTCCTTTAGAGAAGCAGGGGAGAGAAAGCTCGCTCTGGCCTGGGTTGCGAAGCGGAGAAAGTGTGCAGATCGCAGCTTCTGAGCTGGATCTTGAAAGACAGGAGGCAAGGAGGTGAAGGGTGATTCTGCAGGGACGAGGCAGCAGCAAGAGAGGCTTGAGGGAGAAAACTCCCTCCTGGGGCTGGATGTCCTGGTAAGGTCAGCTCGCCAGTGACTGTAATTGTAAATCAGACCTAAAGGTTTAACAAATTCGAATTTGGACGTCAGCTGGACTGCAACTGGAGTCATATTCTTCTTCAGTTGGGGTCCGCAGAGGACATGGCGGCCTTGGAGAACAGATTTATGGTCACTATAAAGCAGCGGGTGGGTGCCTCGGTGCTGTGAGGCGCTGGCTTCCCCAATTGGCAGTGTCCCTTGGCTGTCCCTCCTTCTAGGTGGATAAAATAAAGCTCCTCTTGCTGCCTGGCCCCAGGTCTGGCTTCTCAGAAGGCTTTCCAAGCCCAAGGCCCCAGGGGGGACCCCGGAGACCACTGGAGACCTCTGTGAGGCCAGTGTGAGCCCTTTGGCTGCGTTTCAGACCCAACACCTCGGGTCCCAGCGAGCCTGGCATGACCTTATGGAGGGTTTGTTTATTAGCTGTTCTGTTAAAGTTCCATTCATTTATTTAAATAAACAACTCCATCTAACTCGGGGCTCTCCTCCGGCAGCCTTAAATCAAAGGAAGCTTCTGTTATACTTTATTACTTTACTTTGTGAATGTGAATTGAAAGAAGGGGCAGCCAAGACCAAACGGCTTTATGGTTCAACTGCGGCCACGTAGCAAGTTCAGCCACAGCCCGAGTCTGCACCCCAAATCTTGCTGGTGCTTTCATTCTGCGGATCACAGCTCGGTGCTAACAGGCAGTCTCTTCGCGTCTCTGACCTTCGGTTTCCTCTTTAGGCAAAATCTGAAATGCCGTGGCTCTGTGATGACTGCGTATCACGGCGCAGCAGGTGGTCTGAAGCTGGATGTAAAACAGCGAGCCAGCAGTCGCCACTTGGCTTACAAGCCAGGGGGTGTTATCTACAGGGTTGTAGGAAGACACAGCATCCCATGAAGGTAGTTCCAACCCCAAATCAGTTAGTTTCTTATCATTATATAGACTGGGATGGAGGGAAAGATGTCAGATTTGTCAGGATGTCAGAGGAGGTAAAACAGACAGTGTATGTTTTATTTGTTTATTTATTTTTTAATGTTTTTATTTATTTTCAAGAGAGAGAGAGTGTGTGTAAGCTGGGGAGGGCAGAGAGAGAGAGAGAGGTAGACACAGAATCCGAAGCAGGCTCCAGACTCTCAGCTGTCAGCGCAGAGCCAGATGTGGGGCTCAAACCCACAAACTGTAAGATCATGACCTGAGCCGAAGTCGAAAGCCTAACCGACTGAGCCACCCAGGTGTCCTTAAAGTACATTTTAAAATTCTTATTAATTGAATACTTAAAGCAATATATATTCCTATATAAAAATAATACACAGAGAAAAATTGAAAGGCACAGAAAGTACAAAAGAAAACAAATCGCTCATAATTCCACACACAGAGATAATCATTATTTGCAATTTAGTGGGTGCCACGAATAGTGGTTTATGGCACAGTTATTTGGTTATACACTCACGGACACACACACATCCATAAGTTTTTCTCACTACTTGCAAATACCTTTTAATGACCCTACAGTTTTTATTGACTGTATTATTTATTTTAAAATGGTTTGGTTGTTTCTGTTTTTTGTGTTAGCAAATAATGAATTAATATCCTTATAGGTAAATCCCATGTCCAACTATTTCAAAAATATAAATTATTAGAAGCAAAATTTCTAGTTAAAAATGGTCATTTTTCAAGGTTTGATATATATTGCCAAAATATTTTTCAAAAGATGGACCAGTTTATGCCCCTAGAAATGCTATAAGATACATGGTTTCCTCTAACTTTGTCAACATTGGGAAATGTATGTATTTTCAATCATCGGTCAAAACTGTTTAGATGTTGAGTTATATAAGATTTTAAAATATATTTATTGGCCATATGTAATTCTTCTTTGCTAAATTGTCTATTCATGTTCTTTTCACTTTTCATTTTAAATGTTTGATCATATTTTATTGATTTTTTAGAGCTCTTTATATATTAGGAGTCTAATCTTTTTTTATTGTCATTGCATGTTTTTTTCCCAATTTCATCTGTTTATAGTGTTTTATAACTTATGTTTTTTAATGGTCACATTGTATCACTTATTTTTTCAATTATGTCTTTACTTGTATGAATATATAAAGATTATCTTTTGTTTAAAGTTATATAGAGATTATTTTGTGATTTTTTAGGTTGCTTTTTAAATACTTTTACCTATTATTCACTTAGATTTTATTTTGATATAGGGCAACAATTCTTTCAGTGATAAGCTACCATCTGGTGAATTATATCATGCATCTATTGACTTAAAATGTCTCTTTTAGCATAAACCAAATATTCGGATTAGATTCTAGTCTTTATTTTGCAGCCTATTGATTTCATTTTTACACTTTATATTTTGCTTCAACTTGTAGGACCTTATACTTCAAGGGAGAGTTTAATCATTTATATTTAACACACTGAGTATTATTTTTATTTTATTTCTATAATCTTCTTTTACACTATTTTAATGCCTTCTTATTTTCCCTTTCCTTTTAAAATTTTGTTGTATGGGCTATTATTGTTTTTCATAAATAGCTTTTCCTCTAGTGATTTAGAAGAGATATGTTCTCTCTTGCTTATCATTTTTTTTATAGTTTTTATTTATTTTTGAGACAGAGGGAGACAGAGCATGAGTGGGGGAGGGTCAGAGAGAGAGGGAGACACAGAATCCAAAGCAGGCTCCAGGCTCTGAGCTGTCAGCACAGAGTCCAATGTGGGGCTCGAGCCCATGGACCGTGAGATCAAGACCTGAGCCGAAGTCGGACGATTAGCTGACTGAGCCACCCAGGTGCCCCCTCTCTTGCTTATCATTGAGAATTCAACTTAATTGGCAATAATGAGAACATCATTTGTGAGTCTTCTTCATGTAAAATAAAGAAATTAGTGAAGTCGTATGGTAATTTTCTTTCTATGACTGGCTCCTTCCACCTAACATAATACTCTTTAGTTCCATCCAAATCTTGCAAATGGCAAGATTTCATTATTTTTGATGGCTGAATAATATTTCATTGTGTACGTGTATGTATATATAATATATATGTATATGATATGCATAATATATAATAGTATATGTATATAGTATATATACCACATCTTCTGTATCCATTCATCTATCAGTGGACACTTGGGCTGCTTCCATGGTTTGGCTATTGTAGATAATTCTGCTGTAAACATAGGGGTACATGTATCCTTTTGAATGAGTATTTTTGTATTCTTTGGGTAAATACCCAGTGGCGGAATTACTGGATCATCAGGTAATTTTACTTTTAATTTTTTAAAGAACCTCTATGCTCTATCCCACAGTGGCTTCACCAGTTAAGAAACAAAACAAATGAACAAAGGGACAAAAATAGAAGGTGGGGAGACAAACCAAGAAACAGACTCTCACCTATAGAGAACAAACTGATGGTCACCAGAGGGGAGGGGGGGGAGGGGATGGGGGAAACATATGAAGGGGACTAAGAGTATACTCAGTGTCATGAACAATGTGTAATACATAGGATTTTTGAATCACTATTTTGTGTACCTGAAACTAACTCCTTTGGAATTAAAATTTAAAAAAAAATAAAGAAATTAGCGCTCATTTGATTTGATACTTTCTTTTGCCATCTCCTCCTGGGTTTGGGTTGATAGAATATGGCAGTGATCAAAGAATTGACCATGTCTATGCCTAAGTTGCCTCATCTCTAACATGGGCATAATAGAAGCATCATAGTTACTGTGGAGATCAAATGAGATAATGCATACAAAACATTTAGAACAGTACTTGGTACATGGTAAGTCCTCAGGAGCATTGTAATGATAAATAGGATCTAATACATCTTTTGAAAATTTCAGATTATTATCATCACATTGCACCAAACTTTTCATTTAATAATTACTTTTACTGCCTTAGTTTGGACAAATTTAGACTTTAGTTTCTACTTTACTAGTTTCAGAGCTTACAGTGTCTGCCCTGTCAGACAGTATTTCCATATGTGCAAACTCTATTTTGATTCATCTCCCAGTTGATTGGAATATTTCAAGTAATTTTAGATTACATACATGCATTATAGTTGTATTAAGTTTGCAAGAACCAGGAAAAGAAATTAAGGCTTTTACAATATTGGAGTTTATTTTTTCTCTTTGGTCTAGAAGTGCTCTGGAAGTTTAGATTCACAAGGTCTTTGGGAACCCCAGCTCCACCTGCCATATCATTGGGTCCGTTCCCAAAAATCAAAATGGCGGTGCCAAGACCATCCATCTAGTGTTCATTGCATCCAGCAAGGAAGAGGAAAGCCCAAAGATGAGCATGGACCCTCCTTCTAAGGAAACTGCCCAGAAATTGCATCTACCATGTTGGCTTACATCCCACTGGCCAGAATTTAATTAATGGATCCAGTGCAAGGAAGGCTGTGAAACAGAGCTTTCATTCCAAGTCACCATGTGCTCGGCTAAACATTTATTTCTGAAAGAAAAGAGAAAAAATATTGAGATCAACTAGCTGGCTCTTCCAAGTCTGCCTTCTGGTCACAATATCCATGTGCTGTTTTTCCCACACATAGGACATTCTCCTCTCCCACAGGAACATAGTCCCAAGTCTTGCCCAGTTAGCACATCTCACCTGACTCCTACGATTCCTAAGTGATATACAGCCCTTTCCAGCAGGTCTGGCACGGTTCCCCATGGGTCAGTAATTTACAACATCAACCACAGGTGTTCTGTCTCTCCCATACCTAATCGACATCAATGAAGAAGCAATGTGAAAATTAAAATAAAATCAAAATATATTTTTAGAGGAGCAACTGTCACTAGTCAGTGATTACTGTGTCTTTCCAATTGCCTCCCCATCCTTGGTTGGATCTATGACAATGATCCAGGTTAGTAAGCAAGAGTCATAAAGATCCTTCTTCTTGGTGGTGAGTGGGTTGCTTGGGGTCCCATCTCACAGACTCAGCCTCTGCTTCTTGCGCATTGTCCTCTGTGGTCACACCCACAATGCGTTCTGGGAAGGTCTTTTCTTGTTATTGAGGGTCAGAAGTTGCTTTGAGGTTGAGCCACATTTGTAGCCAAGCTATTGATTTCTCTGGATACAATTCTTTCCACATTTTAGTAGGTGTTGTCTACTTGCTCCCCATCAGTTCCATCTTCAAGAAACCACTGCCAGAGATCTTGTCCCAATACAATCATTCCCCCAGGTCTGTTACCTACCGGCCTCTGTGCTCCACCCAGCCCTTCTCTGAAGTTAAGGATGATGACCTTGAAGTTGTTTGAGGCAACAGGCTTCAGTGGCAATTCTGGGTCACCTGCCCCTGATCACCAGGCTGGGACCTGTCATCTGGTAAAGAGCCCTTAAGAGAAGGTACTTCAAAAGGGATTTGCGACCAGAGTTGTATCTCTTACGAACTCCAGATCCTCAGGTCACTACTTAAAACTTCTTCCGTTTTGGTCTCTAGTGGAAATTGTTTTGTTTTGTTTTGTTTTGTTTTGTGTCCCACAAGACTCCGTGTTTCCAAACTCTCAGTCAGTGTAGACTGAAGAACACAGGGAGAAAACATGTCTCCTAGAAGAGCCGTGTTCCCCTCCCTCGGGCTCACAGCCTGGTAAGCTGTGGGTCAAAGTTCGTCTCCATCATGGGATATTGCTGAGAATGGCAAGAAGCGGCCAACACATCTTGACTGTTTCCTACCATGTCTTCCGATTCTTCCTCCATCCCTGTAACGCAATATTCCTCTTCCTTTATTTTCACCCTGTCTGAATAATGTCCGGGTCTCAAATTTGTCCCCTTTCCACAGCATCTTCCCTCCGATCTAAACCTGAGTGGTCAGTGACCAGTTCAGAGGTTGAACAGCCACACTGGGCTTGGTTGGGCTTTGGACTCTGAAATCCTGGCAGGGTCCGCTCTCTCTCTAGAACTTTGCTTTTCTGCCTCTTGCCAACTGCTGTGTGTGAGTGGTGGCCACTGCCCGGTGCAATAAGGAGCCGTTCTTTGAGGAGAATCCTCTATCCTGCCTCTGTTGCCTTTGCTGGGTGCTGCCTTCATGCCAGGTGTTTTGGCCACCCGGCCAACTGAATTCCACATGTCTTCTTCCTAGGTGCAGCCACTGAGCCTGTGGGGGACCTGGGTGACAGGAGAGACTGGCTCTGAACCACACAAAAGCTCTGCAATTCTGCTCATCGAAGGTGGCCCAAAGGAGTCCTCTAAACAAAGCATGCAAAGTGCTTTGTACTTTTCAGTGTCCCCTCACCTCCAGCCTCTCCATCCCAGAAGCAACAGAAATTATAAGGGGGTAACAGGGTTTGTCTATAGATTTCTTATGAGGCCCCAACTGCCTTGTGAGGAAGATACACTACGATTCTGGCCAGGCTCTCCCTCCATTATATCTAGTTTATATTCTCACATTTAAATAGTGCCCTCCCCTTGACTGCGATGCTTAGAAGGCCTGCTTTTCTGCTTCAAGGTTTCCTTATTCAGTTCCTTCAGAGCCACAGTGGTGGGAAGGAGAAGGAAGCTGGTCCTCAAGGTGGCATTGTTATTTCCAAGTTCCCAGCCTGAAGGCAGGAAACGTGCACTCCTCCCTTCCTGTAAAACAAGAAGCACAGGTTATTCCGGAAGGAATCCACAACACCCTGGGGTCGGGCCTGAACTGCTTTCCAAGAACTCTGTGTGGAGAGTGGCATTAATGAGACCCATGAACTAGTAGCTGGGTAGGGGTTTGTTCTCATGGCAACCAAAAAGGAGTTCTTCAAGAATAAAGAGTCAGTATGTGATCCAGACTGAAGAGCAGATTAACAGAATCTGGGAACACCACACCGCCATCTTTTTTTTTAATGTTTATGTATTTTTGAAAGAGAAAAACAGAGCGTGAGTGGGGGCGGGGGGGTGGTGGAAGCAGAGAAAGAGGGAGACACAGAATCCCAAGCAGGCTTCAGGCTCTGAGCTGTCAGCATAGAGCCTGTCGCAGGGCTTGAACCCACAAACTGCTAGATCATGACCTGAGCCCAGGTTGGACATTTAATGGACTGAGCGACCCAGGCGCCTCACCACGCTGCCATCTTGATACCTCCATCATCTTTACATGGTGGCCATTCTGTGAAGTGGACTGTGGGCAACACACATGCCATCAGAGCAGTGGATTCTCTTTCTTTATGATCGGCTTGGAATGCAGAATTAGAGGAAACTTTGCACCAAAAAATCTCCTGCATTTCACTTAATTCTTCCTTTATATGAACCTCTCCTTTCACAGTTTGGGTTAGTGCCTTTGTCCATTTGGAAAATATTTTGTGATCACATGTTTCTTCTTTTTTTAATGTTTATTTATCATTGAGAGAGAGAGAGAAAGACAGAACGTGAGTGGAGGAGGGGCAGAGAGAGAGGGAGATACAGAATCCAAAGCAGGCTCCAGGATCCAAGTTGTCAGCACAGAGCTCTACATGGGGCTCGAACTCAGGAACCAGGAGGCCATGACCTGAGATGAAGTCGGAAGCTTAACCAACTGAGCCACCCAGGTGCCCCTATTTTTTAATTTTTTTTAAGTTTATCTATTTATTTTTGAAAGAGAGAGAAAATACAAGTCGGGGAGGGACAGAAAGAAGGAGAGAGAGAGAATATGAAGCAGTCTCCCCATGCTTATCCACAAACCCTGAGATCATGACCTGAGCCTGAGTGGCGTCCTCTTATGATCAGATTTTAAGAAGAATCCATTCGTGTCTATTTGGCTACCTGAAACTAAATACATACATACATACATACATAAAGAAAAAAACAATATCCAGAGAAAGCCAATAAAAACACCATTAAAACTTGTGTGTGTGTGTTTGTGCCGATCATCAGTCTTGAGGTTTTATTCTTCCCCCTCTTCCTGGGGGGAGAAGGTGCTGGAGGGCCAGCTGGACTTGCCAAATGCTGATGCAGAGTAGATCCAGGCTGGCCGCTGTCGACAATTCTTTGATGGGCCTCTTCTAGAAGGAAGATTGATGTGAGTCAGCAAAGCCCTCATTAAGTGAGTCACACCATTAATAAAAGGTGCAGATTGCAGAGTGGTGTTTATTTCAGTGTTGATAGAAACCAGGACACAGTGGCCTTGAATCAAAAATAACCCTGGGCCAGACACATTGAACTTGGATCAGACCTGCAATCCCAGGCCTTCATTCCTCCCCAAGGCAAACACACAACCAGATACGCATTGCCTTCTTTGTCTTGCAGATGACTTACTTCTCATCACCGGTTCTGGCCCTGGGTTTGACAGCTTACAGAGCCCAACCACTTAGGATGGCCTTGTCCCAACTCTAGTAAGCCTTAAATAATGGTTAAGTGATGTGCTTAGGTTTCGGCCAGTCCTGGGTCTCTGCTATTTTCAAGCTGTGTGAAGTGAGTTCATTCATTAACCTCTTTAAGTTTCAGTTGACACTAAATAACCTGTAAGTACTCTTACTAGACTAATTCTCTTGGCTTCCTCATTTGGGCCCAGTGTCCTTAAATTCTTCAGTTTACTGGTGACAATGGTAGTGCCTCCCCCATGGGGCATGACGATTACACTAGGTAATTTGATTACTGAAATCATCTCAATGGGTGGCACATCGTAAGAGCCCAAGATATGTTACCCCTGAGATTTGGGGATCTTGGACATTATGCCATTCACCAGATAAGGAAACTGAGTTGAGAGAGCTTATTCTTCCAAGATCATAGAGGTAGAAGCCGAAGTGCTATAAGTTGACACAAGGTCTTCACTTGAGAGCCAGGATTCTTTGAAAGCCACCCATAGCACAGGTCTCTGAAGGATGGGCACGTTTTCTTTTACCCTGCCCCTGATCCTTTTCCAGGAACAGAAACTGTCTCATACTTTCCTCTGGATTCTTTTCAGTTGACTGTCTTGTCCATATTCACTTTGGTTTAAATGTCAGAGGCTGGGGACAGCCTAGCAACCAAACAAGGTGCTTCTGACCTGCGGTTGTTATAGTCAAGTAGTAGGGCCATTGTAACTTGGCGTGATGGGTGCTACAGGTGGCACCTCACCAGCCTTGGGTGGAGAGTGAAGCAGAGGGTGATCAAAGAAGGTCTAGCGTTTTGTAGGCAGTACAAGAAATTATTTATACACTGATGGCTTACTTCTCCCCAAGGACATGACATTGAAGCTAAGACCTGAAGGACAGTAAGAGTCAGCCAAGTGAATGTGGGGAAGAAATCCGATTCAGTCCAGGAATGATGCATCCAGAGCTAAGGGGAGAGGACATACCATGTTCAGGGAGATGCGGGTAAAGTGCAATGCCAATGAGTCTGTTAAAGATTTTAGACCTTACTCAGCTTCCAAGAGGTGCATTTTGGCTTAACTGATTTGATGCAGTCCTGTCAACATAACCATTTTGTTTGAATGTTTATTTATTTGTTTTGAGAGAGTGAGATAGAGAGTGAACGGGGGTGGGGCAGACAGAAGAGACAGAGAACCCCAAACAGAGAATCTCACGCTGTCAGGGTGAAGTCCAACTAAGGGCTCAACCCACAAGCCATGAGATCATGACCTGAGCTGAAGTCCAAAGTCAGATGCTTAACAACTGAGCCGCCCAGGAGCCCTGACATCACTATTTTTTAGCAAAGGGAGCTTCATTCAGAAGTAAAACATACCCCTTCAGAGGAAAAAAAAACAAAAAACAAAAAACCCCACCTCTCTCATTACTAATATACTCACAATAATTACGGTATACATGGTCCTTAGGTCAGGTCTAGCCAGCAAAGAAATCTGTTTTGTACATTATTTGATAAATTTTAAGGTTAAAATATTAATTAAAAAATTTTTTTATTTATATTTGAAAGAGACACAGAGGGTGAGTGGGGGAGGGGGAGAGAGAGAGAGGGAGACAGAAACTGAAGCCGGCTGCAGGCTCTGAGCTGTCAGCACAGAGCCCGACACGGGGCTAGAACTCAGGAACCCTGAGATCATGACCTGAGTCAAAGTCAGACGCCCAACAGACTGAGCCACCAGGTGCCCCAAAATCTTAATAATTACAGAAGAAAATGTGGATGACTATCTCTATTATCTTAGGATAAGTAGCTAGAAAAATATAGGGAACATTGAAAGATTTGTCTACATAAAATCAAAACTTTCTTGAGCTGCAATGCAAGAACTGTAAAAGTCAAAATATACACAGAATATTAACATTTTCATAAGTAGGACAATAATTAAATAATAATTTACTTAATATTTTAAAAATCCTAATGCATAGTTTCTAAAAATCAAAAGGAACAAGATGAGTAGATTAGTGAGTAGCTCATAAAAGAAGAAATGGACATTTGGGTGGCTCAGTCAGTTGAACGGCTTGCTCTAGAGCTTGGTTCAGGTCTTGATCCCAGGGTTGTGGGATCGAGCCCCGCATTGGGCTCCGTGCTGAGTAAGGAGCCTGCTTGAGATTCTCTCTCTCCCTCTGTCTCTCTCCCCTGTTCATGCTGTGTCTCTCTTTCTAAAATAAAAATTTTTTAAAAGAAGAAATACACAAAATGCATGAGGGCGATAAATTATGTCTGTTTCTTTCATTAATGTACATACACCAAGTGCATAGAACAGACCTGGCATGTGGTAGCCACTGTTTGCTGAGTGAATAAACAGAGAACAGTCTTCAACTTCACTAGTGCTTTTGAAGAATACTTTTGAAAAATGCTTAAGATTTACTTTCCAGTCATTAATTTAGTCAAGATTAAAGATATTGACAATATCTAATCAGAGTTAGAGGGAATGTGGAAAATTCCAACTATGGTGTTCACTGAAGCACTCTTTATTGATTATAAATTAGAAACAAT
This sequence comes from Proteles cristata cristata, assembly GCA_017311185.1. Taxonomy (NCBI): domain Eukaryota; kingdom Metazoa; phylum Chordata; class Mammalia; order Carnivora; family Hyaenidae; genus Proteles; species Proteles cristata. The sequence goes on along the minus strand of JAESUZ010003223.1, from coordinate 421,420 downwards.
GAACTCCCATTAAAGAGGGGCTGATTACGTAAATTAGAATATATTCATGTGTCGAATGAAACACTGCTCAACCGCTCAAAATATTTATATAGGTATATATCAATTTAGCATGGACATAGTTGAAATTGAAAATTAAAACTGGGAAACTACAGAAGGAATGATTTAAGTGTTTTCACTATTAAGTACAGTAGGTGCTATAGGTTTCTATGAATACCTTTAGTGAGTTAATGAGGTTTACTCTGTTCCTAGTTTACCAAAGTTTTTTTTTAATTTTTAATTCCAATGTTGCTGATGAGAAAATTGGTATTAATCCATTTTTTGGTCTTTATAGATATCCTCTCTCCTCCCTCTCTCTCTCTCTCTCTCTCTCTCTCTCTCTCCTTTTTCAAATCCTTATTTTAATGAAATTTTGCCATAATGCATCTAGATGATGACTCTTTTTCATTCAGGACTGCTCAACATTTGATGGGTTCCTAATTCTGACATTTTTTTTCCTCTGTCACTACCTCCTGTATTCCCTTCTCTCCATTCTTGGGGCTATCCGTCATGTTTTAATTTTTACTCCACAATTATCTTTTTCTTTCTTTGTGATGAATATCAGATCAGTTTTTGCTCCAATCTATTAACTTGTGAATTTATTCTTTTTATCTGTATCCATGCTGCTGTTGGTCCCTACAATGGAGCTTTTGATTTTTGTGATAAAGTTTATAATTCATGAGATCTCCAGTTGATTCTTTGTCCCTTTTTAAAATTATCTGTGGTGACTACTTCATATTGGAGAGGACTGTAATTATATATTTTTTTATTTTTTTAAGGTTTATTTGTTTATTTTGAGATTGAGAGAGCGAGCAGGCAGAGGAGGGACAGAGAGAGAGAAGGAGGGAGAGAATCCCAAGCACAGAGCCTGATGTGAGACTTGAACTCACAAGCTGTGAGATCGTGACCTGAGCCAAAATCAAGAGTTGGATGCTCAACTACTTGAGCCACCCAGGCATCCCTATAGTTTTTAAACCATCATTGTCATTGCACTATTAAATCTGTCCCCTTGACTATCGTATCAATCAGCTATTGTGGTGATGACGCTGCATAACGTATAACTCTGAATAGTGGTGGTCTACAATAATAAGCATTTATTTTTCTTGCTCACAGATCTGCAGGCTGGGGTGGCTCTACTTTAGATGGCATTTGGCTGGGCTGGTCTCCAGAATTTAAGTGGGATTCAGGTCTTCCCCACTTTACACTCTCCTTGGACCAAAAACTGCCTGGGGGCATGTTTACCCCATGGTAGATGGTGGGAAAACAAGAGACCAAACCAATCAGTGCAAACATGTTTGAAGTCATGGCTACGGCCACATCTACTAACAGTGATTTTTGTGTGTATGCTCAGTGTTGAATTTGATTTTCCCAACCAGTATATATCTGTGAGTGCTGTATTTATTAAGCACTGCCTGTTTGTGGGGGAGGGTGGAACTTGGTGCCAGATTGGGTCTAACCAAGCCCATCTCTAATGACTGTAAAGCAGATGCTGTTGATGCCTCACCTGTGTCTCTTTGGCACACAGAGTTCTGACCTGCTGGGTTCATATTTTATGTGCTCATGACTCTCTATCTAAGGGCTTTCTCTGGCCATGGTAGCTTGCCCAGCCTGTTCTTAGAGCAAGACCCAAAGACTAAAATGGGGGACCAGTGAACTGGTCCATGTAACATCCCCAGAAGCAGCCCTCAATAGATCATGAATTGGGAATGGATGAATACACTAATTTACCATCTTTCAGTGGGACATCTCACAGATGCGTATTTCATGGTGTCACAGTCTGCCATAGGACTGGGCCCCAATTGCCCATGGCTTCTCTGTTTACAAAGTGACCTACTCTTTAACGAAGCCTAGTCTGACGTCCTTCCTATTCTTTTTTTTTTTTTTTTACCTCCCCACTCTCCTAGAGGTGCTTCCTAAGATTATCTCCCAAATCAATGACTTCCATTCCAATCCTTATCTCACATCTGCTTTTAGAGGAATCCAACTTAAGATAAAACATATATTGGGGCACCTGGGTGACTCCGTTGGTTAAGCGTCCAACTCTTGGTTTCTGCTCAGGTCACAATCTCGCGGTTCATGAGATCAAGCCCCACATCTGGCTCTGTACTGTCAGTGGGATTCTGTCTCCCTCTCTCTCTCTCTGGCCTTCCTGGCTTGGTCTCTCTCTCTCTTTCAATCTCTCTCTCTCTCTCTGAAAAATAAATAAACATTAAAAAAGGAAAAATAAGGTGTATTTTGGCAATAAAAGTTAATGTAAGGAATACATTTCCTTCTTTATACTCTCCAGAATTGTCTACATGCTCTATATAATCAGGAAAAACAGCAACACAAAAAACCCTCAAGTAAAACTCTTGTCATATCTTAATGCCACGAATTTCCCCCGATTTCTCTCCCGAATTAGAAAACTACACAAATCAGATAAATTAATATGTTCCTTTTCCACTAAAAACAAGCAAATTATTTAGGTGTCTGTGGTGCAAATGATAATTTGGAAGATGCCCTGAACTGAACAGGAATAAATAATCAAGAGTCTCAAAATTCGATAGATTTTCCCCAATTTCATCATAAAAAGAAACCATGAAGAGAAAGGCTGTCATTTCTTCAAAGTGCACTGATTTTATGGGGAACATTATGTTGATTTCAAGAAAATCAATGGATGTAAAGTTGCAGCATTAGTGGGGATCAGAGCACATCCATCTATGTCCTTCCTCTGCATTCATGGCCCTTGAAGAACAAGATGGAAGAGCTATTCATCCAGAAATTCAACAAATTCCTCATTGTTCAATGCCAGTAACTGGGACGGGCTGGAGAAAGGCTGTGGTAGAAGGTGTACAGTTCTCTGACATCAAGGTGCTGGTGGAGGGAGACAAAACACATACATACACGAACAAGGGTATTTGGATTAGGAGAAGTCCTTTGAGAGAAATCAATAGGGAACTATAGACAGTGACTTCAGAGTGAACTGAGTTTCTCCTCAAAATAGCGAAGAGGGAAATCCTATCAGGAGAAACTTCATTTGAGCTGCCTTGAAAAAGGAAAAGCTGGGGCACCTGGGTGGCTCAGTCAGCTGAGTGTCTGACTTGGGCTCAGGTCATGATCTCACGGTCTTGCGGTTCCTGAGATCTCACGGTTCGTGGAGCGTAGGGCTCCATGCTGAAAGCTTAGAGCCTGGAGCCTGCTTCCGAGTCTGTGTCTCCTCTCTGCCCTTTCCCTGCTCACGCTCTGTCTCTGTCTCTGTCTCTCTCTCACCCTCTCTCTCGCTCTCTCTCAAAAATAAATAAACATTAAAAAAATATTTAAAAGAAAGAAGAAAAGCTTTCAGCTATGAAGAACTGCTCCAGGCCAAGGAAAGGGCAGGGGTGAAGCCCCAGCGCTGGCTGATTTGGAAGAACAGAAGGGAAGACCATTTTGTGAAACAAACCAAAAGCCTACTTTCAGGTACCACCAAGTATAGACCGAAGCACACCGAACTGTTTTACCAACTCTCGCAAAGATAGGGACAAGAAAGAACCCTCTCCTATACCGTGTGCGAGAACATAAATGGGTGCAGACTGTTTGGAAGACGATTCCATAATTTCTATTTAGATTGAAAACATTCTTTTACTTTTTACTTCACTTACTTTCATATGGCCTGAAGCTTTATACTTATGTATGATTTCTACGTTTAACAAGTTAATGAAAGAATTTAAGCCTCTACTTTTCACACGTATCATATCATGACCATGGCCATGTGCACATAGAGTGTGGGAGAACAGAGCACAACAGCACAGAGTCTAAAAATCAAAGAACAGGAATGCCCGGGTGGCTCCGTTGGTGAAGCGTCCAACTCTTGGTTTCGGCTCAAGTCACCATCTAACGATTCATGAGTTTAAGCCCCATGTCAGGCTCTGTGCCGACAGTACAGAGCCTCCTTGGGCTTCTCTTTCTCCCTCTCTCTCTGCCTCCTCTTCCCTCACAGTAAAGAAATAAACTTTAAAAGAAATAAAAATTTAAAAATTGAAACCAGAGAACCAACATGTATTTCAAGACAGAATTCAGCAAAACATCAAGTCCCTTCTAGAGGCCGTGAAAACGTTGGGTCAAATGTAAAACTCAAATCTGGATGAAACCAACTTCATACCAATTTCTTGCTTTAATTAAAAGTGTATTACTTGAACTATGGTCAACCCATGTCTTTCTGGAATTTCTAAGTCTTGCTTTCGGTTCCAAAACTTTACACCATTTATCGCACTTTACAGCCACCCTTCTAGGAAGGAACACAAGGTTGGTCTGTGTAAGTGAAACTTACAAGTGCGTGTGTGCCAAAGCTGTTGTTGTGTCATTTCCCGTAAGTGATCCAGGAAGAAGCTTTGAGCCCCAAAGTGGCAGATCGTGGAGCCCAGTTTATTACGATCAATTTCTCAATAACTCCCAACTGGGCCAGATTCAATCCAATAACAAAAGATGAAAGTGTCTGAGTCTATTAAACTACCAGATGCCTGAATTTACTTAAATCACATATTAATTTCCTTCCCTGATCTCACTGCTAAGCCGTCAAAGCGCTATCCATGTGTCACTGAATCAATTATTCTGGGATCAATTACGTTGAATTGCTTTACTATTAATTGGATCACAGCCCAGCCGACTTAATTCAGACTTCAGTCTGGAATGCTCGGCTATCCAGTCACCCTCATGTCCTCTCTCTCAAAGTAACACAAAGGAATGTGTTGTCTGATTGTCCTCATGGAGGTCAACCTTAAAATCCAGGCATGTGCTCTAACAACTGGGTTATAGTCATGTGGCGTATAACCACTTGTGAGCTGATGACTCAGGCATGTCCCAAGAGCAACTATTTTATACCTGAGTCTTAATGGCACATTCCTGCTTCCTCCTCCCCCCACCTGAATGGAGCGCCATCAATGTGATGGTTTATTGCTTCTCGAGTCCTCCTTTCCAGCCCCATTCTTTATAGCTCCCGTTCTTCCAAAATGGAATTTTCTACCACCTACCCCAGACTTCTTTCTTTACAAAGTTAAGTCCTGTTCATCTTTAGCACCTTTGCAAGTGCCCACATGCTCTCACTCCAGTTTCCTGCTTTTAATGTTCTCAAAAGCCTGCTTTGCATCGTGGTTGACTGGAATGAGTCCAAGAGTCCTTTCAGAAGCAAGATGCATGGTATCCATTTTCACTGAGGAAGAAGTGTGGCATCTTGAAGGAACAATGAAAGATTCTTCTTAGCTGCGATATTTTTTGCAGCTTTTAAAAACACCTGGATGTATTCTATGAGATTCCTGATGGTCAGAATCTCTCCTTCCAAATATGGATCTAACCCACAGCTGGAAATAACATGTTCTCCAAATCCCCTTGCCAAAGGGCTAAATGTCTTCCCAGCGTTTTAAATCATTTAAACGCACTTAACCACTCAAAATGGTATGAATTCTCCTTCCACTCACATGGAAAGCATTGCACAATTGACAAAGCATTAGAGAGGCTTCAAAACCAAAGCTAGAAAAAAAATCAGGAGAAGCAAATACTCTAGAGATTAATGAATGAAAATCTTAAACTAAACCCGAGGGAAAGGCTTATCAGGAACAAGTGAACAGTCCTCCGTTGGTCTCACACCCAAACTGGCGAGAATTCAGTTCTTCTAGCTGGAGAGACAAATTGGGCTTCTACTAAACAAGCAAACAAATAAATAAAACAAAACATGAACATCATAAGGATAAATCAATTTTCTTTTTTTTTTTTCCTATGGGAAATCGACTTTTGGAAATATGTCAGTAGAGCATAAATTTGGGGATGGATGCATTTTTTCCATTCCTCTAGACCAAGCCACTCTCACTTCTTACCTGACTAACTACAGGACTGTCCAGTTGGACTTACAACTCCCACTTTGCCATGCCTGTAAGGTCACCATGCCTGTTTCTGTAGGCTCATCTTGAACCATCTCTACTGACTATGGAATTTCCACCTTGATCTGTTCTTAGGACACCCTTTCCTGTTCCTACTCAGCCCTTTTGTACTCAGTATTTGCTGCATCTCAAACACAATTTTCGTGGCTGCTTTATTATTTTATTTTTTCTGAAGATTCTCATCTTTGGCCTCTCAGCTTAAATCTCTCCCCACAGAAGTTTTCTCCGCTCACCTCTCTGAAGCAGACTGCCCTTTACCCCCAGTCACTTTGTATTACATTCACGGTACTTATCACTATAGTTATACCATTTACTATTTTTTTCTTTATTCTGGAATAGGGGTCTTGTCTGTTTTGCTTGGTGCTATATCCTCGTTGTTTAGAACCTTGTCTAACAAATATAACCTTTGATAAATATTTGTTGAATGAGTAAATAATGAATTTAAAGTTCCCACTCTAAAAGATAGTGGTTAACAGTCAAAACAATTTATCAGGGAACAACATAAAATAAATCCATAACTGGGCCTCAGGAAGGAGCTGTCTAATGAGGACAAAGTATTGTCATGGCCGAAAAGAGGTCAAGAGCACATTGTTGCAAAAGGATACTACTTCCTTCTTGGGTAGTATTCAAACTACTCTACAGCAACGTTCCTGATGATCAGAATCACTTGGGGCACCCGGAAACATACGATCTCCGAGACTCGGCTCTTGGAGATACACATATAGTGAGTCCAGGATGAAGACTGAAAATTTGAATTGTTAACAAGTACCTTCAGGTGTCTTTTATCCCGGAACCTTGGAGAGCACTGTTCCGGAGCAGAGATTGGAAGACTTTGCTGCACATTTGAGCCCCAATGCATCCTCCTGCCAAGTAAATCAGAATATTTGCAGATGGCACTCAGGCATCCATTTTATTTTTTTTCAAAAATTCTCCATTATTCCAAAGTCTGTCCAAGTTCGACGAGAATCGCTCTTCTTAAACAAAAATTCTCAACTTTTTACTTGCCTATGAAACACCTGGGGACCTTGTTCAAATGCAAATTCTGGCCCAGTAAGTCTTGGGTGGGGCTCAAAATTCTGGTGTTTTTGTTTGCTTGTTTTGTAAACTTTCGGTGACATTGATGCTGCGTCTCCTTGGATCGTTCCTCGGGAACAAAGTTCTAGTGGATCCACACATGATACCATGAGTGGTGTCTTCATTTGCTTAGGATGTTATAACAAAATGCTACAGCTAGGTGCTTATTAACAACAGACATTTTTTCCTCATAGTTCTGGAACCTGGAAGTCCAAGATCAGGGCACCAGTGTGGTCAGATGAGAGCCCTTTCCAGGTTGCAGATGTAACATGTCCTCACTTGGCGGAGGGGGCTGGGGAACTCTCTGGAGCTTCTTTTTTATAAGGGCCCAAATCTCATTCATGAGGGCTGTACCCTCATGACCTAAGCACTTCCTAAAGGCCCCACCTCCAGTTTCTGTCATCTTGTGGATTAGGTTTCAACTTATGAAGTGTTGAGGGGGACACAAGCATTTGGGCCACAGCACATGGTGTCATTGGGCACGCGCATAGCATTGAAATTTGTGGAAAGAGTTTCTGCCCTGACTTCACCGTGTTGTTCCGATGAATTATATTTTGTTATAGATATGCTTTCTGTCTGAGGCTCTGTGCTGAATAATACAACACATTTTAATTTTCTTGACATTTTCATCCATAAATACATGAGGGTCCACTTCACCCTAGGGATGTGCTTACTCTTCTGTGGATGGGGAAAAATCACAATAAAGCGAGCAATAAAAATTCTGCATGAAAAAAAGGGGTATTTATGTGTCACAAATAATTTCACAGTTATCTTCCTCCGTCCTATAAAACAAATGAAGGTATTTAAAATTCGTCAAATATTTTAAATGGGTAGGTTACCCAGATGGATGACTATCTTCTAGACACGTCCATAGTAGATAATAGTTTGTGATGGGGCTCAGGACGTACTGTCCCAAAATATGACACTTTGGCATATTGAATACTGTTAACTGAAGGAGTTTGAGAATACGGCAGAAGCAGGAAGCCCACTCTGACCTCCTTCTCTCACCCTTCTTCCCTGAAACAGATCATAAAATGCCTATATGAAAGGTACGTTTCCTGTACTGGAAGGAAAGAAGACATTCGTATCACCAGAGATGGGGAGTTTGGGGGCCACGAATTTGCAAAAACAAACCTTGTTCAACTAACCTTATCTTCCTAGTTACTTCTTTGCCATTTACCATCCTTAGCTCCAACCACTTTGTCTTGTCAATTCTTCATAAATTTATCGTTCCTCTGGCTAAAAAGTATAAAAGCTTTCTGATCTGGTCAGTTCTTTGGGTCTTCAGTCCTTTGTGAAGGTTCCCACGTACACATAAAAATTCACTACTATGTGCATACTTTCCTCCTATTAATATCTCTTTGTCAGTTTAATTTCCTGACCCAGCCAGGGATGCCAAGAGGGTTGAGAAAAGCCTTTCCCTCCCTTGTACTTACAATCTTGGGTAAAAAGTTCCATCGGTGCATTAAATCTAAGTCTTGATTCTAGGGACACACACATATTGGTGAAGTCAATGATCAATTTCGGGGTCTGGTCATTACCTATCATGGCAAGGCTTTGCTCTAAGCAGAGGGTGTGATTGTGAGAAAGAAGTTTCCCTTGACTGGCTTTGGTCAAAGGCCACGTCTTTATATTCAATTAGTTAGACCTTTGGCAGTTTCATCACTGAGCAATAGATCTGATTATCTTCTTAATGACTGACATAATCAGACCCTTTATTGATAAAGCCACTGCTTTGCACTCAGCCATAATGAGAGTTGAGGGAAAAAGAAATTGATCCCTTTGGTAAAGACTAATTTGTGCCCCTAAAATATCGAGTCTTGGGAAGGGGGGAGGTGACACGATTCCGTTTCTCCAGGGCACTGACACCAAATGGTGCGAACAGTCCTATTCTTTTTTTTTTTTTAATATTTTTATTTATTTCTAGGAGAGAGAGAGAGACAGCGTGAGCAGGGGAGGGTCAGAGAGAGAGGGAGTCACAGACTCTGAAACAGGCTCCAGGCTCTGAGCTGGCAGTCAGCACAGAGCCCGACGCGGGGCTCGAACCCACGAACCGCGAGATCATGACCTAAGCGAAAGTCGGACGCTTAACCGACTAAGCCACCCAGGCACCCTGAACAGTCCTATTCTTGAAGCTTGAATTACAAGTACAAAGTCCAGTGCGAGAAGCATCCTCATGACTTATACTCTAGGAACGAGACATGGTTTGTTTTAATTCAATACAAAGAGCCAGATCAATTCCAGTACGGTATCCAAAGTTCCACTTGTGGAAAGAGAATCTCTCTTCTAGTCTACAGAGGTGGCCTCTTTAAGACAGAGGTATTATCACAGAGTGGAAATAAAGCCAACCTTTCCACTTGCTAACTGTTCAGCATTAATCAAACTTCCTCAGTAATTTAGGATTCAGCTCCCTTAAGCCTAAAATTGAGCCTCAAAGTCCTTTCCATTTTCAGAAGTCTGTGAATCTTCGAGAATGTTTCACCTGGCAGGCTCCTACAATGGCTCACCTTGGAAATGGGAGGCTCGTAGCTTTCAGTTAATCGACGTTCTTTATTGGATAGTTTCTGACAGCCAGGGAACTAACGGGATATTACCAGATCTATCCTAAGCTCTCGGACTGAGAGCAGTAGCTTTGCTCAGGCATAAAGGGAAGATATTTGCACTCTGAACAGGGCTCTGTGGGTACCTTTCGCCGGGTACAGATTCACTTTACAAAATAAGAGGACACATAGCCACAGAGATGTTTATTCAGACCCTTGCAACTGACCCTGCCCTCAGCACCCCTTTCAACACTGTTGTGAAAACTACAAGGTAATTGCCAAGTTCAATCTGCTTCCATGATGTAATAAATGGAAAGACCTGTGAATTGCTCCATTGCTAGACATTAAGGCACGAGATGATGTCATTCCTTAAAATAAATAAGCATAACCTAATGTCTTTTTATTAATAGCCGACTAATTGCTGCATCAGAAGAAGGAAAGCTTTGTAGAAGGGAATGAGAAACTGCCCCTGACATCATACCAGCAGCACAAGAGGAACTTTATTCTCCGGGTGTACGCACATACACACACGGGAAAAGTGGCTTCTTAAGTAATGAATCCCTAGATAACGCTGCAAGAGACATGAAAGGAGTGTCAGCAATCTGATTGGCTCGCAGCTGGAAAAAATTAGAGACTGAAAAATGCCTGAGATGTGATACGATGTGATACATGGGGAAAGGGCTGTCCAGGGAAGGAGACGAATGGGGTGGCTCTGTTTCAAAAGCAACCCCTCCCGCCATCCCTGGGAGCCCTTCATTTCAGACCCCCACATCTCACCTGTGCGCTCATGTGTTTGTTCAAGTGCACCACCACAGATGCAAAGTCTTGGTAAAGTGCAATTTGGTTGAATGGAAAGAGAATCGGTGAAAAAAAGAATAATAATAACATTCACCCATAGGGAGGGTTTAGAAGTCAAGGCACTATAGAAGAATCAGATTATCCAGGTATTATGAGTTTTAAGCATTTATGGTTCAATGGCCGACATTTTTCTTATCAGTGGGTTTGCATGCAGCATGTTTCTCCCTGGGAGATTGAATTTGTCCCTTTCTCATCTACTTTCAATGTGTTTTTGCAAAGATTCCTACAGCGCTGGAGGGGGAAAAAAAAGAAAGTTCCATTCACAACTTCTGGAGTGTGTCCATCATATTTCCTATAGAGAGACATCATTAAATACTTGCTCAGGTTGAAATACATGATCCATTGTCAGTGGAAACACAATCCCACATGCGTTACCACAGATAATGTTGATGGCAACGTGCCTCTTGTTTCCAACCTCGCATTTCATATGCTATGAAAGTCAACACACATGCTAGTTAGGTGAAACATTTCTACCTGGATCAGAGCCCTGTAACAGAAAGAGGTCAGGAAGCTATCATCAAAGGAAAACAGTCTTAGTATCTGCTTCCCAATCAGTGTTTTAATGACTGTGAGCCAGCCAGACTTCTAGGTAACGTTTTTCCTTGGGTGTCTTTTAATATTGAGCCACCACTGGAAGACTGATGAATCAGTCAGAATGAATAACCTATCAAAAGAGCATGAAATCATTCTTATGGCCTCTCTTGGCTGAGGACAAACAGAGATGATTGCTCACGTCTCAGAGGCCATCTCAGAGCTGAAACGGTCCTGTTGAGTGTCTACCATGTACTGTGCATAAGGTTGAGGGACCAATCTGTCATGGCCCAAGCAGAGTGACATTCACGTAAGACATGTAACAGGGGCCTCCATGATGACAGGGAAAGAAGAGGTATGGTGAAAAGCAGCATGAAAAGGGAGAAAACCCAGTTAGTGGACGTCACCTAAACCACCTTTCATGGAAGCAGAAAGAAGGATCGAGAAGAGCAGTGAACTTTGAGAATCCTGTTAATGACAATGGATAATTATTAGCCATGGTGATAACTGAGAATCAGGAGAGTGAGTTCAATGTGCCCGCCTGTGCCACTGGTTCTCAAAGGGTGGCCTCCCTATTAGAAATGCAAATTCTCAGGCTCTGTCAATCTATGACTTAGAAACCCTGGGGAAAGGGTCCAGAAATCTTTGTTAACAAGCCCTCCAGTTAAGTCTGCCGCGTGTCACACCCTCTGATCACAGCTGAAGACTATGAAAGTCACCTGCAGTAGGAAAGAGATCATTGGCACAGCTTTAATAGCCATAGACTGTGGGCAAGTTCAGCCATTTGCCCAACTGGACAACAGCTGCCATATCTACAAAAGAAGATGTTGGCAAGGTTCCTTTAGGACGAATGTCATATGATTCTGTGAGCTGTAGGAGCTATTACCCTAACCCCTGAATATCCATCACTGTCCTCTTATTTTTTTTATTATGCATGTTATTGAGGCATTCGGAAGGGTAAGGGAGTCTGATAATATTCCTCAAGATAACAGCACAAGAAACAATCGAAGCCTTGTAGATAATGAGACCCTTAGCAAAACCTGCCTGTGACATCACTATCTGAGACAGGGAAAGTGATATGTAACAAGCACGTCTAAATTTATCAGTCTCCATTCTTCAAACATACACTAAGGGTAGTGTATTAATGTTAATAAAGGTGACAATGGCTTCTCACATGGGGTATTCTCAAGTAAATACTGAGCAATTAAAGGGTAAATTTGGTGTCTATGTATGACAGTGAGGTTTCAAAATAGATGTATTCAATAATAACAGCATAAGAATATGGTGGCTCAGTCAGTTAAGCATCCGACTTCGGCTCAGGTCATGATCTCACAGTTCGTGGTCTCACAGTTCGTTGGGCTCTGTTGCTGATAGCTCAGAGCCTGAAGCCTGTTTCAGATTCTGTATCTCTTTCTCTCTCTCTGACCCTCCCCTGCTCATGCTGTCTCTTTCCCTCTCTCAGAAATAAATAAAACATTAAAAAAAAAAAAAGAATAAATGTTAAGACCCAAACCACTGAAAACATTTTGGGAACTAGGTGGGGCATGCCTTAGATAGGAGAGACAGCTTCCGGTCCATTCTGTTATTTCATTTTATTAAAAAAAAAGTAGGTCTCTTTTTATGGGAAATTTAAAATAGACGAAAGATAGAGACGATGTAATAATGAGCCAAAGTTTGGGGCAAAGGCTGTAGTCAGGAAATGTGCAAAGAGGGTGGGTTGGAGAATCAGGAAATGAGAGAGTAGACCCAGGAAGTGACAAGAACCACATCAAGAGCTAAATGCTCTCCTTGCTGAGCGCACAGAGAAAACCCGCGAGGCTAGGCTCTGCCCTTGGCCCCTGCATAATTCATGTTGGGTGCGGGAGGCAAGCCCTGATACTAGCATTGGCTTAGTGAGCACTGACCACTCTTCTAAATGCCTGACTCACTCACACTCCAAACACAACTGCGCAGGAGGCAGTGATTGTGTTCCTACTGTGTGGATGGGTAACAGAAGACCGGAGGCTGGTATGTGACAAGGTGGGGATTTGAACCCTGGCAGTTACCTTCCAGGGCCTGTGCACTTATCCACCGAAAGGTCTCTGTGCCTTAGAGACATTCCAGGCCAGTCCCCTAATTTTACAGAGCAAGGAGAAGGGAGAGAGCACAGCTCCTTGTTGGCAGATGATTCTTGTGCCTTGTACAGGGCGACCCCCAAAATAAAATAGAAATTCTGATGCCCCACCAAAGACTAATTAAATTCAGATCTTAAAGGAATAGGGCCTGGCATTCTTTGAAGCTCTCCAGATGATTCTAATGTGCAGACAAGATTGAGGAAACATTCATGGTGGAAGGAGTCTTGGGCGTCATCTGTCGTCTGCTTTGAAATCCCAACTCTGTCCCTTGGCCAGCCCCTCACCTGTTTCCCAGGGAAAGATCTTTCTCTTTGGATGATTATAGCAAAGGTAATCTTTTGAAGGCTCCTGGCACATTGCAGGTGCTCAACAAATTACAGTTCTTCTTCCTACTATTAGCTGCTGACATATCCAAAGTTAGAATAATGGGTTTTATTTTACTTTGTTTTCCAATAAGCAGAGTAAATGATATCCAGCATTGGGGGGTTCCGCAGCACTTTGGAGTAATAGCTAACATATTAAAGGAACAGACTCTAGTAATCAAGGCTTGTGATCTATAAAAGTCAACTATGTTGACAAGTAAAGCCGAATGCCATTGCCCTCCAGATGTCTTCCATTTGTGCTTGGTAAAACTCAAATACCTCCATTCTGACCACGTGGGGAAATGTAAGTATTTTTTTTTTCTTCTGTAGTTTATCTCTGAGCGCTTGCCCTTCTTAAAGAAGCTAGTTAACTATGGCCAAGTCTCAAGATTACTTGTTCTCTGCCTTCAATGATTTGAAGGGCCTTTGATGATCACGAAGCTGACACATTATTTATTCTCTGGGTTTACAGAGGGCTCAGCAAAGAGACATGGATCTAAATTGAAAGGAAAGTTTTCAGATGAGCATCATGGTGTTGAGTGAAAAGCTGCTGGGCATTCTCCAACAATCAAGTGCAGCCTTGTTCTGGTTGGGTTGACATTACATGCCTAGCTTATGTGGCCTGGTCTCCCCCCACACTGTAACTCAATATTTCTTTGGATTCCTGATTCAACATGACCATGAGTGACTTTTTAATCCCATTCAGGGGTTGCACTTAAGCTGAAGATCCAAGTCCCTCTAGCTCTTTAAAGCTTACTGGTCATGGGAGAGAGGACATTTTCCTGCCAAATCACTGCTCTCAAAACAAACTCTAGACTAGAGGTCCTTTACCTCATGACTGTGCATCCAGCCCACACTATGATGTTGTCCCTGGCTGCTGGACCATCTCCCACTTCTGCCCCATTGAGGCTGTGTGTTTATTTCACCCCCAAGAGGAATGATACTCCATTGGCATGAAAGCGGTCACTCCAGAGAGTTTATACATTCCTCCCCTTTCTAAAAATCAGTCTTTGATTTCTAAATCTACCTACGTTCACAGAACTTTAGAGCTGAAAGTGGCTGAAACATTCACTGAAGTGTCATGAGAGAGTGAAATCGTTCCAGCAAGGCTCAGTGATTTACCAAGGTCATGGGAGTCAAAAGGACCAAGCCATCCTTCCATGCGAAGATCAGTAATCCTTTCCAGGATTCTCAAGCAGCCTCTGAAATTTTTAGGTTTGTGTTTTCCTTTATTAATTTTTTTAACATTTTCATAATGGAAAATCTTAAGCCTGTATAAAAGTAGACAGAATAGCACATGAGTCCTCAATACCCGAATGCAACAACTATCAATGATGATTGGCCAATTTTGGTCAATCTTGTTGACTCATCATGGTCAGTTTTGATGTTATTATGGTCACCCATGTTTCATCTATACCCTACTCTGTTCCCATATTAATTTGTAGCAGATCCTAGATGTTACATTACTTCATTTATTCATAACTATTTATTATGTTCCTGTAAAAAAAAAAAAGGAAATGCTCTTTTATTTTTTTTTAAAGTTTTAACATTTATTTATTTCTGAGAGACAGAGGGAGACAGATCATGAGGAGGGGAGGGGCAGAGAGAGAGGGACATGTACAATTGGAAGCAGGCTCTAGGCTCTGAGCTGTCAGCACAGAGCCTCACATGGGGCTCGAGCCCATGAACTGGGAAATCATGACCTGAGCCAAAGTCGGACGCTCAACCGATGATGCCACCAGACGCCCCAGGAAATGCTCTTTTAAAAATGTAGAACCACATAACCACCATAGTATTATCATAGTTAAAAATGCACTCTCCGTCACTCTCAAATATGCAATTTTTAAATGTCATATAGATGTTACTTGTTCACCATATTTTTGTAGAAACCATCATTTTAAAGCATTAAGAAATGTAAGATATATCACGTCTGGGGTTTTAAAATCTGATTGAATGACTTCAGAGTAACAACTACCAATAACGTAAGAGGTTTAAACAAGAACATTATAAGGTCATGTGTGTTTTACAAAATCAGACAGCGGGATCACAGGAGAATACCATGCTCGGGAAAGAAGATTAAGGATGTCCAATTTGAACAGGGCCTGGAAAATGAGGAGTCAGACAGTAGAATTTAAAAGGGGAAAGTACGGAGGAGAGAGAGACATGCCTAAAATCTCAGATGCAAAACGTACACAAGGTCTATGTGTAAGAGGCTGAGCAGAACATTTGTTTACGGTGCAAGGTTTGGAGCCCTACAAAATGCTGAATGATAATACAGGATATTTCCGTTGGATCAGTTTCTGAGAGTCGTTAAATATCAAGCTCAGGGTTTTTCAGCTTACCTTTGCGTGTATTGAGGAGACATTGAAGGCCACTGAGCTATTATAAAAGCAATTTGGCTTCATGGAGAGTGGCAAAACAGGAATACAACATTTTGTCATTATTACCCAAAATAAATGGAAGCAGAGGTAAGACCTATCTATCTCCATACTACCATCAGAAAATATAATTAGGGGAAAAAAGTATAATTTAAATGATAGTCACCAACACACTGTAGATATTAAGATTTTTTTCCAGGGACATTCTAACATCATTTGTCAGCAGACATCAAATTAAATTGGTGGAAAAAAAAAAAAAAAAAGAACATGACTAGCTGATGTCTCCAGTAAAGATATTTGAAGTTGTTTATTGAACTGGAATTCAATTTCCATAATTTTGTGGCTCCCTCTTTTCATCCATAATAATTCATCTCTATAATTAAAGCCTAATGAACCAAACAATTTCTCTTTTCATAATCAACCTCATCTGTGTGAGTGGCCGACATTAAAACACAATCTTTCCAGTAAACGGAGTCAGCGCTCCCAGTAAGGAAAAAAGAATCTTTCTCTTTCTTTTGAAATGCACATTGACCCCCCCATTAATTAGCTTTATTTCCTTAAGAATTCTAGGGGATCATAAAGAGTGCCAGTAAGGATTCCTGAGAACCCCTAGAACGTGAACAAAACTACGTTATTAAGAAATTAATTAACTGATGTTACTCAAAACCCAAGGCTGTGTGGTGTCACTGTGATCTATTGAAGGCCTTCGGTCCCCCTTTCCATGCTTTGTCACTTAATGACACTTGCTCCTCTGGTTCTTGGGAGTAGGATGGAGAAGTAAAAAGATGAAATCTCCATCTTTGGGCCCTAATTTAAAATTTAAATATCTCTTGGAAATGGAAGGCTTTAAGCCATTATCAACTAATGTCTTTGGGCATGATTAGCTGACATCCAGCTGGGACCAAAAAGAAGATTCAGTGTAGGCTCCTGTTGGAGTGGAGGCCCAGGCAGGAGAAGAATTGCAGAGGTAAAGGCATTATGGACAAATTTTTCAGTCTCTACATACAGCCTTGCAGAGAGCCAGCTGGTCAAGTTACTTCCGAGAAAACCACTTCCACCCATTGGCATACATGCCAGAGATTGCCAAACCCAAGTGGCTAACCTATCTGCAGGAAACATTTGTATTGGTGAAGTGATATAAATGATATTCTAAATGCACTGCTTTACGTACAATGATATCCTCTGTGCCGGAGACCCAAGAGCTATGGGCCCTCATGACCCCAGGGTAGCCCCACGCTGTGACCTATTAGCCCTACTATACATCCTTAAGAAGCTCAAGCCAACCTTTTTCTTAGTTTATTTTTTTAAGCATTTTTTAATTTTATTTTTTTGCGAGACAGAGAGACAGAGCAGAGAGTGAGGGGCAGACAGAGAGGGAGACACAGAATCCAAAGCAGGCTCCAGGCTCTGAGCTGTCAGCACAGACCCCAACGCCGGGCTTGAACCCCAGAACCGCAAGACCATGACCTGAGCTGAAGTCAGGCGCTCAACTGACTGAGCCACCCAGGCGCCCCACAAGCCAACATTTAAAAGAAGATATTTTGCAGTAAGATATGCATTTCTAGCTTCTCTTGGAAAATAGGGAGACGTGGTAAAATCGGCTGTGCTTTCCACAGGGCAATGTGTGCGCTCCTAGGAACACACCAGAGGGAGGTGTGTTCCCCATTTTCCTCTCCCAGTGCACCCCACCCCTGAGGCTGGTCATTAGCCATTTTCACTACCCTTAAACTGATCTTATTCCTCCTTTTTTTTTTTTAATGTTTTATTTATTTCTGAGAGAGAGAGAGAGAGAGAGAGAGACAGTGTGAGCAGGGGAGGGTCAGAGGGAGAGGGAGACACAGAATCTGAAACAGATTCCAGGCTCTGAGCCAGCTGTCACCACAGAGCCCAACATGGGGCTCGAACCCACGAACCGTGAGATCACGACCTGAGCAGAAGCCAGACGCTTAACCGACTGATCCCCCCAGGTGTCCCGATCTTATTTCTCCTTGAATAGACACAGACTTCCCAATACAGATGCTTCCATAAAGAAAGGGGACACTTTAAGACAGCTGAGGTGACTTTTCCTATGTGCTAACTGTCTTGTCCACTTGTGTGTTTCTTACCTGGACCCCATGAGCATTTGAGTTTCTAACTCTGCCTCAAGATCTTGTAAGGAAGGAAAAAGTTTTCCTTGACCCATTTAGGGTCCCTGGCCGGGTCTTCCAATTAAGCTAACAAAGATTAACAAGAGAAAAGCAGACAAATTTATTTAATATAAGTTTTGCATGACGCAAGAGGCTTCATAATGAAATGAAGTCTTGAAGAAATAGTTACCCTTGTGTGTGTTGAGGCTCCATTTGATCAATTGTGGGCATCTGCTCGGCCAGTTTGCGGTCCCTTTGTCTCAGAGTCCCTTTGTTTGCAGAGATTAAGATGCTCTTTCCCTTTAGGCATAATAAAGAGGGCACCTCTCCCCTGCTGTTGGTATGGCCCGTCTTAGGGCAGAAGCGTGGGTCAGAGTGACCTCCCCCCTTCTGTGGTTCTTTCCGTGGAAAACCAGATCTTATATTTTAAAGTAGGTTTGAAAGATCTTACTGGCTTTACCCAGTGATTCCTGATTTGGGCAACATTCCATCCAGCAGGTAGAAAGGAGTTCTGCGGAGCTGTACAAAATAGAAGACTTTTCCAGGCAGAGGGAGGGGAACAAGGAAGTCACAGGAGGGGAAAAAGTGGATTGGTTACTGGTAATTGACTCCTTTAGGGGACAGTAGGGGTCTACGAGGCAGGTGGCCTCACCACTGCTGATCAGGCGATTGCTGATCCGTTTAAGATTCTATTTCTGGAAGAACCAAGACTCTAATTCAGTGACTCCAATTGGCTCCTATTTTTAACATCTCAAGCTTCTTCAGCTTAAGATATTCAGTATGTCAAGGCGCCCTATTTGAGGCTCTATGATCTGAACCCCATCAATGGCAATCGAATTCTTTTGGGAGGCTTTGTTTTCAGGCAGATAGGGGGAATTTGGAAGACGTGTCTTCCCTCAGCTGTTGATCCTCAAATGTCTTTAGTAAAACAATCCTCCTGCCAGTAGAGAATATTCGGAGCCCCTTCAAGAGCTTCTGGGAGTCACAAGATAGTGTGGGTCACACCACAATGGGACAGAGCGTGGGTGACTCAATGTGCATCTCTAACCTGAAAAGACAAGGACTGAGGATCAGTGCTGGAGAAAAAGCAGAACTTCTGCTTTATCAGCACGAATGTAACCATTTACATTGTTTTCTCCATTAGCCCCAAATCAGGAACTACCCGTCTGTGATTTACCACTGTAATCCCAGGCCAGACATGTAGGTAAATACCAAACAAATACCTGTTGCCTGACATTTGAATACCAGGCTTAATCCTGAAGGAGAGAACATTTTACCAGGTAGGATTTTGGGGGTTTTTAAATCTTATTTGGAGAGAGAGAGCAAGCAGGGAACAGGGGAATTGGGAGGGAGAGAGAATCTTAAGCAAGCTCTAAGCCCAGCACAGGGCTCGATCCCATGACTTTGGGATCATGACCTGAGCTAAAGCGAGGAGCCAGACGCTGAACCGACTGAGCCACCCAGGCGCCCTTGTTTTTTGTTTTTGTTTTTAAATATTTTGGAGATCTTTCAGAGGCTTCTGCCACAATCTGCTTCATATGCTTTTTGAGAATCCAGGGTTTCCACAGGAAGCCATACCTCTAATTTCGTGCACTCTACAAAAACCACATCCAGCCTTACGGAGAACCTTTGCAAGTTCTCTGCAAGGCAAGCACGGTGCACTGACCGCAGACATGACCACAATCTTTACCCCTCCCTGAACCTTTGTCCTGTGCAACATGACACGCCAGCAAATCCCACAAAGAGGTGGAAGTGATGCCCCATTCCTTGAATTTGGTCCGGCCTCGAGACTTTGGCCAATAGAGTGCAGGGCAAGCGATGGTGTGCCGGGTCCCATCCTACACCTCTGAAGGTTTTGCGCACTTCCTCTCATTGGGAAATCGGCAGCGTCCTAGGAATAAGCTCAGGTGGGTGGGCTGGATGACGGAAGATACCCAGTTCAGTCAACTCACTGGAAGAGCCAACCCACCACGGACATGCGAGTAAGGCCATCCTCCACCTGCCCTCGGTGACATACACCTGCACCTTGAAGATCGGCATGAGTCAGCCTGGCACAAATCACCCATCAACAGAGGTACCCAAATGACTGGCTGAGTGGGAAACGATAATGAATGCCTATTGGATTAAGTCCCTGGCTTTAGGGGTGGTTGGGCGTGTGGCAACAGCCACCTGCTACAGGAAGGAAAAGTGATCCCCCTTCTCTGCTTTTCCTCATAATCTAGACCTTCTTCCTCTCTGAAGCATCCTCTTCCATTTTTCTCCTTGGTGCTTGTCTTCCAGTAGCCTTCCTCCATTATTCATCCTTTAAGACTCTGGTCATATTGCATGTGGGTTTATATGTCACCACTGAGAACCGAAAATGGTTTCTGAATATATATGAAAAGGCTTTTTTTTTTTTTAAGTGAGAAGCATATCATGCAGGAGCTAATTGTGCATGCACGGTTGAATGACTAAACATGCCCCAGAGAGGTTCCTCGGCATTCCATCATCGCTTTTGTTCATAATAGGAAACACACGAACGGTGCGCAAAACCTGATGTGAAAGAGACCCCAGGTCAGTGGCTTTCCAGTTTGTTGTTCATGGAGAGAAAAGATGTGGGACACTCCCACTTTTGCAAGCAGACACAGCTTGCAATGGGGTGTGTTTCCTGCCTTGATCCAGATGGGCGAGCTCTTGGGGAGGTAACGGAAACGCAAGTTTTGGCATCGGAGGGGACGGAGGCCCCTGGTCAACAGAACTGCATCTCTCTGTCCCAAAAAGCCATATCTCCTTCGTCCTTGGGACCCATTGCTCGGTGTCCCATAGACCTAATCTACCCCCACCCAGCATTGTCAAAGGGGTCAATACCGAGATGCAAAGGTGAGTCATCTGCACTGCGAAAAGGAGGTATGCAATTGTTGAGGCCAGCCATGAACCCGAGCAAAAGAATGTATCTCTTTCTTTCTGCGGAAAAAAAAAAAAAGTGCCAGTAATTATATTTGTAGTATAATGTTTTCAAAGCAGTTTCTGATTATTTATGACACAGAATCCTTATAATGTGAAATAACTGATGACTCACTCCAAATCTTAAAGCATTTTAGTGGCTGAGTGGCCAGCCACCCGGTGCTTTCATTTCCTTCATTTCATTAATTTAACAATACTTCTTGATCATGTCTCATTTAAAAAGCAGGACTTTCCCTTCCCATAATTTGGAATTTTTTCCTGGAATTTTCTCTAATTGTTCCTTTGCTGACATAGATGTGAAATCTGAATGGCTAATTTAAATGAAAACCATAGTTTGTTGGGGCTTTTTTAGGAAGCTATACACTTAATCTAGCACCAGTCTAACAAAGTGACAATCCATATCACAAGAAACGGTTGAAAACGTTAAACAAAAAATATTGACGTTGACTTTAGCTAAGTAGAACACAACGAGAGGAAGACACAGTATTTCCACAGGCAGCCCACATTAGACAACTATATAAAATGACAGGTACCGCAAAAACTGATGAGGACGCCGGTATAAATCCTTTTTGCTAAGCAGCAAAGCATTTATTAAAATGAAAGCATGATTTGAAACAAACAAACAAAAAAAGAATGGTCCTGGGTTGCATGTGGATGGGAGGCAATAGAAAACATTTGCATTTACTGGGGAAATAAGACCCTTAAAAGGTGGGGTTCAAATGCTTGCAGTTTTATAAGATCTATTACCAGCAGGTCAGACTAAATCAGAGCACTTTCTGTCTCTCTTCAGCTCAGTCATCTGATTGGAAACAAAAGATCCCTCTAGAGAATAGTCCATGTCAACATGCCAGATGTGGCAAGGCAGAGCAGAGAGGAGATGGAAAGTGAAGTTAACTGAGGGGCCGGGGCAGAAATGTACATGAAATCCAAAGAAATTAACAAAGCCGTGTCTGCTGTGCCAGAGGAGTGAGGGCTTCAGGTCTTACCCTGAGCGGGATGAGATAAGGTGGAATTCTGCAAGTCAGCAGGCAAGAGTTTCAAGAGATTAAACCGATGCCAGGGTGGACCTCTTGGGTTTAGTGAGGTAGAGCAGAGCTCCAGAGTCTGCAAAATGTCAGCCGATTCTGTGTCCCTAATAGTATCCTTCCTTTCCATATAGAGCCCCGGCCTTAGTGGCTCCCTGGGCTTTGCCTTTAAGATCCCAAGCATGTTTTGATCATGGTTAGCTCTGTCTGCCATCAGGGACTTCCCTCACTGGGTGACCTTGCATGGCCCCTAAAGTAGGCACCATCCACATGCAATTCAGCCCCCAGGTGAAGGCCGACCCTCTCCATCTCCAGATGCAGCTGTGGCTTTTCAATGGGAGACCCAAGCTAGACCTATCGGAAGGAAGGTCAGGGAAGTGAAGGCAGCGACCCAGAAAAGTCCAGACAAACAATTTTGAGGAAAAAAGAGTCAGAGCGACAAGTTCTGGAAAAAAGCAACAATAAAAGAGTGTGCAAGCCAAAGATTTTTTTTTATTATTATTATTGAAAAAACTCCCTGACATACGCCCTCCTCTGTTGCATGTTCCTCTGGTTCTGGCCAGAGCTGGTCCTAGCATTGAGTTTCTCAGTGCGTTGTCTTTGTATCAGGATTGGCTAAGGTGTTTTCTAAATGTGAAGATTTCCATGCCTAGTTCTTATCTAATTGAATCGGACATCTGAGGGCAGTGCCCCGGGACCCTGTATTTTTAGCCAGTAGTCTAGACCCAAGGATGGTTGAGAATTGCTCAAGCATTTCAGAACATAGTGATCAAAAGTTAGAGACAGTTCCAGAATCTTCTACAGTTATCAAAATTGCACTGCTCTCCTTCAACCTGTTCATGGCACCAGCCTCTAGGGAGTAGGATCCCTTTTCCTGCTTGTCAACTGTTAACATGAAGCAAATATTTATTGAGAGCCTACCATGCAATAGACACTTTTCAGAAACATGGAGACTGTAGAGCTACAACCCAAATAAAACTCTTTGCTCTCACAAAGCTAACATTCGATGGAGGAGGGGAGAAATGATAAACAAGTAATGGATAATAGAAAGTGGTAACTGTGCAGAGAAAATAAGGCAGGAACGGGGGCAGAGCTGGAGTGGAGTTAAGGCAAGGGGTGCAACTTGAAATATGGGCCCCAGGAAGGCATCATTGAAAAGATAACATCTGAGCAGTGACTGAGTGAAGGAGAAGACACGACCATGTCCGGGGCTGCCTGATAAAATGAGGATGCCATTAGAGATCGAATGTGTCCCCCACATCCACATGTCAAAGCCCTAACCTCCAATGTGACTAAGTGGAGTTGGACCTTTAAAGAGGTGGTCAAGATCAAAAGAAGTCATAAGGGTGGGGTCCTAATCCAATAGGGTTGATGTCCATCCAAGAACAGGAAATGACACCAGGGATGTGAGCCCATAGAGAAATGGTCGTGTAAGACACAGGCTCCCCAATCACAAGCCAAGGAGAGAGAGGTCCCAGGAAAAACCAACCCAGTCATCACCTTGATCTTGGGCTTCCAGACCCGAGTCTCAGATTGAAATGAGCAACATGTCACTGGAAACTGGAAGAAAGGTGATTTGTGTGAAAAAGTAGCCAGGAACTTGGCTGAATTGTGGTCTAGTGTTTTGCGGCAGGAGAAATTGCAAGTGACAGACTTGGATGTTTAGCTAAAGGGATTTTTCAGTCAAGTCTCGAAGGCTTGGTTTTGGGGGGCATATAGTATAGTGTGAGATGCGTTGAAAATATTGCAAAGCAAAGAGGAGATACAGTGTGAATATTCAGAAAATTCTCAGCCCATTTGTGTTGCAAAAAAAAAAAAGAGAGAGAGAGAGAGAGAGAGAGAGAAAGCATGTCCTAGAGAGAGCACCCAGGGTGTTGCTAGAGAATCATTTCAGAGCATCAAGCCAGAGAAATGTTGTAGAGCCCTAAGATCGAATGGGATCTCTCTTGCTGTATTTTGAACTTGCTGGAGACCCATACCCCTTTCATCTTTCCAATGTCTGCCTTTTGGAATGGGAATGTCCATCTCATTCTTGTCTCACCATTGTAGGTTTTTTTATTATTAAAAAATTTTGTTAATGTTTATTTATTTTTGAGAGAGAGAGACAGGCAGAGAGCAAGTAGGGTAGGGGCAGAGAGAGAGGGAGACATGGAATCCGAAGCAGGCTCCAGGCTCTGAGCTATCAGCACAGAGCCCGATGTGGGGCTTGAACTCACGAATCGCAAGATCATAACCTGCGCAGAAGCCAGATGCTTAACTGACTGAGCCACCCATGAGCCTTCGGGAAAGCAAAATTAAGCCTGAAAGGGAATGGTTGAAAGAAAGAAAGAGAAGAGATGGGTCACGGTCAGATGACCAGAGAAAATTCAGGACATCTTTACATGATTTTTCAGACTAACTTACTATCTACTATATATTTACTCAAAATTCAGATTTAACTAGGTGTCCTCCATGTTTACTTGACAAATTTGGCAATTGTAGGTGGGGAGTGGATTCTATGGAGTCAGCTAACCATTATAGGAGTTGGACCTTCACTCTTTCTGAGACAGCCAGCAATGGGCTGAATTGTTGATGGATACAAGAAGCCTTTCAAAGTAACCCTCCAAACTCCTAAGAGCTCTTTCCTCTGAAGGTTTTGGTAGACGATGTTCTAGTTCAGATCTTCTGCTTGTAGCAAAGATGGTTTTCTTTTTAACTTTCAGACATACCAGTATTGCTCCCCCAAATCTCAGGTAACCCCGCCATAACTGGCACTTGGAACTCCTAAAAAGGTTCACGCCACTTCACACCACAAGCACTGTCACATATATTAGAGCTTGACATTCTCGTTCCGATTTTTGGAGCCCGCTCCGATCCCCATTGCCATACCTGTGTGTGTACCATCTGGAAGGAAAAGAACGAGGATCAGGCTGTGCCTTGTTTAATTAAGGCTTTCTAATTGGAAACTTTCTGTAAATCAAAAATCTGATTCTCCTGGTTAATTTTTCTCATAAAACTTTGCAAATTAAAACCTAATGGAAAAGAACTTTAAAAAAAAAAAAAGGTAAAGCTTTGAAAAATCCCCAAATACCGCAGTGAAAAACCGTTCTATTTGTTCAGAAAGTTTACTGCTAGGAAAATCTCATAACCTGTTTAATCCCCTGCAGCTGAGAAAAGCAGTTACAGTAGATGAAGGGGTGTTGGAACCTTTCTGCAAAGAGGAAGGGGACAGAATTTCATTTCACTGTGGAACACCGCTGTTTGTAGCCTAAGGAAGCACCAATGCTTTGCTTACCGGTTAGAGTCAAATATTGATTAGGACTTAGTTCCTTCTCTGTCTTTAAATGTCATGCAGATTTTATTTCTCTTACAGGCGCTGAAGAATAATGAGACGGTGGCCTGGGTGGCTCTGTCAGTTGAGTGTCTGACTCTATATTTCTGCCCAGGTCACAGTCTCACAGTTGGTGAGTTCAGGCCCCGCGTCAGGCTCTGTGGGCAGAGCCTGCTTGGGATTCTCTGTCTCCTTCTCTCTCTCTCTGCCCCTCTCCCACTGTCTCTCTCTCTCATTCTCAAAAAGAAATAAATAAGAATGTAAAGAATGAAAAAAAATGAGCCAGTGGAAAAGTTTTAGAAAATTCAGGCACGATGATAATAGAAATGGTTGAATGGGGGCAAACTGAATGTATGTATTACTTGGTTTTCCTACTAGGTAAGCTCAGACACAGACATGTAACATTATCGAGTGAGTCCTATTTCTAAACAGAAATTGGTTCCCGACAATAGTTTGGACGTTGAGTCAATGTAGGTATAACACAGACTCAAGAAATGTGCATTGAGTCGTTTCTTAATTATTTTAAAAAAATGAAGCAATTCCTGAATATTTCAGTCCAAGAAAATTTTCTTCAGATTACTTAACTTATTCATTTGATTTTTTTTTAACGGTTGTTTTTTTTTTTTAATTTCTAGGAGAGAGAGAGAGAGAGACAGCGTGAGCAGGGGAGGGTCAGAGAGAGAGGGAGTCACAGACTGAAACAGGCTCCAGCTCTGAGCTGGCAGTCAGCACAGAGCCCGACGCGGGGCTCGAACCCACGAACCGCGAGATCATGACCTGAGCGAAAGTCGGATGCTTAACCGACTAAGCCACCCAGGCGCCCCTCATTTGATTTTTTTTTTAATTTGTGAGGGGGAGGGCACATGTACAAGCATGCATGGGTGGGGAAAGGATAGAGAGAGAGGGAGACAGGACTCGAAGCAGCTCCAGGCTCTGAGCTGTCAGCACAGAGCCCAATTCAAGACTCAAACTCACGAACGGTGAGATCATGACCCGACCTGACCTGAGCCAAAGTTGGATGCTTAACTGACTAAGCCACCCAGGTTAGCTAACTTTTTTTTTTTAAGTTTATTTATTTTTGAGAGATGGAGAGAGACAAAGCGTGAGAGGGGGAGGGTCAGAGAGAGAGAGAGAGAGACCCAGAATCTGAAGCAGGCTCCAGGCTCTGAGCTGTCAGCACAGAGCCCAATGTGGGGCTCGATCCCGCCCATAGACCGTGAGGTCATGACCTGAGTTGAAGTCGGATGCTTAACCGACTGAGCCATCCAGGTGCCCCAAGGTTAGCTAACTTTTAAATGAAACTAGAATGTCCCCATGAACTTCTGTAGTTTTGGGTATGCCCAGAATTCCCATCTGTATTCTTTTTCCAGGGAGCATCCTTCCTCTTCTAGAAGAGCTGGTGGGCACACAGCGATGTTCTCAGGGGCAGATGCCTGGTCTATTCTGGGTTAATTAATACAGCTGGGACACTGTGAAGAATCTAGAAAATGGGCAAGAACCTCAGACTCTTGAGGATTTCGTATGGGTAGAAACAGACTTGCTAATTTAAAATGGTATAAGGCTGGGGGCGCCTGGGTGGCTCAGTCACTTAAGCGTCCGACTTGGGCTCAGGTCATGATCTCACAGCTCTTGAGTTTGAGCCCCGTGTCGGGCTCTGTGCTGACAGCTCAGAGCCTGGAGCCTGCTTCGGATTCTGTGTCTCCCTCTCTCTCTGCCCCTCCCCTGCTCATGTGCTTCTCTCTTGGTCTCTCAAAAATTAATAAAAATATTAAAAATTTTTAAATGGTGTAAGGCTGTAGCTGCCTGATCTGTTTTTTCCATGTGGAGAAGAACTTTACAGAGGAAGAGAAGGGAAAAAAAAAAAGGATCCCAACACATAGAGAAGTAGAGAGACAAGAGGAATAAGTTGACTGAGAGATTACTCGAAAATGAGAAGTAAATCAAGAGCGAATCATGTTCTTTGAGTTCTTAGATTCAGTCACTCCTGAACCCATTTTGCTCCTGTTCTCTATTTATATGAGCCACTAAGTTTCGTTATATGTTTTGTTAGGTGGAGTTAAGTCTCTGTCTTTGAAGACACATGCCCGAACTAAATGGAAGTTAATTCCCTTGCGATAGATATGACTCGGGATTTATATAAGAAACAAAATCTACTTCTGCATATGTATGTATATAAAGCACAGTTTCTCTTTCGCCCCTCAAATGATCAGGTAGAAAAGATAGTGCTGTGATAGTTTTGAATCCTTACAAACTCTCTGACATGGTGCCTGCTTTCCCCACCCCTTGAATTTGAAAACAACATACCATTTGGGAAAGACACGTAATCCTGAAACAGTTGTAATTCATGTTAATTTTGGATTTTTATAGGGGGCACCTGACATAATCTATTTTGTTTACGGCAAGGAAATCTATGCAGAATCAGAGATTATTCCTGGGGGGAGTAAAATTTTTTTAAAAAATTTTAAACATTTATTTAGTTTTTTTAAGAGACAGAATGTGGGGCGCCTGGGTGGCTTAGTCGGTTAAGCGCCTGACTTTCACTCAGGTCATGATCTCGCGGTTTGTGGGCTCGAGCCCTGTGTCGGGCTCTGTGCTGACTGCCAGCTCAGAGCCTGGAGCCTGTTTCAGTCTGTGACTCCCTCTCTCTCTGACCCTCCCCTGCTCATGCAGTGTCTCTCTGTCTCTCTTTCTCTCTCTCTCTCTCCTAGAAATAAATAAAATATTTTAAAAATTAAAAAAAAAAAGAGAGAGACAGAATGTGAGCAGGGGAGGGGCAGAGAGAGACGGAGACACAGAACCTGAAGCAGGCTCCAGGCTCCCAGCTGTCAGCACAGAGCCCGACATGAGGCTCAAACCCACGAGCCGTGAGATCATGACGTGAGCCGAATTTGGCTGCTTAACTGACTGAGCCACCCAGGTGCCCCAGATTTTTTTATGTCAAACCATTTAAATATTATTTTTAGAAGACAAACAGTACGTGAATGTGTGATAGTTATACGTTGGCCCCTTGAGGATGAATGAGAACAACTAGCAAGCAATAGAAAACTGTCTTTATCTTACGAAGATGGAAATCTGTGGCCTGGGGTTTCCAAGTCATGGTTAGACATGGCTTCAAAGAGACTTTATCTCAAAAGAGGGACAGAGGTGCTCTTTTCTGGGAAACAATGATAGCTCTAGGAAGGCGGCTTCCTGAGGAGGAAGATGGTGATCTCAGAGCTGCACGGAAAAGTCTGAAATACCATTCTTCATTTAATGTTCCGGTGAAAGAGGCAAGATATCTATATAAAAGGCTTATTTTCTGCAGTATGTGCTTTTAAGTACCCTGTGTTCCTAATTCATTTGCACGCACGAAGATTTTCCTTTTTCCTTTTCCTTTCTTTCAACATTTTTATTGACCAACATTGAATTTTGCTCTCATCGGGAAAGCGGAGAATTGTGTATATTCGGGGGATACACACCATGTGTGTGTACATGTATGTGTGTAGCATACATATTAGGGGGAAAAAAGATTTCGAGGGGTCAGAAGTACAAGCGAGAGTCTGACCAGTGGTTTTGGCACGGATCAGTGGGCGGGCCGACCAGGTAAGCCAAAGTGTGTGAACTTGAACTCCACCTGAAATGGTTATTCAGGGTGAGGTTTCTCTGGTTTCACATAAAGTAAATTTAAAGGTGACTACTGAGCGGCAGAGCCAAGAAAAATATTATAAAGCACTCTGCACACATTTCAGTGAAATTCTGCCCAAATTCCCCCCTCCCCGCCCCTGGTTTCCATTGCCTAGGGATAGAGCGCCGCACGCGGCACGCCACCCGGCATCCAAGTGCGTTAAGCATGGCAGGTAAGGGAGGTGAGGCCAAAGCCCATGCCTCCTGCGTGTGATAAATGATGGAAAAGAGAAGGCATGTCGGGTGGGAGGTACGGTTCCCAGGCGGATTGGGAATTCCATTCTACCACAAGCAAACATTGCGTCTGTGCCTCCAGGTGACTATTCCCTTGACCACTTTTGCAACTGAGTCCTATTTTCCCAGCTGCGTCTGTCACCATAAGTGCTACTCATACGCATCACCACCATCAACAGACGCGTCCGATCTACACCAGAGAAGGGCTCACACTGAGCCCTGCGTGGTCCTAAGCACCCCTGGGGCTTCCTCTCACTTACCGGGTGAGTTCATTTCACCACTGAGTGGATGGCACTATTTTTAGGATGTGCTAATTTTTAGGGTTACCGAAAAATACCAAAACAATACTCCTGCCTTAAAGAGAACGCGGTGTGGTAGGGGAAAACACAGCAGATGGAGCAAAAGTGAGCTAACGCTGAGGACGCCTGAGTGGCTCAGTCAGTTGAGTGTCCGACTTCAGCTCAGGTCATGATCTCGCGGTGGTTTGTGGGTTCGAGCCCCGCGATGGGCTCTGAGCTGACAGCCCGGAGCCTGCTTCACATTCTGTGTCTCCCTTTCTCTGACCCACCCTAACTCGTATTCTGTCTCTCAAAATGAATAAACATTAAACAAAAATGTTTTTTAAGTGAGATAATCTTAAAGGTGAAGCTAAATGGAACTGAATGAGAACAAACAGTACCACAAAGGTAATTCTTTCATGCTCAGTGAACCGATTCGATTTTGCCACACTGTCTAATATAGCTTACCTGGATCAGCAGAGAAGGTTATGAATGGGGAGGAACACCAAAATAACCAAACAGTTTAAGGCAGAAATAACACACACACACACACACACACACACACACACACACACACACACACACAGTTTGAATATGTCCACCTTCCCATTATCTACTCTCAAAAGAGAAATGAAAGTTTCAAATAAAATCTCATGGACATCAGTGGAAGTTTCTATCCTTTGAAATTTCATATTCTGCTCATTCTCCGGTGGCTGCCTTGTAACGGTGCCTGGGTTAAGTCAAGATTACTTTTCTAGCAGTGAAGGCATTGACCAACTTCCACCAAGTGGAGTGAAATATAAAGTAATCAAGACCAAAATAACCCAAAGACTCTGGATGTGTCCTACATTTTTACAGTGGGTGAGGGACATTAGGAGTTGTAAATGATCACAGAATTTGGGCCCCCATGAAGGGTTGGGAAATAAACAAGGATCGCCCTTGCCCTCCAGCAATAGCACACAATAAAATTATGTTTCCACATCCCGGTACGTGGTTCCAAAAGAGACTTAATGACATATTGGAAAGGGAGTATAGACTGAAAAAATGTGAGAGACAAGAAAAACATCATTGTGACCTCAGGCTCAAGGATGCCAGGCAGATTTTTAGGCTTGTTGTTCCAAAGCATGGGAATTTAGAACAGTTTCTGAGAAATCTCCCATCAAGCAATTCTGGTACCTTCCATACCACATTTTGGACAGATATTTCTGTCTTCCGAAGTGCGCAATGGTGCCAATTTTCGACTCACAGGATGTTCCTTTTGATTCCTTTTCTCCCCCTCAGGGTCCACCACAAATATTGTGAACCTTGTGATTTCTATCTCTCTCTTGAGTATTTTTCTGAGCACCTGAATATTGAACTGAATTTAGGCTCTAGGGACAAAACTCCCATTCTATCTTGTGGAAGAACTCCTCACAATTTGTGGGGGAAAAATACAATGTTCGTAGTGGAGAATGTGATCTCCTAACCTTTCTTACTTCATCCCCAGCAAGGGCTCAAGGCCCATGATCTCTGTGCTCCATAGTTTTGCACTGGGATTTTTTAGGCTTGTTGAAACAGCTTCCGAGGGGTGTCTTAGCTTCAGTCTGGATGACCCCCCCACCCCCACAGTAAATTCTGGAACTGAAACTGTTGATGTATTAAACATCTGTGTTGTCAGTGCTCCTGTGTGGACCAATATGGCTTCTGCCACAAGGTCCACCAAACTAGTCTTCTGAAGCGTTGGCACCTTCCAAAAAGATAAGGAAAACTCTTCAACCAAGAAATATGACTGGTGTTTCATTTTCAGTGGTTCAATCAAGTTTTTAACAGTTTTACTGGTTTCTCAAATCTGTCCTTTTCCTTCTCAGCCATATGTGGGACCAAACTCTTGACTGACTTGGATGACCTCTCTTTCCACTTTCCCTTTTCTTTTTGGTTTTCTGAGATAGGATTCTAGACTTTTCTCTCGTGTGTCTGTCCTCCTACTCTACCAGCCAAACAGTGAAAAATATCAGTGAGATCTTAGGTTGCTCAAAAATATCCATTCTGCAAATAATCCCCCTTCTCCTAGAATTGGATAATTCCCATGGAGGTCCTTCTACAAGCCTTAGGGAATGCCTTCATTCCTCTCAGGGAATATCTGAATCTCTATCTATAAAAACCATGTCATCTTGGGGCACCTGGGTGGCTTAGTCGGTTAAGCGTCTGACTTTCACTTAGGTCATGATCTCACGGTTCGTGGGTTCGAGCCCCGCGTCGGGCTCTGTGCTGACTGCCATCTCAGAGCCTGGAGCCTGTTTCAGTCTGTGACTCCCTCTCTCTCTGACCCTCCCCTGCTCACGCTGTCTCTCTCTCTCTCTCTCTCTCTCCTAGAAATAAAAAAAAAAAAACCATGTTGTCTTAAAACTCATCCAATAATATTTGAGATGTTTCACACTGCTCTTCCAGTCTTCTCTCACATCTATTCTGCATAAAAATTAACTTAGTGAACCTTTTTTCTCTGATTTGAAGACATATTCTCTCTGTAAATAGTTAGACCTTACAAATCAGAACAAGGAAGTTTGAAATAACAAACACTTCCGTGGGCCCTCCTAGGGACATGGAAAGGGGTGGGTGGCTCAGCCCATTGTACAAAATAGTTTCTCACAACATCTCCATCTACCCAAACCTCCAGCCTTCTCCCTACTGCCTGCCAGGAATGCAATTTTGAAATCTTCATCAAGTTCAGGGTTTGATTAGACAACCCAGTAGACTATTAATGCACTTACCAGGTGTTTGAGCTAACATGCTAAGTCCCCAAATCTGGGTGAGAACGCCCAAGTTGGGGGCTCCGCCAAATCCAAGTCCAGATTTCCTCCCCATTGGCCCAACACCATTGGAATCCACTCCCACACATGTTCTCCAGGCCTCAGAAGACATGTATTAGCAAGATTTTGTCACTGTCTTAGGTTATAAACTACCTTCTCCTGGAGCAAACCCTATACCTCTGTCTTCCGGCTGTGTGGAGCACCAAAGAACCTTACAGATGTAAAAGCAGTTGACTTTGTTGGTTGTCGTAGGGAGACCAGTTATCCCAGTTTTCCTCGGATTGAGGGAGTTCCTTAGACACAGGGCATAAAGTGCTAAAACCAAGAAAGTCCCAGGCAAATTGGGACATGTTAATCACCCTAGGTGTCAGTCTTCAGTGAGTAGGCATCATCTTGTGGGGCAACTGTCCCAGATGCAGTCACCAAAAGGCTTTTATGCAGGCAAAGGCTACTTACCTCAGATCGGGAAGAGATTGAGGCTGCCTCTTCTTGAAACGGAGGTTCAAAGGAATTCGGATGTTCGGATTGTCCATGCCTATCCATGCTTGTCTCTTTCTAGGTCTTTGGGTCCCCTTCTCCCCTATTAATATCCTCACCATAGTTAAGACCTAGTGGTGCTTGAAGCATTTAGCTGGAGCTGCTTCTCTACCACCCTTCACTCATACTCTGGGCTTAGCCCTCAGCCACTTCATTCCTGGGACCGCAGTACTGCTGGAGAGCCTCCCGGTTTCCCATGAATGTTCTCTGTTGTGTGTCCACAATTTTCTAGTTCTTTCTTTCTCTGTGTACGCTCCCTAAGGTCTAAGAAGAAGCCTGCTTTCTTTTTCCAGCATCTTTATTTATTCTTCTTTGCCACAGGTGCATGTTCTCTCAATGCCTCTCTTCTTTCCCACACTTTATCCTGTTCTAGCCACCAGTGATCACGTGAATTAGTGAATCCCACAGTTTACTCATATTCTAGTTACCCCTGCACCCCTTGAATATATGACCAGCCCAATTTCAGAATCTCATTTTGAGGGCCTCTTTCTTGGGCCACTTCTAGAACCAGTTATTAGCCAAGTCCCAACAGAAAACAGATGATGCACCTAAAATAAGATCATTCCATATAGAAAAACCTCTCTATGAGGTGTGGGCGTAAGGGAATCACAAGGATGGTGTGGTTACCTGGAGCTAGTTGAGGCTGAGCTCTTACAACCTTAAACCTAGACGACAAGGGGGAGAGAGATTACTGGATACTGGAAGAAGAGAGAATGGAGTAGCCAATTATCTTGAAAAGCAGAGGGATTTTCACGGAGCTAGTCCAGGCTGACTTCAGAAGGAAGAACCCCATTCTTCTGCCTCCCCTTTACCTCTCCTTACTGCTCCCAGTGACTGAAATTATGAGATACAGGGGTCTTGTTGATGTAAGTTTCTATAGGTCAGTCACTCAGACAAGACTGCAAGGTGGAGAAAGGGGTGAATCAGTAAAGGCAAACAAAAGCGATCCCACACCGTGTGTTTCTCATAAACTTCATATAACTGCAATGTGTGTGTGTGTGTGTGTGTGTGTGTGTGTGTGTGTGTGTGTGTGTGTGTGTGTGTGCATAACCCATTTTAACGACCCCTGCCTCCCATATCGTGGAAATTTGCGTTTCTACTTTTTACAACTAGCATACCCAATATTATGCTTTTTTAAAAAATATTTTTATTTATTTCTAAGAGAGAGAGGGAGACAGCGTGAGCAGGGGACGGTCAGAGAGAGAGGGATATACAGACTCTGAAATAGGTTCCAGGCTCTGGGCTGGCAGTCAGCACAGAGCCCGAAACGGGGCTCGAACCCACGAACCGCGAGATCATGACCTAAGCGAAAGTCAGACGCTTAACCGACTAAGCCACCCAGGCGCCCCAATATTATGCTTTTTTAACTCATTTTACGTCCACTGGTTATTTTCATTCATCGTTTTCTTTCTGCCTCCCCACCCCTCTTATTTTTCCTCTTTGATCAAATAAGTATTCACTCCAACTTTCTTCTCCTTGTTCAACTGGAAGCATGCTCTACATTACCTTCCCACCAATGGTTAACCTTCCCATATCCAGCACAGTCACGCCTGTATAAACACAAACTACCAACTATTTACGCCTCCTGGGTTCTGACTTCCCCTGCTGTTTCTGGATCTATTTAGCCCCAAACAGGAAGCTTTAGAATATGTTCACTTCTTCTCTACACCACCACCACCTCCCATCCCCAACTTCTAGGTCTGGAAAATAATTCAATATTGCCAGTGGTGGACTGTTTTCATATTTCTCTTAACAGCATGCGCATTTCTGCTCCCAGCCACAACCCTCACTGGAGGAACTGCTTGGATCAAGATCATGGCCACTCCCAGGGGGAAGTTGTGGCCAATAATGATAAGTCGTTGTTGCAAAGGAAGATCTGGCCTCCTTGTTTTCATTTGGACAACTCTGAGGGACCATTTCAGCTTCAGCTTTCATAGGATTTGCCAAGCCTTCAGTAAGGATCAAATTTCCCCCCTGCCCTTTCCTTACAGGTATGTTTCCCGAGAGCTTTCTCCAGTAAACATTGCACGCAAAATGCTCCATCTTAGAGCCTGTTTCCAGAGAATCCAATCTTTATTCTTCACTCTGTGTCCCCTTGGGGCACAGTTCACCCAGGATCTTGAAGTGGAGTGTGGGGGACCAGAAAGTAGGCATGTCAGTTTCTTCCCCATTGGGTTGGTCGTTTACCAGGTGGTACTTGTTCATTTTCTCTGGGACCCCAGGGTAACCCTGTCTGCTCCCTGGTCTCCTTGGCGGCAGAGGTCTGCATTTAGAGAGGAACTCTGTGACCTTTCAGTTCCTTACAGTCTCTTGGTGGCCTCAGATCTCTTGGGCTGCTCTTCTCCATTGGATGTGTATTACTTTCCCAAAACTGCCATAACACACCTCCGCAACCTGGGTGGCTTAATAAATCAGAAATGCATTCTTCACAGTTTTTGGAGGCCACAGGTCCCAAATCAAGGTGTTGGCAGGGTCACACACCCTCTGGAGGTTGTCGGGGAGAATCCTTCCAGTGCTGGGGGATGGTCAGTATTCCTCGGCTCTCTTGCTTGTTGACACACCATTGGAATTTCTGCCTCCGCCTTCACATTGCCATGTCCTCTGGGTCTCTGGATCTTCTCTTACACCTCTTCTTGTCTTTGCATTTAGGGCCACCCAGATAATCTTGCACAATTATATCTCAAGATCCTTGACTTACTCACAGCTACAAAGACCCCTTTCCCAAATGAGATAACATTCACAGATTCCAGGGACTTGGACATGGCCGTATCTTTTGGGGGGCCATCATTCATCCCTCTCTAGGGTACATGGAGCTTCTCAGATAAAGCTCTTTCCAGCAAATGACTTGAGGTTTCAATGATTTCCCTTAACCAGTCTCTCAATGCTTATCAAGGCCAATGGGGCCACTGTCCTGTGCCAACTCCCTGCATTCATATATAGCAAATCCCCCCTTACACATGGGCAGTAGGGAAGACATCTTTCCTCTGCGTAAATCCTCCACGAGCCCCACCTCTGGTCCAACTACACGCTCCAGAAAGGTCATTTAAAGTTGGACTGGAGTGAAAAAAGACAGAGAAGACAGGTAATCAGATTAACAGACATCCTACATCCTAGGGTGTCAATTTCTCCCTATCTTAAAAAAAAAAGGTGAGCATTAAAAATGCTCAATCTGTAGGAAGGGACACTTACCCTTCCAAAAGTCTAGTATAAGATACATACTCAGATGTAACGAGGCACTAATTATTTGCTGCTCTGATCTGTTCAACTCAAAAGCTACCCAGATAACTTAACAGGCAATGCTCACTAGTGTAATTCAAGTGTCCACTCAGAGAGAGCTGGTCAAAGCAAAACCAAGGAGGATAGGAGTGGCTGCTTTTCGATATGTTCTTTTTTTTTTTTTAATGTTTTTTATTTATTTCTAGGAGAGAGAGAGACAGCATGAGCAGGGGAGGGTCAGAGAGAGAGGGAGTCACAGACTCTGAAAGAGGCTCCAGGCTCTGAGCTTGCAGTCAGCACAGAGCCCGACACGGGGCTCGAACCCACGAACCGTGAGATTGTGACCTAAGCGAAAGTCGGACGCTTAACCGACTAAGCCACCCGGGCGCCCCCCTTTTTGATATATTCTTCATCTAGAAGACGTTTCCTAATTTCAGTTTACTTGACAAACATCCACTTGTTACTTGACAAACATCGAATGGCAGGCAACTGTATATCATCAGATGCCACATAATTACCCCCAGAGAAGCCACCTTGGCTGCCGTACCTTCAAACTCATCCTTGGAAAAACAGTATTTAGCATTTAGCACATTTAGTTAATGACCATGGAATTCCACTCGAATATAACTTAATGAGGATGGAATCTGATGTCCCCCTCCTCATTAGTGACACATGGTGAAGGTTAGTCATGCTGAACTCACTTCCCGCTGCCGCTAAGGGATTTTATAGTTCGCACCACAAGCTGAGACGTCAGCCAGAGCACTGGTGTTCATTCCACACTTCTATATGAGGCCACGTGTCTTTCTTACTCTCCTGTCACTCCTGTTAGTCTCTTTGGACAACCATTTGGTTCATTCTGTGAAAGCCCCAATTAAAAGAAAACATGGAGTCAGGGCAATTGAACAAGCTTCATAGCTGATGAGGGCTTGGAGAGTTTGACACAAATGCATGATAAGAGAGCCTTCCAAATTCATGCGTTCTAACCTATTGCTCATGGAATTATTGTGGGCAGTACCCCGAACAAATGTTGTTGTTGTTGTTCTTTGGTCCAGGAAATAGTATTTACGAGCAACAAATGATCTTTGGACCTGTCCTCACACGTCTGACTACCAAAAGAGGGAGACAGACTTCTGATGCTTTGCCAGGAACACTTTGCATTGATCAGAAAGACAGCCCAGAACAAGAACAAGAGTTGGGAAACTTCAGAGAATGCTTCGCAAGCAACGTTTTTGAAGAAAGGCTCCGTTTGGAATTGATTT
Source organism: Proteles cristata cristata (assembly GCA_017311185.1). NCBI lineage: Eukaryota > Metazoa > Chordata > Mammalia > Carnivora > Hyaenidae > Proteles > Proteles cristata. Next base: position 384,259 of record JAESUZ010003223.1, on the reverse strand, counting down.
ACGAAGCAACCTGGCTTGAAAGCAGCTGTTGATGAACCAATTAGTGACACACGACCTAGGTTGCATTTAGGAAGACAGGTTTACACATGTCAGAATAGCATGTAGGACCTGCTTTTAAAAGGGGCAGAGGATGTAAGTAGCAGATAGATTTTTCAGGAAGAGCCACTGGAGGAAGTTAGAAGGAACGAAGGTCTCAGGTTTTTGGAGAGCTGTGTGTGTAGGGAATCAGGACAAGTCTAGCAACCGGAAGGCAGTGGACGGGGTTCTCGTCTGGCTCTGTCCCCTTCTGGGCCCAAGGGTAATAGCCTTCAAAGGGTAATCAGTGTGATTCACAGGTCCTCTTCAGAGAGGAGTCCCTGACTGGAACGTCTCCATTTGGTGGGGTACTTGGCCTGGAAAAGCTTAACCCTTGAACATCGCCATAATTCCCTTCCTCCGCTCTTAGAGTTTTCCCCTCAAAAGTTGCCCAGTCAGTGAGGCTGTACCTGGCCCCTTTCTTTTCTTTTATGTTTATTTATTTTTGAGAGAAATACAGAGAGAGCATGTGTGTGAGGGGAAGAGGGTCAGGGAGAGAGTGAGATAGAGGATCCAAAGCAGGCTCCGGGCTCTGAGCTGTCAGTGCAGAACTTGATGGAGGGCTTGATCTCAGGAACCATGAGATCAGGACCTGAGCCAAAGTTGGATGCTTAACCAACTGAGCCACCCAGGCGCCCCTGACTCCCTTCTATAAAAACAGCAAACCCCAAAATGCTTAATCTGTAGGAAGGGACACTTAACCTCCCAAAGAGGGTTTTTTACCTCACTCAGTAGACTCTCTTGAATAAATGTCAATGACAGATTTAAATATCAGTTTGTTTTCAATGAGGATTTGAATGCAACTTATAAATCTTCTTATCCTCATGGTAAAATCTAGTAAATTTTAACAAGCATCTTGAAAAAGGCCTTTGATTAACATTCAATGGATGTGGTGCATTAAATTCCATCAAATACCTTAAACTGCATTTATAAATTAAATATATTTGACTTTCTAATTGAATATGTGCCTCTTACAGGTGAAACTTTCCCAATACAGTAAATCCAATAAATTAAATGTACCTACTAAAAAATCTTAATTTTTTCTTGAATATTCTAAGATTGTACACAAACGCAGCAAAGTTCTTTTATACCTTTCAACCAAATATTGTATGTCTAAAATCAGTTACTCAGTGTGCAGTTCAAATTGGGGTTGCAAGACTATTCTGACACATTAGTCAATGTGCCAGTCTCCCTTGATCTTTAGAAATATTTAAAATATCACACATGTACACATTCTTCTTAAACATAATCGAATATATACCATGGAACTGATTTATCCCTTCCATCTGTCTCTCCAGTCTATTAAGATATACCCATTAAGGAAATAATATGATAGTAGTTGGGGTTACCATCCTAATAGGCTGATATTATATACAGGTCAGAGAGTTTATGCCAGAATGTGAAATTTGGAGGTTCCCAGAACACTCATCATTGTTTAGCTTTTGTGAAAGTTCATTCCCTGCAAGTGGTGGGGTGTCTCATGGCCCATGTCCTGGGGCTAAAACACACCATTATCTAATTCTTCCTTTTGATTGATTGGTTTTTAAGTTTTATTTTTAGAAAACTTTATTTATCTAATTTAGATAAATAATTTATTTAATGTTTTTTCAAAATAACACTTTATTTAAAATTATTTAAGTAATCTCTACACCCAATGTGGGGCTCAAACTCGCCAACCATGAGATCATGACCTGAGCCAAAATCAAAAGCCAAAAGCTTAATCAACTGAGTCACCCAGGTGCTCTGTCTTCCTTTTGATTTTAGACAGTCCTTTTCCCTTGTCACCTCCCCTTCCTCCCACCAAACTTCACAAATATGTTGCTTTATCACTTGATGGGATAATCTAACTACTTTATCTCTTACTTGAATTTTATTTTGAGTAATCTCCATAGTCATTCTGTGTGACGTGGTTATGATTCTTATATGTATTTCATGACGTGTTATTGAATTCTACATCTTTGTTTCTCTAAGGTCATCCTAATGAAGAGCACTGTGGTGGCTCAACAGCCCCCTCAAACTTTCGGTTCTTTCCAGTGACTTCTCTGCCATGCCAGAACGGTCCCAGCCACACCTTCTCCCAGTCTTTGTCCCAGTGTTTTATTCAAGAAAGTTCTAACTCTACACCCCATTATTTCCCCAAGCAATTATAAAGACCAACTTTTGCTACCAAGCCTTCTGTTGGGGTCTCATCCTCAAAGTTTGTCTTTAAAAAATATAAGAGGCTCCCCTGCTCACACTGTCTCTCTCTCTCTCTCTCTCTCTCTCTCTCTCTCCTAGGAATAAATTAAAAAACATTTTTAAAAAACTTAAAAAAGGGGCACCTGGGTGGCTTAGTTGGTTAAGCGTCCGACTTTCGCTTAGGTCATGATCTCGCGGTTCATGAGTTCGAGCCCCGCGTCGGGCTCTGTGCTGACTGCCAGCTCAGAGCCTGGAGCCTGTTTAAGAGTCTGTGACTCCCTCTCTCTCTCTGACCCTCCCCTGCTCACGCTGTCTCTCTCTCTCTCTCTCTCTCCCTCTCTCTCTCTCTCTCCTAGAAATAAACAAAAAAACATTTAAAAAAAATTTTTTAAATATAAGAAGAATTTTGACCAATTTCATTTTCCTCTAGTGTATTTCAAATGAATAACAAGGAAGTCAGAAAGAATGGATGCCAAAATGTTAAGTGTAGCTGGTAGGATTCCGGGTGACTTCTATTTCCTTTTTTTATCTTTGTCTACAGTGAACATGTGCTACTTGTACAATAAGGAATAAGAAAAATAATATGGATGGGAGTTTGAGCCACAAGTTGCACCATTTGGGGGTTCAGACATAACTGGGCATGTTTCTGAAAACTGACGGACAAAATGATATTTGTGAGGACAGTGTCATGGATGCCATCTCAAACTTGTTCTGCGCTCCAGCCACACAGTCTGTGTTTAACTGAAAAAGAGCCGTTTTGCTAATTGTAGTAGGGCACAGTACTCTGTGATCTCTCAGAGCCCATCGAGACCACGCACGGCATTGGGATCTTGAGGGCTGGAGGGTGGCACTGTCTCTTGATGGGTGTGGTCGATGTAGGGAGGGTCTGTGGAGCCTGGTAGAATGTAGAACGTGGGCCAGGAAATGTCAGGTGACAGCTTGTAGACTATCAGCAGTATTCTGGGGGAAATACAGGGCCCATCAGAGCAGGAGAAATAACTTTTTGAGATCTTGTGACTCATCCCCAGCAAACTCCCAGAAAAACATAGAGGATACTACTTTGTTTATTTTTATTTTTTTAATGTTTATTTCTTTTTGAGAAAGAGAAAGAGAAAATGAAGGGAAGGGGCAGGGAAAGAAGGAGACACAGAATCCGAAGCAGGCTCCAGGCTCTGAGCCATCAGCACAGAGCCCAACACAGAACTTGAACCCACGAACTGGGAGATCATGGCTTGAGCCGAAGTCAGATGCTTAACCAACTGAGCCACCCAGGCACTCCTGGATGATACTACTTTATAGAGGGCTGGAGGTTGTGATTCCAAACGGGTAGGGTGTCTGAGAATCAGCACAGTTATTTGGATTAATCACTGACACTATGATCCTGTCTTTATTTGTGACATGAAGAAGGAGACAAGTTTGGATCGATGTTTTAGAAACATTTGTTGTGTGTCCACACTGTTCCCCTCACTGAAACAGACATGGTAGTGTAGAGATGCCCAGTCCTTGCTCAAAATATACAGCTATTAGCAAGTTGTCTGGGATTCATGGGTGCTGTGTAGTCCCAGAAAGGACAATATTACAATTGAGGCATGAGGGAAGCCTGGGGCAGTTGCTCAATGAAGATCTCCAAATTAGTGGGTGCTGATGGACTGTTGAATGAATCCATGTCAGAAATAATCAATGTTCCAAGATTCCAGACGACAGAGGAAACAAACCAACCTGTTTTGATGCTCTAATCATATTGAAGTAATAAATATTCTTTTCTAAGCGAGATCTGTATATTTCAAGCAGCAAGGAGGATGGCCTTGGCCAGTAAGTGACGTAGAGACTGCGCTCGTAAATATCAAATGCAATAGGAGGAAGAGTAACAAATTCTCACTGGCCAAGATAAGAAGTTCAATGTTAAAGAAAGGAGAGGAATAAATATTGCATGCGGATTGTGGACCCAAACCTTCATACAACAGAAAACCTGTAGCATAGCTGTTCAGTGACACGGGAAGCAGAGGTATGAACAATGCCAATGGGCAGAGGGGAGGCTGGGGAAAGACTCCTATCTTCCTCTGGATCTCAGCGGGCACTTTATACCTTTGCCAAGAACAATATGTTCTTATACAGAAGCTGTCACGTGAATAATCTGAGTGCAGCCTAATGCTTTCCGAAGCACTAGCATCCCCATCAGCAGTCTTCAAAGAATGATTCCTAGAGAGACGCCAAGTTGAGTTGTGAGTTTCTTTTGTGTGGCTTTCTGAAGGCTTGGCAGGTAATTCAATCAGATTCCGCTCTCCACCTGTTCCGTTTTCCCTTGACCCACCTGCCAAGAAACAAAGATGAATGGGAACCAGAACTAACTGAAAACCACTTGGAATATTACATTCCCGTCGCAGATTGTTTCAGCCGAAGCCCCTGGGATTTGGGTTGTTTCGGGTCAACGCCAGCCCAGAGTTTTGCAAAGGAAGCTACGGACTCCAGCTGTCTCATGGGTTTCCAGCCTCAAGTAGATGCAATGTGAATCTTACCTCCCTGCCCCCGACGCAGGATGGAGAGAGGGGATAAGCCATAGTCCTTGCTTACACTGCCTGTAGCCGCATCTCTGTTGCTGCAAAGCAGCACAATGGATCCTTTCCAGAAAGGATGCATCTGAGCAGGTAGTACCTATACTAACAGAGATGTGCAAATGGGAGGGAATGAAAAGAAGAAGAGAGAGGGTCAGAGAGTTCCTTCTCCCACCTGGTCAATACCCTCCTCTTGGGAAAGTGCTCCTTGAAATAAGTCACGTGAACGTCTCACAAATATTCTTTGAGGACTTACTGTATGCCAGGGACTGTGAGATGACACGCGGTCGTCATGATGAATACCCCGGGCCTCAAATAGTCAGACAGGTGAGAAAATTCACAAAGAAGGAAGAGACTATGAAATTCAGCAACATGCAGTTCTAATTCAGGGATTCAAATTTTAACTTTATGTTCTCTGAGGATAGATTCCCTGGTATACAGGCTGGGGGAATTAGACAATAACGAGATCATGCCATTCTTTATCCTGTAGGTAGGAGTGAGGAGAGGAGCCCCAGTGGATGTTAAGGAGGGAGGGGCACTTAATAATTCCACAGAATGTGCAATAGCCAAGCAAGAAGTGAGTGGTGTGCGAACCTGGAGTTCATGGGCGATGTTGACCATGCTTTCCCACATTTGCAGCAGTGTGGGATAGGCACTTCGGGTGACTGGCCTTGACCCTTGACACTGAATTCTGCCATCAGGCTTGTTTTGCCCAATGGGGAGTGAGGAGATCCACACAAGCAGAGTTCTAGAAGGAGTTCATGCACCGGGGCTTGTTCTCTCTTGCCCCGGCCATCACCCTGAGAACATGCCCAGCCTAGTTTTCTGGAAGAAAACAGAAAACAGGCGTGGAGCAGGGTCAAGTCACCCAGCTGCCCTGGCAAAGGCCATACTGGATCGGGTAACCAGTCAGATGAACGTCAGACACAGGGGCAAACCCAGCCACGATCAGCAAACTTCCCAGTTGACTTCTTGGGAATCCCAGCCTCACAGATCTTGTGGTCAGTGGCTATCCAACAAAAGCTAACTGGGACACCAGGTACAGCTTTCCTCCTCAGTGGACTGAGTAGTTTCATGCCTCCTTGCCCAAGGAAGCTGCCTTGGTCCTTCTTTGGCTTTAAAGCATCAGAGGAGAGGGGTGAAGAATAACAGGATCATCATCAAAAGCTTGTGTTGTCCTCAAAAAGATGTAGGCGTGGATTCCATTTATGCCCCTGGAAAGCAGAGAGGTTTGGGGTAAGTCACTTCTTTTCTCTGTTGCTCTTTCTGCAAGTGTGGGCAAAATATTTATTTTAAGGGACTGTTATGGTAAATAAAATACATGCAGGGGCGTCTGGGTGGCTTAGTCGGTCAAACGTCCGACTTTGGTTCAGGTCATGATCTCAAGGTTCGTGGGTTCAAGCTCCGCATCGGGCTCTGTGCTGACAGCTTAAAGCCTGGATCCTGCTTCTGATTCTGTGTCTCCCTCTCTCTCTGCCCCTCCTTTACTCACAGTCTGTCTCTCTGTCTCTCTCTCTCAAAAATAAATAAACATTTTTTTAAAATTAAAAAATAAATAAATAAAATACATGGAAGGCACCAAGCATGATATACAGTGTACTTTTAGAATTTATATTCATTTTTGTTGGTTTTGTTATTTTTCTTACTCCAGGGGAGGGCTCACCTCCCCAAGGGGGATGCCGTAGGTCCATCTTCCAACAACACTGTCAGTTTCCTAAGAGCAAGAATTTAATATAGAAGCCTCCCCAAAGTAAGCAAAAATATGGATGAGAGAGAACAAAGGTGTCGCTTCAGTAACAAAGTAAAAAAGCTATGACCAGTAGGATGGCAGCCCCCTTTGGGATCTTTATTCATCAAATTATACGCCACAGTCTCAGGCACCGAGGTCCCATAGAACCCTTACCCTTGACCACTGTCACTCCTCTATGTACTCTAAGTAGCAAGAAGTAAAAAAAGGCAAAGTATGGGGGCACCTGGGTGGTTCAGTCGGTTAAGCGTCCAACTTTGGCTCAGGCCAGGTCATGATCTCGCAGTTCGTGGGTTCGAGCCCTGCGTCAAGTTCTGTGCTGTCAGCTCAGACCCTGGAGCCAGTTTCGGATTCTGTGTCTCCCTCTCTCTCTGACCATTCCCCACTCATGCTCTGTCTCTCTCTGTCTCAAAAACAAATAAGTTGTAAAAAATTTTTTTTAAAAAAAAGGCAAAGTATGACCCAAGACATAATATAAATCATTACTGAGGGTTTCTTTAAAAAAAACAAAGACTCGGGGCACCTGGGTGGCTGAGTCAGTTAAGCATCCGACTTCGGCTCAGGTCATGATCTCACAGTTCGTGGGTTCGAGCCTCTGTGCTGACAGCTAGCTCAGAGCCTGGAGCCTGCTTCTGATTCTGTGTCTCCCTCTCTCTGACCCTCCACTGCTCACGCCCTCTCTCTTTCTCTCTCTCGGAAATAAATAAAACATTAAATAATAATAAAATAAAATAATAAAAAACCAAAGACTCAAGGACTAAAAAAAAAAATGTTTTAAACACTCCCTGGTGTTCTTTGTATGAAAGCTCAGAGCAAAGTTCTGGCTATGCTTGAATTGAGAAGCACCCCCAAAGGGACACACAATTGCTGATCCCAGAGAAGCGTCCAATAAGTGGTTATTAAATTGAATTTCTGCCCAGTTTTTTATTTAAAAAATTGTTAATGTTTATTTATTCTTGAGAAAGAGAGAGACAGAGCATGAGCAGGAGAGGGGCAGAGAGAGAGGGAGACAGAATCGGAAGCAGGCTCCAGGTTCTGTGCTGACAGACATGCTCTGAGCCCCAACATGGGCTCAAACTCACAAACCGTGAGATCATGACCTGAGCTGAAGTCAGACACTTAACCAACTGAGCCACCCAGGCGCCCCCTGCCCGGTTTGAGGGAAGGAAGATGCAAAGAAGATTCTCTGGACTGGTGGGAATACAAAATGGCAAAATCAATTCAGCAAACAGTTTGGCTGTCTCTTAAACATTTCAACAGGGGCCCCTGGGTGGCTTAGTTGGTTAGGCGTCTGACTTTCGCTTAGGTCATGATCTTGCGATTCGTGGGTTCGAGCCCCGTGTCGGGCTCTGTGCTGACTGCCAGCTCAGATCCTGGAGCCTGTTTAAGAGTCTGTGACTCCCTCTCTCTCTCTGACCCTCCCCTGCTCACGCTGTCTCTCTCTCTCTCCTAGAAATAAATAAAAACATTAAAAAGAAAAAAAACATTTCAACATATACCTGCTCTATGATCTAGCCAGTCCACTTCTAAGGTATTCCCTTAAGAAAAATAAAAACTTTTGTTCAGCTAAACTCCTGTATGCAAATGCTTATACCAGCTTCATTTATAATTGTCCCAAACTGAAAACAAGCGAATATCTATCAACCGATGACTAGGTGAACGCATAGTGGTATGTCCATACAATGATCTCTTTCTGAAGCACTCCCTTCTCCCTTCCATACAGTGGAAGACTACTCAGAAATAAAAAAAGAATGAAATGTTGATAGATTGGAAAAATCTCAACTTTGCTATGCTAAGTGAAAGAAATCAGCTCAAGACACTAAACGCCATAAGATTCATTCAGAGGATATTTCAGAAAAGGTGAAGCTACATGAGTACATGAATAGTAATTAGATCAGTGGTTGCGAGGAGGTTGAAAGTTGGAATAAAAGATACTGCATGAGGAGAAACAGAAGTGTCTTATAGGAAATGATGGCACCATGTTATCCTCTATCGTTCATATCATATGCGGATAATTCACTTACGTGGATTTATCACACTTGAAGATCTTTGAGAAATCCAAGGATCTGGAAAGGCAACATAGCAGTCTGAAAGCAATGATCCCCTAGTTGGTGGTAAAATGATGGATTCTGTGTTAATTAGGAACAAAAAATTTAAGGCAGGAATCAAAGAATCATCATAAAGAAGAGGGCACAGTTTCGCTGATGGTCAGCCCTCAGAGCAACCGTGTGCCCCGTGGGGTTTGCTGGAAGGCTGGCTAGCCATCTGCTGAAGATGTTACAGAATGGGACTGCTCAGTGAGACAGACGTAGCCTTAATCAACCCTGAAGATCCATCCTAAATGCTAAATTTTATAATTCTCAGTCATTCCATTATTCACAAAGTTTTAAAATTCCAAGGACGCTGAAGCGTTCATTTCGACAAAACCATGGTGCTGCATCTTAAGCAGAGGTTAGGACCTAAAGCAAATCCATTGGCCCTGTCCTTGACCAGTTGATTCGAAGGCGCATGGTGGGACCCAACAAGGAGCCATGATGAGCCCAGCACAGCGAGTTTCTTCCACCAGACCTGGAGCAGACCATCATTTCCTCAGTAAAGAGCCATTTACAAACGCCGATGTGACGCATGAACATCTAGGTTCACACCCATGGTGGTGAGATGCTCATATAAGGGGCAACTATAGAGCCACGTTCTTCCCCTCACATCCCCTACAGGACATTGCTTTTTGGATGGAATGTGGGTGCAATCACCCCCGGGTTTCAAAACAGTGGTTTATTCTTCTCGGCCTCATTTTTAGATGCATACATAACTGGATGTGTACAAGGGAAAGCCAACCGTGTGGTGGCTCTATAGCAAGGAGCAGGTTTAAAAATACTTCTCAGGGAATAGCTATCAATTAGCAATTCACAGGATGATAATAAAAGGGGCCATTTACCCAGCTCTCCACTGTGGGAGGTGAGCGCTGAGGTGTGTGAGTGTTAACATTAATGGATTCGGTTCAGAGTACATTAATCCCTCTTTCCACCCCTCTCTCGTTCCCCTCTGTGTTTGCTCTGTGAGCCTCCATCTCTCTTTCTTTGCCACCATCCCTCCTGCCCTTCCTTCTCCCTTCTTCCTGAAAACCTTCCCTTCTCTCTCTTGCCTAATTGCTCTTACGCTCTGGTTTTTTTAATCAGAAAGCTTCTCTGAAGAAAGTTATTGAAAATTCCAACTTCTTCTGGAAAGACAGCAATTAGAGTTAGTTTCTTCAGGGTAAGAAATAAAAAGCATTGACACTACTTCATTGGGCCAATTCTTCTCTTGACACAATTTAATTATCTAGTGCAACAAACCAGGTTATCTTTCATGCCTGGCCACTTTAATGGAGCTTTGAAACCAGGAATTTAATTAAGGTAGCAGATCAAAAAAAAAAAAACAAAATAAAACAAAAAAAAAACAAAAAAACAAACAAAACAAAAAAACCCCACAACACACCAAAAAAATCTTAAAACTCAGATGATTGCTTTCTGAAGCACTGAGCATAAAAAATTCATCACTTTAGAATGACGATATTAAGTGAGGTTTATTACTTTATGTAGTAATGAACTAAGCCTTATTTCTGAGAAGAATGCACTAAGTTTAGTTATTACTTTATGTGATTAAGTTTTTGGGGTGTGTGTGTGTGTGTGTGTTCAGATGTTAGGAAGAGCATGTCAGGAAGAGCATGTACGGATTAAAAAACAAAAAGCAAACAAAAATCATGCAATTAGTGATCCATATATAGAAGGCAAACTTTAAAAGCTAGCAATAATCTCAGGCACCTGAGTGGCTCAGTCGGTTAAGTGTCCAACCTCTCTTCAGGTCATGATCTCTCGATTTGTGAGTTCAAGCCCCGAGTCTGGTTCTGTGCAGACAGCTCAGAGCCTGGAGCCTGCTTTGAATTCTGTGTCTCCCCTCTCCCTCTGCTCCTCCTCACTCATGCTCTGTCTCTCTCTCAAAAATAAATACACATTTTTTTAAAAGGCTAGAAATAATCTTAAATACCATGTAGTTGGAGATTTTCATCACACACACACCCACACAAACACACAAACATATTCAATATTTATTATATGAAACAAGAATTTCTAATAGATATATACATACATGGAAGATTCAGTGGTTTGCTGAAGATCACACAAGTTAGAGGCATAAACAGGATTAGCATTCAGGTCAGGTCTTCTATCTCAAAACATAATGCTGTCTTGATTATCCTGAGTCAGATTTGTGGCTCTTTCAGGAGGACAGAGGTTTGATGAGGAAGAAGGCTTGTAGGAGCTCAGAGCAGCTGGCACTGTTCTATTTCTTGACCTGAGGGATGGGTACATGGGTGTTCACTTTATGATAACTCATTGAACCATACATTTATGTTTTATGTACTTCTATATTGTGTTGTATATTTAACAATGTCAAAAATTTAATATATAAATATCTCTATAGCTATGTAATATATAGATGCCTGTATCTATCTATAGATTATATATAAAATACATATATAAGTGATATATATGAAAAGTTATACATAACGTATAGATACTGTGTGAACATATGACACATGACATAACAATGTCAAAAATTTAACATATAAATATCTATGTAGTTATATAATATATAGGTGCCTGTATCTATATATTAGGTGTAAACTTATATGTATATAAGTGATATATATGAAAAGTTATACACAATGCATACATATTATATGAATAGATTATATAAATGTGTGTATGTGTGTGTGTGTATACACATATATTCTTCAGCAACACAGCCTAGTCCTCATATCTTATTTCCTTATATCTTGCCCCAGGAATGGCTGGCTGAGGAGTGAGCAGAAAGCAATGTGGAGCTCTTAGGACTTTGTGACACAGAGCTGCCCTGTCTTTCTCTGGGCTCTTCTTTGAAAGAGGACCAGATTTCTATCTCCTTTAAGCCACTGTTGTGTTCAGTTCATACGTGACTCACAGTTGTTTCTATTTCTGATTAACTCACATGTGCTTCTGTTGCTGTGTTATATAATTAAAAAGCTTTGGTAGCTGTTTACAACTGTATGGGCTGAAAGAGTCCACTTCTGATCTGACAGAGTAGGAATTTATTAGCAGAGAGAGCAATAATTAAGAAACCATAAAACCAAGATTATCATCTGGTTCTGCCTAATAATAATCTGAAAGCATGGGATGAGTTTTATTCTCTTCCAAGAAAGATACCTAACGTGAGTTTCTTCCATTGTGCAGATGATTCGTATTTTTGCCGCATGTACTGAGGAAGGTACAAAGTTCGTTAACTCATTCTTAGTCAGGGGGTTTGGGATAAAAAGTCAAATGTCTAGGCACTTTGCTTTGGAGTGTAGTCTCTGATTGCAGGTAAATGTGGGCTCAACTCCTGTCTTATCATGGCATAGATTTCGATCAATGATTTCATTTCCGTATGTTGTAGTTTTCTTCTCGATAAAAGAGAGGTGACAGAAACAACTTTCATATCCTGGGCTTTGGAGAGGATTACACGAGTCAAGGTTTGCAGTCTTGGAACAATGGCATCGGCTCAGAATCAGCTCCTTCCCTAACGGCCGTCACTGGACATCTTTACCTGGCTCTTTACCTCCAGTGGCTCTCCCTGGTGACTCTATGGCAGCTGAGAGTGAGTAGGATTTGCTCTGATTGCAGGCACCTCGGGAGCGTGGAAAACTACGGTGAGGCTGCTTTCCCCAACGTGCCCAGGCATGCCATGCCCTCCCTCTCCTCTGGGATCTGGACGCCTCCCCACTCTCTCCTGCACTGCTTTTAGCCCCACAAACCTATTTCACGTTATGCTGCGTCTGTTGACTGGGAATCCCCAAATCCTCCCAATTGGGAGCTCCCAGCAGCCTTCCCTCATGCCTCACAGCAGTCCAAGCCTTCATTTTCTAATCCGAAAGGGGGAAAAGAAACCACAGAAACAAGAAAGACTATGAGTTTTTCTACGAAATATTTTATCTTTAGTAAAACCCTCTCTATCCTTTTAACCACATGTATGCTTTGAAGCCCTTTCCCTAAGAGATTTCTTATTTTTCTGCTTACTTTTCTTCCATTTCTTCTCCGAGATCAAGCACGTAACGGCATATTTCCTTGAAAGTGGGAAAGAGCGAAAGATAGAAACACTCAGGCAAGCATCTGTGAAGCTTTCCAAGTGTTGCCCGTTGAGCAAACACAGTCTGTGCCAACAGAGAAGTGAAGTGATGCATCCAGAGCAATTGGAGGAATTGGAATTGCAGTCACTTTTGCTTCTAACTTGAGGAAATCAAGTGTTACTACTTCCGACCCACATGGACCAATTACTTAGTTGCATTTTAACTATAGTCTTTGTACCACAATGTGGCCGGTCATCTTGGAAGTGGAGTGACAACTCACTATTTACATGGTAGGTATCTGACAGCCTCAACTGGCCAGAGCTTCTGGAAATCCCAAGTAGCTGCCACAGAATCATGGAGGGGAAGCTCTGGGTCTCATCTTCCAGCACTTGTGAAGCCTGATCATAAACTCAATTTATGCCTCATTTGCATCCCATTGAACCAACTTTTTACTTTAACTATTTCATTTTCCAGGTCTGAAATGAAAGCTAGAATTTCAAAAAGCACCACTCCTAGATCTCTACTTTTTCTCTACTATTGATTTTCTTCACGTTTTTTCTTGCTTCATAAAGTATTGCTGAAGGTAGGAGGTGGTGAAGAGCTAACAGAAGTAAGATGAATAGTTTAAAACAAGGAAGGAAATAGGATTTAAGAAAAACAATCTGGAAACTAAAATTTAAAAATTAGTGCAGTCTGGATTGATTTAACAAAAGAATAAACAGGTTTATATATTCCAATTTCCCCCCAGAGCAAACCTGATTTACAATACAGAACAATAACCGTAATTCATAAGAGTGACATGAGTCATCAATAAAAGGTCACATGAAGTTTAATATGGTCTGCCAAAGACCTTCTGAATGATGTAACGTGTTTAAAAATATTTTGTAATACTGTGTGTTTTTAAAAGTTTGTCCAGAGTAGTAATCCTTAATTATCTGAAAAGCTGACTTATGCACAGTGCCTTTCTGCCCAGTGATACTGAAATTAATGAGACAAAAATTTTTACCCTGAGGTGCAAAGGATATTACTTTCCAAGGCAAGACTTGGACTTGCTTATCTCACCCCAGCACTATGGTTGAAAAAGCTGTTCAGAAGCGTGTGCCTTGATCAAAGACTGTGGGTTCATGAAATTAAGGTTCACAGTCAACACTATTATATTTTGTATGGCTTCCCTAAATTGTTCAATGGAAACTTGTCTTCAAATTTCAAACTGAAGGTGAAATTATAGGAAAAAACATTTCATATGGAGGAGACAACAAAATCCATGACCATCCAATTGGAAAATATACAATTAACATTTCCCACATTTTAAAGGGTAGAACCCAGTCCAGAAGGAAATACTTTTTAAGAAACAATTCTGAGCCATTTCACACTAGAATTCCTGAGAACATAGATACTTATCCCACTGAAAAAGGCATCTTTAGTTTATGTGATATACATGGGAAACATGTTTAAAGAAAAAGAAAGATTGTCATAATAAAGTGCTTATTATAGAAGGAATTATCTCCAAATTACTGGAATTAATAAGTACATTTAGCTAGTGAGTAGATCCAAGACCAACATACAAAAATCTACTATATTTTTATGCATCAATAACAAACAACTAAAAAAATGAAATGAAAAATCAGATACGATTTACAATTGTGTCAAAAAAAGTCAAACATCATGAAGTCAATCTACCAAATATATGTAATTTTCCCTACACTGAAAGCTACGACATTGCCTAATGTGGTATCACTTGCCATTATTGAACATTGAAATGTGGTTATTCAAACTTAGGGGTGCTATAAATGCAAAATACACATAGAACTTTGAAGATTTAGTATGCAAAACATAATATAAACTATCTCTTTAATAATTTTAAATGTCAGTTACGTGTTGAACCTTTAATTTGGTCATATCAGGTTAAATGGTATATATTATTAAAATTAATTATACCTGTTTTTTTTCTTTTTTTTAAATATGGCTACTAAAAACTTAAGATTAATATGTGAGTTGTGTTTGTGGTCCACTTTATATTTCTTCTTGATAATGCTATATATAACATTACTGAAATATATGGAGGCTATACTATGTTCATGGATTGGAAAACATAATATAAATATGTCAAATATGTCAGTTCTCTCCAAAATTTATTTAATAATTAGATGCAACCACAGTCAGAATTTAAGGTTTTTTAATTTGTTTGCTTTGTTGGTGTGTATGTGATTTTAAGCATAGGAAGATCTGGTTTACATTTTATCTAGCTTACATACATATATATACATTATATATATAATATGTACATCATATATACATTATATGTAACGTATATATAATTGTATATATACAATATAATGTGATAGTATATATTATAATACATAACACTATACACATATTTACAATATAGAATATTGTAAATATACTCTTAATCAGTAGAAAATAAAACACCATCTTGTTTTCCTTGTGTGCCTGTGTGTCTGTGCATGTATGGGCACACTGGATATTGTATTTGCAAAATAGTTTGTAGAAGTGATGTGAGGCGGGGTGCCTGGGTGGCTTAGTCGGTTAAGCGTCCGACTTTCGCTTAGGTCATCATCTCACGGTTCGTGGGTTCGAGCCCCGCGTCGGGCTCTGTGCTGACTGCCAGCTCAGAGCCTGGAGCCTGTTTCAGTCTGTGACTCCCTCTCTCTCTGACCCTCCCCTGCTCATGCTGTCCCTCTCTCTCTCTCTCCTAGAAATAAATAAAAATATTAAAAATAAAAAAAAGAAAGAAATGATGTGAGGCTTAGGAACATGTTGTCTTCTGAGGAACTGTGTCTGCCAGCTGACAGGAAGTGCTACCAATCCCAAATTACTATAGTCTTATTTCAAGGCCTGAGATGCCTTGAAGTTGTGGTGAGAGGTCCTTGGGAGAGCTTGACTATTTCTGGCTCATACCTTCGCTATGGATAAAACCAATTGGCATTCAAACCAAATGACAGTCTTCATTCAGTAATGTGCTTTGCCTTAGGAGGCCTGGAGCACAGTTCCTGTCCCCTTAGCTCACGAGGCTGTCAAAGTCACTGCTCAGCAACTCAGCCTCTCAGCTGCTTCCTCGCGAATCAACAAAAAATCTCAGGTGAAAAGTGGCTCCAAATTCCAAGTTCACCGTACTCTAATCTTGGCTCAATGATTATTCGCTACCTCGTCATCTCTCCATTGATTTCAAGCAGAATTTTCTTCTTAATTTTGTCCAGGTTTTCTAGCGTCCACAGAAGAAGGATTGGTTCTAATCCAATCCCGGCAGTAGAAATCTACAACTACTCTTTATTTATTTATTTTTTTATTGTCTTAATGTTTATTTTTGAGAGACAGACAGAGTGTGAGTGGGGAAAGGGTAGAGAGAGAAGGAGACAGAGAATCAAAGCAGGCTCTGCATAGAGCCTGACACGGGGCTCAAACCCACGAACCTAGAGATCATGACCTAAGACCAAGTAGGACACTTAACTGACTGTGCCACCCAGGCGCCCTTGAAATCACAATATAGTCTTGACCCTGATGGGTGAGATAGAGTCTTGAAAGCAAAAGCTTTTCCTTACACAATTTAGGCTTTTTTTTTTTTTTTTTTGGAGGGAAGTTATTGAGTGCCCAACTGGGCCCCAACTGGGATACATGTAGCATGAAGTTTCTATCACAAAGAATAGAGAAGGAAAAAGGTCACCATTTATGATGTAATGATCCCATAACCAGATGATATGAATATAACTGCAAAGAATATGACTAGTATGCAAATTCTGGTATGCCCCTATGCTGTGTACTCAGCTCCTTTTGTCCCTTATTGAGCTTCTTGGTGCTGAGAGCAAAGGACAGTGGATCTGTGGGCTTCACAAAACAGAAGGCGCTTACATTTCAATTCCTGATCCCGCTCAAGGAGGCAGCAGATTAGAAAAAAAAGTCTTCTACGTCACGGAATCTTGAAGACTGAAAAAGCAGTATAAAAATATAAAATGGTACGGTTGCTGTGCAAAACAGTTGAGCAATTCTTCACAAATTTAAACATAGGCTTGGGGCGCCTGGGTGGCTCAGTCGGTTAAGCGTCCAGCTCCGGCTCAGGTCATGATCTCACAGTCCATGGGATTGAGCCCCACATCGGGCTCTGTGCTGACAGCTCAGAGCCTGGAGCCTGCTTCCAATTCTGTGTGTGTCTCTCTCTCTGCCCCCTCCCACTCACTCTCTGTCTCTCAAAATAAAATAAAGACATAAAAAATTTTTTAATAAAATAAATAAATAAACATAGTCTTACCATATGACTGAGCGATTCTTCTCCTGATGCACACCCAAAAGAATTGGCAACTGTGCTCAAAGAGATACATGTACGTGTGTATTTATGGCAACATAATTCACAATAGCCAGAAAGTGGAAACAGCCCAATTGCCAGTCAAACAAAATACAGTATATCCATATGATCACATATTGTTCATTCACTAAAAGGAATAAATTACGGAGACATGCTACAAGGTGTGAACCCAAACACTTCTGCAGAGTCAATGACATACACAAAACATCACATGCATGGTTTCCTTTATATGAAAGATGCAGAGGAGGGAAGTTCATAGAGACAGAATGAAAATGGGAACTGAGGGAGGGGAGGCATGGAAAATGGGGTACACGGTTCCTTTTGTGGGGGTGAAAATGTTTTGGCACCAGATAAATATGATGAGTAGACAACCTCGTTAATATACTAAGTGTCATTGAAATGGACACTTCTAAATGGTTATGGTTGAATTTATGTTATATAAATTTTTGCTCACTTAACAAAAGAAAAAAGCAAGCAATGGTCATCAGATGTCTCTAAGCAGAGTAGGCCTGAGACATTCCTATAAGACCTTCGAGAACATTAAACATTTTGTGTTCCTAAGGGGTGGAGGGAGGCGCAGAACTGGCTTAGAGCAAGTCTTTGTGGTCAAGAAGATAGTGACCTTCAGGGTGGCATTGTTGGGGGCATGGTGTTTCAGTCACAGAGGTACCAAAGTCTAATGAGGGTGGTACATCTCAGCCAAGGCCCACAGGTGAATGCTGATGGCCATGAGCCCATCTCTTTTCTCACACCATGAAAATCCTCAGAACTTAGATCATGGCCCCCAGGAAAAGTGGTGGGAGAGAAATCTCAACAGAGAATGTGAAATACCGAATGGACTGAGGTTAATTCACAGGCTGAACCTCACGCAATTCCAAAAGCACATTAGTTTCCTTTGAAATGTCCACCATAAATTGACATACTGGATTGGAGGTCACATGTCCAGGGGGAATTACAGAAAACGGAGTTGTACTTTTTGGGGCACCAAAATGGGTCACCGTGGAATGGGAGTTTGCAATAAATGTTCCAAACGTGTTCACCTTTTAGTATTTCCAATGGCACCTATAAGCCAAAGGCTCTTTGGGCTGATGATAGACAACATATTGGGGAGCTCCTTTGTCCAGAAAAGAGGGTTTTAACAGATCTTTGTATTTTGAGGAGGGAAGAGAGGTTGGTTGATGTTTAAGTATGGGGGATAGTGGGAAACGAAGTCTGTGATGACTCTGGGCTTTGGCGGCCTTGCAACTGGGTGGTGGTCCTATGAAAATAGAGGGAAAGGTCTCCAAACTTCCAGTGCCTGTCCCAGACTGAAGGACACCCTACGCCGAAATCTACAGACCCGCTTTCCTAGTCATCTTCATGCTGTCTTCCATGTTCTCCTTTGAAGTCATGGCAAGAGATGTGCCTTGGTTGCTCCCAGACTATTAGACGAGGCAGAGCCCTCAAAGAACAGAGCAGACTTACAGTAGATACAGCCCCTACTTGGGAAAGGAGATGACACCCCACTTCCTATCTCAATACTTAGCCTTATCTCTTCTGATTCCTCATTTTCCATCCATGTTTCTGGCACACGCAGCTCATCTCCATACCTAGACCGTACTGTCCCTTCTGCCTTGACGTTTCCCTCTTCACATCCACCATCTTTCATTTCTTTCTTTTTTTTTTTTTTAATGTTTCATTTATTTCTAGGAGAGAGACAGCATGAGCAGGGGAGGATCAGAGAGAGAGGGAGCCACAGACTCTGAAACAGGCTCCAGGCTCTGAGCTGGCAGTCAGCACAGAGCCCGACGCAGGGCTCGAACCCACAAACCGCGAGATCATGACCTAAGCAAAAGTCGGACGCTTAACCGACTAAGCCACCCAGGCGCCCCCACCATCTTTCATTTCTACCCATTCTGTAGAACCCAGGTGATTTTCCACTATCTCTGAGAAGTCGCCCCTGATTTCTCAACTCGGGGTCAGATGCCTCTCTGACCTGATAAATCACACATTTTACCCCATCCTGGCCCCCCATCCCCCATCACTTCTATTGTCACTCACACACAGTGATCTCACTTCCCCATGGATGTGGGCATGGAACAGAGGTGGGCAAACTTTTCCTGGAAAAGGCCATATGTAAATATTTCAGACTTTGCGGGCCACATACGGTTTTGCATACTCTTTGTCATTTTACCTTTAGTATCTGATTATACTTAGTTGTTGGGTGATTTTTTTTTTTTTTTTAACTACCTTTTAAAAATGTAAAACCTATTTTTGGTTCACTGGCAGTATAAAGAGAGGCCATTTGGCCCCATGTCAGCAGATCGCTGATGCTCAGTTCAGAGGGAAACTTTTTAAGGGCAGAATTATATCTCGCTTGGCTTTGTATTCCCAATGCTTAGCACAATCCCTGCAAGGGTGCTCGCAAAACACTGTCTTCAGTTCAGCAGAGTCACTGAAAGTGTTTCTTTTCTTTCTTTTCTTGTTTTTTATTTTATAATTTTTTAAGGAGGGAGATTAAAGGAGCGTGCAAATGGTTGCCTGTTTTCGCCAATGGAAAAGGGTCTCCTTGTACACTCAGTACCTGTGAACTCACGACTGTTGGTAGGGGCTCTTTGTAAAACCTCTCCCAACTTAGGTCACAAAACTTGGTTTCAGCCAGGAATCTGGTTCTTTTTAAAAATTTTTTTATTAAAAATTTTTTTCTAATGTTTATTTCCTAGAGACAGAGAGACAGAGTATGAGCAGGGGAGGGGCAGAGAGAGAGGGAGACACAGAATCTGAAGCAGGCTCCAGGCTCCGAGCTGTCAGCACAGAGCCCATAGCAGGACCCAAACCCACAAATTGCGAGACCATGACCTGAGCTGAAGTCGGACGCTTCACCAACGGAGCCACCCAGGCGCCCCGAATCTGGTTCTTAAATACACTATACCTTGTCCTTCCTTCTCAGTATTGATAGCAGTATTTGAGGGGCGCCTGGGTGGCTCAGTCAGTTAAGCATCAGGCTCTTGGTTTCTGCTCAGATCATGATCTCATGGCTTCATGAGTTCAAGCCCCGCATCAGTCTCTACACCGGCAGTGGGGAGCCTGCTTGGGATTCTCTCTCTCACCCCTCCCTCTGTCTCTCCCCCACTCACACTGTCTCTGTCTCTTTCAAAATAAACAAATAAACTTAAAAAAATAATATTTGTATCACCCAGTGTCTTCAGACCTTTCCCCATCACCCAGGAAGTCACCTGTTACCTTGATAGAAGGAGAAGAGGCAAACAAGAACACTGCCCGAGAACTGTGCTCTCGCTGTTTTTTAAAAAACGTGCACACCTCTGACTCCCGGACAGCACATGGCCAGAGAAGGCTATAAAACCCCTTCTGCCGTTTTTACAAATACTCTGCATCAGCAATCGCAACAAAGTAAAAAGCATCAACAAAACACACACCCGTAAAAGCAGGTCCCGGCTGATGAGAGATTAGTCAGTAGGTGAAACCCCAGCGCCGCCAGAAACACTTGTTTCCCTCTTTTGTAGCTGGTTTGCGTTTCTCTCTTTCCAGGCCATCTGCGCTGTTTTTACAGCAGGCTCGCATACTTCGGGAGTGAGACACGCTGCTTGTTGCTACAAACAGCGCCCATAAATGTTGGAGCCAAGTGTGTCTAAACATTACAGCATATTAAACACCTTGAAGCATGATCCATAACCTTGTAATTGGTACCGAAATAACAAGATGTGTGTTTTAAATGGGAATTTGACTCCGATTGCCGATGTCAATCTGTTCCATTGGAATGCAGCTGGGAGAGCGGGCCGTGAGAAAATAATGGATGTGATTCAGGCATGGAGTCCTGACCTCTCAGCCCGAACAGATCACCTAGGCTAACGCCCATCTTCGGTTGGTGGGGAAGCTGAGGCCCAGGAAAGGTCTACGACTTGAACTTGCTCATTGTTTCCTGGCTCCTCCTTCCATGTTTTTTCCATTCATCACAACGCCTTCCTAAAAGGAAAGAAAAATAATAATCTTTTTGGTATAAATAGTAATTGCACTGGCTTGGATATGATACAAGTTCAACTTGAAGTGTATATCTACTGGTAGAAGAACAGGACAGCGTGGATGTGCCCTTTGTTTTTTTCTGGGCATCACCAAATACTTTCTTCTTCCCAAGTGACTGTTCCCAGATCCGCTGCAGACCCCTAAATCTACACCGTAAACATCACTTCATTAAATTTTATTTTGTTTTTAATGTTTATGTATTTATTTTGAAAGAGAGAGAGCAGGAGCAGGGGAGGGACAGAGAGAGAGGGAGAGAGAGAATCCCAAGCAGCCTCTGTACTGTCATGTGGGGCTTGAATTCACGAACCGTGAGATTATGACCTGAGCCGAAGTCCGACACTTAACCGACGGAGCCACTCAGGTGCCCTCCTCTCATCCACATTTGTTCGAACACACGCAGAGCCCACTCTCTGCACCAGTTTCGTCATCTGGAAAGGAGAGCCAGGTTAGTGAAGCCACGAAGATTACAGGAAACAGTGCTTAAAATCATCACCCTAGTGTTTTTCCACATAGTGTTGTAGGATTCTCGCTCAGAGAGTAGTGACACCGAGACTTTACTTTCCAGGAAGCAACTTTATTTTGCCAGCACCGCTCAGTTGGGTTCATACCCAAAAGAAGTGAGCGGCCCACCTCATATGGCATAGGTTTTTTTATGCATTTTCTATTTCTTTGTCTCCCATATATGGTAATACACATAAACATGCAGTCTGATTAAGTTGTTTCCGTTTACAGGAACATGGGGGATGTAGGCAGCTGGACTCATATGTAGGTGACCTTGAAGTCTTCTCTTCTCTCTTCTTCAATTTTTTTCTTTCTCCTTAGGGAGGGGTTCCTACCACAATAGCTGACATGTAATCATATGGGTAAATATCAATGGATGTAGAATGCGTTGTGTTATAAGATATCACTGTCATATGAATACTTTAAATCTGCTGTTGATGCAGATAACTGCCTGGTTTCTTTTTTGATTTTTTAAATGTTTGTTTTTGAGAGTGAGAGAAAGAAAGAGAGAGCATGCATGCACGTGTACAAGCAGGGGAGGGGCAGAGAGAGAGAAGGAGACACAGAATCCAAAGCAGGCTCCAGGCTCTAAGCCCAATGCGGGGCTTGAACTCACCAACCATGAGATCATGACCCTAGCCAAAGTCAGAGGCTTATCCAACTGAGCCACCCAGATGCCCCAACTGCCCACTTTCTAAATTCACCAAGCATGCACCAAGATACACAATGAGATTCTGGGCTTGTTCTACCAATCTCCTAATGATTGACGGAGGTCAGAACATTTGATGTTTTAATACTGATATGTACTTGGGGGAGTAAGGCTCTGATTTGCTGGTGTCTCATGAATGAGAATCAGTAATGAAAAGCCTTAAAGTTTTTGTTTCATTTTGTCTTTTAATGTCTATCCAGACTTGTGATTGAAAAATGCTTTCAGGACTCTTGTTTTTCCGGCCAGCAAAAACTTAAGAAAACTATTATCATAATGGGAACATACAAGACAAAATGGCTGTGTGTTCTTCAACACCTGTTTTCATTAAGTAAGAGGAAGGAAATGAAAGGATTTTTTAATGCGTATCAAGTGCCAGAGGATTACATATGTTACCCCATTTAATCTTCAAACCCAACGTGGTAAACTATTGTCTCCTCTTGGGAAATATTGGAAGACCTTCTCTGAAATGTTAATGTTAAGGACATAGGATGTATCTCTTAGGATTAAACTTTGAATGAATTAACATAGGATTCAAGTAGACAGATGAGAAGTCACAAGAAAGACAATAGCGTTGAGACCAGTAAAATAGGAAATCATGGTAACATGATTAATATTTTACTAAAGAATAGTGCCATTGGATAGGGATACAGGACAGCCACAGGATTCCAGGAAAAAAGAGAGACTCAGAGGTAAACATGTGCTGTTATAGCAAAAGGAAAAACTCACTCAATGAAGTTGGGGGGAGTCTCATTCCATGGCCAGGTTTTCTACTTTATGGAGTCGGACGCCTGAGGCTATATTAGCTTGCTTCCATTAAACATCCAACCAACTTCTCTTTTTCTGATTTCATGCTCAACACACAGAACCCTGGTTGTAATTTGACTTCCATGTAGATTTGCCTACAGGAAAAGGAAGTTGCTGACCACATAGCTATGAGGACTCTGGCCCAAGTCTTATTTATTTATCTTGGGAAATTGATAACATGGCTTTCTGGTTTTATGTGTCAGTTGTGTGATGGATTACTATTAATGGATCTGCCTGATGTACTCAGGTTTCTGAATCTATCAGATAGTTCGTGCCAACCTATGAGATCTCATTGAAATGAAACATTCTACCTGCTCTAAAAACCATTTTCTGAGACCCTCTCCTTCCTGCCAACAACAAGGATACAAAATATACACATTAACTCTTGGAAAGCATTGCAGAAGGATTCAAAGATGGCAGAAACTGAAAGGGAGAAAAGAATGTGAAGCTGAAGAAGAAAGTCAAGTGAGCTCTATAATTGAGCAGTCTTTCCCTGAAGGCATTTCCCACTTCTCATCTGCACACAGAACAGTAAAATACAAGGAGAAAAAGATGGCCTCAGTGGCCTGGAAGAGAAAAACAAACAGATCATCTTCAGGATTGTCACAGCTCCCAGAAATGGAGGAGGATGGGAAATCCCTAAAGACGGGTGAGGGACCCCTAAAATTTGCCTAAAGACTTCCCTCACCGATTCCTAAACTATTCAGTTCAGGACAGCAATACTAAAGAATCCACGAGACAGTTTCAGCTTGAAAGCTAAAGAAATAACTTGATAGAGATTTTAGGAACTGCCCGGTACTGGAGAGTTTGGAGTTGAGAACTTGTCAGGTAGAGGAAATCGTAAATAGAGGTGGCTTCTTAGTAAAAATAAGGATTGTATCCTAAGACTAATGACTATGCCTGTGGGCCTAACCTGTGCGGGTAAGGCCCAAATCTTGACATGCCCACTCCTGTATTTATTATTTACGGTTGCTTTCACACTACAGTTGCAGAACTGAGTAGCAGTTGCAAAGGGACCATTTGGCCCACAAAGCATACAATATTTACTATCTTTCTCTTTACAGAAAAAGTTTGCTGGCCTCTGCTCCAAGAATAGGAGAAAATTCTAGTATACTTGTAGGAACAAAAGCCTTAAACAAAATTCTTCCAAGTCAAGGTGAAATGTTGGTTTTTTAACCTCCGATCAGAAAAAAACAAACAAATAAACAGAAACTTATACAGGAAAATAACACAATCCAGAGTCTATAGCATGTTATACTCCAGAGCTATGTAGCGACAATCAATTCCTAGACATGCAAAGAATTAGGAAAACATGACCCATAATAAAAGAGGAAGAAAGGTTAATAGAAGTCTTAATAGATGGTTATGAGAATGAGCACATAAGGTCTTAAAGGAGCTATTATCAACATGCAAAGAAATAACAGGAAAATATGGACAGAATGAAATGAACATATGTGGAATTTCATCAGAGACACGAAGACTCTAAAGAGAGTCAAACTGGAATTCTACAACTGGAAAAAATGCATGAGGACTTCTGGCTTCAGCTCTGACATGTAAAGAGCTTGAAAGTCATCACTTCCATTCTTAAGGTAAGAAAGAACTAGACAAATTAAAAATCAGTGCTTCTTCTTGGATGACCAGAGAACTGAGGCTGCAGGGTTAAACCATTACCCCAAAATCTAGAGTCAGAGCCTCATGCAGAAAGACCCAGCTGCTCTGCTTACCTGGAACAGAAGCCCTGAGCCATTAACCAGGTGCAGGCAAGCTGTGGACGAGTCTAAAAGAAACTCCTGGGGAACCACAGTCTGAGAGGTGGTCCCACACATTTCTGGGCTTTTACTGAAGAAATCACACCAGGTTCTCACAGTGAAGATCTAAGAAAGATCCTTTCATGTTTTTTTTACATTTATTTTTTATTTTGAGAGAGACAGAGACGGCATGAGCTACGGAGGGGCAGAGAGAGGAAGAGAGAGAATCCCAAGCAGGCTCCACGCTGTCAGCGCAGAGCCTGATGCAGGGGTCAAACTCACAAACCATGAGATCATGACTTGAGCTGAAACTAAGAGCCAGGCACTCAACCGACTGAGCCATCCAGATGCTCTTCATGGTTTTGATAAGGAGAGGGAAGGACTAATCACGGGAAATAAACTCCGAGGCATCTCTATACCAAATGCCTTTTTCTTTCTTATTGGAGCCATATCCCAGTTGGAAGAAAGATGTTCTCTCTGAAACCCATTCTAGGTTTCCCATCTCACCGATGGAAAACAAAACCAAAACAAAACAAAAAAGAGAAAACAAAGTCAACGGGGGTCCGTGCTTCAAGTTAATAGGTTGGGAATACCATAGGCAGGGAAGATAGTAATGAACCTAAGTGGGGGAATCCTATAGCACTGGAGAGGATGTGGGACCCAAGACACAGGTCCACTAAAATACATAAATTCAATCACTACAGAACACCCTCTCTCCTCTACACATTACCACAGGGTGCCAAGGTAATACCCAGATTACAACTGAAAGTGCCTTCCCTAAAGATGAATACTTAGAAAAGACCAAAGTCAAGAGGAAAGACAAAATAACACCAGAGAAACTTGAAAACTCTTGTGCTTATAGTTACAACAATTAGTAAATCCAACTGAAGTCCTAACCAAGTTACCAAAAATCCTCACAATAAATTCCTAATTATCTCCATTGCTGTTACCCAACGCAACATGTCTGGCTAGCTACAATAAACACAAAGGCCCACCAAAAAATAAGGAAAAAACATCCCAAACAACACAACCTAGAAAAACAAAATGATGATTCAAACAAAACTTGGAAATGACATAGATGTTGGAATTATCAGATAGGCAATTTAAATAACTATGACTGGGGAGGCTGGGTGGTTCAGTCAATCCGACTTTCGCTCAGGTCATGATCTCATGGTTCGCAGATTTGTTTCTTTTTTTGTTTTTGTTATTGTTTTTTAATGTTTTTTAAGTTTTTTTATTTATTTCTGAGAGAGAGAGAGAGACAGTGTGAGCAGGGGAGGGTCAGAGAGACAGAGAGACACAGAATCTGAAGCAGGCTCCAGGCTCTGAGCTAGTTGTTAGCACAGAGCCCGATGCAGGGCTCAAACTCACTAACTGTGAGATCATGACCTGAACCGAAGTCGGTCGCTTAACTGATTGAGCCATCCAAGCGCTCCACGCGGTATGTGGATTTGAGCCCCATGTTGGGATCTGTGCTGATAACTCAGAGCCTGGGGCTTGTAACAACTGAAAAATGCCTCTGATGACCTCATGAGCAACTCAACACAACCAAGGCAAGACTAGGTGCACTTGAACATAGGTCAATATAAACTTCCAAAACTGAAAAGGAAAAAAAAAATCCCAGAACAGCGGGGTAATTTCAAAAGACCTAAAATGCATGTAATTAGTACACAAGAGTCAAAGAAATGTTTTGAGTGATAATGGCTGAGAGCCTTCCCA
This sequence comes from Proteles cristata cristata, assembly GCA_017311185.1. Classification (NCBI taxonomy): domain Eukaryota; kingdom Metazoa; phylum Chordata; class Mammalia; order Carnivora; family Hyaenidae; genus Proteles; species Proteles cristata. The sequence continues at coordinate 357,770 of JAESUZ010003223.1, read as the reverse complement.
AGTCAATGACAAACACCAAGCCACAAATCCCCAGAGTTCAGAGAACACCAACCAGGACAAACACCAAAGAAGAACACACCTAAGACATATCATATTCAAGCTGCATAAAATCAAAGAAAAGACAAAAATCTTGGAAAAGGAACAAGGAGAAGAATTACAGAGAACTTCTCATTAGAAATCATGCGAGCAAAGGGGCACCTGGAGGGCTCAGTTGGTTGAGCGTCCAACTTCCGCTCAGGTCGTGATCTCATGGTTTGTGAGTTCGAGTCCCACATCGGACTCTGTGCTGAGAGCGGAGAGCCTGGAGCCTGCTTCGGATTCTGTGCCTCCCTCTCTCTCTGCTCCTCCCCCGCTCATGCTCTGTCTTTTTCAAAAATAAAAGAAAAACATTTTTAAAAAATTTAGAACTCATGCAAGCAAGAAGTGAAGTATTTGAAGTATTGAGAGAAAACCCCCTATAAACATAGAATGACAGCTACCACAAAGTTATCCTTCAAGGGGCGCCTGGGGGGCTCAGTCGTTAAGCGGCCAATTTCGGCTCACGACATAGTGGTTCGAGGGTTCGAGCCCCGCATCGTGCTTTGTGCTGACAGCTCCGAACCTAAAGTCTGTTTCAGATTCTGTGTCTCCCTCTTTCTCTGACCTTCCCTTGCTCATTCTGTTTCTCTCTTTCTCTCTCAGAAATAAATAAAACATTTAAAAAATTTTAAAAATAAAAAAAACAAAATTATTCTTCAAAAATGAAGGAGAAATAAAGACCATCTCAGAGTGAAAAAAATACCCGAAATTTAAGAAAAAATAATACTTTCTCTGTAAGGCGCGTTAGAACAAGTTTTTGCTTTTTTTTTTTTTTGTTGAAGTCATAAAGAAAATCATCTAGATCAGAAATGCAGGTCTCCGTATAGGAAAGAACAGCATTGGAGAAGGAGTTGATGAAGGTAAAATGAAATCTCGCATTTTTCTTACTTTTTGTTGATCTAAGGATAGCTGTTGTAAGCAACGAAAGTTACAAGGTCCTAGGTCATTATAACATATGGAGAAAGAAAACGAGTGACAGCAATGTCACAAAAGCAGAGGTGAAGGGATTGGGGAAACTCTGCTATGTTTTACCTGAACTTTACATGAAGCAGAATAGTATTATTTAAACGTGGGCTTAGTTTGGTTAAAAATGTGTATTGATTAAAAGGTACAGAGGCGCCTGGGTGGTTTAGTCGGTTGAGCATCTGGCTTCGGCTCAGGTCATGATCTCGCGGTTCATGGGTTTGAGCCCCGCATCAGGCTCTGTGCTGACAGCTCAGAGCCTGGAGCCTGTTTCAGACACTGTGTCTCCTTCTGTCTCTGTCCCTCTCTGCCAGTCACACTCTGTCTCTCTCTCTCAAAAATAAAACATTAAAAACATTTTTAAAAGAAAGAGAGAAAGCAGGGGACACGGGTGTGGCTCAGTCAGTTAAGTGTCTGACTCTTGATTTTGGCTCAGGTCATGATCTCACGGTTGTTAGAACGAGTCCCACATTGGGCTCTGCACTGAGTGTGGGCCTGCTTAGCATTCTCTCTCTCTCTCTCTCTCTCTCTCTCTCTCTCTCTCCCCTTTGGGCCTTTTCCCTTGCTTATATTCACTCTCTCTTTCTCTAAAAACAAAACAGAACAAAACAAACAGAGGAAACAGAAAAACATGTGGAAAAAAGAAATGAACAAAATCAATAAAAAACAGTTACAAACATGATATATATATTAATCCAACTATATCAATAGTTACTTCAAGTGTAGATCAAAATCACTTTAAATGCAAGTGGCCTACAAATGCAGAGTAATTGTCAGAATGGATAAAAAGAAATAAAACCCAACTATATATTGCCTAAAAGAAACTCATTTTATTTTACTTTATTTTATTTTATTTTTTATTTTATTTTATTGTATTTTATTTTATTTTTAAAAATATTTTAGTTTTTAAATTTTTCTTAATGTTTACTTATTTTTAAGAGAAAGAGACAGAGTGTAAGTGGGGGGGAGGGGAGGGACAGAGAGAGAAGGAGACACAGGATCTGAAGAAGGAGACTCTAGGCTCCAAGCTGTCAGCACAGAATTGGACTCGAGATCATGACCCGAGCTGAAGTCGGATGCATAATGGACTGAGCCACACGGGTGTCCCAAGAGACTCACTTTAAATATAAATACATAGATAGGTTAAAAGTGAAGAAATGGAGAAAGAGAAAGATAAACCATGTTAACACCAATCAAAAGCAAGTCGGAGTTGCTTTATTTATTTCAGACAAACCAGACTTCAGAAAAAGGAAGATTATCAGGGATAAATAATGTTTCACAGTAATAAAGCATTTCGTTTTCCAAGAAGACATAATAATCCTTCATGTGTATGAGCATAAAATAAATTAGATAAAAACTGATAAAACTAAAAGAAGAACTAGACAAACAGCTATTAGAGCTGAAAGCTTTAACAACTTCTGTCAGCAATTGGCAGATAAAGCAGGCAGAGCACCGCTAAGAATGTACTTGAACTGAACAACGCTATCTTGATCTAACTGACATTTGTAGACTACTCCATCCTAAAACACATTCTTCTTAAGCTCATGTAGGACAGTTCCCAATGTAGACAACATTCTGGGCCATAAAGCACATCTTAAGAAAAATTTAGAAAGAGAAACAAAGCAAACTATGCTCTAATACTATATTGGAATTAACCCAGATTGTCAATAACAGAACAATAGATAGGAAGTCCCCAAATATGTAGAAATCAAACAACACCCTTGTAAATAACCCAGAGGTCAGAGAAAAAGTCTCAAGAAAAATTATAAAAATACACTTAAAAAAATTTTTTTAATGTTTATTCATTTTTGAGAGAGAGAGAGACAGAGACAGAGGGCGAGCAAGGGAGGGTCAGAGAAAGAGGGAGACACGGAATCTGAAACAGGCTCCAGGCTCTGAACTGTCAGCACAGAGCCTGATGTGGGGCTCTAACTCACAAACCTGAGATCATGACCTGAACCGAAGATGGAAGCTTAACCGACTGAGCCACCCAGGTGCCCCAAAATATAGTTTGAAGTAAATACAAATGAAAAAATGCAACAAAAAAAGAGGAAAATGTATAGCCTTAAATGCATATGTTAGAAAGGTGGAACAATTGAAAATTCATAATCTAAATTTAGGATACTAGAAAAGCAGAGCAAGTTAAGCCTAAAACTGGCAGAAGAAAGAAATAATAAAAATTAGGTCAGAGATCAATGAAATGGTAAATAGGAAAACAATAAAAACAACTAACAAATTCCAAAGCTGATTTTTTGAAAAGATTAATAAAATTGATAAGCCTCTTGCCAAATGAACCAAGAGGGAAAAAAGAAAAAATATGAGTGGTCAATATTAAAAATTTTAAAATAAGGCCATCACTACTGATACCATGGATGTTAAAAGGATAATCAAATATATGAAGAACAACTTTGTGGTCATAAATCTGAAAACTTAAATAAAACGCACCAATTTCTTGAAATACACAAATTACCCAAACTCAGATGCAGAGAAATAGGTAACCAGAACAGACCTATATGAATTAAAGAACTTGAGCGAATAAGTGATCATCTTTCAGGTAAGAAAGCCCAAGACTGATGCCTCAATTTGACCAAAATTTAAGGAAGAAAAATACTTATTCTCTATTAACTCTTCCAAAAAACAGAAGCCGAGATAATATTTTCTAACTCATTCTTTGAGGCCAGCATTATGCTAATACAAAACCAGAGAAAAGAATATTATACAACAAAAGGAAAAGGAAAACTATAGATCAATTCCTCTCTTGATCATAGATGCAAAAATCCTCAAGAAAATATTTTCAAATCAAATCCAATTATGTATAAAACAAAAATGTATGAAATTATACACCATAACTAAGTGGGATTTATTCCAAATATGCAAGGTTGGTTCAATATTCATATTAATATAATCGATCATACTGACAGGCTATGGAAGAAAAGTGTGATTACATTAATTGACGTTCAAAACGTGTTTGATAAGACCTCATATACCTATTTATGGTAACAAGCCTCTACAAACTAAGAATAAAGGAAAACTTGCTCAATCTAATTTTTAAAAAATCTATAAGACCCAATAGCTGACATCATGCTTTCCCAGTAAAATTGGGAATAAGGCAAAGATGTTCTCTCTCTCTACTTGTATTCAAGATAGTACTGGAATTCTTAGTGCAATAAGACAAGAAAAAGAAACAAGAGCTATGCAAATTGAAAAGGAAGGAAACTGCTTTTGTTCACAATTAACATAATTGTTTACGTTGAAACCCCCCAAAGTCTACATATAAAATTCATGAGTGAATATGTGATTATCACACAGTTGCAAGAAGTTGGTTCTTATCATTCATGGTAGTGAACTTCGATAAAGTCATAATGAACTGAACGGGCAAATACTGAGCCATTTATTCTAGGAGAAAAAGCAGAGTTAGATTCCTACAAGCCTCTGGTCACATTTTTGTCAACTGATCAATAGATAACCTTGTTTTATGTATGTTTCTATTTAAAGACACCTAACTTCATATATATAAAGTTATAAATATTGAGGTACTTGCATAGCTTCATCGGTTAAGCATCCAACTTCGGCTCAGGTCATGATCTCACGGTCTGTGAGTTGGAGCCCTATGTCAGGCCCTGTACTGACAGCTCAGAGCCTGGAGTCTGCTTCGGATTCTGTGTCTCCCTCTCTCTCTGTCCCTCCCCTGATCACATCAATTTCCTTGGCTGTGAGCCTCATAAAAGTGTAGTTCCACTCCATTTTCTTTTTATCAATCGTCATCTCATGAATCCAGGAATTTAGCTGCCACTCCATCTTTTCCATAGTTTCATCACATACTATGGATGATACTTGAGCACTTTCCTCCACAATCTCAAATACAGAATCAGTGAGTGTCCTTTTCTATTTATCTAGATGTACCATGTTGCTGTTCGACACTGAAACTGAAGCCAACAATAACATAACCCGTACCTAAACGAATCCTAACTAATACCTTATGAGCACTAGACAGCACATCACTCTACACTTAGGTGTCATTTTAAACTGAAATCACCGACAAAAAGCACAGAAATGCAAAAGAAAAAGTAGCAATAAATAGATTGCAAAAAGGGCACTTATTCATAATACAGGAGCTTAACCAGGAAGACTGAGGTCACCTTGTTTCACCTCAGCTGGGAATGGGCATAGCAGGTGACTCAAATTTTTTGCTCCTTTCTATGTATCCATGAATGGCTGTCAAAGCACTGACAGTATTGCCTCGGGGATTACCAATAAACTTCGGTGAGTAGACGGATTTGCAAATATGGAATCTGAAAAATATAAGGCTCAACTCTATAAAAGTCAGTTGCTCTCCTATATATTCTCGCAGTGAGCAGTTGTAATTTGAAGGTAAAAATAAAGTACAATTGACAAAAGAAAAGCCCTTCCCCAGTGCAATATGTAGGTATAAATCTAATAAAATATGTTTTGGACCTGTATGCTAAAAACTACAGAACACCAATATAAGAAATTAAAGGGCTATCTAAATGGAGAGAGAGTCTATGTTCATTGACTGGAATCGTCAATATTGTTAAGCTGTCAATTCTTCCCAACTTGATCTATAGACTCAATGCAATTCCAGTAACACTGATCACAAGAACACTATTGTATTTGCATTAACATCCAAAAGGAAGGGCAATGCAAGATATAATGGTAGCTACTTGACAATGATAAAAAGGATAATTCAGATGGATATAACAAACATCAATTTATATGCTCTGGCTAACACACTTTCAAAATATATAAATCCCCAAAACAGTATAGCAGAACAGATTGACAAATAAATCCATAGTCATAATAGGAGGTTTTGACATTTTTCTGTTAGTAATAAAATGTAGCACTAAGGATATGGAATAGTTGAACACCACTGTTAATGACCTTAGCCTTAATGATATTTATGAACGGCTATTCCCCATATTTATAGTACATAGTGTCTTTCCAGTTGTACTGAAGACATACAACAGGTTAACTCTCAACACATGTTAAAGTATTGATATCCTACTGGATACATTAGTAGAACACAACAGAATCAAAATTTTAAAAACAGAAACAAAATTATAACTGTAAGTGAAACACACAAATATATATATAACTCATAGGTCAAAGAAGAAATCAAAAGATAAATTAGAAAATGTTTTTAACTAAATGATGGAGAGAACACAAAATATCAAAATTTGTATAATGTAGGTAAAGCTGTACCTAGAAGTAAACTTACAAGTTTAAAAGCACAAATAATGAATGAAAGAAAAGAATCAATGATCTACGTTCCTAACTCAATTAAGTAAAAGAATAAGGACAAATTAAAGAAAGTAGATAGACATTTTAAAATGAAGAGCCAAGACAAATGAAAAAGAGATAAACAATGAAGAATTGACAAAGATAAAAATGTGTTCATTAAAAAGATTAAATATACAGGACCTTAGAAAGATTGATGAATTAAAAAAGAAGAAAATCACAACTTGCTAATATCAAGAATGAAAAATGAGAAATTTCAAAGATACTTAACATATTAAAGATTGTAAGAGATTATTATGAACATTATGCCCAAAATATTGATAACTTGGAGGAAATGAGCAAATCCCTTGTATTCTTGTGTTCAAGAACAAGTAGAAAATCTGTTGGATACTCTTTCCTGCTTTGTCAAAGATTAGTTGGCTGTACATTTGTGGGTCTAATTCTGAGTTCTCTACTCTATTCCATTGATCTATGTGTCTGTTTTTGTGCCAATACCATACTGTCTTGAGGACTGATGGGGGGGAGGGGGAGGGGGTGATGGTCATGGGGGAGGGCACTTGTGGGGATGAGCACTGGATGTTATATGGAAACCAACTTGGTAATAAACTATTTTTTTAAAAAAAGAAAATCTGAACATTTTGTGTCTTTTAAATAAATTTAATCAAATTAAAATCTTTTCTACAAAGAACACTAGTTCCAGATGGGATTTAGCAAGTAGAATCTAGCAATATATAAATAGGACCATAAGACTACAGATCCAAAAAGCTTAGAGATTCCAAGGCAAGATGAAGTTTATTCCTATGCACATTATAGTCACACTGTATATAAACAAAGATAAAATGAGTACCTTAAAGGTAATCAGAGTGAAAAAAAAATCCCATGTACAGGGAAACAATGATAAGAATTTTATTAGAAACAATGAAAGCCAGAGTATAATAGAATAACAACTTTAAGTGCTGTCTATGAAAAATGGCTTCAAAAACAAATGGAAGCATAAAGACACTTTCAAATACACAAAAACTGAAATAATTAATCTCCAGCAAAACTGTTCTATAAGAAAAGCTAAAAGAATTTCTATAAAGGTAGTGATATCATAGAGAAATCCAGTTATGCAACACAAAATAAAAGTAGAAAGAGTAAATTGAAAAGTTTATTAAAGTTATTTCTTTTTTTCTCTACACATGTACTATTAAATCTTCTTAAAGACAATTGTCTATTTAAACTGAACATAATACAAAAGAACATGGGTTGTATAGAATATATAAAAGTAAAGTATATTACAACAAGATCACAAAGAAGGTAGCAAATAAAAATATATTATCATAAGTATCTGAAATTTTGAAACAATCAAATACTTTTAAAATAGATTCTGATAATTTAAGGAAATATATTGCATTCCATAAAGCAACTACTTAAGAAAGAAATCACATAACAAAAAAGCTATTAAAAGGCATAAAATAGAATACTAAAATAGGATAACATATCATGACAAAGAAGTATTTATCTCTGGAATGCAAAGTTGACTCACCATTCAGAAATCAATCAACAGGGGTGCCTGGGTGACTCAGTTGGTTAAGCACCTGACTCTTGGTCTCAGCTCCAGTCATGATCTCAGGGTTGTGAGTTAAAGCCTCACATTGGCCACCACGCTGGGCATGAAACCTACTTTAAAAAACAGGGCGCCTGGCTGGCTCAGTTGGTTGAGCATCTGACTTCGGCTCAGGTCATGTCCTCACTGTTCGTGGGTTCAAACCCCAGGTCAGGCTCTGTGCTCACAGTTCAGAGCCTGGAGCCTGCCTCGGATTCTGTGTCTCCCTCTTTCTCTGTCCCTCCCCTGCTCACGTTCTGTCTCTGTCTCTCAAAATAAAATAAAGACATAAAAAAAAGTTTTTTTAAAGAGATAAATTATGTGATAATTTCAATGCGATGTAGAAAAAGTATTTGATTAAAGGTCAACACCCATCTAAGTTAAAAAACAAACCTCTCAGGAAACCAGAAATAGAAGGGTTCTTCCTCAACTTGATAAAGACTTGATAAAGTACATTGAACTTAGGATGAAATATTGGACACTTTTCTCCTAAGATCAAGAACAAGGCAGCTATCTCTGTTCTCACCAAGCCTGTCTAACATTGTATGGGAATAAGTCCAGAAAAAAATAGAAGAAGGCACAAGAAACAAAAACAAATAAGTTATATAAAAAGAAGTAAACCGGGGCGCCTGGGTGGCTTAGTCGGTTAAGCGTCCGACTTTCGCTCAGGTCATGATCTCGTGGTTCGTGGGTTCGAGCCCCGCGTCGAGCTCTGTGCTGACTGCCAGCTCGGAGCCTGGAGCCTGTTTCAGTCTGGGACTCCCTCTCTCTCTGACCCTCCCCTGCTCACACTGTCTCTCTCTCTCTCTCCTAGAAATAAATAAAAATATTTAAAAAAAAAGAAGTAAACCATATTTGTTTACACATGACACAACTATGAATATGAAGAAATCCAAGGAAATTAAAAAAAAAAAACCTAGAAGAAAAAGTGAAAGTGTTTCTATCTGCAGGCAACAAATAACAGAAAAATAAAATTAAATTAACAATACCATTTAGAAGAGTAAAAAAAAAAATACAAGTGCATAAGAATAAATTTAATGGAGGGGTGCAAGACATCTAAAAATAGAGAAAGAAGGTTTCAATAAATTTAAAGGGGTACCATATTCATGGACTCAAAGATTCAATATTGTACTGATTGTATTTCTCCCCAGCTTGAGCCATAGATTCAAATACTCTCAAGTAAACTCTCAGAAGATATTTGTGTTGAAATTCACAAGCTAATTCTAAAATTTAGATAGAAATGTAAAGTGCCTGGAATAGCCACAGCATTCTGAAGGGAGAATAAATTTAGGGGATTTACACTGCCTGACTTCAATATATACTATAAAACTACGGTCTATAAGTCAATTAGTTATTGGCATAAGGATAGACAAATGGGTTACCTGTACTGAAAAGAAATCTGAGAAATAGATGTATACTATGGAGTTAATTGGTTTATTATTAAAAATTTTTAAACTTCAATGGGAGAAAAAGTCTTTTCAATAAGCAGTGATGGAACAGCTAGATATCTTCATGAGAAAAAAATGAATAATGAATCTTCACTCCTTATACCATATGCAAAATCAATTCAAGATGTGTCCTATTCCTAAATGTTAGAGCTAATAGCATAAAGCTTTTAAAAAATATTAGAATGTTTTTATACCATTGCAGAAAGCCCAAAGCAAAACCATGGATGAATCACAAAAATACTATGTGAGTGAGAGAAGCCAGAAACATTTACATGAAATTCAAGAATAGGAAAAGTGATGGCTAGCTATAGAAACTAGAACAATATTTTCCTCTCAAACAGGGATATTGACTGGGAAGCAGCATGAGAGATCTTTCAGAGGTAGTGGAAATGTTCCCTCTCTTGATTTATAAGATGCTGGATGTGGGGCGCCTGGGTGGCTTAGTCGGTTAAGCGTCCGACTTTCGCTTAGGTCATCATCTCACGGTTCGTGGGTTCGAGCTCCGCGTCGGGCTCTGTGCTCACTGCCAGCTCGGAGCCTGGAGCCTGTTTCAGTCTGTGACTCCCTCTCTCTCTGACCCTCCCCTGCTCATGCTGTCTCTTTCTATCTCTCCTAGAAATAAATAAAAACATTTAAAAAAAATAAAATAAAAAAATAAAAGATGCTGGATGTGTATGAACATTTGTCAAAGTTCACTAAACTGCACTATCAAAATCAAAGCATTTTACTCTATGTAAAAAAATGCTAATAAATAAATAAGAATTTCCCTGCTTTTGTCCAAATGCCTCTCTCTTATTTGAAATACTGAAATAAACTCAATAAAGGCAGAAAGGACAGATTTCATCTGGGGGGCATAGAATGTCTTTTTCTCAAAAGAATCTTCTTTGCAATGGCTCAGTATTAGTATTCTTTTGACAGAATGTGAGGTTTTGGGGTCTTCTTAAAATTTATTTGGAAAGAGACAAACACAGATTAACCGAGGAGTGGATGAAAGAGGAGGAAACCGCGGGAAATAAGATTATCAGGGAAGGGAATGAGCATCTTCCAGAAAATAAGACACCAGAGAAAGGAAAAGAGGGGGTAAAAAAAAGTTCTCTCCGTTCCTGAAGTTAAGACACCCTGAAACAAGACGAAGTCTTTATTTTTCACCAAATGGACTTCAACATTTCGCTGACCTCAGCAAATTTTTTTTTTAAATTTTATTTATTTCTGGGAGAGAGAGAGAGCGTGAGCAGGGGAGGGTCAGAGAGAGAGGGAGTCACAGACTGAAACAGGCTCCAGGCTCTGAGCTGGCAGTCAGCAGGGAGCCCGACGCGGGGCCCGAACCCACGAACCACGAGATCATGACCCAAGCGAAAGCCGGACGCTTAACCGACTAAGCCACCCAGGCGCCCCTGACCTCAGCAATTTTATTCACTATACGTATGATGTGGGTGGGCTGTTCTGACTGTTTGAACCTTTGTTCCCTAACACTAGATAGTGATGGCTATGCCAAATGCTTATTGTAAGTGTAACTTAAGGAGCAACCTGGGCCAAGCCTTCCCTCTAGTTCTTTGGGATCTGCTCTGGACACAGGGAAATGATACCCCCTTACTGCCATCTTTGTGCTTATAGAGAAAACAAGAGAAGATATTTCATCTATCAATATGACTTGACTCAAAGTAAAGAAAAGGTATGATGACACACAGCTACTTGATATAGGTGGCTTGGTGGTTTGACAAAGTGAAAAATAAGCACCACTTCATATACACCCATCTCTTCTGGGTACGATTAAGATCGAGAAGAACCGACCTAAAACAATGTAAAACACCGCTTCTATCACAGATCAAGGAATCTGTTAATTATGCTGCACTTGGGAAAAAAGTGTTGCATTTTCCATTTAGACCACAGTCCTATGAAAAATAGTGTTTGCCTGTGTTGAGAGATGTGTGTAAATCTTTGATCTTATAGTGAAGAAAATCATTAGAAGATTGAGGAAGCCATACCTAGACCTCACACAAGAGGAGAGACTTTGAGTAGGATTGTATTTTAAGGCTCACGACTCACCCTGAACTTGTCTCCTCTATTCTGGAGACCCATAATCCAATTGCTCTGTTGAAAGAAACTGTGATGTTCTTCTCAACTTAGTAACTTGGAGTTTGGGGAAAATATCGCTGTAGGTTAAGGTGGCCTGTGGTTTGCGCTGGAGGAGGAAGGCAATGAAATCTAAGCCGGGATCAACGCTTGTGGATTGCAGGTGCGGTTTTCTGAAAGACAAGTCAAGATTTGAAATAAGAATTAAAGACCGTGTCCCTCTCAGAGGGAGACAGAGAACAAGCGTGTGCGCACTGGGCTGCTTCCTGGAGGGTAAGCACTCCATCATCCATCCTCTGTCCACCCTTCTTTCTGTTTATTTATTGCCTTTTCATCTGGGGCTCCGAGCACTGTCATATTTGAAAACATCCAGTTTTAAGTTACTGCTTCCTCGGCTGTGTGGGAACAATTATCCCCGAGTCTGTCATCATATCTGGCATAAACATAAAGACTGGCAGGTGTGATTGGAGGAATCAAATGCAAGGTGGACAGCACTTGTCACCCAGCATCCCCGACCTCTTGATTCCAGCCCAGCAGACACAACATCCCCTCAAAGAGAACAAAAATCTTAGTTTGGGATACCGGCTGGCAGTGCGGTGAGTGTGATCCAAGAGGAATCTGGGAACGGCCCGGACCAGAATGCGTCCCAGAGAAAGAGCTGCCAGGAGGAACCAGAAACAGTTTTAAAACACCCACCCCACCCCCCGCCCCGCTTTCCCAAAATACAGAGGAAGGTAAGCCTAGTACTTAGGTTACATGTGGATTATGTCAGATAATATATATTCTGCACATAGTAAGCACGGGATATATGGTAGTTATTAAAATAATAATAATAAATCTAAACTAATTCCACCTGGAACTATTTATCTGTGGAGGAATCTGGAGAGAGGTAGAGCATATCAGGAGGCCCCTGGGAATGAAGTAATGTTATTTAAAACATCAACAAATACTGAAAACATAGAAGCATTGAATGCTGGAGCTGGGAGATCTCAAGACTTACTTTAATGCCACATTCTCGTTTTACAAATGTATAAACTGAGTCCCCAAGAAGTAGAGTGACTGGCTCAAAATCACCTCTCATGGGTAGCAGTGAAACCTGGAAATACCGACTTCTTCCAAAAGACTGTTGTTGTTTTTCTTTGCCATTTGCCAAGAAATCCTTCATATCGAACACCCATAAACAAATTCAAGAAAATTCTTTATTCTTTAAGGTTTAGTTATTTATTCTGAGAGAGAAAAAGCACATGGGAGAGGCAGAGAGAAAGACGGAGGGAAAGAATCCCACGCAGGCTCCACACTGTCAGCACAGAGCTCCATGTGAGGTTCGAACTCACAAACCGCGAGATTATGACCTGCGCCGAAACCAATAGTTGGTGGCTTAACTGCCTGGGCCACCCAGGCACCTCAAGAAAATTCTAAGTAATGCCTATCATAAATTTATCTTAGTGGAGAAATTACTGGAAGAAATCTTGCCAGAGAAGTGGAACCACTCAGTGAGAGAAAAACAAACAAACATACATGTTAGGGCTTTGGTGATAGACATCAATTAAGTTTTCTTTTATTTTTTTTTTTTGTAAATTTATTTATTTATCTTGAGAGTGAGACAGAAAACCCAAGGAGACTCTGTACTGTCAGCACGGAGCCCGGTGCAGGGCTCGAACTCACAAAACCTTGAGATCATGACCTGAGCTGAAATCAAGAGTCGGAGACTTAACCGACTGAGCCACCCAGGCGCCCCAATAGACATCAGTTCTTAAGGAAATAAAAATTTTCCCCTAGAAAGTTCCATAATGATGTTCAAAATTCTGGGTGATCTGAAAATCCAGTTTTCTGTTTTTTCCATGTTGGTGCACTCAGAAAATCTTACTGCAATGGTAACAACGATCTTTAATTTTCTCCACTCTATAACACTGGAGTCCTTCGGAAGCGGGAGTAAGGTAAGGGACAGAAGCCAGCATGGATAATCAACAGATTTATGACCACAGGATGAGGAGGGAGCTCCAGGAAATCACATCCTGAGAACACCTCCATACAGAGCTGCTCTTGCAATATTAAATGCGCCCTGTATCTCCATTTGGCATCTTTCAACTAGGACTACCGTTTGTCAGTAAAATTTAACCCTGGGAAATCACTGTGCTTCACAAATAGAGAAATGCTGCCATTTTGGGGTGGTGATTGAATTGTTTGTTCCTAGACCTTTCTGGAAGATCAAGATGTTATACAGTCATTGTCAATGCCAAGTCAGAATGAAGGTGTATGATGACTGAAGTCATTGTTGGGTCCGTTTCACTTGACTCTGCCCTTCAGGTCAGGTTCACTAAGTCAACTCCTTCTTTTTTTTTTTTTTATTATTATTTTTTTAATGTTTTATTTATTTCTAGGAGAGAGAGAGAGAGCCAGCATGAGCAGGGGAGGGTCAGAGAGAGAGGGAGTCACAGACTGAAACAGGCTCCAGACTCTGAGCTGGCAGTCAGCACAGAGCCCGATGCGGGGCTCGAACCCACGAACCGCGAGATCATGACCTGAGCGAAAGTCGGACGCTTAACCGACTAAGCCACCCAGGCGCCCCTCACTAAGTCAACTCTTTCTTTAGAAGAAGAGCTGGTTTAACACATTCTGTCATTAATTCAAATCCTGGTCAACCCTGTAATGAAGGAGTGACCCAAACTAACCTGTATCCTAAAGCTTATGATCCCAATCTACACGGTTCTCTTAAAAATGGCCCGTGTTCTAAGCTTATCCAATCCTTTCTCCCTGGGGCGCATCCCGGAGATTCTCCAGATGCAAGATGCATGCCCCTCCCCCATCCAGTCTCCCAGGCTTTCTCTCTCTCTACCCCCCATCTTCCCGAGAGGGACCTCCTTTACAGGGAGCCTTCTTTAGAAGCTGACCGGCATCGGGGCGCCTGGGTGGCTCAGTCGGTTGAGCGTCCGACTTCGGCTCAGGTCATGATCTCACGGTTCATGGGTTCAAGCCCCATGTCGGGCCCTGTGCTGCCAGCTCAGAGCCTGGAGCCTATTTCAGATTCTGTGTCTCCCTCTCTCTCTGACCGTCCCCTGTTCATGCTGTCTCTCTCTCTCAGAAATAAAGAAAACATTAAAAAAAAAAAAAAAAAAAAAAAAAAAAAAGAGCTGTCTGGCATCTACTCCAAACAGTGCCAAGGGGCTTTATCGTGAGTCTGAGCCCTACATGGGGCTCTTAGCTGATGGTGTGGAGCCTGCTTGGGATTCTCTCTCTCTCTCTCTCTCTGCCTTTCCCACTCTCTCTCTAAATAAACTTTGAAAAAATCCCCGAAATTTGTCTGTTACCCCTTACATTCCTAGGTCACAGTTCAAAGAATTCTTTGTTACAGTATCAGAGAGACAGTCACATCATGAGTATAGAGCTGTACGTCTTCTCCCTTAGCTTCTCCCAGACAGCTGCTCTCTGTAGTGTCAGAATTTGAATTATATCAAGTCTTTTGACATTCTCTCTTTGGGAATCTTTGTTTTCCCAAGGGAAGCCTTGTTTAATTGAGTGCGGAACTCAGTATCGTGTTCCTGGCAGCCAGATGGTCCTGAGGCAGGGGGATTCTGGGATACGTGGTCCCCATCCATCAGAAAGGAGTCACTGCTGCTTCTCACGGTACCTGAGATGCCAGAGAAATTGTCAGAATTAACAACAATCTTCTCAGAGCAAAGCCCAAGTGGTGTATAATAGAACGTTCTCTCCTCGGGAGATGTAGAGAACCTACTCTCCACCCCTGAGCCAGCAGGGCTGTGGAGAGAGAGCCCTGTATCTGCAGTAGGGTATCTGGCTCTAGCTGAAATCCTCTCAGTTTGCAGATGAGTAAACTGCACATCTTGATGTCCTCAAGCATAGTTAAAATGGTAGCTTTGCGGGGCACCTGGGCGGGTCATGTGTCTGGTTATGCGTCTGAATTCAGCTCAGGTCACGATCTCGTAGTCAAGAGTTCGAGCCCTGTGTCAGGCTCTGTGCTGACAGTTCAGAACCTGGAGCCTGCCTCAGATTCTGTGTCTGTCTCTCTCTCTGTCCCGTCCCTTGCTCAAGCTCTATCTTTCTCTCTCAAAAATAAACATTTAAAATAAAATAAAATAAAATAAAATAAAATAAAATAAAATAAAATAGTGGCTTTGCAATTATTGTCTGTTAACCGGAGGTCTGCTGTTGTATCCCATCTCATTGTCAGTCTCTGCTGGCTGTCTTTTCTTTTGAGACTGGGTTGTGTTTTCCTGTTTAATCATGTGTTCAGTAATTTTGGATTGTGTCCTGGACATTGTGACTGATGTCATAGGGACTCCAAATTTTGTCATATTGCTCGAAAGAGTTTTGCTGTTTTTAAACGTTTTTTTTTAAACATTTATTCATTTTTTAGGGACAGAGCATGAGTGGGGGAGAGGCAGAGAGAGAGGAAGACACAGATTCCAAAGCAGGGTCCAGCTTCCAAGCTGTCAGCACAGAGCCCGATGCGAGGCTCAAATCCACGAACCGCGACATCATGACCTGAGTCGAAGTCGGACACTTAAGCGACTGAGCCACCCAGGCACCCCAGTAATCACTACTATTCAAGGTAGAGATTTCCATAATTTTCCTGGGGTTTTTTTTAAATGGTCAGAAATTACAATGCAGTCAATTTACTGCACATGAAAAGTTTGTCAATATCTCTATTACTTTAGTCCACACTTCTGAAAGCGGAATTACTCAGACTTAAGTTCGCTAGCTAACTAGTCACTGCATAAAATGTAAACTCTTGTGTTCATCCTCCTGGAGAGAAGGAAATACTTATATGAACTATCAACCTGTGGGACATTTTGGGGAATTGCATCAACTACAGTCTAGGTCCCCAAGGGTTAAAATGTTCAAGATAATGTGCAGTCCTGGGGCGCCTGGGTGGCTTAGTCGGTTAAGCGTCTGACTTTCGCTTAGGTCATGATCTTGCGGTTTGTGGGTTCGAGCCCCACGTCGGGCTCTGTGCTGACTGCCAGCTCAGAGCCTGGAGCCTGTTTCAGTCTGTGACTCCCTCTCTCTCTGACCCTCCCCTGCTCACACTGTCTCTCTCTCTCTCCAAGAAATAAATAAAACATTAAAAAATTAAAAAAAAAAAAGAAAAAAAATAATGTGCAGTCCTCTCTTGGGAAGCTTTCTGCATCCTGGAAGTTTTCTGTATCCTAGAGATTCCCAACTCACCATTTTCCTTAGCTTTTCTCTCTGCTTCACATGCATTTCTAATTTTATTTGTGTTTGCTTTGAATTCCTGTACCATATGGATTGCCAGAGGGTGGTAAGATGTTAATATCTGTAAATATAAAACTTAAGAGGCTAAGAGATGTCCTTGAGGCATTGACTCTGAACCATAAGCTCTAAACCAGCGTTTTGAGGGTTTCATACAAGGTTTCTGGCTCCCAATTAATAATAAAATGGTACGTAACATCCTCAACTAAAGATGACTTGACTTTACGAACTTCCATAAATACAAGCAAAACTGCGCTCGAGAGCAAAAGCGTGTCAACTCTACCCAGCACCAATGGGTGGTATCTTATCAGGCACTTGTCTCTGTTGTACCCATGAGACTTTAATTTGGGGAGGTGACTGAGTGACAACATGACAACATGGAGAGGCTAATGCCATGGAAAGAAGAATTTATTACTTGTATTTCCTGAGAGGAGGGGGCGTGCTATGGGGACCGTAGGGCCACACGGGGAAGCCCAGTTTCATCCAGAAGACCGAAGGAGGGTGGAAAGAAAGCCCAGGCCAGAGTCTTTATTCCTATAATGTTGAGAAGTTGTCAGGTGGGTCGCCCCCTATTGGACAGGAAGCAAAACACAAGCGTTGGGGTTTGTGGTTAGAGAATTTGTCCCATGAGTTTCGCGCACCTATGAAAGCTGGATGGGAGCACGTATGTAAATAATTTTGGTCGTCCGGGTCTGTGGTTAATGGATGTCAAATAGATAAGGGCAGAATCTAAGAAAACACAGAACACCTGTTGGTGACGAAAGGAAAGCCACTAAAACACAAACACATGTGGGTAAAGAAATGTGCCTTTGAGGGAATTAATACTTATGGTTGCAGGATAAATAAACATATGCTTAAGGGAAATGAAAAGAAGTAGGATGGCCTTACGCAAACTTCCCCGTTCCTACTCTGAGCACACCTCCCTCTACTCTGCAGCTTCCTCCCCAGCCATGGACCTGTTGGAGACTCTAGAATAAACCAGGTGTGCTTCTGCCTCAGGGCCTTTGCACTTACTGTGCAAAGTTCTTCCCCAGATGCCTTCATGGATCCTTCTTGAAGGCCTTCACTCAAAATTACCTTCCTCACCAATCCTTCTAAAATGAACTGTGTTTCACCCTTCTAATCTCCTTTCCTACTTCGTTTTTTCTCTGTCACATTCATCGATGTCTAATATATATTTCACATTTTTGGTCTATCCTCCACTAGAATGTATATTCCCTGAGGTCAGGGAGTTGTTTGTTTTGTTCCCTGATGCAACCTCACTCCCAGTCTCTTTTGAACTAGTTTTAAGGTGGAAATGTTGTGGGGTGGGAAACACAATATTAAGAGGGAGTAGAGAAAAAGAAAGCTTCATCAGTGCAAAGAAGTTTGTAGGTTTAACCGTATATACATGGTTATATAGAAAGACAGATATATAGATAAATAGATGGTTGTAGATATAAATCTCTACTTTATTTTTTTTTATTTAAAGGCCTATTTATTTTAGAGAGTGGGGAGGAGCAGAGAGAGAGAGGGAGACAGAATCTGATCTGTCAGCACAGAGCCCCATGTGGCGCTTGAACTCACTGAGCATGAGATCATGACCTGAGCCAAAGTTGGACACCCAGTCGACTGAGCCACCCAGGAGCCCCTCCAAGCTTTTATGTACATTTATATATACTGTATGTGTAAAATAATACATGCATAATAGAGTTAATTATTATATATGTATACTATAAGCATAATAGATGTATATACTGTATGTGTAAAATAATACATGCATAATAGAGTTAATTATTATATATGTATACTATAAGCATAATAGATGTATATACTGTATGTGTAAAATAATACATGCATAATAGAGTTAATTATTATATATGTATACTATAAGCATAATAGATGTATATACTGTATGTGTAAAATAATACATGCATAATAGAGTTAATTATTATATATGTGTACTATATGCACTATAGATGTATATACTATATAATATATGCATAATAGAGTTAATTATTATATATACTATATGCATAATAGATGTATGTAAGTATAAAATAATATATGCATAATAGATATAATTATTATATGTGTATACTATATGCATAATAGATGTATATACTATATGTGTATAACAATATATACACATATTTAGGATATATACAAAATAAAATACACACACACATATAGTGTGAGGTGGAATGCTTTTAGAACCCTTAGTGTACACTGACTTCTGCATGGAGCCTTCAAGGTTATTTGAACTACAAGACCCTTTTTCTCTGGAACCCATTTGGGAAAAGCTGGTTCCAGATACGGCGTTGGAGGAAGAAGGAAAACCAGCATTGCATTCTTTTCTCCTCAGTTTCCTGTGACGCAAATAGGAACCGTTTCTGAAGATAGTTTCAGGTTACATTTCAGGTTGTCCGGCCCCTGGAGTAACTTGTCTCTCTTCCCACTTTTGCAGGGCTCTCCCTCACGCCCAACGCAGGTGCGGTCTTCATTCTGACGTCCTTCCCCGACCATCTCCTTTTTCCCTCACCCACCTCCCATCTCCTCCTCATCCCCCAGCCCACGTCTGGGTCAGGCACGCTTCCACGTGCCCTTATGACACATTTTGCACCTATTTCTCTTAATACCTGTCCCTCTGTTTTGATTACAGATGGACACATTTACAATTCAGTTGTTTCTTTCCCTGTTTTTTTTTTTTTTAAATTCCAGTATGATTAACAGATAGCGTTCTATTAGTTTCAGGTATACGATGTGACAATTCCATAGATGTTTCATTCTTAAAAGACATCACCTTGTGCATCATATTGAAATCTGGACAGCATTTCTTTCTCCCGTCGTAGTGTCTCCTTAAAGTGTGACATCTTGGAATTGGCGAATATTCTGAATCTCAGGAACATCTGCTAACACTGAAGTGAATTATAAATCTTTATGTCCTAATATCTCTAGGAAAGCTTGATCCCAAATGTTATCCTATGGTTTTATTTGTTGTTGTTACTGTTATTTTATTTTATTTTATTTTTTTAGTATTGAGAAAGAGAGTGCAAGCAGGGGAAGGGCAGAGAGGGAGGGAGACTCCCAAGCAAGTTCCACGCTGCCAGAACAGAGGCCAATGTGGGGCTCGAACTCAGAAAACCGTGAGATCATGTCCTGAGCCAAAACCAAGAGTCAGATGCTCAGCTGACTGAACCACCCAGGGTCCCCAATTCTGCGATTTTTCCATTTAATATAGAGGATTCACAAGAATTTAAACGATGAATTTAAATGTCTGTACATTCGTGTTCACGGCATTATTATTCAAAATAGTCAAAAGATGGAAATAACCCAAATGTCCATTGACAGATGAATGGCTAAACGAAACGGAGTATGTACACACAATAAAATGATATTCTGCCTTAAAAAAGAATAAAAGTCTGAAGTGTGCTACAACATGGGTGAACCTTGAAAACATTATGCTAGGTGAAAGAAGCCAGTCACAGGAAAGAGAAACACTTCATGATTTCATTTATGGGAGATACCAACAATAATCAATTTCATAGAGAGCAGAACAGAAATGACCAGGGTCTGGGGGAAGTGGGAAGGGGGAGTTGGTATTTCACACTGTTCTGTTTGGGCCGTTGCTGTTGGGATGAAGAGAAAGTTCTAGAGATGGATGGTGGTGATGGTTGAACAACAATGAGCATGTACTTCCTGCCACCGAATTGTTAAAAATTGTTCAAATGGTAGGGACACCCTAGTAGCTCATCGGTTAAGTGTCCAACTCTTGATTTTGTCTCGGGTCATGATCTTGTGGTGTGTGGGTTTGAGGCACAAAAGTATATAAATAAACTTAAAATATTGTTCAAAGGGTAAATCTTATGTTATGCATATTTTTACAAAAAAAAATTGTTAATGGATTAAATTCCATACCTGGTTCCCAGACATTGCATCTCTTTGCTTCCTTCTGGTTAAAAGGTAAAATCTTAATGAATCAAAGAGACAGAGTGATGTGAGAATAAAGCCTACAGTACAGTCCCTATGATCATCTCTTCTCAATTATCTTTGCTGTTTTCCCTTCCATATTACTGAAGGAAACATGGTCTTTTCTTCTCTGTGGCTAGCTGCTTAAAATTGTCTTTCCCTAAGCCCCTCTGGAAAACAGTATGGAGGTTCCACAAAAAACTAACAACAGAACTCCCCTAGGACCCAGCAATAGCACTGCTAGGAATTTACCCAAGGGACACAGGAGTGCTGATGCATAGGGGCACATGGACCCCAATGTTCATAGCAGCACTCTCCACAGTAGCCAAATCATGGAAAGAGCCTGAGTGTCCATCAACTGACGAATGGATCAAGAAGATGTGGTTCATCTATACGATGGAATATGACATGGCAATGAGAAAGAATGAAATCTGGCCATGTGTAGCAACATGGATGGAACTCGAGGGTGTTATGATGAGCGAAATAAGTCAGGCAGAGAAGGACAGTTACCATATGTTTGCACATATAGGAGGATTAGGAGGAACTTAACGGAGGACTGTGGGGGAGAAGAAGGGGGAAAGTGTGGGGGGTGGGGCAAACCATGAGAGACTCTTGAATGCTGAGAACAAACTGAGGGCTGATGGAGGTTTGGGGGGGGAAGGGAAGGGGGGTGATGGGCATGGAGGAGGGCACTTGTGGGGATGAGCACTGGGTGTTATATGGAAACCAACTTGACAATAAACTATTCAAAAAGGGGGGGGAAAAGGAAAAAAAATTGCCTTTGCCTAAAAACACTCAGAGGTTTAGTGTAATTCACCAAGGACCAGCCGAAGTGTAGGTTCCACACATTTCTATTCGGTGCTGCGTTTTGAATAAAGTATAACTTGCAGATGTGTAAGTTTATTCACAGTCAGTTTAGAACAATACTCTGAATGGCCAGCTCCCTACTATGTGATAGCTACATGTGAAAACACATTTTAAATGACTCCCAATGCATTCCTTCCTACGTATCTCAGTGAAGTTTTTTAGGTCGTGTTCCATTTGGTTTAAAAATGACATTATTGGGACGCCTGGGTGGCTTAGTCGGTTAAGCGTCCGACTTTCGCTTAGGTCATGATCTCGCGGTTCGTGGGTTTGGGCCCCGCGTCGGGCTCTGTGCTGACTGCCAGCTCAGAGCCTGGAGCCTGTTTCAGTCTGTGACTCCCGCTCTCTCTGACCCTCCCCTGCTCACGCTGTCTCTCTCTCCCTATCCTAGAAATAAATAAAACATTAAAAAATAAAAAAATTAAAAAAATAATAAAAAAATAAAAATGACATTATTAATTTGATGTGTGGGAATTACTTCATTCATGCAATATAGGCTTCAGAAAAAAAATCTCATTGTTCATATTTTTGACAATAGAATCATGCAAACATCAATCACAGCGACATTTTCATGGAATGCCTGCATATTGGTACTTTAAAAGCTTCTCATACCCAGGTCATTTGTTATTAGAAGGTGCTATGGACCGAATGGTTTACTCCTGCCCAAATTCATGTGTCAAAGCTACAATGGCCGATGTGACTGTTTTTAGAGATAGGGGAAACTAATTCAGATTAAATAAGGTTGAAACGCAGGGCCCTGATCTGGTATGGTTAGTGTCTTTGTAAGAAGAAGAGACCAGAAATCTCTCCCACCTTCTCACGCTTTCAGGGAAGGCTGTATGAAGACACGCACGAACACAGCATTCTGCAAAGCGATAAAAGAGCTCTGAACAGAAACTAAATCGTGCCGGCGCAATGATCTTGAATGTCCAGGCTTCAGAACTGGGAGAAATGAATGTGTGTTGTTTAAGTCCTCTGTCTATGGTATTTTGTTATGCAAACTGATTAAGACAGATGGCAGTTCAATAAATAAGAATTTCCAGTTTAAAGCTAGTCCGTAATTGATACAATGATTCAGAAAACTGACTGCTTCATAGGGCTCTTAAGTCCAAGTATAACATGCAGTATTGTTAACATAGATCTATGCCTACTTACATCTTTTTTAGTTCTGAACAAAGCATAAGGAAAGAGTTTTTTCATGTGCGGAAAATATAAAAGCCTTTTTTTAAAGATGAGGATGACTTGTAGAACTAAATGATCAGATTCCATGTTGATCTTAGAATTGTAGGTACTTTTGGGGGTGGGGGTGGAAATCCTTTCACTGAGTGGTTTCTGCGTCGCTCATCTGGACCAGATCTCTGCAGTGTCCCATTTAGAGCTCTCCAGAGCATAAATCACACCAAATGGGCGGCCAAAAAAAATGATAGAAGGTATTAGGCTGATGTGTGTCATTCTTCTTTTTGACACCTCACTATGGAATCCACACTGTGATAGCTGTACGTCGGAGTTCTGGTCTACCCAACAGTGCTTTCTGCCTACACCTCTAGGTGTGCAAAAGGGCACATCACACCCACCAGAAGGCAGAGAGAGCCATAAGGCAGAGGCCATGGTGGATGAGGGCTATGGATGAATGAGCCTTGGCTCCTATCCATGCGAGCCCCTCCAAAGTACTGCCTCACATCTTTAAGGCCTGGACACTAGTTCCCCACAGAGAGAGTTCAAGAGACCCAAGGCAGAAGTGTCAGTGTCTGTTATGATTAGTCTTAGAACTAATCATAGATCGCTGCCACCTATCTGATGGGACCATGGAGCACCTCTGATTCATACTAGAGTATAAGTGGCAGGAAGTGTAGATCATTAGGGCCCATGTTGAGCCCAGCTCACCCTCACGGTATAAACTTATGCTACTTCCTACTGGGGTCTGGCTGGAGCTGCCTTCCTATTTCTCTCTCTCTGCGCAGGGGAATCTCTGAGGCTATAGCAGGGCACGTAGGGAAGTCTCACGTTTCCTGCTCTTTCGAACTGACCCAACTGCCTATTGCACCCGAATACTGACTCATAAGTACTCGAGATTCCTCGGAGGCATTGGTTTTCGCTGTGGGTTGTTGTTTAGATTTACCTGAGGAGTATATGCTTGGGTGTTTGATATATATGTTTTATAATTTATACGTATTTTATATTCTATAATTTATTATAGAATTAACATTATTTTTGATATACGGTAAAACCTTGGTTTGCGAGTGTAATTTGTTCCAGCAACATGTTTCTAATCCAAAGCACTCATATATCAGAGGGAATTTTAAGAACCACTGGCTCAGTTGTAATCATGTGACATTCGGCGTCACGTGCTACTCGTATTGCAAGATGTCGCTCGTTTATCAAGTTAAAACTTAGGAGAAATATTTGCTCGTCTTGCAAAACACTCGCAGAACAAGTTATTTGCAATCTGAGGTTTTACTGTAGATTTAAGATACACACGTAATATTCTAACATCAATTTTACCCCATCAGAAATTAATGCTTCACCACTATCCCATTCCTATAGGCTCTTTTTTTTTAAATATGTTTTTATTTTGAGACAGAGACAGAGAGAGGGAGAGAGAGAGAGCAAGAATGAGTGGGGGAGAGGCACAGAAAGGGAAAGAGAGACAGAATCCCAAGCAGTCTATGCGCTATCAGCACAGAGCTCAATGTGGGGCTCGATCTGACCAATTCTGAGATCATGACCTGAGCCGAAATCGAGAGTCGGTTGCTTAACCGACTGAGCCACCCAGGCTCTCCCTATTCCTACAGATTCTGATTTAATTGGTTGGGAAAGGATCCAGATCCACTCAATAGTAAATTTTTCAGTGTGCCTCAAGGGTCCTAACATGCAGGTTAAAAACCATTGCTTGTTTTTTGAACACAAAATCCAAAGTGACTGGCCCAGGTGAAGGACACAAATCGCATCTACTGCTCAAGTTCAGCCTCTGCCCTGCACCCAAAGAAAGAAAAGACAATCAGAGTAAATATTGCAAATGGTCAGAACTTTGAGAAGCCTCCGACCTCGAAGCCCAACCAAAGTTTCTACATCACCGCAGAGGAAGCAGATGCCACTCATCTGGTGATATGCGTAGTTAGTGGCCGGGCTATGATCTGATCCCAGGACTCACCCTTTCTGTTCTCAAACCCTTCCCACGGCCCAAAGCCTCCCGGAAAACCCCCAGGGCTACTTTGGAAGAATCCACACGGGTCTCCACTCTTAGATTTCTTCAGTGTTGACTCAACATGTAAGCAAAAAAATGTACACTGTTATTTTTTCTCTCTGTCGCGTTACCAAGAGCCAATCAGTAAGAAACTGAAACATCGTAAAGTTGGGGGTGAGCCAGGGTGGGGGCAGGTATTGAGGAACTGAGAGGAATAAAAAAATACATTAACCTGGGATGACACTGTTTTTACCCCAAGGCTTGAGCACGATCAGCACAGATTTTGAAAAGGGTCTCTGGTTCCTTGCCGGCGATCCGTGTTAGCTCACCCTTGTTTCCTCTGCTCCCCTTTCCTTTAGGCACAGGTAACCGAGATCCATGAATACCACTGATTACACACTTGCTTTATCTTCCTTCAGCCAAAAGCATTTATTTAGACCTGAGGTTTTCAAATTGGAAGCCTGCGGGCTGGATGAGACCCCTAGATGGGGTCACATGTATATTTCTTTTAAAGTTTCACATTGAAGAAAAAAAAAACACAGAGCCTCTGGCTCTCTTGAGGAATCAGGATAAACAACAATCTTGGGTTTGCATTTCAGTTTGGCAACATCTTATCGTTTCTTTCTCTCTCTTCCAGGGCTTCATTCATTTACATCACTGCCTGTCTTCTTTGGGCAATTGATTGGGCAGCCAGGACTTAAACAGTGACATGACTTAGGTAGTATTAGTTTCTGCTTACAAAGACAATATGCTCTGAAACTTAAAACAAACTTTAAAATTATATATGTGTGTGTGTATACATCCATATATACATACAGTCCAACCTTTGTTTGCGAGCATAATTCGTTCTGGAAACATGCTTGTAATCCAAAGCACTTGTATATCAAAGCGAATTTTCCGTAAGAAGTGATGGAAACTCAGATGATTCGTTCTATAGTCCAAAAGCATTCATATAAAAATTGATTATACTACTGTCATATAATATGAAAGAATAAAAAATATGTAATATATATGTAATATATATATGTAATATAAAGAAAAATAAATAAGTTCACCTGCACTTACCTGCACCCCGCGTCGGGCTCTGTGCTGACTGCCAGCTCGAGCCTGGAGCCTGTTTCAGTCTGTGTCTCCCTCTCTCTCTGACCCTCCCCTGCTCACGCTGTCTCTCTCTCTCTCTCCTAGAAATAAATAAAAATCTTTTTAAAAAATGAAATAATAAAATATGTAATATAAAGAAAAATAAATAAACTCACCTGCACTTACCTTTGAAAACCTTTGTGGCTGGCGTGAGGGAGACAGGAGAGAGGAGGGTGATTGTATAGGACAATTTTCACTAACGGATGGTGACCACAGTACAGTATTAATAATGCTTGTCATTGACTGTAGTTCATAGAACTGGCAAGAAGGCAGCAGAGGAAAGGGTCTCTATCTGCAGGCAGCCTGACCTAGACTGGAGCAAAGTGTTCCTAGGCTCACTCCTGTCTGGAAAAAGCAAAGGACTGTCCATAGGTGCTTTGAAGTGACAAAAAATACAGTTGTAGAGCCAGTCGTGGGCACCTTCCAAGGTTCTGAAAAATCACTGATTTCTGCCAAACACCACAGCCTGAGACCGAGCATCGGAGCATGGGAGCCGATCACCCACAATCCTGCAGAGAGAGAGAGAGAGGAACCATTGGCTCAGTTGTGATTATGTGACATTCAGGGTCACATACTACTTGTATTGCAAGACATCACTCATTTATTGAGTTAAAATTTATTAGGAACATTTGCTCGTCTTTCGGAACACTCGCAGAACAAGTTACTCATAATCCAGGGTTTTACTGCATGTGTGGGCTTATATGCATATATACACAAATATATATACATACATACAGATACATTCATAAATACATACATGCATATATATGTATATACACGCACATGCACACACACATACCACTGGTTGTTAGTTCCTTTTAGCTCCTTTTCAACTGCGTTTGGGCATCACTGATCCTGGGGCGTTTCAGCGTCTGGTCAGTTGCTAGTTGGAAGACAGGTGTTCAATACCTCATGGGCATCTTCCTGCTACTTTTTCTGAGCCCTAAATACCTTCAGGGAGATTCAAGAGGATGTTGGCGTAACCTTTACCCAAAAGGAGCCAGTGGCTTCATGACTGTCACACTCAGCCTCTATTTGAATCAGGCTTTAGCTTTGACTTTTACCACCGATTGCCCGAAGGGATTGAAAAGACTCTTCAAGGGGGGCTGTGTCATAGGGCCATGTCAGCCTCGCTTGTCCCCACTGCCTCCTCTCTGCGCTATGACCTGCGCCAGGGAGGTGGCCCGCCTTGGGTAAAACAACTACAACCAAAGTCAAGGTCTGACTCGCTCACCACCCTGTGAAACAAACCGCATTCCTTTACAGCTCTTTATCTGGAAGGTTCTGAAATGTCATTATTCTTAGGAAACAAACAAATATATATTTGTTTTCAGACAGGACAAGAGGGAGCTAACGGTTGTACATGCACTCTCACCCTGGAGGGGGGACACCCGTGATCGGAGAGTTTTTCCCTTTTTTTGAGCTCCTTTCAGGGATGCAAGGAAAAAGGCTTGATTTTGCAGCCATATTTCATGAAGTGTCATTATCCCTCTGCCAGAGCAAACTAATGGATGGCTGGGAGGAAAGATACAATTTGGAGGCATTAATTCTGCTTCAAGTCCCAATTCACCCAATGCTAAATAGCACTTGAATCCCGATTCAAGATTTAGAGCCCAGCGGCCAGTGGAAGTCGCTGGGGCTCTGCCGCTTCCTGGCTCCTTTCTGCAAGGGGACTGCCTTTTGCTTCGTTTCCTCTCGGCCCTGTGCTTGGGGGCAATTAGATCAGTGATGAGGCTGCTCCTCGTTCAGTTGGCTGGGACCTCAGGCTGCTTTATGCCCTGACTTACAGCCCGAGGGCGAGCCTCTCTCAGCTGGTGTGTCCTGCTTCGCCCGATCTTTGTCCCAGCCACTGTAGGACATCTGCTTGCGACGCTGTGACAAAACCTCATGAGGCGGGAGCCTGATGTTGTCCCCCTCAGCGATGCTGCCTGGCCTCCTCGGCGCTGAAAATGGAACACGGGAGCCAGAGATGGCTTCAGACGAATCTGGAATTGTCCTCAGTGGGAGGCCTGGCCAGTGGCTGGTCCACAGATCTGCTGCCCGGTTTGCAAAAACTTCATGTTCCGTTTATGATTTATAAGCACAGTGGGGAGCAGTTGTTAAGTGAATACCGCTAAGAGATCAGCCCTAAAGGCCACCCTCTCCCTTTTTCCTCTACCAGGAGAAAAGTGGCTGCAGGTGGCCCTCGGGGAGCAGCGGAGTTTGCTGACAAGAAAGCCACCCCGGGTCCACTGGCCCCACTTTCCATCAGCGCCTTCTAAAACACTTGGCTCAACAAATCTCTGCCTTTCTGGCCTCACATCAGGCCTGGCCATTTCCAAGCCACCGGGGGCCACTGAGTCAACATCTCCGAGCCTCTGCGTTCCCATTCTCATGCTCTGGAGGTTGTGAGCATTTTGACCGAAAGACCTTAAGTTTATTTAGTAATTGTTGAGAGAGAGAGACAGAGACAGAGACAGGAGACAGAGAATTCCAAGGAGACTCCATGCTATCAGCACAGAACCAGACCCAATGAAGGGCTCGAACCCACGAACCTGTGAGATCATGACCTGAGCCACAATCAAGAGCCAGTTGCTTAACTGACTGAGCCACCCAGGTGCCCCTTGATGGAGAGGCTTGAAACAGGACCCGGTGCATCAAAAATGCTCGGCAAATGTTAACGACCATTACCATTGTGGTGTTTCAACTCCCACCATGACTAGCGAGCCAAACGAGAAGCAGGGAATCAAGCAAAGACAGAGGGCACAGCCCTGAGTTGGGGCTTGCATCCGGAGATGCCCGCTTTCCAGCCTCGAACTGAGATCAGTGTGAGATGGAACATCTTCACCTTGCACGGATGGTGGCTGACGGATAGCCTAAGTGCTGGGCTTGGTACCTAGGCCCACCTGTAGCTTCCACATGCCACACAGCTTTGGGTGGCTTACTACTATTTGTATCCTTATCTCCATTTCACTAATGAGTAAACTAAGGCAAACGCTGAGTAACCTCCCCAGTGCCGCATGGCTAAGAGCCAGGATTTGAAGGCTGACAGGTGGGCTTCCGGTGCCTGCTCCTGACTGCATCTTTAGCCACGTTCTCAGAACTGTATGGCCCTGGGACCATCAATGGTCTGATTTGACCTGGAGCTCCCACCTCCTTCATTTGGCAAAGGAGATAAGTGAAGGCCGAGTTTAGATGCTCAGATAAGGCGGTGCAATAGGGCAGCCCGGAGTCAGAGAGACTGGGGGAATCACAAGCTGTGTCACTAAATGGCTCATTTAGCCTTTCGAAGTCGCATCTTGGCGCGATCCCGCACCCTGGTATCTTACCACGTGCCTGCTTCACCAGGCTGTGGGTGGGACCGCCTGGGATGACAGGCTCAGGCACGGTGAGCACTCTCTGAACGGCGTGGTGGGGTGGCTGTTGGGGACCTGGCTGCCTCCAGCCCCTGGATTGCCTGCACTGCTGTCTGCAGCCTGAAGACCCACAGAAGTGCACAAACAAAAATGAAACCAGAGGCCTGGAGAAGCCCAACCTTGACTCCATCCAACACGGCTCCCCAAAATTCCGAGCCACGGGGTTGTGATCGGCGGTCAGAGAAATCAGTGAACCTCTGCGCATCCACTGACCTGCCTTTCCCAGATCCAGGGCTCAGGTTAAATTGGTCCCTTAATTACCAGATTTCCATTCTCTAAGGTTCAGTCCATCTCAGAGTTCATTGTCAGAGGCCGTGCTGGAGATAGGCAGATGCACAAAGGGAATCTGGAGAGAAATGGGGAGGCTGGCAAGCATAGAGTGATCACACGTGGCAGCGGGTGGGGAAGTTCAAGCCCAGTGATGTGGGAATTCAGAGAATGGTGTGGTTAACACGGTTAGGGGAAGGGGGAATGACCTCCAGCTAAGTGTTGAGCACTTCAGGTATGTGATCTCATGTAATTCTTAAACCTTCCTCGAAGGGATAAATACTGTCCAATTAATCTCACAGATGGAGCTTAAATGATTAAAGTCATACACTCAAAAGGGCTAGGGCTAGAAATGGAACGGGCATCTCTATGGAAGCAAAAATCTACACGCTTGCAACTGTATTCACATTGATGTTAAGCATTTACAAAGCCCTAACTTGTCCCAGGCACGTGAGGCACGTTGCACGTATTACCTTGTTTACTCCCCAGAGAACCTTTTTACAATAAATGTTATTAGTCCTGATTTCTCACGAGAAGAGACTTCGGCAACCTGCCCAAGTTCATAGGGTGCATAAAAGGGCAAGATTTGAACCAGACTGTGCCAAGCTCTTTTATTGAGCCCTGTTTTTTCCCTTCTATCCCTATCATTTTTTTTAATGTTTTATTTATTTCTAGGAGAGAGAGAGAGAGACAGCATGAGCAGGGGAGGGTCAGAGAGAGAGGGAGTCACAGACTCTGAAACAGGCTTCAGGCTCTGAGCTAACAGTCAGCACAGAGCCCGACGTGGGGCTCGAGCCCGACGTGGGGCTCGAACCCACGAACCGCGAGATCATGACCTAAGCAAAAGTCGGGCGCTTAACTGAGTAAGCCACCCAGGCGCCCCTATCCCTATCATTTTTTAACAGAACATGTCCAAATTTGATCAGGGGCTGAATGATGCACTGCTATCTATGCAAATTAACATACTCTTCCAAGTCCTCACCAGACTTTTCCTCTTTGGGGACCAAATACTCCCTCTCCACCCCTGCACAGGTGCCCAATCACATCACTTCCTGGGATAGAAGATGTCTAGGTCAAGTAGCTCAGCGATCACGATGCTGTGACCTTTGCATATCTTTCCCTTACGCACCCCCTCCAGCCCCCGGTGAGACTAACGTCCCCTCCACCTGTGTCCTACATCCCATTAACTAACAGATCTCTCACTTTCCAAGGCAACTCATCTCTTCCCACGTACTATCTCAGATTCAGGAATTCCCCTAAACTCTATCTCCGTCTCCCATCTCTCCTTTGGCCTTGAGATCCATATATATAACTTCCTACTAGAGCAGCACAGGAGATAAATCTGGACAGAAAACTACAGAGCCCTAGATGAGCTATGGAGGATGTTAGAGGAGACGTAAAGACTTAACGGGTTTAGCAATTTTCTGCCGACGTTGGAGAAAGGCGACAAAGAATATGCCTTCTCCTCCTGAGTCTGGGAAGAAGCTTCTGAGCCTTTTCCCTAAAGGTGGAAAACATTTATTTGTCAAAGGAGACTTTTTTCATACAAAATCCATGGGATCTTTCATAGCTGTTTGTTTTTTCTTTTTAATCTCTATCCTTTTTTTTTTTTTTTTTTTTTTTTTTTGAGCTCTCTGTTTTAGTAGCGTTATCTCCTTTGGCTGATGGATATCTCTTCAACTATTTTTTCTTCTCAAACTCAATAGGTGATAGAACAAGAACAGAGGCAAACCCAGGTAGGAAGGAATGTGGATCCGTCCAGGAATATCCATCAGACTGGCCCTGTTCTTCAGTTTGGGTGACTACTCTGTCCCAGGTCACCCCGGAAATTTCTCAATTTTCGGACTACAAGACCTGATCCCGGAAGAACGTCACGACCCCGGACACATCAGGATGATTGGCTGCCCTCACTTGCCTGAGATGAGAATAAACAAGGATCAGGATGTAAAATTAACGTATGGCCCAAAAGGCATTGGCCTAGATTTTCTTTTCTTTAGAATGAGGAGAACATCAGAAAGCCTTGGGAAGTATTTTAAACACGCAGATGACTGAGCCCACTCCAGAGTCCTGGTTCAGGAGATCAGGGTGGAAAGTTATCATGTTGCTGCTGCTGCTGATCCAGGCATCCTCCTCCGAGAATGGCGACTCTCCGGTCTACACAACTTCCCTGCAGAAAATACAGGATTCCTCCAACTGTGATTACACCGGAACCATCTTGCCACTAAGCCTGACCTTGTACATGCCCACTGGGCCATTTTATTCTTGCTAAAGTCTTTATTGTTCCGAGACAGAGAGCGAGAGCTAGACCAGCAACACAGCCACCATTGATTAACGAGCCCCCTGCCGCCCTGGTGGCTTAGGGAGACTCGGGCAATGCAGCTTTTGCCCCCGAAGAAGCCCTGCGTTGGGAGGGGGGAGGGGGGAAGGGGGAGGGGGAAGAAATAAGAGGTCTCTTTAGAAAGGCTTGAGGGTGAAGGCTGGAGGGGCTGGACAAGGCCACAGCTCACTGGAGAAATACCAACCTGACCCTCTCCAAACCCGCAACAAAACCTTTTCTTGAGTGATTAGCCCCAGAGAAAGGTGATTTGTTAAAGCCCTGGGTTCACTGCTTTTGTGTCCTGGGCCTAGGACATCTGGCAGGAGCCAGAGAGCTCTCTGATACCGGGCTTGAGCCCCATTCTCATCCACTGGACTGTGCATCATTGAAACACTGGCTACTCATTCTCATGCTAATCCGTGAACTTGGAGAGCAGATGTGAAACATTTCGTTCTGTTTCTGCTCACTTGTAAAGAACTAATGCCACTTTTTTTAAAGGGAAGGGCCGAGCTGGGCTGAGAGAGGGGTGAAGGTGAAAGGGGAGAGCGAAAGGAGGGGAAAGGGGCAAATTCCAGAAAGATGGAAAAGTTTACTTTAATGACGTTCTCTCCTGGGGGCCAGACCTCTGCAAGTTTATAGGAGCCCCGGCCAGATCAATATCAGAAGGAAATGCAAATTAATATTAAAATAGTAGATACCCCCGACTTGCCAAGCAGACCAGTTTATGGCACGCAAAGGCAGAAAGACCTCGAAGGTTCTCCCCCAATGAGCTCCCACGAAACTTGCCCAAAAGCTTTATCTTCTAGGGACATAGAGATTTCATTAGAGTCCCCAAAGATTTGCTAGACAAATTATTGGCACCCTTCAATTATTTTATACTTAGAGTGCCTTTTGAGGATGGAGGTAAGTTTAAGTGGAAACCGGTAGTTGTTCCAAGGACTATATCTATATTTCGATGCGTATTTCCTTTCGTCTATTGATAGAAAAAAATATATAGAGATTCAGGGAGAGAGGCACAGATAAATAACTTCTTCAACTGGCAGGCATTTAATACTGTTATTCCCATGGGCTGCGTTTGACTAGAGTGCCTATATTATTGATTACATTGTAAATCTGTTAATGACAACATTGATTCAGTGGAATATCTAGATTTGTTTCCTACACTGTCATCAGAAAAATTCTCAGGGAGAAAGACTTATGATACATTTGCTGATGGCTGACTGTCCCTCCTGCCCAGGATTTGTGGCCTATTTAATGCATGCCACAGACACAGGTTGACGTCCGTAGAGCATATGCCAACTCAAATTGTTTACAGCGCTCCCCCAAATGTCATCTGCACCACCAGCTTGCATTACTCATTCGAAAAGATCCGCCGTGTCAATACTCCCTTGCATGCTAAATGGCTGGACCTCCACCTTCACCCTTACACCTTTCTAGAAGTCCCTTAAATCAGTGTGGTCCAAACTTCCCCTGGAGAGAGAAGGAACCCAGGGTGCCTGTTAAAGGACTTTCAGGGTCCTCTGATAGAGGTTCTGACTCTGTAGATGTGGGCGGGCTGGGGTTCTAGCAGGGCTCACCCGTGTCCCAGGGGTAGTCTGATCAACAGAAAATTCTGAGTCCTATTGCCCACAGTCTTGTTGTACATTTGTGAAAGCCTCTGGCATGAGCAGGGGCTTAACCTACAACCCAAGGTGTCCACCTCTGCCCCCTCTCTTGTGATGTCTTCTGTTTACCTCTGCAGTTCAGATGCTTTGAGGGGTCGCATTTGACCTTTGATACCTTGGGCTGCCTGCGGCCACTGTATGGCCATGCCCTGAAATTCTTGGCTACTTGTCTCCATGTTGAAGAAGAGAGACACGGAGACCTTTGGTGATCACGTCTGGTCCCGGAATCTGAAGATTTGCTTTTGTTTGTTTTGCTTCGTTCAGCTCAAGAAAGACCTCTGGGTGTTTGAAGTTGGTTGTGTTCTGTTTGCATCTGTTCTAGAGAAGACCTCTGGCACACTAAAGATTTACATAATAAATCTTTTGATTCTTTTTTCTGTTTCTATCATCTTCTTTCTAATATTTTATTTTAATTTAATTTTATTTTATTAGTTTAGTTTAGTTTAGTTTTAGTTTTCAAAATTTATTGTCAAGTTAGCTAACATACAGAGTACACAGTGCACTCTTGGTTTGGGAGGTGGGTTCCCGTGATTCATTGCTTCCATACAACACCCAGTGCTCATCCCAACAAGCGCCCTTCTCAGTGCCCATCACCTATTTCCCATGCCCCGTCCCCCCATCAACCCTCAATTTGTTCTCCACATTCCAGAGTCTCTTAGGGTCGGGCTCCCTCTCTGCTTGAAACTCTATTTTCCCCTTCTCCTCCCCAATGGTCCACCTTTGAGATTCTCAAGTTCCACATATGAGTGAAAACATGATATCTTTCTCTGACTGACTTATCACTCGGCATAATACCCTCCAATTCCATCCATGTTGCTGCAAATAACAGGATTTCATTCTTTACTCATTGCCAAGTTGTATTCCATCATATAGAGAAACCACATCTTCTTTATCCATTCATCCGTTGATGGACAGTTGGGCTCTTTCCATAATTTGGCTATTTTTGAAAGCATTGCTATGAACATTGGGGTACAGGTGCCCCTAGGCATCAGCACTCCGGTATCCTCTGGATAAATCCCTAGCAGTGCTATTGCTGGGTCGTAGGGTATTTCTATTTTCCAGAGTGGCTCTACCAATTGGCATTCTCAACTTCTTTCTCATATTTTAAATTGTCTTCTTTTTTCTTCTTGCCACCCTGGAATAGCTTCTTTGTTTTTAAGTCTATTTATTTATTTTGAAAGAGAGAGCACTAGCTGGGGAGGGGCAGAGAGAGAGGGAGAGAGAGAATCCTAAGTAGGCTCCAGACTGTCAGTCTTGAGCCTGATGTGGGGCTTGAACCCACGAATCGTGATATCATGACCTGAGTGGAAATCAAGAGTTAGACATTTAACCGACTGAGCCACGCAGGCACCCCATGAAATAGTTTTTTCTCTCTCAATTTTGTAATTCAATCTTCATGAGAGTAAATTTCCTCTCCTTCCAGCTTCTAATGACTTTTAGATTTTTTTAAAAATCAGGTCTGGGAAGAAATTTCCTTAGGAGAGCAACTTGGGATCCTGGTGAAAGGGCTATTTTGTTTCACCACCCGAGGACACCCTGTAAAGGGAGCAATTGGATTACAATGTGACACTGGTCTTGGGGTCACCACCTCATGACTGCTATGTCCCCAAGTTGTGTTTATACCTCAGGCTCTTTCTTCCCTCATGGGTATGGTCTCTCACTACACTCCCTAGTGTCCATATCTGTAAACTAGACACACACACACACACACACACCCCTTCCAAATTTCCAAAATTCTTGGACGTATTTAGGAATATCCATCCCTCCCTATTTGTATCTGGCCCTACATATTTGTAAATATCCAGCCCTGCCTCTGGGCTAGATGTTCATTCCTTCTCAGAGGGCTGTTGGGCTCATCCAAATCAGAGAATGTAATAAGGCACCTGTTCTGGGGGGCTCCAAGCATCCATACATCGATAAAGAGGCTCCTGCTCCATCCTGAACTCAAAGATCTCAAAAAGGGTGTCTACAGGGGCATCTCGGGGACTCAGTCGGTTAAGCTGACTGAGCTCTTGGTCCAACCCTCAGGGCATGATCTCACCATTTGTGGGATCGAGCCCCCTCCATGCTGACAACATGGAGCCTGCTTAGGATTCTCTCTCTCCCTTTCTCTCTGCCCCTCCCTGCTTTCTCTCTCTCTCAAAACAAACAAATAAATAAAGACTTAAAAAAAAAAGGTGTCCACAAACTTTACCCACTAATACGCACAACTCAGCCAAGATACCCTGTGCCATGCCCATTAAAAAAGTTGTCCTTTCTTCCTGGACCCTATTCATCAATTATTGCTTCCCATATTTATTCCTACCTGGATGCCATTACTCATGCCATTTCCCCTCTTGGAAGGTCTTTCTGTTTCCTTCCACCTATCCTAACCTTAAGCATTAAAAAAAAAAAAATCTATTCAGCCTTCTGATTCTTTCAGCCATCAGCAAGTTCCTTCTTCTCTGGATTTCTTTTTTTTCTTTTCTTTTTTTAACATTTATTTATTTTTGAGAGAAAGAGACAGAGCATGAGCAGGGAAGCGGCAAAGAGAGAAGGAGACACAGAATCGGAAGCAGGCTCCAGGCCCCGAGCTATCAGCACAGAGCTCGAGCTCAACATGAGGCTGGAACGCATGAGTGGTGAGATCATGACCTGAGCTGAAGTCCAACGCTTAACCATCTGAGCCACCCAGGTGCCCCTCTTCTCTAAATTTCGAATCCTGCTTAATATCTATCACATAACCTGCATTTAACTATATATCATTTGTATCATAAAATATCAGTCCCAGGGGTGCCTGGGTGGCTCAGTCGGTTAAGTGACTGACTTCGACTCGGGTCATGATCTCGTGGTTCGTGGGTTCAAGCCCCGCGTCGGGTTCTGTGCTGACAGCTAGCTCAGAGCCTGGAGGCTATTTCAGATTTTGTGTCTCCTTCCCTCTCTGAACCTCCCCTGTTCACTCTGTCTCTCTCTCTCTTTCTCTCAGAAATAAATAAAACATTAAAATTAAAAAAATATATCAGTTCCAGTATACATTTTCACTAGATTCATGAACACTGTAAATTCCATTTTGGCACCTCTTGGTCCAAATTCTATTTCTTCAGGGGGCATTTATTTTCTTCCTTTAATTGTTCTGTATCTTTTTAAACTAACGTCTACATCCAGCGTGGGGATCGAACTCATAGCCCGGAGATGGAGAGTCACATGCTCCACCCACTGACCCAAACAGGCACCCTCTTCCTTTTATTGTTAACGAGCTTTTCAAGTGTCTGTCTTTGGTCCCTAACTAGATTGTCAATTAGTACAGCAGGCAGCGAAGACTTACCAAACACCTGCCAAGTGCTGGGGAAGTGTGGTTAGCAAGAAGGACTCATTTCCACGGCCATCGAACTCACAGTCTTCCGGTTTCCTCCAACTAAAAACCATTATTTCCCAACAGGAATTTCGTGCTTTAAAGCCTTTTATTCCTGTTGCTGAGAGAGCTTCAAAACAAGATACAAAACACGCATGTCATAAGTTTGGCTACAGCTTTGCCATTTCCGTGCCTAAAGAGTAAGTGCAGTGAGATGATAGTAATTACAGTATTTACCATTTATTGAGCACTTTCTAGAAGTCAGTTGCTTTATGAAGCTCTTTATACATATGAGCTCATTTATTGCTCATAGTGACTCACTGAGCTGTTAACCCAGGGACACATCAAGAGTTCTCATTCTTTCCTTCTCCGTAGACCAATAGTTTAGAACATTAGCGTTTTGATAGGGTTCCCAAATAAAACCTCTTGATTATGTTCCTCAGCATTAAGAATCTGCTCTCACTCTTTTTTTAGGGGTCCAGGGCATTGATTTAAAAGAAATATCTTGGGGTGCCTGGGTGGCTCAGTTGATTAAGCCTCCGACTTCAGCTCAGGTCACGATCTCACGGTTTGTGGGTTCGAGCCCCGCGTCGGGCTCTGTGCTGACTGCCGGCTCAGAGCTTGGAGCCTGTTTCGGATTCTGTGTCTCCCTCTCTCTCTGACCTCCCCTGTTCACGCTGTCTCTCTATCTCTCTCAGAAATAAATAAAACATTAAAAATAATTATAAAAGAAATATCTTTCGCACGCCTGGGTCCTTAAGCATCTGACTTTGGTTCACGTTGTGATTTAACTGTTTGTGAGTTCGGTTCCCAAACTGGGTGAGCTCGAGCCCCGCTTTGGGTGAGATCTACTTCTCTCCTTCTGCCTCTCTGTCTCTCTGTCTCTGTCTCTGTCTCTCTCTCTCTCTGCCCCTTCCTCACGTGTCCCTCTAAATAAACAAATAAATAAAAATAAAATATCGTTCCTCTCCAAGCAAATACAGAAAGTGTCATCTCAAAGAACAAAAAGGTGTCTACATTCCAAAAATATTTTTTGAGAAAAAAAAAAAGATTTTCCAGTTTAGCTGTGTTGTAATTTCTCCCATTTTTTTCTTCCCTCATTTAAAAGAGGGGCACACACAGGTCAGTGTAAGGTCAATGGCAGGAAAGAGAAAGAAGAGGAAAGATGAAGTGAAAAGCTCACCGAATTGCATTCCCTCCAACATGAATGGTTACTTCCACTTTGCAGGCGTGTAAAGAGCAGCGCCAAGTCCTGCGGTGTTTAGGGACAAAGACCCCGGGGCCAGACTGTGGGGGTCAAGTCCTGACCACCTCCACATCGGCTAACCACCTTGTACCTCAGTTATCCCATCTCAGAATGGGACCGGTCATTATTTCACAACGTTGTTAATGAAGACCAAAATAGTTGCTATGTGTAAAGACTCGAGGACAGCCCTATAAAAATGTTACTCTTTTATATAATCCCTCAGTTTCTCACCTGTAAAATGGGGATATTTGATTCAATCTGAAAAGTCCAAGTTTATTTCTACGATGGGCATACTATCAGAAATTCACCTGTATATGAGTTCCAAGGAATTTTTAAAAAATCTTTATTCATTTTGAAAGAGAGGGAAAAGCAGAGAGAGAGTTGGGGAGGGGAAGGAAGAGAGGGAGAGGGAGAGCCCCAAGCAGGCTCCAAGCTGTCAGCGTAGAGAGGTGGAAACTTAGCTCACAGAGCCACCCACGTGCTCCAGTTCCAAGGACTTTTAAAAATGATAACTTTACTGAATTAAGAGTGTCTACACTTGGTGATCGAGTATTGGCTCAACCATGATCCAAGTGCACAGGAAGGTATACTTTGTACCTATGTTCCTTCTGTCGGCAATCCTTCATTGTGTCAGTTACATGATATAAATTGAATGGAGTTCTACTTCAGCAGCTTACAGTTGTTTGAGGAATGACATTGCACTTCAGTTATAATTGCTGCTTGATCCAGGTATGCTCGAGGTACACCTGGCAGGGATACTTATGCAGCAGGAGCTGTGGGCTGGTGGCACACGCTTGCTGTCCCATGAAGTCACGTGCAGTAGCCAAATGGATAAAACACAGTTGCTAAGAAGACTTCTGGGGCGCACTTTTGGCCCTCAGGCCAAGTGCAGTAGAGGGGAAAGAGAACAGGCAGAAAGATCTGGAAGACATCCCAACTTACCTTGGTTCAACTTTCTGAGCCTGGTCTAGCATTTCTAAGATCCTATAGGAGGGCTGTAAGGTTGAGAGTTGATACCGATAGGGAATCTAGCGTAATCTAATACCCACTGCATGTCCAGTAAGTAGTACTAGTATGTGTTAAAGTTAAGTGTAATCATGAGTAGATATTACTAACAACACAAGGCAGTAATCTTGTAGACTTGAGGTTTAGAGTTATACAACCCGAAGTATGTATCCAGATCCGCCATTTTCTAGGTCAGTGACTTTGGACAAGTTACCTTAGAAAGCTAACCTTGGGGGGCGCCTGGGTGGCTAAGTCGGTTAAGCGTCCGGCTTTCGCTTGGGTCGTGATCTCGCGGTTCGTGGGTTCGAGCCCCGCGTCGGGATCTGTGCTGACTGCCAGCTCAGAGCCTGGAGCCTGTTTCAGTCTGTGACTCCCTCTCTCTGACCCTTCCCTGCTCACGCTGTCTCTCTCTCTCTCCTAGAAATAAATAAAAATATTTAAAAAAAAAAAAAAGAAAGAAAGCTAACCTTCGGTATTCTCATCTGAAAACTGGGTATAATACCGAAGGGGTTATGGTGAAAAAAAAATTGGGAATAATATACGTAACATGATTAGCTGAATATATGACATAATAAATGCTCAGTGGAGGGAGATGGCCTTCCTTGACTCTTTTATCTTACATTAACTCTTCCCCTCCAACTTCTGCCTATCACACATGTATATTATTTGTATTCATAGCAGCCATTCAGTATTTGAACTTACTTATTTCTTTTCTTTGTTTCTATCTTTCTTCATACCAACCTCTTGGATGAGGGTCAGAATTGCCCTCCTTATTCACCATTACACCACCTTCGGGACCTCACACATGTAAGGCACATGATAAATGTTTGCTAAATCAACGAAACAAAAATAAATAATAATGATAGTAACAATTGTTATTGATACGGATACACAGGACTAAAGGGCTCCCTCAGATTATCGTCCAGAGCATCTTACACTCTAGCACAATGCTGACATGCCTTTTTGCCTAAAATTCAACAATTTATAACGTATGCGTTCTTCTTAACAAGTTACCTTAGACACATAAAATGTGTCTTAAACATCTATTCTTATCCTCGGTACTTTAATAATTATGATTTGCTTTTAATAACTGAATGTTGATGACAAAGGGATTCACATAGAAGAACCTAATAATGGTCATAGGTAGATTTTGGATCAAAGAGAAAGATGTAGCTTTGCATCAAGAGATTATTGGACCAACCATTATATGTACCAAGAAATTTAAGTGGAGCTCTTCTTTAAAAGTCTCCTGCCTTCTGACTTCAGTGCTTACTATGAGGCAGAGGATCATAGGTAGAAGAAAATATACAAAGTAAAGAAATGGAAGACATTTCAGTTTTAAATTTATTCCCTGGGGTGAGGAGGGCAGAGATACTATTTGGCATTGGATAGTGTCAATTCAGTGACAGTTTGTTTCATTGACATTTTTTTTGTCTTATTATGTCCAAAATTTCTATACTATCACATTAAGTTTGATTAACAGCCCAGTTTGAACCAGTTGACCCAACTGATCCTTTTTTTATGTTTTAAATGTTTTAAAGTTTATTTATTTTGAGAGAGAGAGAGCAATGGAGGGGTAGAGAGAGAGAGTGAGAGAGACAATCCCAAGTAGGCTCTGTACTGTAGCTCTGTAGCTCAGAGCCTGACTTGAGGCTCTAACTCACAAACCATGAGATCATGACCTGGGCGGAAATCAAGAGTTGGCTGCTTAATGGACTGTGATATCTAGGCACCTTCCCCAACACATCCTTCTTAAAACAAGTTCTTCCTCCACCTTATCATGCTAAGCTCGTTTTCCTCCAATCCTACTCTTTGTTTCTTCTAACACATCTTTTCTGATTCCTCCCCCCTCCCCCTTTCCCAGTCTATACTGGGAAGCACTATATGGAAACACCTAACATCTCAGGGCTTGGGTTTCTTCATTTTTTCATTTATGCTCTTTCCTTGGGCCATGATTAAACATACTTCCATGGTTTTAAGTATATTTCATAAGCTGGCAGCTTCCATATTTATGTGGTTGGTCCCAAGATCCCCCTTGAGCTCCAGATTTGTATCTGTTTGACATCTCCATGTGGATGTCGAATGAGCATCTCAAACTTCGCAAGTCCAAAATCTACTCTTGATTCCTGCTTCCGAGCCATTATTTATTCTGTGTTTCCTCATGTAAGTAAGTGCAATAATCATTCTTGGAGTTGCTTAGGTCAAAGACTTAGAAGCCAGCCTTGATTCCTCTCTTCCTTCCCCTCATGCTCCACATCCAATCCATCAGCGGATCCCATTGGCTCTACCTCCAAAATGCATTTCAATATCTTATTAGTACCTTCACCAGTAACACCCAACTCCACAGAACATGATATCTGTCCTGGAAAACTGTGATAGTCTCCTCATTCATATTCTTATGTCGTCTCTTGTTCCCTTCAGCCTTGTTCACCATGCATCATTAAAGCAATCTTTTAAATATGAAAATAGTATTGTATTACTTTTACTGAAAGTCCCTCAATGGTTTTCCTACCACAACTAGAATGACCTCCATACTCTGTTCCCTGTCTGAAGAGACGCTAAGTGATCTAACCCATACCTCTTCAATGTCATAAGTGTTCAATGAGTAAATTGTTAGATAAATAAATGAATAAATAAAAGCAGCAGAATTTATGGTTATGAGTGTGGTCTCTGGTACTAGATTACCAGTGGTCTTATTTTGGATCCACCTACTAATACTTGTGGGATCTAGCAGAGTTAACTCTCTCAGAACTGTTTTGATTTTAAGTGATAGAAAATCACCTTGGGGCACCTGGGTGGTTCAGTTGGTTAAGGGTCTGACTCTTGATTTCAGCTCAGGTCATGGTCTCACGGTTCGTGAGTTTGAGCCCCAGGCTGGGCTCTGTGCTGGAAGTGTGGAGCCTGCTTGGGATTCTCTGTCTACATCTTTCTCTGTCTCTGTCTCTCTCTGTCTCTCTCTCTCAAAAATAAATAAACGTTAAAAAAAGAAAATCACCTCAACTAGCTGAAATCAAAAAAGAGAATTTATTAGCTTATTAAACCAGGGAATTCAAGGAATTCTTTTGCCTTTTGGTGTATTTGGCTATAGATGCTCAGACACTATCATTAGGAATTTGTCTCTTATTCTCCATAAACCACCACAGGCACCTCTTGATGGCCTTCAAACTCAGGCAAACTATCCATAATGGGGCCAAGATATCTCCGTTTTCATTTGCTTATGTAGCTAAAGATACTACAGGAAAGAACATTTATTATTTTCTGAGAGTTTTACCAAAAGTCCCATGAAAAACTCTAATGGGGTCTGGGTCATTTGCTTAGTCCTGAATTAAAGACTTTGGCTAAGGAATGGCTAGTACTGGAGCATGTACCCATCCCTCAAAGTCAGGCTGCACCCATGCTCCCTAAACCACTTGGACTAAGACTAGAGGGGAGTACCACTCCCCACTCCCCAGAGAGATGTTTTGGGTCCTTCACATATAAAATAAGTCAAGAGTCCCTACCTTGTAGGTAAGGCTCATAACACAATGCCCAGCATGTAGCAAGTAATGCATTAGATATGAATAGCATATGGAATCACTTTGGGATGTGGACGGAGATCTACTTAGATAAAAAGTTATAACCCTAAAAGCTTCTACCACTGAGCGAGAAAGAATGAAAATGAATAAAATAAGATCTGTGTTGCTGAAGATTCTAGAACACCACAACAAAAATGCATTTAGGGAAATATGAAAGGAAATAATAAAGTTTCAAGCAAAAATCAATGAGTCATGAAATAGAAAATGGTTGTAGTACTTTTCAATTGCCTTTTCGGACAAAATAAATGCACATAACTCTGGCAAGGTTCATGTGTGTGATACAAGGACATTAAATAAGAATTAGAATTATGGAGCACCTGGGTGGCTCAGCCGGTTGAGCGTCCAACTTCGGCTCAGGTCATGATCTCACAGATTGTGGGTTCCAGCCCTGTGTTGGGCTCTGTGCTGACAGCTCAGAGCCTGGATCCTGCTTCAGATTCTGTGTCTCGCTCTCTGTCCCTCCTCTGCTTACATTTTCTTTCTCTCTCTCTCACACACACATACACAACAAAATAATTAGAATTATAAAGAGATGTAATTTTTTTAAAATTATAATAGAATGTATATATAATTTGAATAACTTGATAAATAGAATCATTTTTGGTATGCTTATGATGTTTATTACACAAATAGTATACAAATGAAGCATGAATATATTATCATGAAAAGAAATCAAACAATTAAGGACAGCAAGAAAAAGAATGCCTTTGCTTGCATTGTCTTTAAAAATAACCACTCAAGATTTGGTATCCATTCTCCTCCCCCGCATTTGTGCCTTTACATATGTATGTATTTGTGCCTTCTGTGTTATATGGAAAAATTCACGTGTGAGTTAATATTATCCATACTGCTCTGAAACGTACTTTTTCGCTTAAGCAAATGAGTCGATGATAAATCTGGTGTTGACATGTGGGTCTATCTCATCCAATTTTACAACCTCAGAGTGCCCCTCAGGAAGGCTTGCCTTTTAAATTAACTTAACCACTTCTCCGTTGACGGACATTTAGGATGTTAACAATTCTGTTATTACAAATAGCATGGAAATTGAGCATCCCTGTGTATGTATCTTTGGATACAAGTGCAAGTATTTACTTAGCATACATTCCTGGAAGGATTTATCGCTTCTATTTTGATCGACGCTGGCAACTTGCCTTCGTAAAAGTCAACACCAATATACTTTCCGTCTAGCTGTTTTAGATTTTCTCTTTTCTGCTCATCTCGACAACATTTGCTATCACCGATGTTTTTACTCTGCTAATTGGATGAGGCCACCCCGTAATTCATTCCATGCATTTCACTGCTCTCCAGTAGCAATTTCTACTCCTCATTGATCAGAAGAGTCAAAAAGATAAATCTGCCCCCGCAGTTTTATTCTCTCCTGACTTGGGAATCTTCATAAAAATTCTCGGGATCAGGTGTGTTCACCAGAACAGTCTCTGAGGCAGCTCTAGGGGCAGAATCGAGCCTTATTCCCCTGCCCTGATCTGATTGAATCAGGTTTCCTCTCTTTATCTTTCTTTCTTTTTTTTTTAATTGATGAATTTGAGAATGGGAAAGAGGTAAGTTGTTTCTTCATTTTTACTCATTTCTTCAGGGATTAGGAAAGAGATTTTCTGTGAAGGCCTTTCGATTCTAAGGCAGAAAATCTAGTTGATTTTTTTTCTACGAATGCAATATTCTCTTGATCCTCACTGGTGATGTTAAATTTACTTTAAGAAAAGGGTTTTTACAGCTGTTTCCTGTGTTAACCATTTTATCTCCAATACTGTTTCTTCTTTTTTTAAAGCTTATTTATGTATTTTGAGAGAGAGAGCGAGCGAGCGAGCAGGAGTGGGAGAGGAGCAGAGCAAGAACGAGGGAGAGAGAATCTCAAGCAGGCTCTGCACTGTCAGCACAGAACCCGGCTTGGGGGTCACACAAACCAAACCATAAGATCATGACCTAGGCGGAAATCGAATTGGACGCTTAACGACCCTTAACTGACTGAGCCATCCAGGCACCCCTGTTTCCCCTTCTAATGCAACTAAGTATCAGTCTGTCTTGATGGTTCAAATCATGTTAAACCGAAGGTCATGACTGGTATTTGCTGTCGTGTAACTTACAAAAACTGCAGTTTCATATCTGGTAAGTCGTTAGGAATCTCTGTTTTTCCACCAACGCTTTTCTCTGTTG
Source organism: Proteles cristata cristata (assembly GCA_017311185.1). Taxonomy (NCBI): domain Eukaryota; kingdom Metazoa; phylum Chordata; class Mammalia; order Carnivora; family Hyaenidae; genus Proteles; species Proteles cristata. Next base: position 313,024 of record JAESUZ010003223.1, on the reverse strand, counting down.
TTTGGCCACCAATGGGGGTCAGGAGCTGCTGCCAGGTGGGGGTGGGCTGACCCCTTCATGAACCAGAGCCTCCAGGGTTTCCACTGCAAGTGGCTGCGGGTGGAAGCGAAGGAGGAAGAGGGTTCAGCGTCATTTCCCATTTCATCATCCTGGTGAGTTGCCCTTCACTTTTTGAACCCACTGTTCACCGTGGCATTAGGACCACATGAGACCACTCTCACCCCTGAATCTGTTTCTCCTACACCATTTTGGACAGCATTTGGCTTCACATAACTATTTTTCTGTCCTGCAACATTTCTGGTCTCCTTGTTACATTATTTCTCCCCCTCCCCCCCCACACCCACCCCTTCAGATAATTGATTCACTTTGAGTGGGTGAAAACATGGATGGATGTACTATTTTCCTCCTTGGTCTCATTTCTTGTGAATGACTTTAAGGATTCATTACTGATTCCAAAAAACCCGAGGGGTTCTTAATATAACAATGGCAGAAAAAATTTTAATGGTCTCCAGATCTGAAATGCCGTATGGATAATTTCGATATTATTCTCAAGAAATAGTTAACCCATAGATTATTTCTACTCTCGCAGAGCACTTAAAGGTCTACAAAGTTTTCATGTCATTTTAGAAAGCCAGCTTAATCATACTAAAACACTTGACAAAATTGAACACAGAGAAAGGAGGGCCTTTCAAATGACTATAGATGAAAGCAAATAAAACCGTAGCAGAAAACAGACAATAGCAAAATAAAATAATAGCAATACCACATTCCCAAGGGAGTGAATGTGAGTACATTTCAGCATTAAAGTGTTGTACCATGAAATGTTACTAGTTCACAAAAAAAAACCAAATAAACAAAACAAAACAAAACCCAAGTATCTTAGTATCTGTAAAAGTCCCAAACAAAAAATCCAAACCATTTATAATTAATGTGTTTTTTTTATTTTGAAATATCTTAAAAGTAGGTTTCACATTGGCACAGAGCCCGATGTAGGACTTGAACTCATGACCCGGAGATCAAGACCAGAGCTGAGATTAGAGTCAGACACTTAACCAACTGAGCCACGCAGGCGCCCCCTCGATGTGTATTTTTAATATTAGAAATAAAGTTAGCTAATTCTTTAATAAGATGAAGAATCCAAGAGGAAAAAAGAACAAATGTCATACTTAAAGATCAAACAATAGAAGCATTTCACTAATAACACAAGCAGAAGAAAGACATCTGATATGTTTACTGGTATTTCATATTATTTTTACAGTTTAAAAAAAATTTAGCCTTTAATTATTTTTGAGAGATAGAGAAAGAGTGTGAGGGGCAGGGAGGGGGGAGGTACAGAGAGAGAGGGAGATGCAGAATCTGAAGCAGGCTCCAGGCTCTGAACTGTCAGCACAAAGCCTGATGCAGGGCTTGAACTCACAGACTGTGAGATCATGACCTGAGCCGAAGTCGGATGCTCAACCGACTGAGCCACCCAGGTGCTCTTATTTTTAGTTTTAACCAATGCATTATGGAAAGAAAAATGAAAGAGTTAGATTTTGGGGAAAGAGGATTTAAAATTTTTTATCAACTAGAGGGGCACCTGGGTGGCTCAGTAGATTAAGTGGCTCTGGTCATGATCTCAGGTTTGTAAGTTTGAACCCCACATCAGGCTCTCTGCTGTCAGTCCAGAACCTGCTTCGGATCCTCTGTCCCCGTCTCTCTCTGCCCCTCCCCTGCTTGTGCTCTCTCTCTCTCTCTCCTTCCCTCTCAAAAGTAAATTAACATTAAAAATAATTTAAAGATTTTGTATCAACTAGAAAGTAGGCAATTGTCTACTGAAAACATTGAAGGTAATAGGTGTGTCCAGGAAAGGTGCCAGTTACTAAATATATATAGAAAAGCTCATAGCCTGCTTAGATTCAGGGGGGAAAATCATGAGGATATCAAGGGGGAAAGATTCATTCACACAATAGTCATTTATCTAAATTGCTTAGGATCAACCACAGCAAACAAAGCAGGACTTTCATGAAAACAATGAAAAATTTTCCCGTGTTGTACTATATAACAAGGCATTCCATGTTCTTTAAAGGCGTTATAATATATTATAAATATGTGAATTCCCTCCCCCCCCCACAATCAATAAATGTAATGAAAGTCCAATGAAAATGTAAGCAGCATGTTTTGAGGGTGACTGATCCCATAAGCCTAAAATTTGGGGGCGAATAACCATGTGAGAATAATCCAGACGTTTGGAAATGATAGCATTTGGAGTCTTTGAGTGAAAGCCCATAATAAATACTATGGCAATAATGTGTGGTTCTGATGACACTGACGGATCGATGGACTGAAATAAGACGTCCCAAGAGAGATTCAAGTATGTATCAATTTAAATACAAGATAAATGTGTTGATTCACATCAGCGAGAAAAGAATAGGTATTAGAAAAACTAGTTCATCATTTGGTAAGAAACAAGTTAGATGGTTCCTTTATTACAAACAGAGAAATCGATTAGGTAAGAGGTTACTCAGAGGATCTCTTTCTTGGTCTCTCTCTAGTCTCACTCTAGCTCCCTGTTTATAAACAAAAACAAAGAGACCTAATCATATCCAAGCAAAGAAGGGGCTGTTTTTAAAATCACTAGATAACCATGTTGAAAAACATTATTTTGTCCTGTGTAATGGGCCTTAAAAAGTCACATTCTTATATAGGCTGCCATGTGAATTATTCTAGATCCTTTACAAGGCTGCCACCTGTGTCGGAGGTCAAGCCATAAAAAGCATAGAGGTGACCTTGGGGGTCTAGTGTTTAATTAGTAAAAATAAGCATTTTCTTTGCGGCCTCAGCTAATATTATTCCAGCAGTTAAAGGGCAGAATGCTAAAGAGAATCGACGACCAGATGGATAAAACGGTCCCTTACCCGCAGAGAAGTGACATTGGCAAAATTGGTCTCTGATTCTCTCTCTCTCTCTCTCTCTCTCTCTCTCTCTCCCCTTTCTTTCCTAGAAAGACTGCAAGAATTAGGGAGGCACTCAGGGATGCAAGAAAATCAACTTCCCATCTTTCCCAGGAAATGAGAATGATAAGAATGAGTGGAAGCTTCCAGAGCAGAAAGCTCGTGGGAGTTCTATACCAGAGGACGTTTCTGGGACACCTACAGGTATGAAGAAGATACAGCAACGCGCTTCTGAGCTATGCAGCTTAGGGCACGCTTCCTAGACTTTGGGCCTCCACTTCTCCATCTGTCAAATACGAGTAATAAAACCTCTCCGGGGGCCGCGTGAGGGTAGAGTGAAAGCCTAGTTGCAAGGCACGTAACGCAGGCTAGGAGCTCGTCAGTGTTAGCTGTTGTTATGAAACTAATTGCATTGACACATGTTTATTGTGCTTTGAATTGCATCCTCCCAAAAGAGACGTTCAAGTCCTGGTCCTTAATACCTATGAATGTGATCTTACTTAAAAATAGGGTCTTCGCAGCTGTAATTGATATTTACATTAAAACAAAGTCATACTGGGTTAAGGCGGGCCTTCAGACTAATCACTGGCCTCCCGATAAGAAGAAATGTGCTGAGGGGAAGTGGCCTTGTGATATAATTGAGGCAGAAATTGGAGCCGAGCATCTACATGCCAAGAACACCAAGAATTAGTGCAACCACCAGAAGCTGGAAAGAGGCAAGGAAAGACCCTTCCCTAGGGCTTATGGAGGGAACATGGCTCTGCGGACACCTTCTTTTGGACTTTCAGTCTCCAGAACTGAGAAAGTAGTGTTCTATTGTCCAAAACCACCCAGTTGGTGGTAGTTCATTATGGCGGCCTTAGAAAAATAATACAGCACGTACTAGTTAATCCTGCGCTTTTTGTGCTTAATGATATGACCGAGAAAGCTATATTATTGTGCAGAAAATAATAGATGGAACTAAAATGAAAAATAAGAACCATCTGCAGAAAGATGTGCTACCTGTGGGCGTTTTAAGGTACTCCTTCCAGGTTCTCATGGGAAAACCAAGCATAAGGATGTATGCCTATGTCAGTGAGCACCACAGACACAAAAATCTCTGCCTGGGAAATCAGGTGTGCAAAACAGAACTCTCTTGTGCTTTTGAAAACTGAACTGAGTTTCCATTCAAATGCCCAGCTTCCTAAGTGGTAGAAATGTAATCTCGGTCCATTCTGGGTCATCTCAGGGTCCCTCCCTGCTCCTCTCCCCCTTGCACCCTTATCTAATCCGTCTCCTCCCACCCAATATCTCCTGCTTGGTCTCAGAGAGTGCAAAGACTTCATATTGAATCTGGGTTTGGCTATTGTTACCCAGCCCTACCCATCTTCTGTCACTAGTCCGTGCCTGTCACAGTGATGTGTGTGTGTGTGTGTGTGTGTGTGTGTGTGTGTGTTTTAAGTTTATTTATTTATTTTTGAGAGAGGCAGAGAAAGCCTGATCTGCGGTGGGGGGGAGAGAGAACCCCAAGCAGGCTCTGAGCCATCAGCACAGAGCCTGATGCGGGGCTCGAACTTACAAAACCATGAGATCGTGACCTGAGCTGAGATCAAGAGTCACTCACTTATGGGCGCCTGGACAACTCCATCAGTTCAGCTCAGGTCATGATCTCACGGTGGGTGAGAGGGAGGCTCACATCGGGCTCTGTGCTGGCAGCTCAGAGCCTGGAGCCTGCTTCGGACTCTGTGTCTCCCTCTTTATGCCGCTCTCCTGCTCATGCTTTGTCTCTATCTCTCTAGAATAAATAGACATTAAAAATTTTAAAAAGAAAAGAAGAGTCGGACCCTTAATCCACTGAGCCACCTGGGTAGCACTGTTTTTCTTTTTTCTTTTTTTTTGTAAACAGTTGTGTTTCATGCCTTGTTTCAGACTGCCACGCTTCTCCAGATTTCACTCCCTCGTCCACACCCTGCTCCCTGTCAGTTATTTTCAGACCTTTTTTTTTTTTAATATATTTTTTAATTTTTTTAATGTTTTATTTATTTCTAGGAGAGAGAGAGAGACAGCGTGAGCAGGGGAGGGTCAGAGAGAGAGGGAGTCACAGACTCTGAAACAGGCTCCAGGCTCCGAGCTGGCAGTCAGCACAGAGCCCGACGCGGGGCTCGAACCCACAAACCACGAGATCGTGACCTAAGCGAAAGTCGGACGCTCAACCGACTAAGCCACCCAGGTGCCCCTAGGATTGTATTTCTTGATGCGTGTTCCTCGGAACAATGAACGTTACTAGATAGGACACAGGCAAAGGGAGTCTGTGGTATAAAAGGCTTAAAACGTGGAATTAGGCACAATTTTACTGTCTTCTTTACTGAAAAGTCATCTCAGAGACTAGACTCTGCTAATCTGGAACAGGAAGGCTCTTCCTAGGTCATATTCTTATTATGGCCCTGTCATAATTTTTATTTGTTTCTCGATCTGGAACAACCACCTTGCTCATCACCATCTGCAAAAATCGTACTCCTTCTTCAATGAGGTCCTTCTAAATTCCACTTACTTTGGAAATTCCTGGTCATCTCTCTATTGGATCTGAATTCTCAATATCTCACAGCTTGATAATAATAAATTGTTACTCATCAACTCACTTGTGGTTGAGAAAACAATTTTTCCCCTGGTGTGAGATTAGTGAGAACGATCCTTGATTTGCGTAACGGGCAGGAGAGTCGTTTCAAGGCTGCTTCAACTTCTTGTGGGACCTGAGTTGAGACCCAGACGGTATCGTCAGTTCGGAACGGGACTTGACCCCTCCATCCCTGCTTGGCCACTTGACTGCTACCCACCCAACCCCATTGCTTCGTCCTACTAGTACATCTCCAAGTTGGCTTAGAGAGAGAAACCGGCATCTTGACTGTAGAGGCCAAAGCCAACTGGCAAGAACACATCAGACCAGCTATGGAAGAGCCAATTCAATAGCAATACTTGAGAGTGGATCCCGACGTCTGCTATTCCTTTGGCTGCTGAATCAGCTCCATCATGTTTCTTGCACTGTTAGATATTTTAGAAGTTCTCTTCGTATCTGTACCTTCTACCAGCATTGCGGTTTGGGATTCTATGATTCTATAGCTAATACCCAACTATAGCTTCTTTACTAGGTTGTCTGCTATAAGCTTTGCTAATGTATCCACTGTAAGCTTTACTAATGTATCCAGAATCTGGTTCTCAGAGTCTTCTTCTTTTTTTTTTTTTTTTACAAATAGTTTATTGTCAAATTAGTTTCCACATAACACTCAGTGCTCATCCCCACAAGTGTCCTCCTCCATGCCCACCCCTCCTTCCCCCACATCCATCAGTCCTCAGTTTTTGTCAGCATTCAAGAGTCTCTCATGGTTTGCCTCTCTCCCTTTCCCCCACCATTTCCGCCCTTCTTCTCCCCCTTGGTCCTCCGTCAAGTTCCTCCTAATCCTCCTATACGTGCACACATATGATATTTGTCCTTCTCTGCCTGACTTATTTCGCTCAGCATAACACCCTCAAGGTCCATCCATGTTGCTACACATGGCCAGATTTCATTGTTTCTCATTGCCATGTAGTATTCCATGGTATAGATGAACCACATCTTCTTGATCCATTCGTCCGTTGATGGACACTTAGGCTCTTTCCAGGTTTTAGCTATTGTGGAGAGTGCTGCTATGAACATTGGGGTACATGTGCTCCTATGCCTCAGCATTTCTGTACCCCTTGGGTAAATTCCTAGCAGTGCTATTGCTGGGTCCTAGGGGAGTTCTAGTGTGAGTTTCCTCTCAGAGTCTTCTAAAATGCTACCTTTATTATTCCTGGGGCTGACAATAAGAATTTGGGCATTTGCATTTGAGGTCTGAAGATCCTGGATCTCCTTTTTCTCTCTTCATTTCTGTCTGTTTGGATTTTTAAAAAGTCCAAGTCTCCAAGAACAGGTAGGTCTATGCCCCAAGCAGGAACGTACCAACCCTCCATTGTCTTCATATTGTTGTGATTGAAAGAAGTTCTGAGAAGCAAAAGGTGTCCATTCATGAAAGATAAAGCTTTTAGAAACTGTATGGGAATGTTGCACATGTAGAATTCAAAGCAACAGGTATATCTGTTGCATAAGAGGCATCAGCTGGATTTCAAAAGCTATCATTCTTTTGGTAAAAAAAATTAACAATGTGTTAAACCTCTCATTGGGCAAATACAAAGACAATTCATTTTATTATTTAAACATTTTTTTAATGTTTGTTTATTTTTGAGAGAGAGATGGAGCACAAGCAGGGGAGGGGCAGGGAAAGAGGGAGACACAGAATCCGAAACGGGCTCCAGGCTGCGAGGAGTCAGCACAGAGCCTGACACAGGGCTTGAACCCACAAATCACGAGATCATGACCTGAGCCGAAGTCGGATGCTCAAACGACTGAGCCACCCAGGTGCCTTAATACAAAGACATTTTAAAATATCGGAATTAGGGGCACCTGAGTGGCTTGGTCAGTTAAGCATCCGACTCTTGGTTTCTGCTCGTGTCATGATCTCATGGTTTCATGAGTTCGAGCCCCGCATTGGGCTCTGTGCTGGCATCATGGAGCCTGCTTGGGATTCTCTCTCTCCCTTTCTCTCTGCCTCTCCCTTGTTCATGCCATCTTTGTCTCTCTCAAAGTAAATAAACTTTAAAAACAAAATAAAATGTCAGAATTAGTTTACTGCGCTAGAGCTACACTTTCTGGAGTCAGGCTAGATGGTGAACAGTTCAGGCCCGGCTGGTGTGTGCGGGCCAAAGAGCAGGTACAATGCATCAGTCAGGTACCTGCGGTAACGCCTGGTAGATCTCAACAGTGAGTGCACACGGGGTGGGCTGGGGTCATTAATAAGATCGCTGGTGGGATGGTCTGATCAGCTGGTAAGAAAGTGTCTATGGTGGAATAGGAAACCAAATCTGATGATATTGAGGCTGGCAGGCCGCCCTAAAATCTCAAAGAACGTTGGAAAGAGCAGAATTCACTCCACTGGAGAGATGAACCAGGGTCTCAGATCAAGTTTCCTGGAATCGATCTCCCTCCCTGGTTCACCTTTGTATTCCCGTGTTGACCTCAAATGTCCCCCCTCACGGAGGAAAGCTAGGGCAAGGGCTCACATTGTCCAGTCATTCCGGCAAAGCCTTGTCATTGAAGGACTCTGCGTGTGGCTTATTTCCCTGAATTTTGGAAAACCAGATGCTACACACTGAAAGATATATCACTCTGACATTGAAAGCCAAGGGGTGAGCTTAACCGTGTTGGGATTTTACGGCATGAGTGTAAGAAGGAGTTTTTGCCTAGAGGAAGACATAGGTGCTGTTTTTAGAAAAGGGGCAGATGGGCATCCTAGACCTCCACTTTGACAGCCGCCCATATCTGGTCTGAATTGCTAACACTTAGGGCAGAAAGTACCTCTTCCCAGGACCTCTCACGGGTCAAAGGGAAACGTCATCCTGAAGACGTCCAGCACCTGTATGAGCGAGTGCTGTTGACACTGATCAACATGCTTTCTCCCAAAAACACCGTGCTGCCATTGGACGCAAAGCTGTCACAAGGAATTATGTCCCTGCAATGGTTACCATGTGGATGACGTCTCCTGGAATTCGTTAAGGTGGGGACAGCCTGCACATCGAAAGCCTGACCCACAGTTGATATTCCTTTATCTTTGCCTTCCCCCTTGTGATGAACCAGGGCTTTTTTTGAGGCTGTTTTTGACCGAAGTTGATCCTTTTGGGTCTCCAGGATAATTCTTAGAGGCAAAATGTCTGATGCAAGTCTTGAGAGGGAGAGAGCTGATGATAACAGAAGCCTCAGGTGAGAACATGAAGCAAAGAAGGAAAATGGCGTCTTATCTGGTAACTTCATTCTCAGGAATAGTGAGTCTCCTAAAGAAAAGACAGGAACGCGTTGTTAAATAGAGACTAAATTAAATGCAGAAGCCAAAGACAGGTTCTGAGGCTCCTAAAATCACTCTCCTGCTTCTAGGAAACTTAAGTTAATCGATTAGGGGTGCCTGAGTGGCTCAGTTGGTTAAGCAGTCGAGTGTCCGACTTGGGCTCAGGTCACAATCTCAGTTTGTGAGTTCGAGCCCTATGTTGGGCTCTGTGCTGACAGCTCAGAGCCTGGAGCCTGCTTCGGATTCTGCGTCTCCCTCTCTCTCTGCCCCTCCACAGCGCGTGCTCCGTCTCTCTCAAAAAATAAACATTTAAAAAAAGTTAATTGATTAATAGAAACACTTTGTTGGGGCTAAAATAAGTATAAATCAAGATTTGGTCGCAGTTACTTATTCAACATTTATTGGCTGGCCGTTCTGACTGCCACACTGGTACTTTCTCCCTCTGATCCAACCTATCAGGCCCCCACCCCCAGCCAATTCCTCAGGACCTATTTTGAAATCCACCCCCTCCTAATTTCTAGCTGATTATTTATTGCCACGATGGGTCTCTTCTAACAGGAATCGGTCACTGAGCTGGAATGCTGCCCTCCAGTCTTGTCGCTGCTGAGAAAGCTTTCTCTGGGAGAAATCTTCCTAAAAAGACCAAGGGTTGGCCTGTCGATCTCCACAGATACCCAATAAAACTATAAACTCTCAAGAAAAATCACATGAGGCCCTCGGATCGGGTTCCTGTTTTCTTCTCTGTCGTCTTTTCCTGTGTTCTTTCGAGCTTCCCTCTAGCGACTTCTCCAGGCCAAGCCCACGTATCATTGATGCTGAAATGAGAGAGTTTACGATACTCAGTGCTCTCTCTTGACTTGGCCTTTCTGCAAGGTGCTCTCGGCCTGGAATGCCCAGCTCCATTCTTCCCTGGGCCCATTTGCTGGTCAACAAATCTTTACTGGCCATCTCCTTGCACCAGTTGATAGGCTAGATGTCCACATGCACTACTGAGTAATGGCCTTGGGCTCCTCAGAATGCTTATGGTCTAAGGGGGAGGCATAGCATAAACACAGATCTATAACGTTACAAACCCTCTTAGAGTCTGTTGGGAAGACAGCCCGGGACTGAGAGCATCCGTGCCAGGAGACTCGATCAATGTTGGGGTGAGGGATGGACACAGAAGGCGTCGTTAAAGATGTGCTCCAGCTGATAGCTGACAGGTGAAGGGGATGCGTATTATAGGTAGAGGCACCAGGGATCCTGAGACGGGAAGGGGAGCACATAACCAAGAACTGAAAGTGAATCTGGTGAACATGTAGCCAAATGTCTGGTCCTTCAGTAGAACACAATGCAAATTTGCATTCTAAGGAGTGTGTGGGTGTCGTGTCTCGTTAAGATTATACACTCTTGGGGCGCCTGGGTGGCTTAGTCGGTTAAGCGTCCGACTTTCGCTTAGGTCATGATCCCGCAGTTCGTGGGTTCGAGCCCCGCGTCAGGCTCTGTGCTGACTGCCAGCTCAGAGCCTGGAGCCTGTTTCAGTCTGTGACTCTCTCTCTGACCCTCCCCTGCTCACGCTGTCTCTCTCTCTCTCTCCTAGAAATAAAAAAAAAAAAAAAAAAAAGATTATACACTCTTAGGGCTCATGTGTTCCCATTTGCAGGACATACTCTGCTCTCCCAGATCCATTTTACTGCCCGTTGCGGCCCCAGGAGGAGGGTGACCATCTATTACATCTATGGGATCCCAAGCTCTCTGGCTTCCATGTTGGTGTGGCCAGTGGGGTTGGAAAGATGTGTGAGGAAGGCCAGGAGTGTAGTACAGACAGGACAGGAATGGGGCAATGGAGGGCCATATGGATGTCTTCTGGGGTAAGGGGAGGTAACAGAGGTCCGGTGAAGTACCCAGATTCTTTGAGCAGGACCATTTGTGTGTTTATACACATCAGTTAGGCTCATTATTCTAGCTGGCTGAAGGATGCTCTCTGTATTCTATACAACGCTAGAAAGTCTTAGTATTTTTGAAGAATTGTCTATTTCTATCATCTACATCTATCTACCATCTAGCTATTATCTCTCTCTCTATATATATGTATGTGTGTGTGTGTGTATATATATATATCTGTCATCTATCTCATCTATTCTTCTTTTCAAAAAATTTTTTTAATGTTTTGTTTATTTTTGAGAGAGAAAGAGACATCGTGAGCAGGGGAGGGTCAGAGAGAGAGAGAGACATAGAATCTGAAACAGGCTCCAGGCTCTGATCTGTCAGCACAGAGCCCAATGCGGGGCTCGATCCCATGAACCGTGAGATCATGACCTGAGCCGAAGTCGGACGCTTAATCGACTGAGCCATCCAGGCGCCCCTATCTCATCTATTTATTTTTCTATCTCATATATATCTACATCCACCTCTCTATATGTATTTATCTCTGTAGAGAACTTATGTATATAACATTACATAGAAATATATATAAATAATGTATATTATACATAAATAACTAGCCAGTATATTAATCATGGTCATTTCTGGGCCAAAAAATTTAGAAATTTTGGGTATGATTTGATTCATTCTTTATACTTTATTGTGTATTGGATTTCTAAAGTTTCTTTTTATTTATTTTAAGAGAGACAGACAAGGAGGGAGCAGAAGCAGGGAAGGGGCGGAGAGAGAGAATCTCAAGCAGGCTCAGTATTCTTAGTGCAGAGCCCCCTGCGGGTCTCAAACTCATAAACGGTGAGGTCATGCCCGGGGCCAGAATCAAAGAATCAGACGCTCAAGGGACTAAGCCACCAGGAGCCCCTGTGTATGCATTTTTTAAACAGCTTCAATGATTGCTCCTGGGGCAGGCAGGAGAAAGTCATTTTAAAAAAGAATCCTCACCTTAAAATGTAAATCTTCTGCGCGGAGGTGCCACCTGAGAGAAGGTAGGTAAATCCCCTGTAGAGCAGAGCAAATGGGTTTTTGAGATCCAGGGCTGGGACAGGTCTGAGGTAAGATGCCAGGCGAGGAAGCTGGAGCAAGGGTGAGTGCCCACAGAGAAAAGGAAGGAAGCTGGAAGTCCCCAAACATGAATCCTGTCTATTTCACACACACACACACACACACACACACACACACACACACCACCCTCCCAGTACAAGCCCAGCTTCTGTGGCAGCAAATGCTTTTCCTATCAGAAGGTGACCTCTTTCAAGGAGTGGCTATACACTCTGCCGAGGAAGGATAGGAGAAAGGGACAAATAAGAAATTGCAACTAAGTCCATTGTGTTTGTTTCCATGGCCATTTTTTTCTCTTTCAGAGTACCCCACCCCCCCGGCCCCCTGCTAATGATTAGCCAGAATTATTTTCCGTTCTAACAAATGCATCTGAGTGGATCAAAGAAAAAGCATTTTCTAAAGAGTTGTGGAGTGGGACTCTCACAAATGTTATCCAGAAACTTTAATCAGTCTTCTCCATGTTTTTTCCTGATGAGACGTAATGCCACATACGTACCCCTGCTGTTTGGTCAGAGATCTTTCTTTTCCCGACTGTTTCCCTGAGATAGTCATTGCCTTATGGATCTGGGACTCAGAAATAAAGCTTGCTTCCTTTCCTCTGTGAAGAGCTTCCTCCAAGGACTTTTTCCTTCTAGGCTTTTTCTTTAATGTCTATTTAGAAGAGAAAGCGAGAGAGAGCAAGAGAGCATGCATGGAGGAGGGGCAGGGCGGGGAGGGGGGAGAGAGAGAGAATGATAGAATCTTAAGCAGACTCCGTCCTCAGTGCAGAGCCTGATGGGCGCTGGATCTCAGGAACCTTGAGATCATGACTTGAGATGAAACTGAGTCAGACGCTTAACCGACTGAGCCACCCAGGCACCCCCCATTCTGGGTTTTGATGATCTCTTCTTTCCCCTCAGTCCTTTACACTTAAGGGTCGCAACATCCCCATATTTTGGCCTTTGCCTTACCCACTCCTTTGTAAACACATCTTTTGTAATTAAAGCCTCCAGGAGTTATACTAATTTGAATGTGCTGTTTCCTGTTTACACTCTGAAAGATACACCCCTCTCCCCAAAAATAACATCTCTATTGTTGCTACCAGCACAGCAGCCACAACCCACATGTGGATATTGAGCATCTGAAATGTGGCTAGTTCTATGAAGAGGCGCTGGGAATGTAAGATATACACAGGATTCTGAAGCCTTGATATCTAGGGAATGCATATAAATGACCTCAATCAGTGTTATATTGACTACATGTGAAAATCACACATTTAGGTATATCAGAGATATTACTAAGACTGATTTCACCTGTTTTTTTACCTTTGTATGATGGCTATTAGAAATTTTAAAATTACCTTTAAGACTTGTATTTGTGGCTCATAATTTATTATTTTGAATGTTTTTTCTTTGAGAGAGAGAGAGCAAGAGAGTGTGCACGAGTGAGAGAAGGGCAGAGAGAGAGAGGGAGACAGAGAATCCCAATCAGGCTCTGTGCTGTTTGCCCTGAGCCCTTTGGGGCTCGAACACACAAACTGTGAGCTCAGGACCTGAACTGAAACCATGAGTCAGACGGTTAACCCACTGAGGCACCTGGGCGCCCTGGAACTTAGATTTCTATGTACAGAGCTGATCCCGAAACTGTGTCTCCTACGTAGGGCAGGTCTTTAACAGCAGCCTAAAGAAAATACCTATGTTTGAAATGTGAAAGGAGAAACACACGATATTGTTTCCTGTTGGAGCCAGAAGGGAATTTGGAGACCATCATTTTCCCAAGGAGCTAACCAAGTGTTATCTGTCAGGATTTGCGAGACTGTATACGCTTTCAGACTAACTTTAAAATGGTCTTTGATTTTGCCTTTTTTTCCCCCCTGCAAATCAGACTGAAATATCTAGAGAAAAAGTTCAAAACATAGTAAAGCTCAGGACAGCATTAAAACCGAAGTGGTTTGTCGATATCCAATTTTAGGACACAAAGAGACATCGGACCTTGGCGTTCATCCTTGTAAAAGTTCATTGCTTTAAGGCATCAGAAGCTAATAAGCTCTTGGCTCGTTCGTGGAACAGGTTGGGATTGGTACTTGGTAAACATGAAACCCTGTCTAGCCAGCCACAGATACCCCAGCTCCACCCAGAAGAGTCAGAATCATTAGAAGGTTCCGGAGGTCTTCGCCGACTTCCACCTTGGGGGTCAAATAGAGCACGCGGCACAGGAAGGCAGGCAGAGGAAGGGTGGAAAGTGCCAGCAATGGGCCGCAGAATTCCCTGGAAGGCTCGGGACGCTGTGGCTGCTACGCGGCCGGGTTAGCACCCGGGGGCCCAGAGAGCTGCCTCGGTAACTTACACGGGCTGGGGACGAGCCGCCAGGCTGCCTCCCACTCTGCCGGGCGTCCAGCCGAGACCAGGAAGCTAAGAAATCCACAACAAGTCGGAATGGAATTAAAAAAAAAAACAAAAACAAAAACAAAAAAAACAACCACCTCATGCACGTTCCACGGGCCACCTCCCTCCATTTACACAGCAAGGTGATTTGTACCCCTTCCTGACCTAGTCTCAGAGGGGCGCGTTAAGAGGATATAGGGTCGGGGGGACAAGAGAAAGAGGAAACCGCTGTTTATGGAACGCAGTTTAACCCCTTTACCCGGCCGCGCGCGCACGCGCGCGCGCGCGCAAACACACACAGTAGTACAAACAACATGAAAACATTTCGTGCATCAAAAGCTGGACATATGGATTTGGAATCGGAGCTGATTCCCCATCCCACCCCCACCCCCCAAAAAAAAGCCCTCCTTGAAGTCTCTCCTTGATCCGTTTATTGGCTCACTTCCTAAGAGGTGGCTCCTTTCTAGGTCCGGGGAAGTCTCGATCATCCTGCAGGAATACAAGACAAAACAATCAAAAGCAAAGACGGAACACTGCCGACGGGAGAAAAGGGCTCGCTCTCGGCCCGCAGCGGACACTGGAGCGGGTGCAGGTCGGAGCTGCTGGGAGGAATTCGGATCGCCCGAGACAACGGGGGCGTGGCGTGCCGCGCGGTGCGCGCAACTGAAGCCCACAAACTTCCAAGGGGCCGGGGAGGTCGCAGGCGGAGGTCGCAGGGGGCGGGGCGGGTGGGGCAAGGACGTAGGGACCTAGGCGGGAGCGAGGAGGTCGGGGTGCGATGGGCTGAGCGGAGTCCGAGAGGTAGCTCGCCGGGTGGAAGTCAGGCCGCCGGGGATCCGGCCGGTCCTAGCTGTCAGTCAGACTCTCCCAGAGCCCCCCTCGCTCGCCGGAAAGGGGGCGAGGCTGCAGCGGTGCGGGGAGGCGGGGAGGGCGGAGTGGGGAAGGGGCGTCGCCGCGGTCGCCCCCGCCCTCTCCGATGTCATTGGGCCGACGCTGCAGGGTCCGCGCCACCTTTCCTCCATCCCACCGGGTCCGCCCGGCTGCGCCCGTCCGGCGGCTGGCGCGCCCCGGGCCGCTGACGTCACTGCCAACTTTGCTGCCCTCCGCGCCCCACGTGCGGCGGCGGCGACTGCCCGCAGGCGGCGGGGGAGCGTCTGCGAGCGCAGTGGCCGCGGCCGCTGACAGGTCCCGCGCGGCCCGGCTCCGGCACGCCGCTCCCAGGTGGGGACCGAGAGCAGTTTGGAGCAGCCGGGAGCGCACGGAGAGGGGCGCACGACTCGGCGCGGGCTTCTGGCTCCCGCCAGGGCAGAGGGACGCGGCGGGGCCTCGCAGCGGGGCGCTGAGGCCGCGCCCCGGCGGCCACGGGTACGAAGGAAAGCACCGTCGCGCGCCGCTGTCTGCAGCGCAAGGAGCTCCGCGGCCCCGGGGCCCCGAGTCTCTTCCCCGAGACCGAGCGAGGGACGCACGACCGCTGAGCAGGGATCCACGCCGAGAGGCCGCTCGGGGCCGGGGCTGAGACGCACGCCTTCGCCGCCGCCAGGACTCCCCGTTCCGGCGACTCTTGGGCAAGCGGAGCGCAGAGCGCGTCCCCAAAGCTCCGGACTCGGGCGAGTCTGAGACGATGGTTTCTTAAGCACGGCACCACGTCCCCGTCCCGCCCCCTCGGCCGGACGCCGGGATCGCGCGCGGGGCGCCCGGGGCTCCGTCCCCGCCCGGGCAGCGCGCACGGCCGCAGGGGCGCGCGGGCGGTGCGGGCGCCCCCGGCGGAGTCCCGGCCTAGCATGGCCCGCGCGCCGCCCGACGTCGCCTCCGGCTAGGATGGCCCCTCCGGGCCCGGCCGGCGCCCCCCCCACCTCGGCCGAGCCGCTGTCCCGGAGCATCTTCCGGAAGTTCTTGCTGATGCTCTGCTCCCTGCTCACGTCCCTTTACGTCTTCTACTGCCTGGCCGAGCGCTGCCAGACCCTGGCGGGCCCCGTGGTGGGGCCGTCGGGCGGCGGCGAGGAGGCGGGGGCCCCGGGGCGCGGCGCCCTGGCGGGAGGCCCGCGGGAGCTGGCGGTGTGGCCCGCGGCGGCGCAGAGGAAACGGCTCCTGCAGCGACAGCAGCGGCGGAGGCGCCGGCCGCCCGCGCCACGCGACGACGGGCAGGAGGCGGCCTGGGAAGAGGAGCCCCCGGGGCTGGCCGGGGGTCCCGGCGGCTCCGGGGCCGGGAGCAGCGCGCCCGAGGCCCCGCCGGGGACCCTGGCCCTGCTGCTGCACGAGGGCAGGAAGCAGCTGCCGCAGGCCATCATCATCGGCGTGAAGAAGGGCGGCACGCGGGCGCTGCTGGAGTTCCTGCGCGTGCACCCCGACGTGCGCGCCGTGGGCGCCGAGCCCCACTTCTTCGACCGCAGCTACGACAAGGGCCTCGCCTGGTACCGGTGAGCTGGCGCGGCGCGCGGCCCGGAGGCAGCCGGCGCTTCGGGTGGGCCGGGTGGGGGGACCCCCCCGGCACCTCCCTCCCCATATTCTGCAGAAGGCAGAGGGTCAAGAGAGGTTGTACTTGAGTCGAGGGGTCTGGGTCCCCACCGTGCCTTCTGCTTGCAGGGACGTAGGTGTTGAGGGGGGCGGTGGGAGGGACCTTTTGGCCTTAATGACTTTTAATTTAATCCTTTCCCTCCAACAGCCAATCTCCTCTTTTTCTCCGGCTCTGGGAAAGTATCCCTGTTGTTGGCTAAAGGTGGGGGAGTGGGGGAAGGTACTTCTTAAGTTAGAAACCTGTTCATCGGTTATTAGGCGTGTAGCCTAGTCCATGCCTTTCCCAAAAAAGCCTGATTTTATTTCTTTTTTATCCGCTGAGCAGTCCCCTGTCGCTCACGCTTGGTCTCTGCCATCAGATAATCATTGCCCTTGACCCTTTGCCAGATCATTGTCCTGGGTGGTAAGTAATCTGGAGGCTTCGAGTAAAAGTGTGGAGAACCAGAGTTTAGGTAGTTGGCAAATACTACGTCCGGCCAAGTGCCAGCAGCTTTTAAGGAAGGGCTTCCTGGATAATAACTTCTGTTTGGTGTGAGGAATGAATTTTGGAAAGTGTTTTCCGTATTTAAAGGGAAAAGTGCCGAGTCTTGGGCCTGATTGAAACTTTTCTAAAGATCTTCAAGCACTTCTTTTTACAAATGAGGTGGCCCTTTTTTTTTTTTTAAAGATGAAAGGGGGTAAATAGGGACATTGGTTACATTGTGACCCCCCCCCCAATAAAGTTTAGGAAACAGGTCTGATTCAGATCTTAATCTGAAATTTGCCTTTCTTCCCAAATGTAGACTACTTCCAATAGTGGAAACGGCCAAAGTCCAGTAAATCCAAGGGTCACCTGGCTTTGTTTGCCATAAAATACTGGCCTCTTCTCTTTCCTCTGAGAACAACGAGAAATCATGTGGCCAGAATTTTCATTTTTTAAAGTGTAACCTAGTTCATTAAGTACGCATCCTTTTCGTTATTTTAATAGGAACAACACTGCAAGTTATAACCCAATTCAGATATATTTCAAAAGTCTGCTAAGTAAATAATTCATCTCCAAAACACAAATGAACATGATCGGACAAGTTTATTTACTTGAGGGGTCATGCATACCCTCAGATTGATTTCGGGAGCCGAATTTACAGTAACCCCACTCATGAGAAAACATTCGGTCTTAAAGTCAAGTTCAAACATTAGACGCTTTTAAGCAGTAACTTTCCATTTGTCAGAAAGAAAAACAAACAACGTCCCCTTAATACAGAATATATATCATTGACAATCATCAGCCACTTAAAAAATCCCCTTGTGTTTCTGACATTTATGTTGTATCCTCTGGGAAGTTCTTATAAAAATGACCTGTTGAATCTGGAAACAACCGGTCCTTCTTTCTAGCACAAAGACGTCTCTGTTTTTTCCATCAAGGACACAAGAAAGAAGTGATTAAAGACCCCTAGAACTCTTTCTTATCTGTAGCCGTTTGCATTGAATTGGGCCTTGCACAACGCCGTAAGTGGACACATTTCCAGCCAACTTCGCGGAATGTCTAAGATCACGTTTGACTCTGAGGTGGCATTAAATATGATGAAATACATAGTCCTAAAACCCTGTATTGCCAGATAGCCTTTATTTCCACAAAGTAGGATTGTTTCTTCTTCTAGAAGTGAGTACTTGAAGGCTCAGTGTATCTATAGACCTGCGTCTTATTTTCCGTGAATCCTTCTAAGCTCCTGTAAGAGAAGGAAGGTTTCAAGGTAACTGGAAACACAAGTTATTAACAAAGGGAAAAAAAAAGAAAGGAAAGATTCGTAAACTTCCAGGTCACTCTCTCTTTTGGAAACTAGATGCGTGCCTGTAAAGTAAATCTCTCCTTGGATTGTTTATTCCAGAAGAAGAGTGCTGTAAAGCAATTTATGGTGGTTACAAAAATAACCGTACAGTAGACTTCATGGTTAGGTGAATTTAATTTTCTAAGTGTTGGAGTAATGCCTTTGTTTTAACCATTCGCGGTGGTGTTTTATTGGGTGCATAAATTTAACTCAATTACGTATAAAAATGTTATTTTAAAAACCCCCTCTACCTATGGAGGCGAGATTGTGTGATTATCTAATGAAATTTTGCCACAGTTCTCTTTCATCTTGGCTCTGAACTCGGGAGTCTGATGTTCTCGAGAAAGACTGAAGACAAATATATATATTAAAAAAATCTCTTAACGCAGAATGCTACTTACTTCTGTTAAGTGCATGTTCCGCCTTGTGTTTAGCCCGCGTTTGCAGTTAGGGATTCGGTGAGACCTTCTGGGGTCAGCCCCAAATTGGTCAGCCCCAAATTTGCAATAAGCGATTTCTAGCACATACTTGTGCACCCCCCATCCCACTTCCTCCCCCCACAGGAACACAAAACTCCAATGTTTGCGCCCTGAAGTGAATTATGGAAGGCAAAAAAAAAAATCTTTAAAATAGTTTTTAGATGTTCGTTGACGTAGGACAGTCCTGTACGTCCAGCCTTGTGTTTTTTTTTTTTTTTTTTTTTTTTTTTTTTTTTTGGCCTGGTGAAATCTTGCTGTCGGCCATAATAGTTCGTTGCGGCAGCGCCCCCTACCGTCCTGATGGAGGGAGGCGTGTGTTGCTGTTAGGAAGTTGGAAAAAAACGCCATGGACAGGGAGTTTGAGAATTAAAACTACCACAGCCAGGATATTTCAGTAAATTTCTCATTGAGAGAAAACATAAAGTGCTTTGTACATTGCGTCCCGGGAATAGTATAATCCGCTTCTTCGTGGGAACAGATTTGTAATGAAGGCAAGACCATGAAAGTGTCCTCCAAATCTCTAATAAAACAAATTCTTCTTGCTGATGTTAAATGTCCTAACATTACTCTAAAATAAGTAAGGAAAGACAGATATCTGTATGCCAGGAAACCTGTTAGTGATAACGTAGGACTCGTCAATGGAGTCTTCTGGGCGTGAAACTCCACCCTGATGGGGTTTAAAAAAACATTCGGCATTACTTAATTTAGCGGACATAATATCAGGACAACAAATGGCTGTGGCTTAACGTGTCCTGGGAAGGCAGTCCTTTGCAACGAACAGTCTGCATTTCCGTTATAGGGGTGGCGGGTTCGTAAATGAGCGTAGGGCATTGTTTCATTAGCTTTAAAACTTTGGCAGTTTAAGAGCAGGTGAGCTTAGAATCAAATAAAGAGGCCCCCTCCCTGTGCATTTCTGCACCAACAAGATGTGGGGTTTTTGGTTAGATAAAAGATACCTATTTATAAAGTATTTAAACCACGTAGTATTTAAAGGAGTGTGTACGTAGGTGTGCGTAACATTTCAGTTTCTGTTAACACTTCTGTCTCATCCTAAGTGTCTAATACCTAATCTCTTACAGCGTATTTCTTTTCTATGCTACGATGTGTTGTTCAGGTAATACATTTGAGAGAAAAATCACTAAAATATCATTAAAATATCACTAAATACTGTACCCTTAATAGCATCCAGGAAGATCAAAGATCACTCAGCTTGGAGTTTAGAAGTGAGTTCTTCCCCCGCCACATCATCAAAATCTCAAGTTTTCTGGCCTATGATGATCATTGCCTTGTTTTTCAAGTCTGCCGAAGAGGCAGAGGGAACAGAGGAACTTTCGATTCCTACCGGGAGGAACCGGCATTTCTTAGCAGCTGCGAGCAGCCGCCCAAGAACCTCCAAGTGCCATCCCCCAACCTCCTGAGCCACAAACCCCTTGTGCATGAAGGGGTGGAAATGAAACTCGAGCCAAGCGAGCCGAATTTGAGTCTGGCCGTCCATGCAAGGTCATGTGGACTGAAGTCCAGAGAGGCTCCTCTGTCCTTAGATCGGAGCGAAGAACCCTGAGAAGGGGTGCGGGGTAGGAGGATAGTGGGAAGACGTTACTTTGGACCGCGAGTTGAGGGTGCATGTCTGCAGGGGGGAGAGTGGAATTTCCGTGGAGCGTAAAGTTCCCAGGGGCTGAGAAGCCACAGTGCTGTCCTGTTGTTAACCTAATGTCTGTCCTCTGGGCTCAGCATCCCAGTGGACTGCTCTGGCAGTACCGTCAGACAGTCTAGTTCGCGTGTGTGTGTGTGTGTGTGTGTGTCTGTCTGTCTGTCTGTGTGTGTGTGTCTGTGTCCATGTCCATGCATACACGCAAGAGCAGACACCTAGTAGGTAGAGGAAGTGATGACATTGGTAACAGGCAAGTTATTAATCGGGGAGCTTTTGAGCAATATCAGGCGCCCAGCGTACAGAAAAGGCTTTGTGATTCTTGAGTCCAGGCATTAAAAACCGACAGCAAACCACAAAAAGCACATTTGGGATAGCCTGGAACTTGAATCCTTTGCGGGTGCAAATATTCCTTTATAATTCCTTTATAAATGAGGTTTATCACGTACTGATACATTTCATGGATACGTTTTATGTGACCTGCATCACTCTCTCAGACTGAAAAACCCTCCTTGGTATCTGTGATCTGCTCTCCCCTTAAAAAGAAAAGCCCTTGGGCCAAAATATTTGTCTCCTGTATGAAAGTCCGTTGATGGGCCAGAAAAAGAATAGATGCTAGATCTGTATTTTGGAGGGGTCATGGGAATAAACCAGTAAGCCTGTGCAATTAACCACACCAGGGGCTAACCTTCCGCAGACCAGATGCTCACGTCGGAGGCTGTCACAGAGCAAACAGACCTCCCTCATACAATGTCAACAACGAAAGGCCTCGCATCTCTAAGGGATGCTTTTGAACAACTGTAAATTGCAATGAGCATCAGTCAAATTCTGGGGCCCCTGGGAACTTTACACACTTAGTACATTTCCTTAGGGGAGGGGTACATCCTCCTCCCCCAAGTAATAGTAACTTGGCTGATAAGGAGTGTTTTCTCTTGGTGTGTTTCCCGGTGATATTAGCCTCCACTCTTTTGGAAAATTGCTCTCTGCCGAGGTGATGAGTTATAATCGTGAAAACGAGATTTATCATTTAATATATGCCCTTAATATGTAATGGGAGTCATATTGTAACTACATGCATTTCGAAGAACATCTTAAAACGTTGGATAGCACGTTCGCTCATTGGATACAGTTTCAAAATCTCTGGGGGACTGGGGGGCGGGTAGCGAATCAGTTAACAGATAAACTTATGTGAAACCAGAGCTTAGAAAGTGAGGGAACGCTGAGTTCAGTGACCTCTGAGACCTCTTCTGGGTCGCTCGCCTCCCCACCCCTGTGGTCTCTGACGGTCCCACTCACTCGAGGACTGTATTCCAAAAGTTCACATTTGACCTGTACCGGAATCTGTCCGATGACCGCGTGAGTCGGAAAAGAGGAAGCGTTGGTTGCCAGTGAACTTCAGTGCTCGCCATGAGGCCTCTGACAGTCTTGGAAAAAACAAACCTTCGTTCGCAGGCTGTCCAGAGCAGCCCACGTTGAAGGTGACACGTAGCGCCACCTAGTGGGAGGGAGAGTCTGCAAGGGACCCAGGCCACTGAATCTTGAAAACCTCCCTTATCACAGTCAAGTGCGGTCTTTAAGGGGAAGTGGGGCGGGTCACCTTGGGAGCATCTTACACCAAGGATGGTCTGTTTGGCGCAGTGGGGGGTGGGGTGGGGGGTTGCCTCCCTGCCTGAGCTCACTCCTTCTAGGCAGGGGCTTTATCCTTCAGAGAGAAATCAGAGAGACTTGCCTTCACAATAAACCTGAGAAACAAGATGTAAATGAGGAGGAGATTTACATTGGAAACGTGCAGCAGGGAAACGGGATGCCTGGTGCCCCGGATTAGTTTTGCTAGCGTGCTCTGCCTCTGTTTCTGGAAGCCAGCTTGCAGATGAAAATACTTCCAGATGATTTTAGTTCAACAGCGGGTGATGCAGCCTTAGTTCTTCTCCTCTGAAGTCCAGGAACAGGCAGCCTGTTTAACCCTGAACGCACAGACACGCTGTGAGGATCCTGCCCACGAGGGACGGCTTCACGAGAAGATGCTTTCAGGAGTCCCAACAGGAGCCCTTCCTGGGACTGTGGCCTGGTGCCTGGAGAAGACGGAATGGGGGAGAGGGAAGGGGGCAGAGGGGCGGCGGTCAGTGAAAGTAAGGCGGGGAGGGGCAAACTAGGAACATTACAGTGGAGAGGTTGGCAGACCCCAGTGTAAGCCAGGTGCCTTCTTCCACGTGGACATCACGCACCCCCTGATCCATGGCAGCAAGGGGGACCCCTCCCCTGGGGGGTCTTCTTCCCCCAAATCCCTAATCCCAGCCTAATCATGGGAAAATATCAGACTAGCCCAAACGTCAGGGTAGCTACGAAATTAATCCCTGACCACCGGTATGCTTAAAAAAAAAATGTCGAGATCATGGGGGTGCCTGGACAGCTCAGTCAGTTAGGTGTCCCGACTCTTGATTTCAGCTCAGGTCACGATCTCACGGTTTGTGGGTTCAAGCCCCTGTTGGGCTCTGCACTGATAGTACAGAGCCCGCTTGGGATCCTCTCCCTCTCTCTCCCTCTCTGCACTGATAGTACAGAGCTCGCTTGGGATCCTCTCCCTCTCTCTCCCTCTCTGCACTGATAGTACAGAGCCCGCTTGGGATCTTCTCCCTCTCTCTCCCTCTCCCCTGCTGATGCTCTCTCTTTTTCTCTCAAAATAAATTTAAAAGAAAAACGTCAAGATGGCGAAAAACAAAGACTGATGAGCTGTCACAGATCAGAGACTGATCACTAGTGAGTAAAAACAGTGCGGTACCTTGATTAGATCCTGATGGAGGAAAGGCATTCGCGGAAAAGCTGACGAAGTGGGTTTCGCAAGCGTGCCGCTTAGTTTGTGGAATTAGACCAAGATCAATTTCTAGGTTTGATCACTGAACTAGAGTCATGCGAGATGGTCACCTTGGGGGAATCTGGGCGGAAGGGTATCTGCGAACTTGGTGTGCTATTATTTGGGAGCAATTTTAATAGCCTAAATTACTCCTAAACCATAGGAGGCCCAACGGTATCCAGGAGTCAAGGCTTCTACTGCTTTGCACGCCAGCTCCCTTTTGTGCCTTAACTCCTCTTCCCTCCCGAAGGGCCCCCGCACAGCCTCGCCAGCTTCTCCCCTACCCGGCCAGCACCTGCTGCCGGCAGACGGGCCCATCTTTCCCTCAGCCTATTCCATGGTGAAATTGGCTCCCGGCTTCCCTTCTACTCTCTTGTCCCTGAAATAGACAGAGATGGTTTTGTTTCTCTCTCTCTCTCTCTCTCTTTTTTTTAATGGCTGGTGCACATAAAGAAGGTTTAAAAAGTCGCCCACCCTGACCAGAAACTTTGATGTAAATGACAAGGTTTTTGAGAACACAAAGAACAGAACTAGGGGTCAGACTCGAGCATCTGGTTTTTTGCTACAACGTAGGAGGAGCGGTTGTAGGGGATTAGAAGGCTGGCTGGGGGGTGGGACCCACAGCACCATGGCTCGAGGTGACAGCACGGGCCACATTTTCTCCACCAGCCTCTCGGTTCTGTCTGCTTACTTGATCTGGTGCTCTCGCCTTTGGTTTAGACGCTGTGGCTTAGGAGACCAGCCACTGGAGCAAGACAGACGTAGAACGATCCCAGAGTTCAAGGATGAGGAAGGATCGGAGAAAATCCAACCTCTAGAGCCCTGGAGAACCAGGACCTGGGCGTCCTGGGTGGTTTTTCCTGCTGGGGCTGCTGAGCCCTGAGCCAGTGTCCTCGGACTCCAAAGTCCAGCTTTGGGGGCATGCTGGCATTTTCCACTTCTGGTTGTTTTTTTTTTTTTTTTTAATTTTTTAAAATAGTTTGTTTATTTTTGAGACAGAGAAGACAGAGCATGAGCAGGGGAGGGGCAAGGAGAGAGGGAGACACAGAATCTGAAGCAGGCTCCCAGCTCCGAGCTGTCAGCACAGAGCCCGACGCGGGGCTTGAACCCACGAACCGTGAGATCATAACCTGAGTCGAAGTGGATGCTCAACCAACTGAGCCACCCAGGCGCCCCTCTGCTTCTGTTTTTAAACACACAGTTGTGCATCTGAGATTCTCGTTTGATAGAGTAATGAAAATCTCCCTCGAAACGTTTGCTTTGATATTTTCAACAACAGTTAATGATAGTTTTATCCACGTTACATTTTGACTTAAGCAACACAAAACTGCACTGACTGCTTCTCAAGAACTTAGTGTTTCCTTTTGATCATTCCTCACTTATCTTTATTGGATCAGTTTTATGAGCCTGTTTTGTGCAAACAACAGGCTACTCATGCATATGTAGATAAAATAATTTCTGTGATTTAATTCCATTCCCTCCTGGTTGTTTATTCTTTTTTTTTTCTTTTTTTTTTGAGACACCGAGACAGAGCGTGAGCAGGGGAGGGGCAGAGAGAGAGGGAGACACAAAACCTGAAGCAGGTTCCAGGCTCTGAGCTGTCAGCACAGAGCCTGATGTGGGGCTCAAACTCACCAACGGTGAGATCATGACCTGAGCTGAAGCCGGACACTTAACCGATGGAGTCACCCAGTCTCCGTATCTTGAACCATTTTTTTAATGAGCAAAATGTTTGAACCCTGAAATGGACATCTGATGAAATATATCATTTTAGCCTATTTTGTTTTCTGCTCTGATCTTGGTTATTCTCTTTCTTCTACTAATGTTGGGCTTAGATGGGTTTTTTCTAGTTCCTTGAGATGTAAATTAGGTTGCTCACTTGAGATCTTTCTCTTTTTTCAGTACAGGTGTTTGTGGCTATAAACTTCCCTCTTAAAACTGCTTCAGGAGCACTTTGTTCAATCTCCACATATTTGTGAGGTTTCCAGTTTGCCTCTTGTTATTACTTGCTAGATTCTTTTTAAAAATTTTTTAACATTTATTTATTTTTGAGAGACAGAGCATGAGCAGGGGAGGGGCAGAGAGAGAAGGAGACACAGAATTGGAAGCAGGCTCCAGGCTCTGAGCTGTCAGCACAGAGATGCGGGGCTTGAACCCACGAATCGTGAGATCATGACCTGAGCCAAAGTCGGATGCTTAACCGACTGAGCCACTCAGGTGCCCTGTGGATGATATATCATTTTAGACGTAAGGTAACCATAGCAACTTTTGGTGCGGCCTCACCCTGTGCTGGATGTTGCAGAATGATCTACCGTGTGTAGTCTGAATATTTTATTAACTTAGTCACTTTCATTGGGGAGATCCTGTCACCCTTTGCCTTTTAGAGATCAGAAAACAGAGACCCAGGAAGGCGAGGTAACTTGCCCAAGGCCATTCAGCCAAGTAAATGGTAGACTAGCGCTGGATCCCGGCCTGCCTGCCTCCCACATGCCAGTGCTTCGTGGTAATCAGTCATGTTCTCAGAATTGTTCTGCGTGGTTCCTGCCCAAACAGCAAGTCATCGGTGGCTCAGAGCTTGTGAGTCAAGACTGTTCCATGTGACTAGACATGTTTGATTCTGGTCTTGGACTTGTCTTTAGAAAACTGGGCAATATAGAAACACCTGGGTGGCTTGGTTGGTGAAGCGTCTGACTCGATTTCAGCTCAGGTCATGATCTCACTGTTCGTGAGCTTGAGCCTCCCCTCAGGCTCGGTGCTGACAGCTCGGAGCCTGCTTGGGATTCCTCTCTCTCCCTTTCTCTCTCTGCCCCTACCTTTCTCTCTCTCTTCCTCTTTCAAAATAAATAAATAAGTAAACTTTAAAAAATACAAAACTGGATAACGTAGCAACATAGTTGAAAAAATAAAATTTTAAGGGTAATTCTATGTCTTTGTGAGTGTGTTAGCCTATAGGGAATAACTTAAAACCGCTTGTGTTTTTTCTTTGCTTCTCTCCCCTCCTCTCTTTTTTGAAAGTAATTTGATCACAGAATTCATCTTATTGAACATATGTGAAATCCTAGGGGTGCCAGGGTGGTGCAGTTGGGTAAGCGTCCAACTCTTGATTTTGGCTCAGGTCATGATCTCACGGTTCATGAGTTTGAGCCCTGCCTAGGGCTCTGTGCTGACAGCTCAGAGCCTGGAGCCTGCTTTGCGTTCTGTGTCTCTCTTTCTCTCTGTCTGCCCGTCCCCTGCTCTCCCTTTCTTTTTTCTTCCCACCCGTTAAAAACTAACAAAAACCATGAATACAATGCTTAACTATTAGGTGATCCAAATGATCACGTTTCCTCCAACACTGCTGTATGTGGGAAAGCCAAAATCTTGTCGGAAATAGAATCAGAAGCCTACTCCCTGCTCCCGGAACTTGGGGCCAGGTGAGTGGGCAGTTGGGGCCAGGTGCTGGTGTCCTCAAGCAGTCCCTTGCTTCCGTTTCCCTGGAGGGATATGACAATGGGCTGTTCCCCTCCTGCACGTGACCCAGTTTGCCAACACTCAGCTCTGTCACTCTTTTCTGCGCGTGCACTTTTTGATTGTCATTTCCTCGTTTAATTCTTTGAGGAATGCGAGTGTTCCCAATCGGGGCACAGCCCAGTTGTTACTCGCAGCACCATCCTGTCCATCTTCATGATCGTTGTTATCAATAACCGTCATCTAATTGCTTTCTTGGCAGCAGGTCCTTATCAGTGCCTTTACTGTCGCGGTCAGGTCATTCATTGCCACAGAAGACACGTGGCTGGCGATTCACGTTTCCTTGGGGTCGAGCCAGATAGAATCATTAACTCTAAAGGATGCTGGCGTTAGATGGTATCTGAGAGATGAAGATGGTCTTTCGCTTATGCAAAAACTGGGGTGCCTCGCTCGAGGTTCAGCTAAAAGACAGGAACCCATGGGTTCTAACTCCCAGGGTAGGATTCTGGAGAATACAATTAAGAAACAAGTACATGTTCCAAAGGATAAAAAATCCAACTTGGGAAGTTTTGCAATAATGACCAAAAATATTAAAAATACCCCAGAGAATAGAACAAGTTAGAGCATTTTTTTCCTACTCCCAGAATGGGTGAATTAAAGCATCGAATTCAGTTGAGTGAGCGGTCAGTTCATCTTTAAATCTGTGGTTTTCATCTCTAACATCTTCCCCAATATTTTGATGCCTATAGATTTGGAGACCCAGCTGGTATGATTGGCCTGTGGATTCTTGTAAGTAATTTGTGTTTTATGGTCTTTTCCTGCTTGTAAAAGATTAGTGGGGGGCATCGAGTACCGACAGGTAAAAGTTTTCTTTTTCTTCTTCTTTTTCTTTTTTTAAGTTTGCTTTTTCTCTCCTGAGTGCTCAGAGTAGGAAGAAATTGATCAAATTATGGGAAGAAAATCCCTTTTTCCCTTTTTCAGCGTTCTTGGATTAGATCTCTCCTTTCAATAGGAAATCTCAAAAGGTACCAAGCTGGGTAGAAGGACAAAGTCAAAAGTGAGGTGTTTGGTGCGGTCATACCTCTTTGTAGATTCTTCCGAAGTTTAGGTGTTTCTAAAGAGAGAACTGGATTAAGCGGTAACTAAAGCCACATCCTTGGAGCTAATCTTAAACTTCATCCCCTTTCCAAACCGAGGCCACTTTTGCTGTAACTCGATGGTTTGAAAAGTTCTGGCTGTAGGACAGTGCTGCAGAGACGAAGTTATGAGTTCATTTCCCAGACAAAGCTTTTCAGTAAACAAAATCTGGCATCTGT
Organism: Proteles cristata cristata; assembly: GCA_017311185.1. Lineage (NCBI taxonomy): Eukaryota > Metazoa > Chordata > Mammalia > Carnivora > Hyaenidae > Proteles > Proteles cristata. Next base: position 284,798 of record JAESUZ010003223.1, on the reverse strand, counting down.
TTTTTTTTTTTTATTATTTTTTGTTAATTTCCTGGTGGACTCTAATTATTCTTGTTTCTTTCATCAAATACTGTGGTTGCCTTTTTTTTTTTTTTAAAGAAATAAAAGCTACTTGTTTTCCTTTCTAATGAGGTCTTACTCTTTCTTCGTGGTGTAGGAGGATTTGGGATTACCAAAGTATCTGTTAAAAGAAAAAAAAGCCCTCCCCCAAACCAGCGGGTCTACTAAAATTCCCTGCGAGGGTTTAATGATGGAAACAAAACAAATTGGGTCTGTTTTATATTTATCTTGGGGGGGAAGTCATGGGGAGCTAATGCCTCTGATGGAAATTCTTGGAATTTTCAGGTGCATTTACCCTGTGGCAAAGGGTGGTGAAATGGCGTTGAAATAAGCACTGAAGAAATTACTTCTCAGCCCCAGCTCGTCATTACCAAGTAAGAAGGTAGTCTCATGATTGCCAAGCCCTCTGATTTTTCAAAAGAATCTTGGATTATTGATTTAAAGCAAAACCTATTGGGAAATAATTTAATAATAATGAAAAACCCAAAACAACACTAAAAACAAAATTCTGCCTGGGTACAGCAAATCAGTCTCCCATGAAGGTGAAATGTGCTAGCCTCTGGTTTATGGTTAAAGACCAGAGGTAGACCGTCAAAAGCTGGTGTATACCAAGAATTTTCCAGATGGTGAATCACAAGACATTAATGTATAATAAAATTTATTCTTTTTTTTTCAATGAAAGGCGCCATAAGAGGATGAAATAAGAGTGCTGATTCTGTGTAGGATGCAAAACCAGGGTTATCTTGAGAAACTTGGTTCAGATATTTACATAGGCAGAGGCGAGTGGGCATAGAGAGCATTGGATATAAAATATATTTGTTACAATGGCCCTCGATGTAAAAAAAAAAAAAAATTTAAAAATTCTGACTAGTATGAACGGAAGTCCTATCTGAAAAATCCAAAAAGAATGTGCTTCAGGGGCCCTCGAGAAACTAAATGGAATGTTCTAGGCTGTGGATTCACCATCTCCTTGGTTTTCAACTTGTGTCTCGAGGGCCCCAAGCTCTTCCTGCTGCCTGAGAGATTCTCTACTGGTTTAAAGAAAAATTGACCCTCAGGCCATAGGTTAGCCTTTTTTTTTTTTTTTTTTTGAGAAGGCCAGGTAGTATATACTTTAGGCTTTGTGGGCTTTCCGGTCTCAACTATTCAGCTCTGTTTCTGTAACAGAAAAGCAGCCTTAGACAACATGTAAATGAATGGACAGGGCTGTGTGCCAATAAAACTTTATTTAGCAGAACAGGCCTTTGGCATGCCAGCTGTACATTGTGGACTTCTGGGAGAGGCTGAAGACTTCAAACATATTGATCTCTCTTTCTTTACTTATCTTTAAGGGGAGTACCCCCACCTGTCATTCATTGTGGGCATCATGAATATATGACACGGAAGTAACCTACTTGAGATACAACTCACTTAGACGAATAGTTCACCCCACAACTGCATGGCACTGACCTGTGGGAACTTTGTGGAATATGCAGATTTGTTCATCATGGTGGCATTTCATGTCAAGGGATATACGCTCAACTACATGCATTCTATTTTGAATTTTTTTAAAAAAATGTTTTATTTATTTCTGGGAGAGAAAGAGACAGTGTGAGCAGGGGAGGAGCAGAGAGAGAGGGAGACACAGAATCCGAAACAGGCTCCAGGCTCTGAGCTAGCTGTCAGCACAGAGCCTGACAAGGGGCTCGAACCCACGAACAGTGAGATCATGACCTGAGTTGAAGTAGGATGCTTACCTGACTGAACCACCCAGGCATCCCACGTGCATTCTGTTTTGGAAGGGGTACCCTATGAGCACAAATCAAAGCAATCTTTGGCCATTGTTTTTTTTTTTTAAAGTTTAAGAATCCATTTTGAGGTTTCCTTGACTTTTCAGTTTCTAGATTTTCCCTTGCACCTCCATTTTCACTTTTGTCTCCTGCCTGGGAATCCTGTGAAGCATTTGAAAGGAATCATGGGGAACACAAGGAAGCTACTTACCCCCTGATTGGTCACCATTATGAGAAACAATCCTGCTCTGTGGTTAATTCAACATTTTCTTTGCAGAAGAGGGTGAGATATCACATCTGGAAGCAAGCATGGAGACAGAGTTTTGAAGGTTCGTAAGTAGCATGTTTGAGGGTTTTCTTCTAGATCAGCACCGTCCTGTAGAAATATAATGGGAACCACATAGGTCATCGTAAACATTCTAGTGGCCGTCTTATAAAAAGTAAGACTGAAGGAGTTCAATTAAGTTCCATACTCTTTTGATCGAAAGCCGATATGTCTGAAATAGGGTAATTTCAACAGAGAATCAAAAGTACATTCTCGATGGACATTTTGCATTTTTTGTGCAGAATCTTCCAGATCTACTACATTTAATTTATTTATGCCTGCAGTGTGTCTCCATTCTGACTGGCTGCGTGTCCTACAAGTTGAATGGCCCCATGAGGCCAGTGGCCACCATATTGGACAGCACAGCTCAGGAAGTGGGGCCGGGGGAGTGGACAGTGAAGGCTTTCAGCGGAGGACTGAGCCCACAGACTTCCTTTGGTTCTGCCTTGGACACCTGACCCCAGGTAGCATGGGCTGAGTGGCCGTCTCAGAGTCTAGAAGATAGATGACGGAGACTTGAAATGGAGCCCAGCAGTGGGCGTGGGTAAGTGGGGGAAAGATTTTCCAGAAGTTTCGGTAGTAGGAATTATAATATTTCGTGTGCAATGCAAAGCATGAGGGAAGGAGGAGAAATTGGAGAATATTTGAAGATTGCTAGCTCAGGTTTGTTTATGAAAAACTGTGACCATGATAAGGAACACAGAGAGAAATTACGGTACCGTCGAGAACAAACAACTTTGTCTTAGATGTGAAACGGAAAGGGCTTCAGGGTAAGCTGGGAGCCATGGGAGGCGTGATCGTGGAGGTTTCCCAGCTGTCACAAAGCTAAGATGTGACAGTGCGTAACAGATGCAAGCAAGGAAGTAAGAGAGCGGGGCCAGGAAAACACGTTTAGATTTTTGTCCCAAAGGAATATAGTTTCTGTAGCTTCTGCCAAGCGTGTGGAAGTGTTTATTATTTATTTATTTTTATTAATGTTTATTTTTGAGAGAGAGAGAGAGACAGGGACTGAGGGTGAGCAGGGGGAAGGCAGAGAAAGGAGACACAGAATCTGAAGCAGGCTCCAGGCTCTGAGCTGTCAGCACAGAGCCCGACGCGGGGCTCAAACCCACGAACCGCGAGATCATGACCTGAGCTGAAGTCGGCCGATCAACCGACTGAGCCACCCAGGTGCCCCATGTGGCAGTGTTTAGAGGGAACAGTGCTAATGTCTATTTTTTACTTTGAAACACAGTAAAAAAGATAGGACGGATTGACTGGATAGAGAGATGGATAGATCACGCGGTAATACAAATAGAGATTCTTTTTTTGCATTGAAATTCAAGTTAGTTAACATACAATGTAACATTGGTTCCAGGAGTAGAATTTCGTGATTCATCACTTACATATAACACCCAATGCTCCTCCCAAAAGGTTCCCTCCTTGATACCCTTCCTCCACTTAGCCCATCTCCCCACCCCACTAACTCTTCAGCAGACCTCTGTCTGTTCTCCATATTTAAAAGTCTCTTATGGTTTTTAAGGAAAATACAGATTTAGAATTCAGCTGGTGGCCAAAGGGTGGCTTTTTGGTACAATTCCTTCCAGTTTTTGCCACATTGAAAACATTTGTAATACAATTTGGGTGACAGAGGGGAAGAGTGTTAAGGTCAGTGGTATCAAATGCTGTATTAAAAAAAGTTGGGGGGGCGCCTGGGTGGCTCAGTCCGGTAAGTGTCTGACTTTGGCTCAGGTCATGGTCTCAGTTTGGGAGTTCAAACCTCTTGTCCGGCACTGTGGTGACAATTTAGAGCCTGGAGCCTGCTTCAAATTCTGTGTTTCCCTCTCTCTCTGCCCCTCCCCTGCTCATGCTGTCTCTCTTTCTCTTTCTCTCTCTCTCTCAAAAATATATATGCTTTAAAAATTTTTTAGGGAGGGCCTGGGTGGCTCAGTTGGTTGATCATCTGACTTCGGCTCAGGTCATGATCTCATGGTCCGTGAGTTCGAGCCCCGTGTTGTGCTCTGTGCTGACAGCTCAGAGCCTGGAGCCTGCTTCGGATTCTGTCTCTCTCTCTTTCTGCCCCTCCCCTGTTTGTGTTCTGTCTATTGCTCTCAAAAGAACAGACATTAAAAAAAAAATTTTTTTTTAATTATAAAGGCAGGGACTAGACGTTTGAGAGGGAAGAGTGTGTGTCTCATCAGTTAGGAAGGTATTGGTGGCCTGAGACCCCGTGGGCGATTGTCTGTGACAAGTGCCAGCCTGCAGTTGGTTGATGAGTACATGGAATTGGATTGAAATACACGGGATATAAATGAACTTCACCGTGTGTGTGTCTCCCTCTTCTTGCCAGAATTGGGTCAGCCAGGGAGGTCTTCAAACGGGTTTTATGACCCTTACAGGGGGTCATCCATGTAGATAAAACCGCCCTATGTGAAAAGAGGGTTTAAGCTGTGTTTACTGGGCTTTTATCTGGGTTATTGGATTTGTACCACCCGCCTTCTGCACCCATGTCATTCCTTATGTGCGATGACTAGATCCAGAGGTTGTTTTTTTTTTTTAATCAGAGTGCCTTAGCTAGGACTTTTTTTTAATGGATCCTTAAGGCTTTCAGCATTAATGATTGAACACAAGTAGTGTCTGATATGTTTTCTTGAAAACTTTAGTGAATTTTCAAGGCAGCCCTGCACCAGCCGATCCTAAACTCCACTGCTGGCGTGGAAAGGAAAATTAACCTGCTTTGAGTGCGTTTTGGGGTGCCTGGATGGCTCAGTTGGTTGAGCATCCAACAGCACCTCGGGTTGTAATCTCCTGGTGCGTAACTTCAAGCCACACATCGGGCTCCCTGCTGTCAGCTAAGAGCCCGCCAGAGCCCGCCTCATATCCTCTGCCCCCTCTCTCTATGCCCCTCCCCTGCTTGCACTCTCTAATAATAAATAAACATTAAAAAGAAGGAAAAAAAGAGTGTTTATCTTTTTAAAAAATTTTTTTAATGTTTTTTATTTATTTCTGAGAGAGAGAGAGACAGCGTAAGCAGGGGAGGGTCAGAGAGAGAGAGAGACACAGAATCTGAAACAGGCTCCAGGCTCTGAGCTGTCAGCACAGAGCCCGACGTGGGGCTCGAACCCACAAACCGTGAGATCATGACCTGAGCCAAAGTTGGACACTGAACCGACTGAGCCACCCAGGCACCCCGGAGCATTTGTCTTTTGAACACTTGCTTGAAAGTTCCATGAGAGAAGGAAGAAATTTAATTGCATTATGTTTTCTTCTGTCATCAGCACTGAATTTTTTTTTTAAGTTTCAACCATAAAATATTTTTCCATCAGTGACATCTCATTTCTTCACTGTGAACACCAGGAATCAGATATTACTTATTCTGCTATTGCTACTTTCCTTTCTGCCCAGAGGGGAGAGGGTATGGCGCCCAGAGAACAGAAAAATAAAAGCTAGTGGTTTGAAGTGTAAAACAAAAAGCTGCATGAAATCTTTACACATCTAATACCCTGACTGAGATAAAGCCAGCCACCCTGGCGCCCTGTGCATGTATGTGACATAATGTGATGTTTCTTTGGATGGCCGGACGCTCTACATAATCACGGCCAAGGAGAACGTAGAGACCCAGAAGGGAAAATGAAAGAGAGCAGCCCTGGACAGATGCCTCAGAGGGCCTCCAGCCACTGCGCAAAGGGACCGCCATGAAGGAGGGGGCGGGATGTAAATACAGACAAAGAGACGTTCATGGTCAACCTCCGTGTTCTCACCAGATGCCTCTGGAGACACTTTTGAGCCTTGCAGTTCTCCGCTGTAGAAATCGACATCTGTCTCCCCGGTTACATGCTTTTCTCTACAGCCGTGGGTTTCTAGTTAATTTCCTGAGACCCTAAATTTATTGCCTTTTCAGTTTCCACCATCATTTTATCCACTCGCTCTTTTTTGCAAAGAAACCTGCCCTCCCGCCCCCTGGTTCCGGCTGCAGGATGGGTCTGCTGTCTTCGTAGGAATTTAAATCATCCGCTTCGACAAAATGAGCAAATGACAGAATCTCACAGACTGTGCGTCTCCATGCACGTTGTCCAAGCGCGTGCCTGAGGCCAATCTATGTGGAGATGCTAGTTTTAAAAATAAAGCATTCAGAAGGATGGTTGGTATCTCCAATACTATTTCTGGTAAGAGGTGATTGATTTCTCAGGGGGAGGAAAGGTGAAAATTGCTAATGAGATGATTATTGTGGGAGCGGTGCTCTGTAAGTATAAAAGATGGTTGTTAGAAAATGCTGAGAAATCCACGAGATGTGAATGTCTCATTCCATGTGTGATCCCTGGATTGTATAACAGACTGCCTCAAATGGATAAAGTACAGTTTGGGTCTTTTTTAATTAATTAATTATTTTATTTATTTATTATTTTACAAATAGTTCATTGTCAAGTTGGTTTCCTTTTTTTTAATTTATTTTTTTTACACATTAGTTTGGCTCTGTTTTTACAAGCATGTTCACTTTCATTTATAAGAAAATCAAATAGGAACGCCCGGCTACCTCAGTCGGTTAAGCCATCTGACTTTGAGTTCGGCTCAGGTCAGGATCTCACGGTTTGTGAGTTCGAGCCCCGCATCAGGCTCTGTGCTGACAGCATGGAGCCTGCTTGGGATCCTTCCTCTCCCTCTCTCTCTCTCTGCCTCTCCCCTGCCCAAGCTCTTTCTCTCTCAAAATAAATAAACATTAAAATGTTTTTCTAAAAAGAAAAGCCAGTCAATAATAGTTCATTTAGACAACTCTATTAGTATATTTGCTTGAACATGTGAATTATGTATACCCGTAATTATGATATGCCAACATCGTTTGGAAGGTTTGGGTGAAATCCTTGCCCTTCAAAACAGGAAGTTCTTAAAAATTGAAAAGTAATTAGATGTGTCAGCAAGTTCCGTCTATTGATCTGGACATCTGACTTCTGTATGCCTGTTATCAGAGTTTCGTAGAATATGTCAGCTCAGTGGTGAAGGCTTGGGCAAAATCGTTTTCCTTGAAAACAAAGTTCTTTTTCTTCCTCCCCAAGGCCTCTAAAAATCTGAACTATTGAACTCAGATTTGAGTAATGATGTACTGTACTTTGCCAAATGAGTCGCTTCCCCTTTTATAACATCCATCAGAACAAAAAGAAGTGTCTAGTCGGGGAAGCTGTCAGGAAAGGACTTTTTATGTGTTTGCTTAAGTCAAGGTAGTTTTAAAATCAGAGGAAAACTTGGTATTGTTCTCTGGCGACATTTAGGAACTAAAAAGGATTGAATCTGCAGGTTCTATTCTATAGGCTCAGAGATGGTAAGGCCACAAAGGAAGTGTCTTCCGTACTCAGAAGAAAGTAATTTGGACTCTTGCACAGCACATGTTCATATAAAAATGACAGAGAGATGTTCTCTGTTTCACATATTTGCGGTTGTTTAAGATGCTTCCCCAATAAAACATAGAATGTATTCTAAACATTTTTTTTTTTTTTGCAAAATGTGAAATATTTAGGCTCAGAATGGCGTGATTGGCTGTTCTGTTACTGTATTCCATTCCTGTCTGGCATTTATGGAAGTGGGACAAAATCTCAACCCCTTAGGACATGAAGTCCTTTATTCTCATCCAAAAATAAAGACTTTGTTATTAAGAAAGAAAAAACAGGGACACCTGGGTGGCTCAGTCGGTTAAGCATCCGACCTTGGCTCAGGTCATGATCTCACAGTTTGTGGGTTCGAGCCCCGTATCGGGCTCTGTGCTGACAGCTCAGAGCCTGGAGCCTGCTTCAGATTCTGTGTCTCCCTCTCTCTCTGCCCCTTCCCTGCTCGCACTCTATCTCTCCCTTTCTCAAAAATAAATAAGCATTTTTAAAAAAATTTGTAAAAAAAAGGAAAGAAAAACAGCAGCGTATCATAAGATCTCGTTAGCATTGGAAATGACCTCTGGGTCATTTAGTCCAAATCTTATCTGATAGACCAAAGTTTATTAAAACAGTTTCATAGCTATTCTAATCATCAGTAGTGCTTCTGAGAGAGGTCTTCAGAACACTCATATAGCCTGCCTTCTTTGAAAAGCAAAACTAATTAGTCTATCCTTTGCTTTTTCTGCCTATTGGATGCTATGCGGATTCATATCTATTTATTCTTCATTCATGGGACTCAGTGTTTTGAGACCATGTGGAGTGTGTAGACAAATATTTTACAAATATTTCATTGGCCCCTATTAAAGTTTATGTACTTGCTAGAAAGAGAATACCTCAAGTTTCTGCTGTCATGCTTGTTTTGAAAGCCTGAATGCATCCCAGTGGAATTAATGTATTAAAAGACCGTTGTTAGTGTAATGTAATTGTATTTGTTTATATCCGCCAGCTACCTGAGGTCACTGCAAGCTATGAGTCACACACCCCCAGGAGTGGTGTGCGGCTTTATGTCCCATTTCAGATCGCTCTCCTGCTCTCACTTCGCAGGACCTCGATAGCCGCAATCCTCCAATGGCGACTTCCACAAGCAAACTTTAGGGCTTTTTCAAGGTCAAGTGTCATATTTATTGTAATATGGAGGAATTTCTTAACCATTCAAGTGTATAAAACAGTGCTACCGCTGTTATTGGGTCCCTATGTTGCACGGATAAAGTTGGGAGTATAATGCCTTCACTCCATTATCCCCATAAACCCTGCGGGTTTTATTGTGTGATTTTATAAAGTGCAGTGATTTCAGGAATGCAGATGTTGGAATTAACAGCCCCACGGACGTGGGTGTGCTCACCCATTGCAGAAAATGTAGCAAATGCAGGAAAAGTTACTCTTGTAACCAATCTGATGTATTTACTCCCAGACATCTTACTCCTTATCATGTATTTTTTTAAAGAATTGTTTACCTAATTAGGTTTAGGGCATATCTATAATTTCTTAGGATTTCATCATTTTAGATGATAGTGTGAACATTTTCTAGCTATACTGTTAGGCCTTCTAAAAATTCTGCCATGACTTCTTAATCTCCCTTTCGGAACGTAACATAATGTGGAGCTACTATAAATAGCCCTTTGATGGATACCTTTGTTTCTTTTTTGTTTTTTTTATTGTTTTATTTATTTTAGAGAGAGAGAGAGCGTGATCAGGGGAGGGTCAGAGAGAGATACAGAATCTGAAACAGGTTCCAGGCTCTGAGCTGTTAGCACAGAGCTGGATGTGGGGCTCGAACCCACGAACCGTGAGACCATGACCTGAACCAAAGTGAAGTCGGGATCATGACCTGAGCCTAAGTCTGAAGCGTAGCCGACTGAGCCACCCAGGCGCCCCTGGATACCTTTGTTTCTAATGCTCTTTCTTCTATTGAGTACAACTTGTTTAGCACGTACACCCAGAAATAGAATCCAAAGGGCAAACCCTGAGAATGTTTGATACATTTTGCTAAACCGAATCCCCAAATAGGGGCACCTGGGTGGCTCAGTCAGTTAAGCTTCCAACTTTGGCTCAGGTTGTGATCTAACAGTTGGTGGGTTTGAGCCTTGTGTTGGGCTCTGTGCTGACAGCTCAGAGCCTGGAGCCTACTTCAGATTGTGTGTATGTTTCCCTCTCTCTGCCCCTCCCCTGTGCTCTCTCTCTTTCTCTCTCTCTCAAAAATAGGCATTAAGAAAATTAAGCTGATCTCCAAAATAATTATACAAATGTATACTCTACACAGTATTATACAGGTGAAAGTGTGGTAAGGTTCCTATGTGTCAATAAATCTAAAACAACAGAGAATTTCATTTGAAGGGAAAAAGGTGTTCAGTTAAACAAATGTTTTCATTTGTATTTATAAAAAACACATTGTTTGCTGTCTCTCTCTGTCTCCTAGAAATAAATAAAAACATAAAAAAGGGGGGTGGCACCTGGGTGGCTTAGTCGGTTAAGCGTCCGACTTTCCCTTAGGTCATGATCTCACGGTTCGTGGGTTTGAGCCCTGCGTTGGGGTCTGTGCTGACTGCCAGCTCAGAGCCTGGAGCCTGTTTCAGAGTCTGTGTCTCCCTCTCTCTCTGACCCTTCCCTGCTCACGCTGTCTTTCTCTTTCTCCTAGAAATAAATAAAAACATTAAAAAATATATACACACACATTGTTGACATCTGGATGTTCTGAAGCATATAGTCCATGTGGTATGGTCAGAGAGCCTCCAGTTTTCCTAATATTGAAATCCTTTCCTAGGTATTTAGACCTCAGTCAGCTCCTATACTTTGTTACTTGATGTAAATGGCACATTTGGCTGCCATAATCATGGAAAATCAAGTTTTCTCTTTTTGAGACATGAAGTAATTCAAAGTCACATGATTGCCATACTTGTAAATATATAATTATGTGTGTTGATGTGGTGTTTATAATTTCTCTCTTTGGAGTAAGACTTTGTTATTAGGGTACCTCGATGTCACCCTGCAAATCTAATTGCCGTTCATTCATTTATTCATTAGCTATTATCAAATCCTTACCTGTGCTAAACACTATACTGTGTTAGATCTAAGTAAGAGGAGAGACCAGGCGGCCCAGACTGAATTAAGGTGCTGGGTGAGGAAGGCACAGCTCTCTTAAGTATCACTGTGGAAACCCCTGACTTTTAAAAAGACTTAAAAAAAAAATTTTTTTTTACTGTTGCATGAATTCCGGTGTCTGGATGCACCAGAAATCACATAAGCACACCTACCTGTTCAATGTCCAACTTGGACAATATAACAGATCGAATTGTGGTAGATTCCTCGTAACTAAATTTTGAATGCTTACCTGTGGTTATCCCCATAAGATAATTTCTCAGAAGAAAAGTGTGGGGTAAAACGGCATATAAATTTTGTTCCAAACATTTATTTATTTTTGAGAGAGAACGAGCATGAGCAGGGGAGGGGCAGAGAGAGAGGGAGAGAGACGGTCCCAAGCAGGCTCTACACTGGCTGCTTGGAGCCCGACTTGGGGCTTGAACTGATAAACCGTGAGATCGTGAGCTGAGCTGAAATCAAGAGTTGGGCGCTTCTCCAGCTGAGCTACCCAGGAGCCCTAGCATATATACGTTTTTTTAAGGGTTTTGGTGGAGACTGCGATATTACCTTTGGGAAGAGTTGTACCAAATACCCTTGCTGGTAGTAAGGGAGAATACATCTGATTGGATTCTAGGTTAACAGCCATTATGAGAAGTGTGTGTGTGTGTGTGTGTGTGTGTGTGTGTATACAAGAAAACATATTTGCAAAAGCTGTTACCAGTATTTCTGGGATCCTTAGGAGTCAACACATGTAAAAGTTGAATTAGTTTGTGCCTGAACTTGATGCAAGTGGCAGTCATACTAACTGTGGTAGAAAAACACTTTAGGGCCGCCTGGGTGGCGCAGTCGGTTAAGGGTCCGACTTCAGCTCAGGTCACAATCTCGTGGGTTTGTGAGTCGAGCCCTGGGTGGGCCTCTCTGCTGTCAGCAGGGAGCCCGCTTCAGATCCTCTGTGCCCTCTGCCCCCTGCCCCTCCCCTGCTTTCTCTCTCTCAAAAATAAATACTAAAAAAAACAAAAAACAAAAAAACCCACACCACTTTGTAGTTGAGAAACCCGGGATCTAATCCTGGCTTTGTCATTGATGAGTGAACTTAAACTTGCCCTCTCTCTGAGTTTTTTTCTTTTGCACATAATGTCAAACGAAGTGATTTCTGTTCCCTTGGCCTAAAAGTGTACCATGCAGTGTGTATTCTGTCCTGTGCCATATGAATATAGACTGAGGAAAGCTTCTGGGCTTTTCCATCATGAGCAGTGTTCTCAAGGTCCCATTCTTCCTTTATTTTAGGGGGGAACAGCTGGGTTTTGTTGTTTCTGTTTTCAGCCAGACCTGAAGGCTCTTCAGGAGTGAAGGGCTATGGGGAAGAGAGGCTTTCTATGGTGAGGCCGCTGGGAAGCAACCCCATGGACCCGTATTGGAAACAGAGCCCATAATAGCGTAGAGGATCTCCTAAGGTCCAGATGGGGCAGGATCAGGATGAAGATGCCTCGGTTCTGCTCTTTGACTGGTTGGCCATCCTACCAAATCCATCCCTGTTGCCCCATCCAGTACTGGATACGGAAACCATGGTGACTGACGCTCATCAGTTTCTTGGCAAAGAAAAAAATAAGGAGTAGTTGCTTGTTCTCACAATAACTGCTTGTTACAATGTCCCTTGATCTCACAAGCTGGAAAGATCTTAATTAAAATGGGCGCCGTGTGCCGTTAATGGTTTTTGGACGCCTCCAACCCAACTGTGGTGGTTTTGAAGATACGTCCACAGGTTCTTTGATGTTCCTTCCCTCAAGAGGTGGAGCTTAATCTTTCTCCTTTGAGTGTGGGCTGAGCCCAGTGACTCAGTTGTAACCTCAGTGGCTGAAGTGATAGAATGCTGCTTCTCATGGTTCATTTATTAAGAGATTGTGCTTTCCAGGTTGGGTGTGTCTTTGCCTGGGATGACTTGACATGAGGAAGTTAGCTGCCTTGTTTTGTGAGCAGCCCTGTAGAGAGGCCCGGGGGTGAGGAACTACAGCATCCTGCCACGTTAGTAACTTGAAAGCAGATCGTTCGCCATGGTCAAGCCTCCATGTGACGGCAGCCCCAGCCGGTAACTCGACTGCCCTCTTAAATAACCCTGACCCCGATAAACTGTTGGGCTCTTGACCTTCAGAAGACAATCAACGTCTGTTATTTGAAGTCACTAAGTTCCAGAGTTCTCTGCTCTGTGGCCTATTTTAATAAGACACCAGCACCATTTGGGAAGCTATTCCTTCCCACATCTCTGTGGGCATCAGAATTTTCTAGAGGGAGCCATGAAAGCACAGATTCTTTTGATGAAAGAAATTGAAGGAGACACAACTGAGGAGAAAGATGGTCAATGCTCAAGTTGGAAGAATCGGTATTGTTAAAATGTCTCTGGTACCTAAAGCAGCCTGAAACTAATACAATGTTGTACGTCAAGTATATCTCAATAACCACACCCCCCTCCCCACCCCAACACACACATAGGAACTCCTGGGCCGGAGCTCCTGAGAATCTGATTGAGTAGACTTCGTGTGAGGCCTCAGACTTTGCATTTCTAGCAAGTTCTTTAGGTGCAAAGGCCTTTATCTGCTTCCTGGAAAACCTTGCTGTGATCATCTCATTCAGAGCAGAGCTTTTCCATGGCATCGCGCTGGGGAAGATTTCCAGCCCCTCCTAATCTACTTGAGGCCTCTGTTGGCTATTTATCGTTGAAGCTGGGAACGAAGGTTAATCCTTAGAGAGAAGCCTTCTGCACCTTCTGAATCTGCTGGTGTGTTGGTAGCCAGTTCGACAATTAGTCAGTTTCCCAGCTCACTCTTTACCAGTAGTTTTTCTCTTATCTTGGCAGCCTCCTTGCTAACCCTCGGCATGGTCTTGTGCTGTCTGGGAATCGCTTAGGCAAACGCAAAAAGAACTAAAATCTAGAACACCCATAGAATAAGCTATAAGCTACCGTGGAGGGAATCGAAGGATAGGAATGTTTTCCCACTTTTTTTCTCTGACACAAGTCACCATAATTAGGGGAGGGAGAAAGAGAGAAGAGAGCAAGAGCTTCCCAACTGGAGCTAGGAACCCACTGGATACAGACTCCTTTGTGCGCCTCTGTGCTTCCGTCTTCAAAGCACGCCCTTGCGTTTATCTGAGCAATGCAGTTCCGTTTATGTCGTTTCATGAATTTGGCAGAGGATGAAATCAGAACGAAGGATGGGAATTGCATTCCATTGTGACCTCGAGCCTCATGACCCAACTTTTTTGAGCCTCTAAATGATACTTTCTCCCCCTTCGTGCAGGAGCTTGAAATTCGGTGGAGAAATCAGTCGCAGTGTAGGGTGGAGTGTGCAACGCCTGGCGAGGGGGAGTAGACGGCAAATATCAGAGAACTTCAGAGCTAAGAGAGCAAGAGAAGTCTTTTTGTGGCTGGGCACTGAAGTAAAGCCTCCTGGAGGAGAGGGGTCATTTAAAGTGGATGGGAGGGGGGGTCGCCTGGGTGGCTCAATTGGTTGAGCATCTCACTTTGGCTCAGGTCATGATCTCACGGTTGGTGAGTTCAAGCCCTGCGTCAGGCGCTCTCATGTTGGTGCAGAGCCTGCTTAGGATCTTATGTCTCCCTCTCTCACTGCCCCTCCCCCACTCATACATTCTCTCTCTCAAAAATAGATAAATTGTAAAAACGAATAGAGATGAGATACACAGGGAGACATTGGGAAGAATCCTAGGTAGGGCCAATGGCAAAGTGGGAAGGGGGGTAATTATGGGGCCTCTTGCAGCGTGAAAGCAAGGATAACGTTAACTTGGCGATGTTTTAGAGGATTATGAGATAACGATGAGAAAGAAAAGTTAGAACCTCATGGTGGGGGATCTTGAAAGTCCCCTGAAAAGCTCTGAAATTCTCTTCTATGGAAGTAGGGAAGATTTCAGAGGAGGGTAGTGATGTGTGCCCTTCAGTGTTTTCGGAAGACGGATAAGGCACCAAGGATAGAGTGAATTAACGGAGCGGGTGTTGGGTGTGGGGTGGAGCACACTGGAGGTGAGAACTCCCACCAGGGAACCACTTCTGTCATTTGAGTTAGAGGTAGTGAAGAGCCAGATGCGAAGTAGGAAGACCCTTGTGGGGGCTGAATCGTCACATTTTGGTGTCTGATTGGGTTGGGAGAATAACAAGGAAGTAAAAGTCACCCTTCCCGGGGCTCCTGGGTGGCACAGTCAGTTAAGCATCCGATTCTTGATCTTGGCTCAGGTCATGATCTCATGGTTTGTGCGGTCGAGCCCCCGCGTTGGGCCCTGCGCTGATGGTGTGGAGCCTGCTTAGGATTCTGTCTCTCCCTCTCTCTCTGAATATCAGTCAAGTGAAATGACCTTAGCAGATGAAGATCACCTTAATCGCCTCTGGGCGGCCCAGACATCCCGTCTAGGGAGCCTAGCCTTTATGAACAGAAGTTCAAGAGCAACCACTTCTGTTGTGTGCCCGGTATCAACCACAGAATCAAATCAAGTGACTCTCATCCCCTTGGCCAGCTCGTGGGTTGTTCTCAGCATCCCAGCTTCTTTAAAATCTCCACTTAAAGTTTCCAAACACAGTTTTCCAGTCCCTCCAGATTAAGGTCCACCTGTGCATTCCCTAGGAAAGAAAGCGTACACCAATGCTGTATTCTAGGTCATGGAAGATCTGTCTTCTGCTCCTGAACTTGCCGTGTGATGGCCTGATTTGGGACAAATCAGTTCCCCTCTTTAGGACTCAGTTTTGTCCTCCCACAAATGGGTTTGGCTCAATGCTTTTTGATTATATTTTGTCATCTTTAGAGACATGTTCCCAAGCAATTCATGGAGGGAAGAAGGACGCAGTGAGGAGGTGAGGAGAATAAAGATGAAGAGACATGGAAGAAAATCTACCCAGCAGCATTTTGTTACTTAGGAAAGCATTTTCCGGGGAAGTGCTCTCCCTTTAGTTTTCTTTTTTCATTTTTTAAAATTTATTTTAATGCTTATTTATTTTTGAGAGAGATAGACAGAGTTCAAGTGGGGTAGAGGCAGAGAGAGAGACACATACACACAGAATCTGAAGCAGGCTCCAAGCTCTGAGCCATCATCACAGAGCCCGACGCGCGGCTCGAACTCACAAACCGTGAAATCATGACCTGAGCGAAGTCAGATGCTTAACCAAGTGAGCCACCAAGGTGCCCCCAGTTTTCTTTTCTTAAATAGCCTTTCTAACCAAAAAAATTTTAATGTAGCAAGGCTGAAAGAATATTACAGTGCACATGCATCTACTCACTGCTTATATTCTACTTAACGTTTGACTGTACTTGTTTTATCTCCTATCTTTCCATTTCTTTATCCGCTGTCCAGTGTGATTCTCTTCCACTTCATGAGCCGTCGGGGCATTAGGAATCCCCTGAGGTACTACAGGGTCATGGGAAAATTAGAGAACATTGCCATTTAACCTCTGAGACAAATTAGAGTTGGCCAATTGGTCACCAGCGCCATCTTGGATGTCTGGTGAGGGAGATTTTCATCCTTCAATCTTCAGAGGCCAGAGTTTGCTAAAGTAATGCATCAACTGTATAACACACAATACGGACATAAGGACACTGAGCTTTTCTTTTTATGAAACACAGAATTTGTTGTTTTCAATGATGACTGAAGTTCATCAAGCAGCCTCCAGCCGAGATATACACCTATTCCAGTTTGCTGTTACACGGAATATGAGGGGGAAGATTTTTTCCTTCTCACAGCTGTCCAGTTCACAAAAACTGGCTTAATTGCTTCTGGACAGACACACGCTGATGAGACTCGTCACCAGCTGTCCCCCTCTCTCCCTGTAGTTCCTGACAGTGGCTCACCTTTCACTACCCATGAGTTTGTGTGGGCTGAAGTAGCAAATCTGAGCTCCGTGGGTCTGCAGTGAGCTAAGAAGAACTTTAATAACCACAGATGCCTCCTCTCTCTCTCTCTGATGCTGTGCAAGTGACTGTCAAATGGCTGTGTCTCAGTTTCCTTCTCTGTAAACTATGGCCAGGAATTTTTACCTTGCTGTAGCTTGAGGATTGTTGTGATTGAAGAAAGAGAGATAGAAATGGAAAGGAAGGAAGGAAGGAAGGAAGGACGGACGGAAGGACAGAAGGAAGGGAAAGGAAGGAAGGAAGAGAAAGAAGAGAGAAAAGAAACAAAGGACAAAGAGAAAGAGAGGAAGGAAGAAAGGAAGAGGAAGTTTAGGAACCTCAAACTCCTATAAATGCATGACAGATTTCAACTGTATTGAAATAAAAATCATAAGGCAAAAAAAAAAAAAAAGACTAGAAGGAAATACAGTAAGAGGCTAGCATGCTAGCATTTTGGAGGAGGAATTATTCCCTCTTCTTGCTTTCCAAAGTTATTGATCAGGTGACATTATCTTTTTATTTTTTTAAAAAAGTGTCTCGGGACTAAGCATGGGTTCCTATCATTTGGGGACAAAATGGAAGACATGATCTATGTACTAGATAGTGAAGAAGAAAACAACCAGTCATTTGGGAGAGAAATTGAAATATTATAGAGATGACCCTTCTTTGCCTAATACGAGCACCAACTGCTGATTTATGCCTTCCATATCCTAGGAACCTTCCTTTACTTGCATCCCTGCAAATGGGAAAGGCCTGGAATCTCTCAGATGTGTTGAGACTATTTGAAAGTCAAATCTTCTAGCAGGTTTTACCCCTTTTGAGCTACAGGAAGACTTTCTGAGGTGAGGTTAGCCATTGGTTAATTTGCTAATTGCCCTCTTTGGCACTGTGCTACTTTCCAAACTGGATTAGCGGTGGCTCCCAGAATAGAATTTCCAGTCTACCCATCTAGGACACAGTTGATGTGAGCAGGAAGGTGGGAGGAGTGTGGAATGGCTACAGATCCATTTGAGATTTGTAGAGCACAGAATGTGAACCCCAGGGGGGTCACAGGGAAGGCATCATTGAGATTCTTTGGGTGTGCAATTCAGAAGTTCCATTTTTACCCGTTTCCCCCTGCTCTCCTTTCCAAGGGATTCAGTTTACATTGGAATTGGACTTCCAGTCTGGTCTTCCTCTTTAAAGTTTCAGAAGCCGATAGTCGTGAAAAATGGAACACCTTAAAAATCGTTGATGGTTCTGTAAAGAGGTAGAGATCACAGGAGCTTGGCACGGCACAGTTTGGGAACATGGGCTGTGAATCATTTGATTCATTCTTGTAGCATCTCAGAGCATCAGGCTTCATGCCCCTGAAGCCATTCTGTACCTCCCGAGGGCCGCATGTGGTTGCCTGCATCTGCTGTTTTACAACAATGCATGCACGTGCTGGGTGCTCATTCACCTCTCCTCCCCTGAGATGCTCCACAAATATAATGTCATAATTAAAACCGTTCATGATCTCAGAAACACTTCCAGCGAGGAGATGGATGGAGCTGGGGAAAGATGGGGGCTCCTTCCTGCCTCCCTCCGATGATTAACGATAAACACAGAGGAATGTTGCGTAAAATCTGACAACCACCACAATAACAACAAGTGCACCCAGTCAGAGTTTAAAGAAATGACATCGTGCCAGAACAGTAAGTAGAGCTTGAGGCTGCAGTGAGCCACAGAGGGGATGCGGAAAGGCTGGGGTTCTGGGATTTGGCCTGGGTGTGCTGGCACATCCAAATTTTGCGCCCTATGGAAAACCAAATGCTTTGACAAACTCCATGCTCTTTGATCTCATGGCTCGCCTCCCAGCTCAGACAAAAAAGTGCTGAGGAAGCTTTCCGTCTCTCTAAGATTCTGGACACAGGAAAAAAATTTGCCCCCAGGGAATTCAGATCACAGCTATAGGAGTTGTATATTTGCATGCGGTGTGAGTATACCTTCCTGTGAAGTGTGGGAAGCCCACGCTGAGAAACAAACATAAGAACCTGCCTTACCGCCCCCTATCTTTGGCAGAAGAAAACCTGAAACTACTGATTTTCTTTTTTCTTTAAAAAACATTTTATTTATTTATTTTGAAAGAGAGGGAGAGAGAGCGAGAGTAGGGGAGGGGCAGAGAGAAAGGGAGAGAGAGAATCCTACTCCTTTTGTGCTCGTACTGTCAGCATAGAACTCAAGGGGGCTCAAACCTACAAACCATGAGTGGTCGTGACTGAGCCAATCAAGAGCCGATACTCAACTGACTGAGCCACCAAAGCACAAGGATTTTCTTTTTTTTTTTTTTAATTTTTTTAATGTTTATTTGGTTTCAGGAGAGAGAGAGACAGCGGAGCAGGGAGGGTCAGAGAGGAGCCAAACACAGATCTGAACAGGCTCCAGGCTCCAGTTGAGAGGTCAGCACAGAGCCCGACGCGGGGCCCGAGCCCATGAACCGCGAGATCATGACCTAAGCGAAAGTCGGACGCTTAACCGACTAAGCCACCCAGGCGCCCCTACCACTGGGTGATTTTCATAGCTTGGTTCCTTTGCTTCCACAACCTCCCCAGAGTGAGCAACCATGATTGAGGGCAAGTGCACTGTTACCAATTTCAGTCACTTGAGAAGAGAAATCAACCACAAGAGAGAGGCTGTCAACCTTACAAACCCCAAGACGGACTTCGAAATATAATACATCTGAAAGATACAGAAATGCTTGTCTCATTTATTATTATTAAATTATACATTTATTATTAAATTATTAAAAAAGCATATAAAATATAAAATCCATGATGAAAACTCATGACTGCACAAAGAAGATTTGAAAAAGAACCAGAGTGTGAAATAAAAAATAGAGTTGAGGGGCACCTGGGTGGCTCAGTCGGTTGAGTGTCCAGCTCTGGCTCAGGTCGTGATCTCACAGTTTGTGGGTTTGAGCCCCACGTCGGGCTCTGTGCTGACAGCTCAGAGCCTGGAGCCTGCTTCAGATTCTGTCTCTCTCTCTCTCTCTTTTTCTTCCCTACTCATGCTCATGCTCTGTTTCTCAAAAATAAATAAACATTAAAAACATTTTTTAAAAAGTAGACTTGAAATCAGCAACTCTGGATAAGATAACCTTCGGAGTGAAACAGGAAAACAGAGTTATAAATAAGAGATCGATCTGGTAAGTTTTTCAAACAGCAGAGCACGAGAGCTGAAAAACAGGAATAACAGAAAGATTTGATAAAATTATTGAAGAGGTAATGAGATAGAAACTAAGAACAGGCAGTTTAGAGGCACAGAGAATAGACTACATGGGTCTAAGATCTGTTTAATAAGACTTCCAAAGGATGGAGCACAGAGGACATGGGCAGAGAGCTTGACTATACACAGGCATTGACTGAAAGCACCACTTGATGACATACTTTAGCAAGAAAGACTGACTCCATAAAGAAAACATGATGTAATAAAAGCAGTGTTGAGGCAAGAAATGGTTAAACTAGGACATCTAAATGATGAATATAAAATTAACAAAGGGAATAAAGAGGTGAAGTGTGGCGGTCAATAGGGGGTGGTATCGAGGCATTTTAAAGGCTTTGTGTGGATGGCAAGAACGATAGCCACAGTAACTTTCAATTTTCTTAAGTCTGTCGTCATACACAACGTTTCAACGCAGCCATAGAAGAATAAAAGAATGCGAGTAACTACAGACTGGAGAGACAATAGAACAAAATACAAATAAACTTGATCCATCCAATAGAAGTTAAGGAAGGAGCAGAGAAACAGATGTAGCCAATAGAAAGCACCAAACACCAAGGTAGAAAACAAGTTGAGATTTGTAATTTATCAAAATAAATGTAAATGGATTAAACTCAAACATGGAAAGATTCTCGGAGTGCTCAATTTCCTGAGGAAAAAAAAAGTCTCTGTCAAAAAGCACCTGAATCTTTGGAGAAGATCCTTAATCCCTTCAGACTTCGTCACTGCATTCCACTTCTGGTGTTTTCTACAGCAAGGGACAAAAAATACCGTTGCTGTGCACAGGCAGAATAAAATCAGCACATAGGAAAAATAACAAAAACCATGAACACATGTTCTGAGGTGTTGTCGATGGGTGAACTGACTGCTTTTCTTGGATTAACATTAAAAACTTTCTAAACCCAATTCTAAACTCTTAAACTTCCTACAGAGCAATGGCAGTTCAGCTCTTTGGTCAACGGGACGGGTCCAAATGTCTCTTTGTGTAAAAGAAGATTGGGCCATTCATTCGACAACAAAATTAATTAAGAAAAAACCATAACCCTGGCCCCAGTGCTAACAGTTGGAATTTTGTGATTTTTTTTTTATGTTGCTCTCTCACAGTTCATGAGAAAATTCAAGTTCAGAAACGTCGACTCAGGGAAGGAAGGAGCACCGGCCATGTTCTTCTGTAGTGAGAAATGTCCAAGCCAAAAGGAGAGAGAACAACAGCCTTCAGTTCAGCATCACGAACATGTGTCCAGGGAAGGACATTTCCTCATGCCCTGCTGAGCTGATAACCCTCTGGACTCCATCCACTTACTGATACGTAGAGACAGAGGGTGTCAGAGCTGGAAAGATCCTTCTGAGTTTCCAACCCATGAAGCTGTTATCGAGATGAAGAAAATCGTTATGTCCCCCCAGCCCCCACATGAGGTCAGCGGAATGGCTGGACATCTCTGACATTTTTAGTTTTCCCGGATTCCTATTACAAAATGATGTACAAGGGTCTCCTGGGTGGCTTAGTTGGTTAAGCGCCCAGCTTTGGCTCAGGTCATGATCTCACGGTTCATGGGTTCGAGCTCCGTGTCCGGCTCTGTTCTGACAGCTCAGAGCCAGGAGCCTGCTTCTGATTCTGTGTCTCCCTCTCTCTTTGCCCCTCTCCTATTCACTCTCTCTCTTTCTCTCTCTCTGTCTCAAAAACAAAGAAACATTTAAAAATCCTACTTGAGTTTCCCTGGCTCCAGCCGACGTGAGGTCCTGTAGTGATGCTCAGTGAGTTGGTGAATCATGACATTGGTCCCAGCCCTTCAGTTTCCTGAAAGAGCCGAGAATTCGCTGCCCTTTTCTGTAGCAGGTGGTGCCCATGTCATCCCCCTGCTCAAAACACCCCTTGTATTTTGATTTTACTCCCTTTCCATACCACTGGCCTCCTAAAATGACATGTGACTCTAACCCGCCCCGGGATTCCGGTGGCCTGTTGGAGAGGTTCATAACTGACTTTCTTCCTTCCAAATGGGGTCCATCTATCCCTGGAGGAAAGTAGGGTCTGGAAGGTCAAAGGGGAATGGGTTGTCTCCCTGCCCCCTTGCATCTGGAACGTGCTCAGACCAGGTAATTATGTTCCCACTCTTGAGCGCACCCCCGAGAATCACCGGGAATCTCACTTAGGGCCCCTTTAGGTCTGACGCCGACCCCTTTACTCCAACAGAATGAGCAAACAACAGCTGCCTGACTGGGCTTTTTCAGGCTCTGTATCCGCTCCTGATACACAATCTCCTTGTAAAAAAAAAAAAAAAAAAAAAAAGAAGTGAAGGCCTTGCAGGCACCCGGGGTTAGACAGAACTCATCGTTTTATGAACTCAAATGCCTTCCTGTCATAGTAAATACATGATGGTTTATGGTCGCGGGGGACATCGATCGGCTTCGTAAACCCCGACTCCTGGAGCTCAGCTGGGTGCCTTGATATTTGACTCTTTGGATGGAGCTTGCCCCAGTGGTAATGTTTGCCAGCCATTTCCATCAATGTAGAAAAACAGGACTTACAGCCCATAAATTCTCTTGCCTGGCTGGGGGTGGGGGTCGGGGGGCTGGGAGAAGGGCCTGAAGACAGAGGATGTTAAAAGGCTGCCGTCAGGATAATGTTTCTTGGGTTTTTGAATCTGTCTTTCATGCTGGACATTTTTATAGGGCCATTCAATCCCAGGATGTAAGGGAGATCAGAGGGGGCGGGAGGGGGCCGCAGTGTCAGGAATCGGATAGGGTTACCGGCCCGGCCCGCTGTCTGTCCGTGCGTGTCCCCGCTCCCTCACTGGTGACAGGATGTGAGGTGTCCGCCGCCTCTTGCTGCCCCTGGCTGCTCTCCTGGTGGACGTTTCAGGAGCCCCGGAAACTCTTGACCCGTTGCAGGGCCCTCCTTCCCCAGAGCCAGAGCCCAAGTTCTAGAAGAGGCAGTGTGGTGGTGGTGATGGGCAGAAGGGAAAGAAGGCAGAGTCAGATCTGTGCTGTGTTCTCACGGTTAGGTATTTTAGCACAAAACGCCGGGCTTTGCTTGAGCGTTGAACTATCCTGAAGGGGCCGGTGGGTGCCTACAGATTGCTCCTGTCGCTGAGCTCCCCGGCCCAGGGACCACCCTTCCACGGCCAAGGACGGATCTGAGAAAGCTCCGCCCGGACCAGCACACCGCACCCTCCCTTTGCTTCTGATTCCTCCCATCCCACCCCTGCAATGGCGGGACTTGCCCGCCTGCGGAAGGCATAGCTCTATTTGGCGCCCTCATCACTCTGCTAGAGAGTCAATCCCCCAGTGCCTCCAGCGGGTTCAGAAATGGTTCTGGCCTGGCAGCAGCCTCTCAGGGTGAATGCTTCCAAGAGATCAGCAGCAGTGGAGAGGAAAATGCAGTGTAGACCAGTGCAGCCCAAGCCCAGGCACTCCCCGCTTGTTGGAGGAGGCGGACAGAGTTGAACAGCTGCAGCCCTTGTCTGGGGGCTTCCATTTCCCCAGGGCATGGGTCCCAGAGCTGGCTGCTCAGAGTCCCCTGGGGAGCCGTAAATACCGCTGCCACGACTCTCTCCCTGAGACTTATATTTAACTGGCCTACAGTGGATTTCACGGCATCTAAGTGTCCTTTCAAAGGTCCCCTTTAATTTTAATAAAAAATTAAAATTTTTAAATGTTTATTTTTGAGAGGAAGAGAGAGACAGAGCATGAGCAGGGGAAAGGCAGAGAGAGAGGGAGACACAGAATTCAAAGCAGACTTCAGGCTCCGAGCTGTCAGTACAGAGCCTGACGTGGGGCTCGAACTCACGAACTGCGAGATCATGACCTGAGCCGAAGTCGGGACACTTAACCGACCGAGCCACCCAGGCGTGCCTCTAGGTGGTTCTACGGTGCACGATGGTTGGACATCTCTGTGTAGACGGGTTATAAACAGAAATATGGGACACGGAAGCAGTTTGTTCCTGGGCTCGTGGTGACTCTGACACCCCCATCCCCAAAGGCTGAGCGTTTTAAGGTTTTGGGCTTTGCTGGTTGGTACTGCTGGAATTTAAGTCTGGATTTTACTGACGTTTCTTCAGCCAGTAAACTTGAGGTATGCTGCTTTAATTTCTCAAGCTTTTGTGTCTTTGTCTTAGAAAAAGAACTTAAAGTTTCCAGAGTACTAAGCATTGTAGTTCAAAATCAAGTTCTTCACTGGGACTTGTATTGCTGGTGTACTTGGAGCAAAACAGAATTAGAACGTTTAATTACTTAGAGATACTTATCTATGGTATTGAATTCTGGAGCTCTCTCGTTTGGCCCTGAAAGATGTCAGCTCACTTTAGCGTGGGCAGAATACACAAGGCTATCCAGACTAATGAAAACCCTGTATTCTAAACCAAAAATCCAGACACATGTTAGGGCAAAAAAGCAAAATTATCTCAATGTTAAATGTTCAGAGTATGATCATGGTTTGGTTACCTAGGAGGATGTTTTTGTTCTATTTTAAAAAGTTTATTTATTTTTGAGAGAGCGAGAGAGGCAGAGAGACCGAGAATCTCAAGCAGGGCTTATGCTGCTAGCACAGAGCCCAACATGGGGCTTGAACTCATGAACTGTGAGATCATGATTCAACTGACTGAGCCATCCAGGCACCCCAGAGAATGTTTTTATTCTTAAAAGATGTACTCAGAAGTATTTAGGGGGAGAGATGTCACCACGCATGCAAACATCTCTGTTATGGTTCCACGAAAGAATAGATACACTCCCACGCACGCCGAGGCCAGTGCGGCAGAACCAAAAAAAGTAAACAATTGGTGATCCTAGGCGAGGAGTATACGCATGCTCACTCTGACTACTCTCCTACAACTTTGCAAGTTTTCAAAATAAAATTTCGGGGTCGATTATAAACGTTGGCGTTCCAATTCTAAAGCAGCCCTTTGGAAAATGAATATTGTCAATTGCACAGTCCCAGCCCCCCCCAAAAAATCTATCAGTCGATCAGTCAGTATATTTTCCTGTTGTTCGGGAGTTTTCTGTTACTTTAAGGGTCGTACATGCCTACATTCTGGGCCCAGGATGTGAGGAAGATCATGCTCTTCACCGAGGCTGCCTGGTAGTGGTTTGTCGGTTTCTGTAATTTTATAAGGGGACGAGTACTGGAAAGATAAATTACTTCAACCTGTGTGTGTGTGTGTGTGTGTGTGTGTGTATAACATTAATATAGTCGTAATACAGTATATCAATATTAATATAATATATATTTAGTGTCACTTTTCATCGTAAGTACCATCTGGAACATACAGATGTTTGAATTCCTAGACTTTTGGAGAAGGCGTTGCCCATTGATCGGAAATGACCTTCCTGAGCTTCCCTCGGTCAACCGTACTTGGCTGAGGGTCTGGGTACCCAGCGGTGCTCACTGACTTGCAGGCATCTTGACTTGGGGTTTTTCAACTTTGCATCACGGTTCAATAGGGTCCTAGAGGAATGGTTAAGAGTAAAAACTCTCAGGGGCACCTCGGTGGCTCAGTCGGATAAGCATTCGACTTCGGCTCAGGTCATGATCTCACAGTTTGTGGGTTCGAGCCCCGCGTCAGGCTCTGTGCTGACAGCCAGCTCAGAGCCTGGAGGCTGTTTCAGATTCTGTCTCTCCCTCTCTCTCTGACCCTCCTCTGCTTGCTCATGTGCGCGCGCTCTCTCTCTCTCTATCAGAAATAAATAAAATATAGGAAAAAAAAAGTAAAAACTCTCATCTCTCATGGAGTCCTTATTTCACTTTTGTGAGCATATTGGATTTAATTCAGGTTTTGTTGTTCTGCTATGCTTTTTTCTCCTCTCCAAAATGTACCTTTGTTGTCTCGTTCTATTTAGGGCTTTGTTCCTTTCCTTTGATTCTGTGGCTTCCCCTTCTAGAACTGATGTCGGTTGTTATCTGTTGACTCATACTTGAATGCTCAAGGTTTTATTCAGCCCTTTAATTTGCTCAAAAGACAGGGTGCGCCATTCACCTCAGATAAACAGGATGCCCAGTTAATGAAAACCATTGTAATTAAGTGCTTCAGCAGCAGCGAGGGGGGGACAGAGGCCGCAGGCAGAGCCGCCAGCGGGAGGTTTTCTGGGCTGCACCTGGGACCCCTTCACTCTTGTGGATTTGCTGGACAAGATGGCTGCCTTCTCCATGGGCTTCCCTTATGAGTCTGTGGGTTTGTTGGATTCATGGGCTGAGCCCTGCCTTTGGGTAGATGATAGGACTGTGTCTGATCTTCTTATGTGGCTGCCTTTTTTCCCAGGGAACATTTCTGCTATTGTGAAGATTCTCTGCGATGCGCAAGCACCATTGAGTTTCTGAGTGGTTCTTTGCAGAATCTAAGACATCTCCCTGCTTTCTGACTCTCCTGAAATCGAGGGGGCTTCCAGATGTTTCCAGATGTTCTTCCAGGGTAGCCCCTGCTTACCGCGAGTCACAACACACTGCTGTTTTAGGAAAGATCCCGGGTACCGTGGCCCCATGGCCATCCCTTGGCTTGATTCCATCTATGTCCCCTCTGCAGAAGGACCTGGGCACTGAATGAGCCTTTCAATGCTCGAGGGAGGTTTCCCACATTTTGACTTCCTTTAGTCATTTTGCCTCAAATGGATGAAGGATGTGAGAAGGAGGGGTGTTAACGAAGCCAGAGGTGTCTTTGACCTGCATGATTTATTCCTGTCATTTAGACAGAAACTTCTCCAGGAATGCCTGCCCATTCATCTTTGGGTTCAAGGTCTTCTGCTAATATAATAGAGTCATACACACGTTTCACTCTTTATGTAACTGAAACTTTCTTTCGTGCGTGGCTGGAGGTGCAGAGGTTTCGTGCGTGGCTGGAGGTGCAGAGGAAACTTTATTTCTTATTTCAAATAGTTATATGGTTATCCATGGGGGGTTGGTAGTTCATCTCTTGTGTCAGTGTTAGACTTTTTTTTTTTTAAGTTTATTTATTTATTTTGAGAGTGTCAGACAGTGTGAGTGAGGGAGGGGCAGAGAGAGAGGGTGAAGAGAGAGAGAATCCCAAGCAGGCTCTGCACCACCAGCACAGAACCCTGTGTGGGGTTGAACCCATGAACCATGAGATCATGCGGTGTCAGCCCCTTCCTGACTTTCTAGGTCGTGAGCTCCCAGCTGACCACCCGTTTGAATCCCTTGCTCTCTTTCACTTGTGTTCTCCCTGCCGCCAAGTTGAAATCCATCTAAGGGAAATGGGTTTAGTATGACACCTTTTTTTTTTAAATGTTTTTTTTTAGAGAGACAGACCAAGTGCAAGCTGGGGAGGAGCAGAGAGAGTGAGGGAGACACAGAATCAGAAGCAGGCTCCAGGCTCCAAGCTGGATCCTGCTGCTAGGCTCGAACTCACAACTGCAAGATCATGACCTAAGCCGAAGTCAGATGCTTAACCGGTTGAGCCACCCAGCAGCCCTACGCAACACCCCTTTCAACAAGGTGATGCTTCTCCACCTGCTGTTTCTCATTCCCACACTGCAGGTAGCCCGTGGTCGGGTTTAGAACAGGGATGTGGGAAAGGCTTCCCAGAGTGGAGTGGCCGGAGGGTGAGCTTCTGGCAGACAGAGGGCTCCGCAAAGAGGTGTGACATTTCAGGCTGTACTCGGGGAGCCCTGAGTGTTCCGGACCAGCAGAGGTGTGGGTTGCAGGCTGGGGAGGGGTGCGAGACCACGAGAGGCAGGCGGTCTGGGGCTCCACTGGAGGGTAGCTGTGAATTGCAGACTGAAAGTTTCTATAACCATTTTGCTAAGCAGCCTGGTGCCCACTGAACGATTTTAAGTAACACCATCCTCGGGGGGATTAGCGAAGACAGATTTGATAGCACCCAGATGCTGTTTGGGACAGAAAGGGGGTGGGGGCCGTCTGCCTGCAGGGAAATAACTTAGGACAATACTGCCATTGCTTCGTTTCGAGATAAAAAGACAGTAGAGAAGTTGGATGGATGGCCGGGCAGGTGGTATCTGTTATAACCTCAGGGGTGGCGTTTTATCCCACGCTCGCAGGTTTGTAAAATCTGGGTGAACTTAAAACACACAACTCTGGCCCCTCTTGCGAAGGAAGCCTGAACGTGCTTCTGACTAGGTCGGCATCATAGGTTTGAGACTTAGTTCCTAAGCCACCAGCGCTTAGCAAGGAGCACAGGTCAAGGCTGCTCACTGACCGCCAAGGGTCCGTCAGGGACCACATCTCGGTGACATCAGCACCGCACAGGACCTCGCGCTGTGGGATGGCAGGTCTGGTAGCGGCGGTGTCTGGGAAAACTGTGTGACTTTGCCATTTCCCCTGCTGAGCACTTTCAGCTCTCTCATTTTTAATTTTAATAAGCTTGTGACATTTTACATTGCTTGTTTGCTACTAAAATTGGAACTGATAGAGCAAGGACTGGCGATGACCTCTCTGAGGGCTGTGAGCGTCCCTGCTTCTGCCTTCAACGGAAGGCTCTGAGCTCTCCAAATGGCTGGACAGTTGCAGAGTCCCATCCTGCCTGGAGCACGGGCTGGCCACTCAGTAGAAATGCTCAGAAACCAGGCGAAACAAAGCCAAACAAATGAACAAACACCCTCCCCCCAATAAACCTACAGTTGAATGGGTAAGATCCCCAACTCTGGTTAATTCTCCCAAGAATGTGGTTTTTCCTTTTGAACCTCTGATATTTTCTTTTTTAACCCTTTTAAAAAATGTTTACTATTTTTGAGAGAGAGAGCAGGGGAGGGACAGAGAGAGGGAGACAGAATCTGAAACAGGCTCCAGGCTCTGAGCTGTCAGCACAGAGCCCAACACGGGGCTCGAACTCACAAACTGCGAGACTATGACCTGAGCTGAAGTCGGACGCTGAACTGACTGAGCCACCCAGGGGCCCCTCTGATTTTTTCTTACAGTGTCCCAGCCTTGGGTGTGATCATGTTAGTGGCCTCTTTCCTGTATCTTGGTACCTACTTTTCCTTGAGATTCTTGCCTAAACTTTTCAAAGGACAATGATCAGATCATCTATTGCTCTCAAATACCTATCTGTAGGGGTGCCTGGGTGGCTCATTCAGTTGAGTGTCTGACTCTTGGTTTCAGCTCAGGTCATGATTTCACAGCTCAGGTCATGGGGTTGAGCTTTGTGTGGGGCTTCGCATTGACAGCCTGGAGCCTGCTTGGGATTCTCTCCCTCTTCTGTCTTCTCTCTGCACTTCTCTGCTCTCTCCCTTTCTCTGTCTCCCTCAAAATAAATACATAAACATTAATAAGAAAAAACCAAAGGGCATTAGCTTCGGAGGAATAAAATGCCCTTTAGATATCATTTTAAGGGAAGTTTTATAAAGATGTGAATAGGTAGGCCACAAGAGTACTAACAGTTTTAAAAGGAGGTACTTGAAAGAATAAAGGTAGAGAATTAGGGATAAAGAGCTTAAAAGAGCTTATTTTTATTCTTTTTTTTTTTTTTTTTTGGGAAATCCATCCTATTGTGTGTGCTTAGAACTCTAGGAGCATTGAGAATGGAGTAATTTGGGGTGCCTGGGTGGCTCAGTTGGTTGAGCGTCTGGCTTCGGCTCAGGTCATGATGTCACGGTTCGTGGGTTCAAGCCTCGCATCAGCGTCAGATTCTGTGCTGAGAGCCAGCTCAGAGCCTGGAGCCTGGTTCAGATTCTGTGTCTCCCTCTTTCTGACTCTCCCCTGCTCACTCTCTCTCTCTCTCTCAAAAATAAATAAAAACATTAAAAAACATTTTTTAAAAAAGAAAGAGAATGGAGTAATTTAACTGGCCAAGGCACCTCAGAAGAAAACTCTTTGTTTTTCTTTTATTTATTTATTTTGAGAGAGACCGCAAATCAGGGAGGGGCGGGGGGGAGTGGGACACAGAGGATCTGAAGCAGGCGCCAGGCTCTGAGCTGTCAACACAGAGCCGGGTGTGGGCTCCAACCCACAGGCCATGAGATCATGACCTGAGCTGAAGATGGATGCTCACCCGACTGAGCCCCCCAGGCACCCCAGAAGAAAAGTCTTTAAATCAGAGGTTGCTGTGGATTGGGGCTTGATTGTGATCGGTGCGGCATCATCATGTCAGCGGTTTTTAAGGAGACATGAACTACTGCTTAGCATTTTGGCCCATGGGTGGATTCTCGAGAAAGTGATGTGATCTGGACAGGACCCCTCACCAAGCACAGTGGAGAGGTTATCTGCGTCATCAGCTTAGAGAGAAAGCACGGGTATCATTCTCACTGGGGTGGGGGGGTGTCATTACCGATGCTGTCGTGAAGCCACCAGTGCAGGGATGGCGTTTCGAGGCTTCCACGTTAGCAGGTGCAGCGGCCTCGTGCACATTGCACCTGCGCAGGGGCGCTCCTTAGCTCTGTTGTAGGCAGAGCCTCGTGTGTCCTGTCCTGGGACTCGCAGGGTCCCCTCCTCACTCTCCTGTCCCACCTGTACCCCCCATGCCAGCAAGAAGCCAGTATGACTCAGCCTGTTTGAAACAGGCTAATCATCTGTTAACAGGGCTCTGGATTCGGTGTGCGCCTTTGGGCCACTAGAAATCCTGAGACTCTTTTCCCTGGGAATTAAAAAACAACAACAACAACAACAAATTTAAGTTAACATGATTGTGGAACGACCAGGAAGCCTTAGATCTTGGTAACCTTAGATCTTGGTAACCGCAAGTCCAAATGACACCAAAAGACCACTTTCCTGGGCAATCAGTTGCAATTCTTCCTGATCAAGGGAAAGGATTCAGTAGGAGTCAGGAGCCACCACGGAGAGAAGCTGTTGACTGGGTTTACTCAAGGCTCAAATGATTTGCGTGCTGTGGAAGAGGTAAGCCGTGGGAAGCCTTTCACCCCCCATCTGTCTGTTTGAATAACCTCTTCTCATGTACAATGGCTGGGCGAGGGAAGGTTTTCTTTGTACCTTTCTCTGTCTTCATTTGTGTTTGAAAAATGCAGACCCACCTCAAATGTTCCTAACTGATGCAGCCCTGAAAACTCATGAAGGTAGATTTTAACACTGTCCCTCCAGCCAGTCAGCGGGTAGGCGGGGTTCTGGAGAAAAATACATTTCAGTGCAGATGTATATACATACATTTATGAACGAGGTGACGGAGCCAAAGCCAGACACCAAAGAGGCAGAAAGGGCCCCCTCCCCCAGTGCACGCACATACCCACGTTTGACATTGCCCTTGAGAATACTTTCGTGGGGAAGCTATATCGATCAGTGCTGCCATCGTATTTTGCCCTGTCATACCTGGCACTTAGATTATAAGCGCTGTGGTCAGCCAAAGGAAAATGAAAGTGTTCAAGAAGCAAATACAGCAATTGGCAGTCAGACAGACTTCAACTGAGGTCTAAATCAAATCAGTAAGTGCCCATCAGTTGGTATCTTTGTGCGTGGGGGTTAGAAAGAAGATGGGGACAGGATTCTTGGCTTTCACGAAGGCTGTGGCTGAGTTGGACAGAGCAGACTCAGACCTGGAATGTTCAGTAGTAATTCTCGCATTAAATTCTTGCGTTAACTAAGATACGGAAAACATAAAAGAGAACAAGGAAATGACAGAAGACAAGTAGATCGTTATGATGAAGTCTCGTGGAAGAGATAGTTGACCTTCACCAAACACAGTTTGGTAGGATGAAGAAGATAAAAATAAAGAGCCAAGGATGGAAAGCAGATCAAGACCACGTAAAGATGGAAGTAAATGCAGTTTATTCAAAAGAATGTTCTAAACCTTTCTTCCCTCCCCCCCCACCCTGCCCCCAGAGAATGAGAGATCTATTTAAGCAGGAAAAATAGTTTGGAGCCTGAGAGGGAAGGACTCTTGCTCAGTAGTTTAGAGTTATCTGGTGCCCTTTGAACAGGACCATTTAACCTGATGCTGTGTGCCCGGTGGAAGCTTCTATCAGTTCAGGAAACGTGGCGACTGGAGCAAATACATGGCGATCCTGTCTTTCTTTAAAATGTTGATAGTCTGTTCATGGTGGATGTATTTTGCACCAATTTTGATGTTTTTTTTTCACAAAAAATACTGCATTGGGGTGCCCGGCTGGCCCAGTTGGTAGAGCGGGGTTGTGGATTCAAGCCTCACGTTGAGTGTGAAGTCTATATCTCTAATGCATTCTAATCTAAATTTCTGAGTGCCCCCTTAAACCACACACCTGCGGAACATTTTGCCTTTGGTTCATCCTGGTTCCAGCCTTGAATAACTCCCCAAATTTGAGCATCTGCGTAAACAGAAGTTTATTTTTCACTCTGATAACTGACCACGCAGTGTCTTGGGTCAGATTGCTCCAAGTGGCGACTCAGGGACCCAGGTTTCTAACCTGACCTGTGCTTCTAAAGCTTGGTCTGGGACTCATGTCCATTCCAGCAGGCAGAAATGGAAGAGAACACGGAGGGTTGTGGAGGGGAGGTTTGCATAGACCAGGCTTGGAAGTGATGCGTGTCCTGTCTGCCTTTCTATTGGTGGGAGATCTGTGACATGCCACACCGTATGTACTAGGTGGCAAAGGAAGAGTAACTGTATTCTCAGGAAGAAAGGGGACAAGCTGCGTGAATAGCTAGCGGATTCGTCTGTCACAGTTCTGAAAACTATTAGCTGGAAAAAAAAATACTAAATTTCAAGAGCCAAAAAGAAAAGAAAATGTAAAGTAATGTTATTCAAAGTTTGGTCTATGTGTTTTATATCTAAAAAAAAAAAAAATACTCCTGCTGCTGGGGCACTTGGATGGCTCAGTCGGTTAACTTTGGCTCAAGTCATCTAACTTTGGCTCAAGTCATGGTCTCACGGTTCACGAGTTCCCAAGTTCAAGCCGCTCATTGGGCTCTGTGCTGACAGCTCAGAGGCTGGAGCCTACTTCAGATTCTGTGTCTCCCTTTTTCTCTGCCCCTCCTCTGCTCACACACACACTTTCTCTCTCTCATAAATAAATAAAAGTTAAACAAATTTAAAAATGTAGTATGCGTGGTAGATTACTAATAAGTAGGTTCAATTATCAAATAAACTTTTAAATGTTTCTGTTGTACCCTTTAGCAGATTCATAATGCGTGTTAAGATTTTAAAGCTCTGAGAATAAATGAAAGAAGCTTATTTTAATTTAACTTTATTTTCCCCAAATATATAGGACCACAAAGTCATCTTTTTGTAGAGTATGTATCAGTATCTTGTGGGCATTTTGGGAAATGATCCGTCTAGAGGAAAGGGAAGCTTTTAGATGATCAATAGGAAATGAATAAAAGGTCCTCTGAGAACCATTCACCATTTATATTTATTGGCAAGAATTTATGTTCGGGCATGTGGCTGGTTCAGTCAATAGAGTATGTGATTCTTGATCCTGAGGTCACGGGTTTGAGCCCCACGTTGGGATGGAGATTACGTAAGAAAAGAAAAATAGTCAAAATCTCTTTTTTAAAGAATGTATTGTGACTTAAGGTAGGCACGTTTTGCGTCTTTTTGCAGTAAACTTCCTAGAGGCGAGAATGGAAAAAGATCTGGCTAGAGAGTTCCAGCAATGACAACTGTAAATAGTTAAGTCTTTGTGGTGGTTGAGGGGATTTGTGTATGGTAGTGTTGATGAGTCCCAACTACAGAGCTCCAACCGAGTGAGGAACAGTGGAGTTGGTTCATGGGGAGGGATCATTGTCAATTTCCCGGAGGTCAGAGCATTGCTGAGTGGTGGTGAGTGAAAAGAGTAGAGTAAGGGAAAATACAAGGGCCAGGTATCTGAGAGCTCAGAGACTGATTGGTGCTGTGCATTCACTAAGCTTGAACCTCTGTTGATGGGTGGCCGGTGTGGAATGGAGGCTATCCGTGAAGTCTTAGAAGATGGTAGAACCAAGGCCAAGGTCATGGACCATTAGCCTGAGTATTATCTAGGATTTTAAGAAACATGGTTGTTCTTGGCTACGGACTGAATAGCTACATCCCCCTCAAGCTGGTATTTGGAGGTGGAGGGCCTTTGGAATGTGATTAGGTTTAGGTGAGGCCATGACAGGAAAACACGCAGGTTGGCATTAGTGTCCTTAGGAGAAGAGACAGACATGGAGCTCCCTCTCCTTGTGTCCTGTGAGGATCCGATGGATCTTGGGCAAGGTGGACATCTGCAAACCGGGAAGAGAACTCTCACTCAACACCAGGCCTGCCAGCACCTTGAGTCTGGACCTTCCAGCCTCCAGAACTGTGAGAAATACATCTGTTGCCTAAGCCACCGAGTCTATAGTATTTTGTTAACAGCAACCCGAACTGATTAAGAGCATATATAAAAGCAGTGCCGCTACAGAGTCATTTAAAGACCGTGGAAATGGCTGTTGGAAAGCATCAGAGTATGCAAATGAGACCTGGACTTGTTAGTATAATTAAATAATGGAGACTTTAAAAGGCGAGACATAAAGTGTTAGATGCTGAGGAGAGAGATCTGCCTTTAGTCTCCTTTCCTTCCCCGTCGGATGAGAATGGAGGGTGGGTCGCTGAGGAAGAGACATGGTCATGGAATTTAGTAGATTGTAGCATAAGAATAAGAAATTTGGTAATCATTGAGCGCAATGTGTATTCTGTGAGCTCTTTCTAGGAAACCTGCAAAACATGAATTCCCCAGTCCAATATGTTTGCTAAGTGTTGCGTATCATATGATCTTGGAGTTCCACGCTGCTTATTAGCCCGTTACAGGGTCTAAAAGGCCTAGACGAAGGATTAGACACATTTATCTCAACTCTCCCCAAACTTATTTGTCTTCGAAATCCACTTTTTTTCATGGTACATGTATTTTCATCCACTTAACACATATTTACCAAGTATCTACTGGTTGGCGCTGTCCTATGAGAGGTTGGTCTTGTAGGGAATGCAGTATGAGAGACGTTGATCCTGTCCAGCTCTACATTTCTCAGATGAGGAAAGTAAGCCTGTGGTCAGTCCATAAAAAGAGAGGTACAAGTCCCATAACAAGGTCAGTGGGGAAGATCAACTGTAAGAATGGACGTTGAGAAATACGATAGGGAACCTGGTAAGAACAGAATTTGGGAATCGGCTGCATTTTCCCCTGGGTGTCCTTAAGACATGTCCTAATATGACTCTAAAGGGATAGGACACGGTGAAAACACACTTGTCTTCGCGGAGAGGAGAGGGCCTACGTGGTAGACCGTGCCGTGACTTCAGTGTCAAAAGATTGCTAGAAATTAAGCAGAGAGATACACGTACATAATCCCACACTCGGGCAACCTCCAAAATGGCAAGAGGTTGGAGATAAGGATTCATCTGATGCTTTCTGAGTTACTGTGTTGGATCCTGTAGGTGGTATAGACATGAAGAGAGAGTATCCCTTCCGTGGAAGAGAAGTCTTCTTCATGATCTCATGGAAGATGCAAGTCAGCCTCAGATCCAGGATCAACCATCTTCCATGTCCCAGTCCCCTTTGGGTGATTTCAGAGATCACAGGACTACAACCTCTAGGGCCAGTGGACTCTTCTGGAAACTCTAAAACCTCCTCCTTGCACAGAAATGCTTAGCTCCCAAGTAGAGATAGGGAGAAGGGAGAAAAGGTTTCTCAGAGGCTGAAGGCAAAACCAATGGAAGAGAAGATTCGAGAAGTGAAAGCTCCGCCACGATGACAAGCAAAGCCTGGGGACAAGTTATTTGTGGAAGTGCTCTCTCTGGAGTGAGCAGAGCAACTGATGTCTCCATTCATTGTGCACGGTCCCTCTCATGCTGCTTTCATTATTTGAACACTATCTGGTGTCATTAAGATATCAGTGTTATTTAGGTATATCTGCATTGGCAGTTTAATTACGTCTGGGGAAGGCTCGGTATTTATTCATGGGGATCTTGGGGAGTTGTCTGACACCAGCCTGGAGATAAAGACGAGGTGCCTCGAGAATGCTAATGCTCTTCAGCTCGCCACTTGACAAACCCACATGCCAGTTATTACCCGACTGATTATTTTGATCATTAACAACACATACATCAGCCTCCTTCACCCGAGATTGCCACGCGAATTCATCTTTCCATAAGCAGCCCCCTGACAAAGGCACTGAGAATTGATGTTCCGGGGGGCATCGCCCAATGTGGGTCAGCCGTGGGAGACGGCAAGCCAGACACCCTGTTAGCATCACCGGGTCGTTAATCAGATTGAGACAATGACCCATGGAGCGGGCACCGTGTTTGTCAACAATGACCAATCAGGGTGCCTTTGTGTTGCCCTGGGCAGCGGCTGCGTGGCTGTTTGGGAGGGTGCTGCTTTGCAGAGATCCCCGTGGAAAACCTGGAGTGCTGTTCCTCCCTTCACCGCCCTGTGGGTGATAATGACTCTTATTCCAAGGAGGGGGCCACGGGGCAGGGCTTCCGGGCTGTGGAGGCGCCATATGCTCCTTATGGCTCACCTGAGTCAGAGCCTCCCTCCATCACTGCAGCAGCGTGAGCCCAACAGAGCAAATAAAGAGGCGGGGGCCGTGCCAGTCACTGCAGATGGTGAGGGGGAGGAGGGGGAGACAGCAGAAGTGGGGCCCCTGCCCTGGGAGGGGAAGGCGGAACAGACAGTGTTGCCCATGCTAGAGGGGCCATCCCAGTCCTAGTCTAGCTCTAGACCCTTCTGATGAAGGACGTTTGTGTCTTCATCCATGGCTGGTTTGGGAGACCTGTTACCCATTTCCGGGGAAGAGTCCTGTGTCCAGTTTCACTTGGGCTTTTTGTCGTTGTTCTTCGGAAGGAACACAGATTTTCAGAGTTTGGTTTTTTTGAGGAGTCTAGGCGATTGCCTTTTTATTTCTTTATTTTGGATCATTTTTTTCAAGTTCATTTTTATTTATTTTGACAGAGAGAGAGTGTGAGCAGGGGAGGGGCAGAGAGAGAGGAGAGACAGAATCCTCATGTGGGGCTCAGAGTCATGAACCATGAGATCATGGCCTGAGCCCAAATCAAGAGTTGGATGCTGAACTGGCAGCCACAGGGCGCCCCTAAATCTTCTCTTTTTAAGAGTTGAGCCAAAATCTTTTGTTAAGTTTATGTAATTTTTTGAGAGAGAACAAGCTGAGGAGGGGCAGAGAGAGGAGGGGACACAGGATCAGAAGTGGGTTCTGTGGTGGCAGCAGAGAACCTGATACAAGGCTTGAACTTAGAAACCGCGAGATCATGAAAGTGAGCCGAAGTTGGACGCTTAATTGTCTGAGCCACCCAGGCGCCCTGAGCCAAAAATCTTTGTTTCCTGCCCATTCTAGATTTTTCTCCTAGGTACACGTGGAAAAAATCTGATTCTCTTTGCGATAGCCCATCAGACATTTAAAAAAAAAAAACTTTTTAAAATGTTTTATTTATTTCTGAGAGAGAGAGAGACAGCGTGAGCAGGGGAGGGTCTGAGAGAGAGGGAGACACAGAATCTGAAGCAGGCTCCAGGCTCTGAGCTGTCAGCACAGAACCCGACATGGGGCTCGAACCCACGAACTGTGAGATCATGACCTGAGCAGAAGTCGGATGCTTAACTGACTGAGCCACTCAGGCGCCCCACCGTCAGACATTTAAAGACAGACATCTGAGTCTGGAATTTTCTCTCTTTCGGGCTAATTCCACATATGGAGGTATGTAGTAGTGTCCCAGTCTTCTATGGCTACCATAAGAAAGTACCACACACTGGATGACTTAAACCATAGTGATTTATTGTCTCACAGTCTGGAGGCTGGACTTCTCAGGTCGAGATGTTAGCCGGGCTGGTTTCTCCTGAGGCCTCTCTCCTTGCCTTCTCACTGTGTCCATACATGGCCTTGCTTCTGTGCACATGCGCCCTGGTGTCTCTCTTCTTCTTTCTTTCTTTTT
The DNA here is from genome assembly GCA_017311185.1 of Proteles cristata cristata. Lineage (NCBI taxonomy): Eukaryota > Metazoa > Chordata > Mammalia > Carnivora > Hyaenidae > Proteles > Proteles cristata. Next base: position 247,286 of record JAESUZ010003223.1, on the reverse strand, counting down.
TTTTTTAATAATTTTTTAAAATGTTTATTTTTGAGAGATGAAGAAAGACCGAGTGTGAGCAGAGGAGGGTCAGAGAGAGAGACCCAGATGTGGAATCTGAAGCAGACTCCAGACATCAGCACAGAGCCTGATGCAGGGCTCGAACCCACAAGCCATGAGATCATGACCTGAGCCGAAGTCAGACACTTAGCCAGCTGAGCCACCGAGGTGGCCCCCTCTCTCTCTTCCTATTAGAAGAGTATCTAAGTCTTATTAGATGAAAGCTCATCCCTAGGACCTCATTTAACTATAAACACGTCCTTAGAGGCCCTTTCTCTGAATACAGTTACATGGGGGGTTAAGGGTCCAACATATGAACTGGGGGGCCAGGGTACGACTCAGTTTGTAACAGATACAGTTAAGTGCAGGTCTCTGTTTCTTCAGCATTCGTTGTTACCTGTACAGGAAACGGAAAGCCAGCACCATTCACAGGTGGAGAAGGACTCGAGTTGCATCTCTGTTGCTTGAGTAGATTTGAGCAGCCTTCAGGGCCCGTGTTCACCATTGCGTGAGTTCTGTGTCCACAGCCAACAGATGGCCATTCGGCCATGGCACTCAAAACCTCAAGCTAAATCAGCGTGGAAGTTGATCACACCCAACACAAGGTCACACCCAAGGCAAGGGGTAGGAGTCCAGGTAGGGGAAGAGCGATCTCCAGGCACCCAAGTCTCTTAGAGCAGCACAGCATGTGAAGTGGGGAGACTCATCCCCTGAAATCTCAAAGAAACTGGACTCCGGCCTTGTTTTCTTCCAGTCTGGTTTTGGGAAGGTGGTGAGGGTGATTATAGAAACTGGCCCTTCCATTCCCAGCATATATACCAAGAGTGAGTGAGACAGTGATGAATTACCCGCGATGAGGTTAGAATAATTTAATAAAAAAAGGTGGAAATGGGGTCTTTAATTCCTAACCTTTTGAGCTGTGGCTAAAATCCATTAATAGAACATGGGTTAGGAAGCCCAAAGTGAGATTACTCAGAATCACCCACCAGTGAATCACTCTGGCACCCGGGTCAGAATTAACATCTGAAAATTCTTTAAAACTTTATGGCTGAGATTTTTTTCTTCTTCTTCTTGGCTTGACTTCTTTTGTAGTCTTAAGGCTTTTTAGCCAGGGAGATAGAAAATGTTTGGCATCCGTTCAAAGCTCATTCAAACCACAGGGTAGAACTATAAAGATGGCCTTTGGGATATGTAGGGTCAGTCTGAACAGTTTATATCCTAGCTTTCAGTAAAAAAAAGAAAAAAAAGAAAAATTCTTTTACAACAGCAGTAGGGAGAATTCTGTCGCAATGTATAAGTAGACTGAGCAGGATTTTCAAATCCATGTGTGTTCCCTTAAGCAGTAGTTTTCAGATATTTGATGCCCTTGGAATTCTTGGTTCAAATGAGATTGTACACTGCAGCGAAATAAAACAAAACTGATACAAGCAAAGTTGATTTGTTTGGATCAGGAGAAGGGGTCTCAGAGGCCTCGGTGTGTCAGTTTCCCCCTTTTGGGTAACCCTTTCTAACAAATGCCAGATCTTCCAAGAAGATAGATTGAGTACTTGTTCTTTTGAAGACTCTTATTCTACAGTGGATGTCTCTCGGTGAACCACAGAACATGTGCACACGACAGCCGATCATTAAATAGTAAGTCACACCTCTCTGTAAGTTTTGGAAAATATTTTGAGAGCGACGTGGTCTTCCAACATAAATGCAGAAACGAAAGGGGGTGAGTTTTGCTCACAGCGGGAACATTTAAAACTCGAAGTGTGTAAAACAAACTGCTAAGAAAAAGGGGGCCTGGAGAGGGAGATATATTTCACCAATTGAGCACGCATGTGTTTTAGATCCATCAAATCATACACCGCTGGAGATCCAGGAGGCCCTTTGTATTGACATCAAATGAGATCATTACCTAAGAGTGTTTTGTAACCTTAAAACATTTTGCAGGAATAAGTGTTAATGGTGATAATGTTTCCCTCCTTTCCCTTAACTGGAACTTTAATATTCCTTTGATGTTTAGCCCCTAATGCCTTTAACTGGAGCTCAGAAAAGGGAAAAATATCTTGCCCCACGTCAGGCAGCTGGTCAGTGACACAGATAACAGAACATAGATTGTCGCTTGAGGATGTTTTGATCAAGTCATACAAGCCTACTGACTGGAGGTCAGTCAGAAAAGACTTCCTCTTGCATTAAAAGTGCATTTCATCTCTACCTGACATAGAATCCAAGGAACTATCTGTTGATACATGAAAGACAAGGCCATCAGTCTGGACCTCTAAGTCTAAAACCTGTTCATGGAGGGTGTGAGGCTGATTTACCTAAACCCAAACTGGGCACCCCAGGGGCACCCTCCTTCTGCTTACAGCTCTTCAGTGAGACATTTTGGGAAATGGAGTGTGGACTCTCCTCTTACATGGTTGGTGGAGAAAAAAAGTAAAAAAATCAGCATAAAAAGCCAAGACCCTACAAAATCAGAATTACCTGTGAGAAACCTTTGGGTTCTTTTTTTTTTTTTTTTTTAATGTTTATTCATCTTTGAGAGACAGAGAGAGACAGAGCATGAGCAGGGGAGGATCAGACAGAGAGGGAGACACAGAATCTGAAGCACGGTCCAGGCTCTGAGCTGTCAGCACGGAGCCCGTGGCGAGGCTTGGACTCCTGAATCGTGAGATCATGACTTGAGCTGAAGTCGGATGCTTAACTGACTGAGCCACCCAGGCATCCCCACCCCCTTTTTAAATGTTCTTTGGACTCTCAGAAGCTCAAAGACATGGTATCTATTATTTGTATCTCTGGAAATTTGGCTGAGATATTTCTTTACCTGTAATGTTGGAATCCAAGGTCTCTTTCGGGTGGAACAAGGTGGCATAGATATGTTACATGTTTTGTTCTCTATGACCTTGATTGGTTGAATATGTGGATGGTTTTTGCATGTGATCTGATTGCACTGTACAGATTTCCTGCTTTAGCCACAGACTGGCTCATGGTGATATAACTACCTTGTGACTTAAATAAATTTTTGAAATTATAAACTATTATAATAACAAATATAAGGAAAAAGATGTTCTTTGGCAGGGTTTCTAACCTGTGGAGTGAAATTATGGAGAATCACCATCCCTTCCATCCCAAAACTGGCCATTAGCACCCTTCTCTGAACTAAGACCTGGATTTAGAAGAACACTGACGATAGTTGTGGGATCACTCCAACAATGGCCATCCACATTTGTGCATCCCACTTCTCCCATCAAGATGTAGAATCCGATTACTTCCTCCCCTTTGGATCCGAGCTGGTATGTGACTTGGCAGAGGCTGGTAGAATGAGGCACAGGCAATGCTGTGTCAGTTCTAGGCTTTAGCCACGTGGAGGTATGACACCTCTGCTTTTGCTTACTTGGAGCGCTGAGCCGCCATGTGCAGAGGCCAGCCAACCCACTGGGGAGAAAGGTCAGCGAGCCCCCAGCTCTTAACTTTCCAACTGAGCATTCCAGATGTATGAGGGTAGCCATCTTGGTCATGAGGGCAGCCATCTTGGTCATTCTAGCCCCATCTGAGCTCCGGGATGAGAAAAGGTGAACGAGTACCACTGGCCTCACATAGAACAGAAGATTGTCTTAGTCGATCCCTTCGTAAAATATGGAAGCATGGACACATGAATGCTCTGTACAGTTTTAAGCATTAAGTTTTAAGCGCTTTGTGAAATAGTGGTAGATGATCGAGACAGTTGGCCAGGAGATTGCTCATGGATTTTGTTTCATAGACACTTTGCTGCTCTTTCTCTTTCTTCCAAGAAGACTTTTGTATTCTCTGATGCTGCCCAGACTTTTGGTGAAGAACCATAAAGGAAACAAAATAAAACATCAGGGACTTCCTCAGTGGTAGGCCCTGGACAGTCTTCCCCTCCACTCAAACATGATGGAGCCGTGATGGAGCCAGCTTCAGTGTCTTGCTGTGGATCCCAGCTTCGTGAGGGTGGTCATCCACGCTGGACATGACTTCCTAAATTTCACATCCCACATTATTTTACTGGTGCCTGGTTCTCAATTCCTATTGCAAAGGGACACAACGACGGGAGGCACACAGTTACTTTCCAAAGGATTAAAATCCTCTGGGAGAAGGAGGCAGTAGGAAGGATCAGAAATGGGAAATTAGACACTTGCAGAGTAGGGAAGGGTCAATGAATTTCTAGGAAAACAAAACGCCACCAAGAACATATCAAGAAACAACCTCAGTGGCTTGCAGAATGGTAAATCCAGCTCTCTTGGGTCACTCTGGGCAGTCTGAATGACTGGGAATATAAGTCCCTCATACAGCAACTGCGGTCAACTAGAAAAGAATTTTTTTTCCGGGAAAAATAAGTGGAATCACCATCTGTAAACACAAAGGGATGACTTATGCCAGACCCACAGTGAGCTGGATTCCACGAAACACAGTTGCTAGCTGTCTGAAGATTCAGTAGTGCAACATCCCACTTCTGCGGGATAGAAAAACACTATAAAACTGATGTGTCATTGAAAATACACAAATGAAGCACTTTATAGGCCAAATAGATAACTCTGGATAGAAAACACCGTGTTTTGTGGGGTGCCTGGGTGGCTCAGTCGGTTAAGTGCCGACTTCGGCTCAGGTCGTGATCTCATGATTCGTGGGTTCAAGTCCCGGGTTGCACTCTGTGCTGACAGCTAGCTCAGAGCCTGGAGCCTGCTTCAGATTCTGTGTCTCCCTCTCTCTCTGACCCTCCCCTGCTCATGCTGTCTCTCTCTAAGAAATAAAAAAAAAATAAAATAAACACCTTTTGAGACCTTGGCAGGGTCAAACAGTCTGCTCAAAAATGTTTATTGTGTTAGTTGAAACACTCAGTTAAATTGAGCCACGTTGTCACCTAAGGAAACCCCAAAGCCCGGATTTTAACCTTCTTGAAATATTGATGGCATGAAGTGGAGGCTGATGAAATAAATAGTTGTCATTACTTTCACTACCTTGGAATACCCTTCTGCCTGTGTGTGCAGTACGGGAAAATGCCTCCCCCCACCCGCCCCCCAGGTCTCCTCCCCTTCACCCCTATCCTGTGCAGGAGGTAACTCTTCCTTCGGCTGACAAGCGTCTGGTGGAAATTTTAGATTTTTTTGTTAGCGAGGCACGGGTTTGTCTTTAATACTAGAAAGAAAATGGAAGAGAAGGATTCAATTACTCCTGTGAAAAATGAACGTCCTACCCAAGGTTTGGCCACCGCTCATGTGCTTGTTTTAATGTTTTTTTTTTTTTTTTTATTTCTAGGAGAGAGAGAGAGACAGCGTGAGCAGGGGAGGTCAGAGAGAGAAGGAGTCACAGACCGAAACAGGCTCCAGGCTCCGAGCTGGCAGTCAGCACAGAGCCCGACGCAGGGCTCGAACCCACGAACCGCGAGATCATGACCCAAGCGAAAGTCGGACGCTTAACCGACTAAGCCACCCAGGCGCCCGTCATGTGCTTGTTTTAAAACTGAATTATAGGCGTAATACATTTGCCAGAGACACAGGCATTAATTTTTCTCAGCCCGATCAGGACTGGAAAGACAGAACGGGAGGGCACAGGGAGAAAATACGATAATCAGAGTTTCACGTTGATTCATTCATCTTTGTGCAAAGTTAACGGGGACGTGAGGGATGCTGTTCTAGGGCCCCAAGAAGGCAGGACGCTGGGGCAACCTGGCAAACAGAAAGTCCAACTGTTGTTCTTTCTTTATGATAGAAAGATTGCTTTATTTCTCTAGCTGCTTTATGAAAATACGTATGCATAAAATACGCCACATGACGCAGAAGGAGTGAGCGGGGGCCACACTGTTTATCCAGGAAACGACTGTATTCTTAACCTGCCTGTCTGCTGGCTCATTCCTTTAATAAAGATAAAGTGGGTCTATGCAGAGCTGAGCTGAGGCTACCACTCCTGTGGGTTTGAATCGGGTCGTGCAAGAGGGATCGGCTCACAGCCCGCCTTGGGCAGACGGATGGGCCACTGAGGCACCACGTTGACGCCGCGCAGAAGTCTGTGTATGTGACCGTCTCACAGACCTGGCGTCGATCGCTTGGCATAGGTGGAGGAGCGCGACTCTGGGAATCAGTGGAATCGTCCATCAGTCAGTGACTGGGCTTCTGATCTGGGAGGCAGAGGGCACAGTGGAAGTGTAGGACGCCTGGTTACAAAACAGGATATTGTGGCTGTGACGGCGGAGCACAGAACAAAGGCTAAAGTTCTTGTAAGCGTGGATCCTGTGAGATCGCATGGGTTTCGGGCTCCGGAAGCCCTTCCCGGCTCCATGGCTTTGTGACCAGAAGCTTCTCATCTGGAGTTGTCAGTTTCCATTGTATTAAAATAAACTGATCGGGGCGGGGTGGGAGGTGGGGTTGGGGGTGGTATTGAACCATTGGTGAAGCCCATTAGTGATACATTAAGTTAGATCTTCTCTTTATTATAGAATTCAGGTCTTCCTTCCAAAGAACCTCCCCCCCCCCCATCCTGTTCTTCAGACCATAAATCTGATGTATCTGCAGAAAGATCTATCTGTGGACCTCTTGGGTCCCCAGGAGGTGGGGACCAGAGAGTGTGTGGCCATTGTCTGGTGAAGCAAAGGAGAACTTAGGCTTAAAAACAAAAGAGCAGGAGTGTCTGGGTGGCTCAGTTGGCCAAGTGCCTGACTTTTGGTTTCGGCTCAAGTCATGATCTCACGGTTCATGAGATCAAGCCCCGCATCAGGCTCTGCGCTGACAGCATGGAGCCTCCTTGGGATTCTCTTTCTCTCTCTCCCTCTGTCCTTCCCCCTCTCCCACTCACTCTCCATCTCTCTTTCAAAAATAAGTAAACATTAAAAAAAAATTTTTTAAGAGCATATTTTCTCCTATCCATAAAATAAAATCAAGTCCGTACAGCTGCCTTAAAAACGACTCTTTGCCTTTCTTCTTAGGCAACTTAAACCTCTTTTCACACCCAAACAAAACAAAACAAAAAAAATAGCATAAGCTCATTGATCTTAGAACTGACTTTGTCGCCAGTGTTGGCAGGTTTATCTATCTGAAAAGCGACCTTGAAACCCTAGTGCCTTTTTTTAAAGCTTAGGTCTTGAAGCTGACCTGCGGGCAGATGACAGATGAGATTCGGATGAAGCATCAGTTTTTTCTTGACCTTGCCATGAAAGGGTTACTGGACACGAACATACAGATTTGGCCCGTGAGTTCTGCGAAACATCACTCTGTCCAGCAGCTGCAACGTGAGTCTCTTCCGTGGTTCTCTGGGTCACTTAGGGAAGGTTCTGGAGTCACTAGAAAAAACATGTTGATCTTCCAGTTTCTGGTCTTGAAGAGAGAATCTAATCTAGTTCTGCAGATCTGCTCTCCCCGCCCCCGCACCTTGCCCCAGAGAAGAGTGGGTCGGTAAATCCGCTCATTAGTATGAAGATAGCAGTTTGACATCAACTGGCCATCTTATAAGAACAGATGTGTTTCTGACCTGCAGATGTTTTACTTCTTTTGCAAGAGGAAAGCCCAATTGGAAAGAACAGAAGTCCTTCAATACCTTGGGCCCACTTTCACGGGTGTTTAATTTGTTGTCTCGTTTCAACCATCTGAGAACTACAGTTGACTGTTGTTACTCATCGGTTTGTATTTGTGAATTCACCCACTTGTTAAAATTTGCTTGCAGCCCCCAAATTAACACCTGCGGTGCTTTGGCGGTCATTTTTGGACATGCTCAGAGCAATAAGAAATTTGAGTCACCCTGCGTGTGCATTCCGAGTTGAAGTCCAACAAAGTGATGCTTTGCCTCCCCGTTTCCACCCCTCATATTGTCAGGAAGTATCCTTTCTGCGGTCTGTGGAATACCATGTTTTTTGTATTTTGTGGGGTTTTTTAATCTGTAATTTCACTGTTTCAAGTGGCCCCGAAAATACTGCCGAAACGTTGCCTTATGGTTGTAAGTAAAGGAAGGAAGTCTGTGATGTGCCCCATGGAGAAAATACATGTTAGATAAGCTTTGTTCAGGCATGAGTTACAGTGTGGTTGGCTGTGAGTTCCAGGTTAATGCATCAATAGTACATATTAAATAAGATGGCTTTAAAAAGAAACACATACAAAAACAAGATTTTGTATTAAGTTGTTGGCAAAAGTGTGACCAGAGGCTCATGGGAAGCTAACCCTACATTTCCCCTGAGATCATCGGTTCGTTATTCACTAATTCAGCATTCCAGGGACTTTATAGACCGGAACGACCTTGGATAATGAGAATAGACTGTATGTGTGGAGGGCCCACCCTGTTGAAGAGCCCAGAAGTGAAATAGAATGTATCCTGTTCTCAAAGAGTGTGTTTAAGGGCAGGAGTTACCATTTCGACCCTTGCTTTTTCCAAGCACCTGAATATATATGCCTTCACTTATCTCAGTGATAACATTCAGTTGGGCATTAAATGATTTGGAGGAACGAAGACTCAAGTTGGCACAGCCACTAAGTAGAACAGCTAAGATTTGGACCCGATTCGATTCATAGTCAGTCTCTCATGCTCTTCTATCTAGCTAGCCAAGGAGAAGACCACTCACATGCTCCCACTCTCGGACCCAGAAAAAGAAGGTACCGAAATGAATATTCCTGGTTGGTTTTTGCAAAAACACCCACATCCGTCCTAATTTCTCTCACAGGGTTCCTTTGAGATAGCGACCAAACTTAAGGAGAAGCTTTTCTAGAGTTTACAGTCCTTCATTTCAGTCCTTTTTCCTCTATGGGTTGCAATAAATATGAGACAAGAATTTTAAACAAGAAAGGAATTTTATGTTCTAGTCTGTGATTCTTGATCATCGTAAATATCATTTAATGGGTTTTTTTGTTGGCTTGTTTTGGTTTGGTTATTGTTGTCTTGTTTGATCAATTTATAGACCACATATAAAGCATTAGGAAGTTGTTTCCATGAAAGTAACATCTTTTTATCGAGATACAGCTTCCTCCTATTTATTATTTTGAATTAGCCAATTTGCAGTGGATATAACCAATCTCAAAGGACAGATGCGGGGGTGTTTCCCGTTGACTTAATAAAAAGTTTAATAATTTTTCAGGTTATGACTTATTTGTTTCCTCATCCTTATTGTTGTGGTCTTTCCTTGAAAAGTCTGGGAACTCTCTTTAAAGTAGGGTCTGTGGGGGCGCCTGGGTGGCTCAGTCGGTAAAGCGACCGACTTTGGCTCAGGTCATGATCTCACGGTTCGTGGGTTCGAGCCCCACATTGGGCTCTGTGCTGACAGCTAGCTCAGAGCCTGGAGCCTGTTCTGTGTCTCCCTCTCTCTCTAACCTTCCTCTGCTCACTCTCTCTCTCTCTCTCTCAGAAATAAATAAAATACATTTTAAAAAATTAAAAATTTTTTTAAAAATTTAAAGTAGGGCCTGTGTTTCAGAGCTCTCCCCAAACAGGACTTAGGACAATGACTGCTTTTCCATGTTTCTCAAAATTTGCTGTAAGGAGAGAGTGGAATAATTTATAAAAATCATGTTAAGCGGGACCTGTGTTAGAGCTGGACTCCTTAAATATTTGTTCCTGTCTAATCCTCTTTTTTTTTTAAATAAAATGTTTATTTATTTATTTTGAGAGAGAGCATGAGCATGTGAGCAGAGGGGAAAGGCAGAGAGAGAGTCTCAAGTAGATTCCACTCTGTCAGCGAGATCGTGACTTGAGCTGATATCAAGAGTCCGGCACTTAACTGACTGAGCCATCTAGGCGCCCATATTCTGTTTTTTCAGCAGTTTATTTCTGTTTAGCACTTATGAGGTCATTTTCAAGGCTAGTGTATAAATGAGCAAGCCTAACTTGTACAGCTCTCACCACGTATAATAACTTTATACGTGTCGATTTCTCTATAGTTTATGGAGCCCCCTTCTCCCTCTCAGACATACTTGATTCAGCTTACTCCTTACAGCATCCCTGAGAAAAGTACAGAGCAGATCCCATTGTCTTTTTTTAGGCAAGATGTTGAGGCCAGGGTCTACAGAAGATGAGGCTCTTCGGGATAAGATCGAAGAGGTCACTGAAAATAACTTGATGTGATTCTTCCATTTTCATTGTGAGTCCAAGTATATATGTCACCAGATTGCTTACTAGCTGCACATGCTTCTTGGAAATACTCAAAATCCCCGAGATTATAAAACCACCAGAACCGGACTGCGGAATGCCGCTCGATGTTCTTATCTTGTGCTGCCCAGATGTCTCCCATTTCACGCTTTTATTGGAGGATGCCAGAGAAGATGGCTGTCTTTTTCCACTATGGGTATCCTTTCTCCAGATCCCGGCGAATTTCTTAACCCTCTGCTAAACTCTGAACATTCAGATGCCTTTTCTTTGTGGATCTCTACTTTTCCACTTCCCTTCTAATTTTTTTAAAAATGTTTATTTAGTTTTTGAGAGAGACAGAAAGAGACAGAGCACGAGGTAGGGAGGGGCAGAGAGAGACAAAATGCACAGCAGGCTCCAGGCTCCGAGCTGTCAGCACAGAGTCTTATGCAGAACTCGAACCCACAGACCATGCGATCATGACCTGAGCTGAAGTCGGACGCTCAACTGACTGGGCCACCCAGGTGCCCCATACACTTCCACTTTCTGACGCCCCAGGCTTTGGATTCTCCTGGAGAGCTCAATCCGCCCATCTCATATCTCTATCTCTTTGGTCCCAGGTCTTCAGCTTCCCTCTTCTGGAACTTAACCTCTGGCCCCTGACAGCCTGAGGACCATGTTTTTGCCTGGTTGAAATCTGAACTTCCCAGGGATCCGTACCTGGTCTCCCCTAGTCCTTCTGCTGACCAGGAGAGCCTACCAATGATCTTTCCTGTTCTACGAACAAGACCACGTTCAGTCTGAGTTCAGCTGCCCCTCTGCCCGGCTTCACAGCGATGGCCAGAGAAGTCACTCACTGGTGAGCCGCGTCCTTGGCTTCTCCACTTCAGCGTGGGCTGTTTTCAGCTGGTCTCGCTCCCACTGCCTGCAAAGAGGCTTGATTCGGAACTCTAATTACAGCCGCTAATTCAGGCCTGGCCTTCTGATCATTCATCTTTTAAGCGTTCAGCTTCTGAATCACGTTTGGTTCCCTGTCTCCCCATCTCGTTCCTCCCCACCTCCCCTTCATGTGGCCAGAATAGTTAACTCAGACAATTAGTAAATGCTGAATCATTGAGTCAATGAATGGAGCAAGTTTCTGTGTGAGGTATACAACTTCCTGAGTGGGTTTAATGGAAGTCTAAAGAGATTTTTCACAGATTCATGGGTTTTCAAAGGAGAAATTTGCATATTAATAAGAAGCTGTTCAAACCGATTCGCTTAATGTGTTTGGAGTAAGTATAATTAAATGTCAAGGGAGATATATCATGAAGTAATGAAGCTGAAGCCAATTTATCAAAAATAAGGTCTGGGGAGAGACATTTCAAATAATAAACAAGTTCTCTAACCTTCCTTTTTAAGGTGATTTGCTTAGTCTGGGCCAAGATTTACATGTTTTCTGAGGCTCGTGAAAACAAAGATTCTGGGAACGGGGTGGGGGGCGGGGAAGGAGAATGGACATTTTTCCTATTCAAGTTCATAACATTCAAGGAGGTCTTTCCTGTCTGAAACACTTTTCAAAGGGACAAAACCTATTTAGTTTTGCTCTCTCAGATACTGAGATGTGGTCACGATCAGCATTCTCCCCCCGGCCCCAGCCCCTTCTGCCCCCCACGCATACAGCTGCCATATGCAAATTCCTGCCTCTAGGGCAGGAAATGACATTTGTGAAGGGTATTTTGTCACTCAGGAATGACACCTATAGCGAAAATAGATGGAAAATGGAAAACCCAACCCTGGACTCTGAGTTTTGAGTCCTGAGCTATTGACCAATGGGTTGGCCATTCCTTGAACAAACTGAACACGAGCTTTGCTTTGAATTCACTTAGGAAAGAAGTCGTGATGCAATTACACAGGTATGCTTTGCTCCGTAAGTGTTTGATTGGATTAATCGAGACATTCAGGCTCGTGCAGTAGACAGAGTCTCTTGAATTCTGCCTGACACTAAAGTGACCTCAGGAGAAGTTGCTTAACAGGATCAAATGGAAATAAATACTAGTGTTTGATGCTCTTTCTCAGAACAGGAAAGCCAGTGGGTTCATTCCTGGGCGGACTGGGGTGAGTGAGACCCTTACAGAGGTCTCCAGGAAAGAGAAAGGAGGGTTTGAGTCAACGCTGTAAAGCCACTGGGTGGAAGGAAGAGAGGAAATGCCTCCCTCCTACTCTTCTGTTACATGGAAAGTCACATTTACAACCAAAGATGGGGCGCCTGGGTGACTCGGTTGAGTGTCTGACTTCGGCTCAGGTCATGATCTCACAGTTCGTGGGTTCAAGCCCCACATTGGGCTCTGTGCTGACAGCTCAGCGCCTGGAGCCTGCTTTGGATTCTCTGTCTTTTCTTTCTCTGCCCCTCCCTCCTTCATCCCCCCCCCTAAGATAAACAAACATTAAATAAAAAAAACGTAGGAGATTAAAAAGTGTTTCCGCTTACAGTGACTGAGGATTGTACTGACTGGGGCCAGTGGGAGGGTTAGGAGAATGCCTTGATTCAGGGATCTAGGCTTTTTTGAATCATCGTTTAATTTGGGTGGGGGTAAACGTTCCACTGAGTGAACTGAGGATCTGTTTTGTCCTATATCTGAACAGATCATGGCACACAGCATTTTTTAAGTTAGTTAATGTGACCCACTGCCTTTGGAATCTGCCTGTCTTGGGTTTAAGTCCCAACAGCCTTTGCAATCCCTTGGGTAACTTTGGACGAGTCACTTAGCCTCTGGAAAAGTGGAAATCATAATGTCTACCTTGTTTGGCTTGTCAGGAGTAGAGATGGTGTGTGTGAATTACCTTTTTGTAATTATTGTGGTTTTATCATTTCTCCGCTGATCCCACAAAGCCATTAGTTTCGGACCCATCCTTTGTGAACCTCATTCACTCTTTAAGTGACTAGAGACATTGGGCCCTGCATTCTCGACTTATTTTCAGAGTTAAAATAAGAGTAATACTGTAGGTGGAATTGCATACATAGAAACTAGGAAGAATCCTTGGGAACTTTCTTTTGTGTCTATTCAGAGATGAAAAGAAGAACATTTCTTTCATGGCGGTCACGCCTCTGGTCATGTCTCTCTTCCTAATAACTGACGTACTTTCCTGTGTGTGTGTGTGTGTGTGTGTGTGTGTGTGTGTGTGTGTGTGCATTTAGCTAGATTACAGTTGTGGTTTTAAGTGTTTGTACCACTAGGACTCATTCCTAAAATTAAAAAAAAAAAAAAAAACACCACCCTGTTGCCCACTCTTCCTATACAATAGGATCTGTGCTGGTTGATTGAGGGAGGGGTGTGTTGGGAACCCACCCGCTTACCCACCCTCTTGCTTGGTCAGGTTTCCCTAAAAGCCTTTCCAAGGGACCTCTAGGGCTGTTCAGCCTGGTTTGAATGCGTAACTCACTGGCTCACATTTTCTCTCGTTTGTGTTGGGCATGTTTGTCATCATGGTTTTAGTAAGGTGCAATTTTTATCACATCGTTGAGACTGAAAATGAAAGCAAGAGTATCACACTGCGGTCCTAAACGTTCCTTCATCTCGCATGATGGGAAATTCTCTCCGTAGTTGATTGTTCGGCAACTCAGCAAACCATAGGCCTGGAACTTCTCATTCGTACCTTCCAGTGTGCTCCCCGGCTGCCAGCATTTCTCTTTCGACCAGAGAAACAGTACGTTCAACAGTCCCCCGTCCCGCCGTTCACTGGACCCTTCACAGCACGACCGGTTGGAAGGATCGTTGCATATCCAGCTGGAGACAAATCCCTTTAACTTCATCCTTGAGTCCAGAGGCAGCAAATTCAAGAAAATTAACTTCAAGAATAAGTTCAATTCTGGAGCGCCTGGGTGGTTCAGTCAGTTAAGCATCTGACTCTTGACTTCAGCTCAGGTCATGATCCCATGGGTGCAGGAGTTCGAGCCCCACCTCAGGCTCTGTGCTGACAGTGTGGAGCCTGCTTGGGATTCTCTCTCTCTCCCTCTCTCTCTGCCCCTCTCCAACTTGTACTCTCTCTCTCTCAAAATAAATAAGCTTTAAAGAAAAAGAATAAGTTCTTTTATTTACTGCTAACCCATTTTAATAGGAAATGCCTTTGAAATCTGTGAAGTCAGCCTGAAAACTGTGTTCCCTAAAATGATACCTTCTATAGTGTTTCGAGGTATGAAGGGAGGAGAATTTTCTGGTCACATGTGAATGAGAAATGATTTCTTTGTCGGGTAGATTATTTTGATAATGGACTGTTAATAGTTGTGTGTCTAAGGTTCACTGTGACCAACCAAATGAGATTTGTCCTCGGCAGTGTTTCCCCAGGACAATGACCGTGCAAAGCATTTGTTGTGAATATCTGTCAGAAGGTGTGTTCCTTGGAACACAGTTTGGGAAATGCTACTTTTTTTTTTTTTAATTAAAGCCAATTGTGATTGATAAAATGAAAACTTCATTAGGATGGATGAACTTCGTTGTTAGGCTTTGATCGTCGTCTTCGAGAGGTTAATTGAGGACCCATAGATGCAGGTCCTTTTCTTCTGAATAAGTAGACAGAGATAGGAATGTTGACTGTCTGTTTTTCTCCTGAAAACAGGGGACTAGAGTCTGAATTTTACATGATAGATCGGTGTTATGATATGACTGATGTTTTTGTACCATGGGACAAGCAATTTATTTTCTCCCTAACAAATAGCAGGTGCTGTTTGTTCAAGGAAACCACCTACATAGAGGTAAAAATATCTTTCTTTAGGGCTGTCAAAAGTACTTTGCTATGGAATCTTCCATATTTTATTGCTTTGGGCGCCTCCTTACTCTCCCAGGGTTACCATTTCCCTATATTAGAGTCTACAAGCCAACAGGACTGTGTATATAAGGCATTTGTGACAGCTGTGTATCTTGGACCCTATATTTTCCAGCTTTATCTCTCCACCTGCCCCCAGCACTGCATAGACACATACTTCATCCCCAGGCACTGCCTAAGGCCCCACATCAATGTCATTACGTCATTGTGCCATTGACCATGTGTCCATCCCTCTGACTGAGATGGTGGTTTTCTTTTTTTTATCCATCCAGTCCCTACTCATTCTTTTTTCTTTTCCAAAACTTTTTAATGTTCTATTTTATTTTTGAGAGAAAGAAAGAGAGAGAGATGGAGCGTGACAGGAGACGGACAGAGAGAGAGGAAGGCACAGAATCTGAAACAGGCTCCAGGCTCTGAGCTGTCAGCACAGAGCCCAGTGCAGGGTTCAAACCAACAGACCGTGAAATCATGACTTGAGTCCAGTGTTTACCTGACTGAGCCACCTGGGTGCTCCCCCCCTCACTCATTTTTCAAAGATAAATTCAGATGCCATTTACTTCATGACTTGGTTTACCCCAGTGTGGTTCCAGTGACTGGACTCCCTTTGCAGAGCGGTACACCTCTTTGTTTATAATTCATGCTTTGTCACCATTTGAGCCGTCCAGAAAGCAGATCCTTAAAAAGAGCTAGGAGTATACACGATGTTGATGTCTTAGAGGTGGCTGCCTCCACAGGAACACAGAAGGAAGCTGGATTGGGCAGACCCAACATAGAGTAAAATTGCTCATTAGAGAAGGTCCCAACTCCCGCAGATGGGGCTCAGTTCTTGTGCCGCCATCTTGTTCAGTGGCTGACCAAGAACCACCTCGGGCAACATACGTGCTCAATGGATAAGATTCACCCCATGAAGGACGCAGCAGCTGGTAGCCCACAGCTGGGCTATGACACAAGTCCTTTCATGAAGGAGGATCAGGGTAGTTCATCAGAGGTCCTCCATCTTTTTGCTGCCTCTTGGACTTCTTATTCCATGGCCCACATACCCAATGTGAGAACCCAAAGGGGCTCTAGTGATCGTGCAGGTGAGCCTCTATGTTTCACAGACAAGGAAAAGGAACCATTTTTTGCCCACCCTGGATTATGATTTCCTTCGTTGTATAATCCACCCTGAATTGAATCCCAAATCACAGTCTAGTAGGTCAGCCTAGCTGTTTTCATTTCCAGTAACATCCATGTGTCCATCTATCTGTACCTCGCAAGTGCTCTCTTTTCCTGGGGGCCAAAAGGAATGACTGTTGATGGATTTGAGGTAGAAAATGAGGAAATTATTAGTGATATCTGCAGTAGGCTATAGTAGTTCAATGACACATTAAAAAAAAAAAAACAGCACTGACACTTTAAATATTAGGCTTAAGTTTCCCAAACAAGTACAGATAATGAAGGGACCTGAAACTCAATAGAAAATCCACTGCAGGCATAGTTGGGAATTGGAACAAATTTTTGTGTGCAGAAGGAGGAAAATCAATGAGCAGAATGGGAGTGAATCGCAACAGAGTGTCTAGTTTCCTATCTGTTTGTCTGTTGCTCTCTCTAGAAGCTTTAGTGGCTCCAACGCTGTCTTAGATGTACTTTTCAAAACTCTTGCTTCCTTTCACTGGCTCCTGTTCTCTTTGAGGGCGTGGTGGTGGGGAAGGGGGGCCTCCGCTCTCCTACAGGGCTCTGACCCCCTCCGCTGGTGACCAGTAATGCCTTAATTACCAAAGCCAAAGCAGGTGATGTCTGTCTTCTTGGTCCTGAGGGCTCTTGATGGCTCAACTCCCTAAAAGGGAACACTTTCCACATCAATAATTAAACAGAGCAATTAGGGGAATTTAAAAAGTATAATTAGACAGAATCAACTCTGGGTCCCTTGAGCATTCTATGTCTTTGTCTTTTTTATGCACCATTTCCTCCCTCCCCTTCCCCTAAAGTGTAATTTTGTGGATGTAGGATGCCTCTGTTCTGTCTGTGTTTTTAAAAGCCCAGGTAGAAAAGGGGGGAAATCGATGGAAAGGTTTGAATGTGAGAAGCGGAAGGTTAAGTGCAGACCCAGACTGCCAGGGTCTAGATCTTGTGACTTGATATTTTCTCCTGGCCAGCCCCAGCTCTTGGAGCTGGAGGGGAGTGGAGAGGGGGTAGGGTGTTTCAGGCTGGCACCTCCAGATGTGCAGGAAATCTCTGGAAAGGGGGCCTCTTATCCCTAGAACAGTGACACCTATGGCCAGAAGCAGAGTGTGGCCTCAACGGGGCCACATTGACTGCAGAAGTTCCCTCTGCTCATGACCTGTCACTTGGCTTCACTGTGATCCTCTACCCTGAGGACGTGAAAATCACAGGCCATGGGGTGTCTGCGCCGCTCAGTCAGTTAAGCGTCCGACTTCGGCTCAGGTCACGGTCTCGCAGTTCATGGGTTCGAACCCCTTGTTGGGCTCTGTGCTGACAGCTCAGAGCCTGGAGCCTGCTTCAGATTCCATGTCTCCCTCTTTTTCTGTGCCTTTCCTACTTGTTCGCATGTACTCCCTCTCTCTCAAAGGTAAATAAACATTAAAAAATTTAAAAAGTGGAAAAATGACAGGCCAAACCAGATAATCTGGTAATTGGATGGTAATATGTTAGTATGGATGTTAGTTTCCCCTTCTCCCAAACTCCCCAGGGAAACGGCCAAAGAAATAATAGTGATAAGGAAGGAGCAATCTCACTGCTGAAACAAGAGCAAGGCACCATCAATGTACCAAAAATTCATAAACTTCCTTAAGGTAGGACCCAGGGGAATTTGGATTTGGGAAAGGGCAGGTGGGCCCAGGAGTCCGTGAAGGGAACAGAAGGGACCGCGAAACCTGTAACGCTCAGATACTGGGACCTCAGGGAGAGGAGGCTCCCGTGCAGTGACCAAGGGCAGACCCAGGTCTACCCTGGTGCGACACAAAGGGCGAGTCTGATCAGGCAGCATTCACAGCCGCAGACAACTAGGTCTGTCCTGCGGCCCTGACCCTGCCCCCCGGCAGCCGGTGGGGGCTCCACGCAGCTCATGCCTAGTGACCCCCTTCCTCAACACAGCACCCCATGCTCACACCCTTCTATCTCCACATATTTGACTTTTAATTAGACAAAGTAAAGCCCAGATGATAAGGTAACATTTCTCTCCTCCCTTCCTCTGGCCCTGACAGATTTCAACAGGCACTCAGAGAAACAAAAGCCGTCCCTGCTCTAATTGAACAAATACAGCTTCAACTCTGGACCCCGAAAGGGCAGCAGACAGACACACGATCAAACATAGGGCTCAGTCCTTGAAGAGAATATAACTGATTGGAAGAATCCCCCCAATCTAGAATTGCAGGGTGAAATAAGAGAAAACTTGGGAAAAAAATCTCTCATTCATTTCCCAACATGATTTTTGTTTTCGGCTCAAAAAGCTAACCTGATACCATGCAAAAGTAATGAACACAGCCTTACGTGTATCCTGATTCCACAGAGAAAAGTTTCTCAGAGAATGAAGGAGGAAAAACAAAACATCAGAATCATCCAGATGACAAGCATAGGTTCCCTTAAAAGAAGAAAAATGATATTGCCATGAGATGTCTTCCCCAAAATACCATCTTCCAGAAAGCAGTAGCCTGACACTACAGCCTTTGGAGGGGGGAAAAGTTTGTAACTTGAGAATTCTTGACCATTTGAATGACCTCAGATGTCTAATGTAAAGAAAGTTTACGATAAAAACGAGTGAACTGGATGGAGTTCTATAGTATGAAAGGGAGTTAGTAGGGGCTCCTGGGTAGCTCAGTTGGTTAAGTGTCTGACTTCTGCTCAGGTCATGATCTTGACGTTCGTGGGTTCGAGCCCCACGTCGGGCTCTGTGCTGACGGCTCCGGACCTGGAGCCTGCTTCAGATGCTGTGTCTCCCTCTCTCTTTCCCTTCCATGCTAAGTCTCGTTCTGTTTCTCAAAAATGAATAAAGATTTTTAAAAAAGGGGGGATTAGTAATCTGATTACTCTTGTTTGCAAGAGATGTGCAAAAACAATATGGAGTAATGTTTCCAAATGGAAGAAGGGCCAAAGCTGACTTAGGTGCCTGGGCGTGTGCATGCATGCGCACACACAATCGTGCATGCATGCGCACACACAATCTTGCATGCACACACATGTGCGTGTGCAGACACACACGCACACATACACACATACACACACACAGAAAAATTAAGCTAGCTGGTATGACAGAATTGGTATCAATATAAAATTCACGATCAAATACTTAAAATGAAACAAAAAGATCTATTGTTAATAATCAAAAGTATATAACAAAAGAGTATATATCTGTTGTTAATAATCAAAGTGTTAATAATCAATTAAGAGTATAGCTTAATTCTCATGAACCTTTATGTACTAGATGGCGTCACCATGTAGCATCCAGATATATGAAGGGAAAGGTGTTAGAAATGCAAATAGAGGGACGCCTGGGTGGCTTAGTCAGTTAAGCGTCCGACTTTCACTTGGGTCATGATCTCGTGGTTCGTGGGTTCGGGCCCCGCGTCGGGCTCTGTGCTGACTGCCAGCTCAGAGCCTGGAGCCTGTTTCAGTCTGTGACTCCCTCTCTCTCTGACCCTCCCCTGCTCATGCTGTCTCTCTCTCTCTCCTAGAAATAAATAAAAGTACTTTTTAAAAAAACGCAAATAGATTTTATGTATTGTGGGTTATTTTTTTCTTTTTATTGTGAAATAATTATAGATTTGCAGGATTGCAAATAACTGGACAGAGTTCCTGTGTACCCTTCACCCTGATTCCGTCAATAGAAACATCTTATGTAATGATAATGGAATATCATAAGCAGGAAATGAGCACTGATAGAATTCATGGGACAAGCAGAAATTGCTTAAGATATCACAATACGAGTAAAATATTCCAACACACCCATTTGAATCTTTGCCAGAGCATTTGGGAAGGTATGAATAAAACACATGGGATTCTCCAAAATATGCTGAAAAAATAGGTATCAGAAGACCAACTGTTCTATGAACAGAAAATAGGCAGTCTTGAAAAGTCTGTGAAGCACAGTTTATAGAAATGTTTATATAGTTGGCCATAAAAAGTTCCCTGAAACTTTAAATAGTATTAAACCCACACTTGGACCACAAGTGAAAAAAAAATAACAAGGAAGAATAAAAGTAATGGCAAAGTTAAAAACTGTCTTCTTTAAATCCTTGAATCCAAGAGGAAATCAGATCTTCGGTTACAGGTCAGTTAGATAAAAGCCAGATGATCAACTAAATAGCTGTCATTCTTGTATAGTCGGTGGCGTAAGTGGGATGAATTCATGTTTATAGATTTTAATGTCTCGCGAGAAAAGAATGAAAATGAGCAGAGGCAACATTCAAATCCAAAATCTGCAAAAGGAGCAAAACAGAGTAAAATGAGGAGAATATAGCGAGGGCCAGAAATACCAAAGATGTTGGAATACACACACTCTGTAACTTTAAGACAATGACTTTGAAATAGACTAGAAATAAGTGGTCTATCAAAAAGATACCCATCACCGAAACTGTCTGCAGAAAATGGAGAGGGCATCAGCTGTCGAAAGACAATCCAGATTAAATTTAACACAACCAAAGAAGAGCAGGCAAAACTAAGGGAAAGAAAACTGTTAGGAGTTTTCTCCCTATACAACTAACCCACATCTTTTATCTGAAGCACTGAAAGACCCTGCCCCACCACAGGGGGCACAGAGTAGGAAAACTTGTTTCCTAGGCAGTAAGCCATCCTTCACCGTCTTTATTGTGTCTTTGCAGCCTTTGACATTTGATCAGGACCACTATTCACTGTTTTTATTTTTATTTTTTAAATATTTACTTTGAGACAGAAAGAGAGCAAGCAGGAGAGGAGCAGAGAGAGAGAGAGAATCCCAAGGAGGCTCCGCACTGTCAACACAGAGCCTGGTTTGGGGCTTGAATCCACCAACCGTGAGATCATGACCTAAGCTGATACCAGGAGTCGGACGCTTAAGCGACTGAGCCACCCAGCTTTCCTCCCAACACCAACCTCCTCCTTTGCTGTCTTTTCTTTCTGATTTTACCCCAGGTCCAGGCTTCGTCTTTACCAATTGTTAAGTCCCTTGTCTCAAGGAATCCATCCTTTTCCTTCTCAGGAAAATAATGGGACTGGCCTCATTCTTGGCCGTTTTCTTATTATTTCACCCACTTTCCATACAATTATGTGGCCAGATCTTGAAATCACTCCCCCCCACCCCCCAGAAAGGAACCCACATAAGAAGAGAATGGATGAAACTTTGCTTGATCGTTCTGCTCGTGTGCTCACAACGTCTTAGGCTTTGGACCCTTGAGATCCAGCTCCTCCTGTCTCCTTTATGAACTTCCTGGCTTGTATAATTTCTCACTTTTGATATACCTTCTGTCTCTGATCCCTACCTTCCCCATTTATTTCATTGCCAAACATTTAGCATTTCTAGCTCACTCCGGATGTCCATTTCATCTTAAAAGCTCGCTCTACCATAGCTACAAAATCCCACTCCCATGTTTTATGGTAATATGGTAAAACCAGGAACGTACTCTTCTGAACTCACTTTGTGTGTCGTGTGACCTGTGAAACTTGAAATAGCCTTGGTGTTGTTAAATGTGAGCTGACCATTATATATTTGTTCCAGTTTTTAGGGCTTTATGCCATATGGCCCTAACTGAGCAAATACCATTTCTTGTATGATTCCGATATTCACCAGCTAACTCTGTGTGATCTTTCCACAAAGCAAAATGTACATAGACCTTATTTAATAGATTTTATCCTGAAATAGAAGATAAATCCTCACACGGCAAGATCTGGCTTCACACATTTTCCTTCAGCACATAGTAAAATCTCACTAATTTGCTAGCTGATCTGTGTTGCTCTGTTTTGGTAATTTTTTGTATCTACGGTACAGATATATTACAGTTGCCTTAACTTGCTAGAAGACAATCCTATTAATTTTTATAGAAAACTATATTAAATTAAAAACAACCCAACAAAGCATGCAATAAATCATTGAGGAAAAAAAATTAGAGATTTCTAAGTGGGAGATTTAGTGGTAACACCGACAAATACTTTTTTTGAAAGTCAAAATACTCTTATCAATATTATTCATACTCTTTTTTTTTAATTTTTTAACATTTATTAAGTTTTGAGAGATAGAGCATGAGAGGGGAAGGGGCAGAGAGAGAGGGAGACACAGAATCTGAAACAGGCTCTGAGCCGTCACCTGATGTGGGGCTTGAACCCACAAACCGTGAGATCATGACCTGAGGTGAAGTCGGATGCTTAACCGACTGAGCCACCCAGGAGCCCCAGTATTATTCATACTTTTAAAATTCACACTATTTATATGCACAGTCGTACAAGTAAACAAGTATGAAATACATGTTCATGAGAGAATACTTTCTCTTAGTTGATTCTACCTGGTGATTTTTATCCTATCCTATTTTATTTTATTCTATTAAAACTTTTTTAAATGTTTATTTATTTTTGAGAGAGAGAGAGTGGGAGAGACAGAGCGAGCAAAGGAGGCAGAGAGAGAGGGAGGGAGAGAATCCCAAGCAGGTTCTGTGTCATCAGAACAGAGCCTGATGTGGCGCTTGAACTCATGAACTGCGAGATCATAATCTGAGCGGAAGTCTGTGTTCCACCGACTGAGCCACACAAGCGCCCCTATTTTATTCGATTCTTTTTAATGCAGGTGACAATCTTGTAAGGCACGGATTCTGAATAGGGGGTGATTTTGCTTCCCAGGGGATATTTGGCAATGTCTGGAGACATTTTTGGTTGTCATGCTCTGGGGGTGGGAGAACATGTCACTGGCCTCTGGTGGTTAGAGATCAGGGATGCTGCTCCAACCCTACATTACAGGGGACAGCTCTACAACAAAGAATTCATCCATCCTAAAACGTCAGTAGCGTCGAGATTAAGAAACGCTGACCTAAAACTCACCAATCTAGAAACATCTCTACGCTAGCATTACCAGGAAAGGTGGAACGCTGCCTATAATAATATGCGAGGGGTCTTTCCAGAGGGATAATAACAATTTAGTCTTAAGGGCAGCCCACAAAGTAGACCCATTTTTCCTTATTCTAGCACTCGCTGTACTGTCTTCTTTGAGTTTACGTGAACTTGTGAGACTCGGGTCTTCAAAGGACGGGGCACTTTGAGGTTAAAACGTTAATGAATGTGTCTCCAAGTGTCCATGAAAGCTGATTCAGCGCCCGGGGGCAATTAGCAGTGTTGGGTCAGAACTAATGAGCTCTGGGTGGAGTAGTTGGTATTTGAACTTAGTGGGGCATGAAGACCCAACAGCAGTCCACTGCTTCTGACCTGCTTGGGCCTCTGTTTCTTCAAAACCCAGCAGTGAGAAAATTGCTGACATGGCAGTTTACTCCCCATCAGGCTAATTACTTCTTTTCCCAAGATCAAGAGTGGAGTTTGGAAGGGCTTGGGACATCTGTAAGCAGAGAACATCCTGCCTACCCGGGCGGGGACACTGAGGCGGCTTTGTGCCCTTCGGAAGAAATGGGCGTTTAGCAAAGAATCGGAAGGCAAAACGCGAGGTGGAGGGACTTTTAATGGGATCTGGAGAACAACGTGGCCAGGAAGCAGGTTGTGGCTAAAACTCAGTGTTGTGGGTTTGAGGGCTGTGCCCCCACAGACAGCTGCTGCTGGGGGGAGGGAAGGGACAGCAGTGGCCCTGGGAAAGCTCAACAGAGCTGTGAGCAACGGAGAAATCTGGGAGGAGGCATATGAAGTTGCTTTTATTTAAAGGGTTTGAGCAGTGCCTGGGTGGCTCAGTCAGTTGAGCATCCGACTCCGGCTCAGGTCATGATCTCGCCGTACCAACGTTTGAGACCTGTGTCGGGCTCTGTGCTGACAGCTCAGAGCATGGTGCCTTTTTCGGATTCTGTGTTTTCCTCTCTCTCCCCTTCGACCACTCATGCTCTGTCTCTCTCACTCAAAAGTAAATAAACATTGCAAAAAAAATTTAAATTAGAAAATACACGGTTTGAGGCAGTCTCCGCAAGCTCTCATCAAACTCAACACATAGGGATGTCGTTCTAGTTTTTCTGGGAATAAGCAATTTCTTTTATCTAAACAGAGATGTTTTGCATAAGCTTTGGTATTTTTAGCTCTACAGATCACTGTGGATGGCTTTGACAGATGTGCACTGGTTGGGGAATTGGCTGTTCTTACATGGAGGGCAGGATCCTAGATTTTTGTCCCTATTTGATTCATATAATGTTGGGCAAAAAATTATTTTATGTCTCCTAGGCAGCCACTTGTAAACACACATTTACATTTACATCTAAATGTAAGTGTATGGTTGGGCTGGTATGATCCATAAAGGTGTGTTTTCCCTTGACTGTACTATGGATTTAAGAGGACTAGGTATGAATGGAATTACCCTGACTACAGCCGATCTGTTATATCTCCTCAAGTGGACATTGGAAAATAAAAGCATGCCAGGAAAGGGACATGAGTAGAGTCAAGGGGTGCCTGGGTGGCTCAGTCAGTTGAGCGTCAACTCTTGATTTTGGCTCAGGTCATGATCTCAGGATCCTGGGACTGAGCCCTGTGTCGGGCTCCATGCTGAGTGTGGAGTCTACGTGGGATTCCCTCTCTCTCTCTCTCTCTCTCTCTCTCTTTCCCCCTCCCCCCCACTCAGACTTCCTAATAATAATAAGTGAAAATATTTTGACTGTAAGAGATATGGAGAGCGTCAATAGCAATAGTGCATCAGCTCATTAATGATCCTTTGCCAGACTTCTTACTATTTTGAAGGTGAAAGTAGGGAGATGATGGCAAATGACTGAATTTGATTTTCGTAACAAGAGTGCTTTGGCTATTTCCATTAAATGGATGAGGACACATAGACACAGATAAATTAAGATATTTATGGGTCACCTACTTACTAGGAAATGGGACCAAATACTTTCAGTTGCCAAACCTGATCCATTTCTTCCAAGGTATTTTCCTGTCTTACTACCTCTCAGTTTTATGCTTCTCACCAAGGGACAATTCTGTGATAGTTTGGATTTCTACAGTTATTTTAAATGCCTTGAAGGCAGTTAACCATACTTGTTGAAGCTTAATATGGGGAGGGCAACCGAATCAAATCAATCGTAGTTTGTAATTACTTGCTTTTTTCTAGACTTGGTAAAGGTTAAACATTAACCACATCTTCTCCCGGATGGTTGGTGTGAATGAATGAAATAACTGTACGCATCCGTATCCAGCGAATGATCTCATTTATTTTAATCACCTAGTCCACAAACTAGCTCAACCTCAAGGAGTTTAAGAGATCAAGTGGCTGTCACCGGGGCTAAGGTACACACACCACCACGATCGTTGTCGTCATTATCATCATCACCGTGCTAGGTATTTTCAGATTATTTGCTCATTGGTACAGCATTTCAGGTAGCTTGCAGATTTCCTATCCTGACATCTCCCATTCAGAGTAGACACAATGGTTACCTCAGTGACCCCACCCACCCCAGCAAGAGCCACTTGGATCTTTACAGAAAAAAAAAAATGGGTTAAAAAAGAGAGGTTAAGTGGCTCATTCACCGGTATTCTGGCTATCGGCATCCAGACAAGAAAAGCTGACTTTGCTAACACTTTCAAAAGGAGAGTAAGTGCTGTAACCATGTAGACTTACCCTTAAGGCCCTAGGCAGCTACCGGAATCAGTACTTCTTTTCTTATCTACTTTATTTTTGACATTTAAAGAACAGGGTAAAGAAGGACAACGGATCAAGTCAGGGGTGGCAATCTTGTTCTTAGAGAGTACAGCACTGCTTTCAGTGTTTGGAAGCCCAAGTTGACCGCGCATTCCATTCCCTGGAGGTAACCGCTGTTCATAGTTGGTTGTGTATCTGTCCAGATCCTTGGTAAGCCTTTATTATATACAAATACAGCACATGAGTTGTCTATGGCTAAAATAATATTTCATGGCATTACCACAAAACCTCAGAGACATACAGTTCTTTATTTGACCAGGCTGCTGGGTTCCACGCTCGGTTTGAGACCTGAGTCAGCCTTGTTGCTGCATCTGTGGTCAGCTGGGAGTCAGCCAGATGGCTCTTCTGATCTTGTCTGGGTCTGCTCCCGTGTCTGGGAGTCAGCTGGCCTACGGCTGATTTCGGGTGGTCCTTGCTTGGATAACTCGGGTGACTCAGCTCTGCCCTCTTTGTCTTTCATCTTCCAGAAGCCCGGTTCAGACATGTCCTCACAGTAATGGCCATGCATGAGAGCGTGAGTGGGATACACAAGAGGCTTTTCAAGCCTCTTCTTGAAATAACTATCCACTTGCTAAAGTCCATGGGCGGGAGCAAGTCACACGGCTGAACTCAGCATCAAGGAATGGGAAAAGAGATGCCACTCATGATTTTAACAAAAGGTGCAAACTTGGGCGCCTGGGTGGCTCAGTTGGTTAAGCGTCCGACTTCGGCTCAGGTCATGATCTCACGGTTTGTGGGATCGGGCCCCACGTCAGGCTCTGTGCCGACAGCTCAGAGCCTGGAGCCTGCTTCAGATTTGTATCTCCCTCTCTCTCTGACCCTCTCCTGCTCATGCTGTCTCTCTCTCTCTCTCTCTCAGAAATAAAAAAAATTAAAAAAAAAAAGGTGCAAACTCCATGACAAAAGGCAAGGATGAAGTGAGGTGGAAAAAATCAGGGCCATCAATGCTGTCAACCAATGATCACTGAAATGTATTTTAACACACAAGCATTGTTTTTGTTTTATATTGTAGAGTTTTAAAAAGATGAGCTAATATCCTATCACTTTATGGCTTATACTGTTTCGAAGATCTTACTTAGCTTGAGACAGATTTGAAAAGATCTTATTTTGAAAACATGTAATCTGATCTTTGTACCATTGCAAAATGTTCCATTATGTGAATGTCGCAGAAGTTTTTATCCAGTCTGTTTATGATGGGCATTTAAGTCGTTTCCTGTTTTGGAGACCTTTTTTACAGCGCTATAGTGGGCACCTGTTGGCATCAATGCTTGTGTATTTCTACTGGTATTTCTGGCAATGGAAACTGTAAATGCAGGACTTAGGGATCCCTCACACTTTATCCTCCAGCAGACCGAGCCACGATCTCTTAACACCTCTGTGTTCCAAACGCTATGCATTCTAGAATTTTCCTGCTTCTCCGACTTGACTTTATGATTAACGCTAATGAAACCCATGGTAGAGAGAATGTACACAATTGGAGATGGGCTCCCAGTCTCCACATCACTCACTCTGCAACAACCTCAGGTTCCCACTATGTCCCACTGACGTGTTCTAGAAGCTACTTAGAGCTCAGCTGTCATCAGCGCTCTGGTCGGTAACCAAGCACCACTGTATTTGTGAAGCCTTCTCCACAAGCAGATCATGTGCTCCTTCTCCAAACATAATGAACGCTCCCATTCAATACATTTGCTATTATGCCTTTCTCTTTGAGAGTGAGAATATTTCCCTTTCGTCCATGGAGTTCTATGTTCTAATAGGATGCTTGGCCAAAGGAGGCACTCAGTAAATGTTTTTAAGCAAAAACTCTGGGGTTCCTGGGTGGCTCAGTCAGTTGAGCCTCTGACTCTTGGTTTTGGCTCAGGCCATGATTTCACAGGTTTGGGAGTTCAAGCCCCGCGTCGGGCTCTGTGCTGATGGTGCAGAGCCTGCTTTGGATTCTCTCTCACACTCTCTCTCTTTTCTCTCTCTCTCTCTCTCAAAATAAATGAATAAACAACAAAAAAAAAACCTTCACTCTTGATGTCAGACCTAATCTTTTCACCATTTAACAATAATCCAGTAAATGTTTATTTGTTCATTTGTTCTAACATACTTGCTGAATTTGTACAGTGGGTTGGGTATGTTTGAAACGAGAAAGGGGAGAACAGGCATGTGCCTTCTTGAAATGGAGTGGTGTTTTTTAGAGAGTCTGATGAAATTTCAGTCTTTTTGCCCAGAAAAATGCACATACGTTCATAATCACGTTTTTTTTTTTTACACTCACGTGGGCTCACTACCTCTCGATTCTTATTCTTAGAACTTGGGTTAAAAACTTCTGCCTTCAGGAACGCCTGGGTAGCTCAGTCGATTAAGTGTCTGACTTCGACTCCGGTCACGATCTCACAGTTTGTGCGTTCGAGTCCCACACTGGGCTCTGTGCTGACAGCTCAGAGCCTGGAGCCTGCTTCGGATTCTGTGTCTCCTTTTCTCTCTGCCCCTCCCCTGCTCACGCTCTGTCACACTCTGTCTCTCTCAAATAAATAAATAAATAAATGTAAAGATCTTTGAAAAAAAGAAAAAGAAAAACTGCCATCATTTGGTAGGAACGTGGCCCCATGTCAGACTTGGTTACACAAAAGACAAATCTGGGAACTTGAGGGTTTAGACCATCATTATGATCGACCTGCCCACCCATCATAGTTCTCTGTTCTTACCTCGTAACAAGTGTGCAGGTGGCCAGAATACGGATTCTGTCATATCCATCCCTTAATCTGTATTTTAGGTATCTAGTCTACTCCTAAATTATTTTTTGACCCTCATACATTATTTCAGGCCATTGATAATGAGAGAGATACAAATGGAAAATAGGCCACGTGACTTATTTGACATTACATAACCATCATGCTGTGTAAACACATTACCTGTTCAATTCACTGGAAGACAGACTTTCAGAGAAAATTGCCCCATAGGAAATAGGATTTCCGCATCTTCATACACGTTTTAAGGTATATTTAGACAGAATGGAAAGTCAATAACCCATTCAAAATAGTAGCAAAACTAAAAGCTATTCAGGAATAAGGGCGAGAAATGTACACAACTGGCCTGTAAAAAAAACTTCACTGAGAATTTGTGATCAGAGAGTTCATAGACATGGGGCCAAAAGCATAACCCATGAAATACAGGGGTAAATTGAACTTCATCAATATTAAAGCTTTCAGTCAGCCAAAGACACTGCTAAAAGAAAAACATACTATGTGGTATCACTTTTATGGGGACTCTAAAAAGAAAAGTCAGAATTTTGAATCAGAGTAGAAAAGTGGTTACCAGGAGCAACTGGGTGGCTCAGTCGGTTAAGCGTCCATCTTTGGCTCAGGTCACGATCTTGTGGTTCATGAGTTCGAGCCCCGCGTCGGGCTCTGTTCTGACAGCTCAGAGCCTGGAACCTGCTTCAGATTTTGTGTCTTCCTGTCTGTCTGCCCTTCCTCTATTCATGCTCTGTTTCTCTCTCTCTCTCACTCTCTCTTTCTCTCCCCTTCTCTCAAAAATAAGGAAAACATTAAAAACAAATTTAAAACAAAAAGAAAAGTGGTAGCCAAAGGTTTGGGGTTGGCAAAATAGGGAGAGGCTGTTTAAAGGGCACAAACTCTCATTCACAAGATGAGTAAAATTCTGAGGAACTAATGTGAAACATGGCGACTATAGTTGGTAACACACCTGTCTAATTGAAATTTGCTAAGAGAGTAGAACTGAGATGCTCTAGCCAAAACTAAAAAAAGAACCGAAAAAAAAAAAAGTTCAAAATTTAATCATCACCGAGTAGTCAAGCAGTCATGAAAAAAAATATTGAGAAGACCAACCACAGACTGAGAAAACATTTCAAAATCCCATATCTAAACAAGGACTTCTAGTTAGAATACATAAAGAATTTTATGGGGCACCTGGCTGGCATAGTCAGTAGAGCGTGTGGTCCTTCATCTTGGGGTCCTGAATTGGAGCCCCGCATTGCCAGTAGAGTTTACTTAAAAAGTAAATAAATGTACAGCTTAAAAATTTTTTAAAAAGAATACATAGAGAACTTTCAAAACTCAGAAGTAAAAAAAGCAAAAACAAAACAACCCAGTGTAAAAAATGGGCAAAACACTTCAACAGACATTTCAACAAAGAGGCAATTGAGCAAATGAAAAGATGTTCAGTATCATTAGCCATTAGGAAAATGTAAATGAAATGGTAAGCCACCACAGCATAACTGTTAGACCAAACACACACACACACACACACACACACACACACAGCAAAGAAACAAATTGAAAAATCTTGTAAAAAACAAAAAACACAACCTTAACATAGTAGTAAGTGCTGACAGAGTTGAAACAATTGGAATTCTCATACATTGCTTTGGAAATGCAGATAGTATTGCCACGCTTTAAGATAATTTGGCAGGGGCACCTGGGTGGCTCAGTAGGTTAAGCATGACTTCTAATTCTGGCTCAGGTCATGATCCCAGGGTTGTGAGATCAATCCCCATGTCAGGCTCCACACTGAGTATGTAGGCTGCTTAGGGTTCTCTCTCTCCATCTCTGTCTCTCTGCTCCTCTCCTTTGCTCACACTCACACTTTCTCTCTCTAAAATAAAAAATAATAATTTGGAAGGTTCTTGTGAAGTTAAATATCTAACTTATCAAATGACCCAGAAACGCAACTCCTTGCTAGTTATCTGAGAGAAAATAATTCTGTTCACATAAAAACCTACCCAAATGTATAGAGCAGTTCTGTTTGTGATTGCTGAAAACTGGAACCATCACGACTGTTCTCAGCATGTGAGTGAATAAGAAAAAAAGCTGTGGTATGTCCATACAATGGAATACTACTCAGCAGTGAAAAAGAACTCTTTTTCTTGATGCTCGCAGCAGCTTGAATGGATCTCAGAGGCATGATGTTGAGTGAAAGAGGCCAGTCTCAAAAGGTTATATGACATAATCCATTTATAGGATATCCTCAGAAAGTCAAAAGTACAGTGATGGAAAGCAGATCAACATTTGCCAGTGGTTAGGAATGAAGGGAGGGAAAGATTACCTAGCAAGAGCACAATATCAGAGTGACAGATCTGTTTTATTTATTTTATTTTATTTTAATTTTTTAAATTTTGTTTATCACCGAGACAGAGAGAAACAGAGCATGATCGTGGGAGGGGCAGAGAGAGGGGGAGACACAGAATCTGAAGCAGGCTCCAGGCTCTGAGCTGTCAGCACAGAGCTCGATGTGGGGCTCAGATTCATGAACCATGAGATCATGACCTGAGCCAAAGTTGGACACTTAACCGACTAAGCCACCCAGGTGCTCGATAGATCTGTTTTATACTCTGATTTGAGGTCGTGGTTACACAAATCTAGGTACCTGTTGAATTTCATAGAATGGTGCTCCCCAAAAAGCCAGTTTTGCTATATGTTAATTTAAATATAAAAGAAACGTTTCACTAGGAACGTACAAGAATATCTGTGTAAATGAAAGCCATCTCATCTTTCTAGATTGATAGACTCCATAGAGCAAGCTATCATTTCTTCTTAAATTAGTCCTTGCATTTACTGATGTTCTTAGTGCCAGCAGAAGTGAAGAAGGTAAGAGGAGTTGATACATGTAGTTTATAATTCCTTCTTTTGGAAGAACACCCATTTATTTATTTATTTGTTTGTTTATTTATTTATTTATTTAATGTTATATTTATTTCTGAGAGAGAGAGAGACAGCATAAGCAGGGAAGGGTCAGAGAGAGAGGGAGATACAGAATCTGAAGCAGGCTCCAGGCTCTGAGCTGTCAGCACAGAGCCTGACGTGGGGCTCGAACCCACGAACTGTGAGATCATGATTTGAGCCAAAGTCAGGCACTTAACCAACTGAGCCACCCAGGCGCCCCAGAAGAATACCCATTTAATAAGTAAAAGAAAAAGAAAACATTTCAAGAATACAAGACATAGGCAATTTTCATTTTAGATTTAAGACATATCCTACAATTATGACAATTTTCAAAGTGGCCTACTAGTGCCAACATAAACATAGAATATCAGAACTTAATGTACAACATGACAGTTACATAGGATTTAGGATATGGAGTAGGTGACATATCAGTATTGGGTGAAAAGTCAGTTGTCTGTCATTTAAAAAAAAATTAGAATTTAATCTCAGCAGTCCCTGGAAATGAATCTCAAAATAAAATTAAAATCAGAGATAAGTGTCTATTTCATGTTAGCAGAAGAGCGACCCTACTTAGAAAGCGTCATAAAAGAAAACCAAAGGTCATTAAAAAAAGATATAAAAACGTTTAAAATTTTTTGTGGGGCACCTGGGTAGCTCAGTCCAGAGAGCATCTGACTTTGGCTCAGGTCATGATCTTAGGGTTCATGAGTTCGAGCCCCGCGTCAGGCTCTGTGCTGATGGCTCAGAGCCTGGAGCCTGCTTCGGATTCTGTGTCTTCCTCCCTCTCATTCCCTACCTTGTTCGTGCTCTGTCTCTCCCTCTTAAAAATAAATATTTAAAAAAATTAAAACTTTTTGTATATGTCAGGGCACCTGGGTGGCTCAGTGGGTTAAGCATCAACTCTTGATTTTGGCTCAGGTCATGATCCCATGGTCGTAGTATCGAGCCCTGCATTGGGCTCCAAGCTGAGTATGGAGTCTGCTTGAGGACTTTCTCTCCTTCTGCCCCTTTCTCCTGCTCTCTCTCTCTCTCTCAAAAATAAAAATAAAAGTAAATGGAATACACATGCCTTCCTTTCTGGGTCAAGAAAATAATTAGATATTAGAATATTTAACTTTGGAAACAATCTAAGTGTCCAACAGTAAGGGATTAAATAAACCCTTCATGGGGATTCATATAATGGGATACTGCAGAGTCATTTAAAATGAAGTTGATGCATATTTAGTATCAGGAATGATGTTTTCTGTTTATCCCTAGCGCTTTTAAAAAGCAGTGTAGAATGGCATATGCACAAAATGATTTCCTTTTATAAATCCGTTGGTAAGAACTGCACAGTGTGGATGGATATATTTTAAAATGCAGCATCTGAGGGGCGCCTGGGTGGCTCAGTCGGTTAAGCGTCTGACTTTGGCTCAGGTCATGATCTCATGGTTGGTGGGTTCGAGCCCTGCATTGGGCTCTGTGCTGACAGCCAGCTCAGAACCTGAAGCCTATTTCAGATTCTGTGTCTCCCTCTCTCTCTGACCCTCCCCTGCTCATGCTGTCTCTCTCTCAGAAATAAATAAAAAACATTAAAAAATAAAATAAAATAGAATAAAATGCAGCATCTGAGTGATGGGTAGTAAGTGCTTCTCATTTTTAGGATTTTAGGCTCTTCTGATTTTTCTAATATTTCTATGGTGAACCTTTTTGACATGGGCAACTTTTATTTCATTTTTTTATATTAAAAATATACCGCTGGGTTTAAATGTAAATAAAGCCTTTTTCCTCGAGGTCCTGCCTGTTGCGATCCTTCTCGCTCCCCCTGGGGTCCCCTTTCCCAGGGTTCTGTCTATGAATAAGGTTCTAGATTTTTCTCACTGTTACCAGAATTCTATGCCCTAAGATCTGACAGCTCTGTTGGTTGGAAGCAGGCAGATATCTTGCCTGGGATTGATCTCCTGTAAGAGACAAAAGAAAACAAAACCCTTGACGTATTCCAGAATTCCATGAAAGAATCCTATCACTCACGAAAAGGTGTTTTAGCCCCAGAACTCTATAGAACATTCCTTAGAATGTTTGTAGTTGGAAATCATGATAATTTTTTAAAATCTGTAAGAGTCTAATCTGCACATGTTCTGGTGATACTTCGTGTCTGCTCACTGAAATCTATGACTCCAGCAACATGAGAAAAAAGACAACTTACCCCTTGCATCGTCTTTGTTTCTTATTTGTTAAACTTCAGACTTCAGTCATTACTGTTGTATGGCTCTTCCTTTCCACTATTGACTTTCCATTTTAATTAGTAAAGATTTCAGAGCAGGGGTGCCAGGGTGGCGCAGTCGGTTAAGCATCCGACTTTGACTCAGGTCATGATCTCATGGTTCGTGGGTTCGAGCCCCGCGTCGGGCTCTGTGCTGACAGCTCAGAGCCTGGAGCCTGCTTCCGATTCTGTGTGTCTCTCTCTGACCCTCCTCTACTCACACTGTCTCTCTCTCTCTCAGAAAAAAAAAGAAAAAAAAACATAAAAATTTTTTAAAAATTTTTAAAAAATGGATCACATGATCCCATCAGTTCCGCCTGAACAGACCAATAATTTTGTTAAAACCTATGATTGTCTTAAACCTAAGAGTCTATAACAAGACAACAGAAAATGAGCAGATGATGTTTTCATAATTTAAAATATGTGTAAATATAAAATATATGATATCTATGAATTTAATTAAAAAATACATGGAGGGGGTGCCTGGGTGACTGAGTCGGTTAAGCATCCAAGCCTTGATCTCACAGTCCGTGAGTTCAAGCCCCGCAGTGGGCTCTGTGCCGACAGCGAGGGATCTATTTGGGATTCTTTCTCTCTCCCTCTCTCTCTGCCCCTCCCCTGCTTGTGCGTGCTCGCTCTCTCTCTCGCTCTCTCTCTCTCTCTCTGCCTCTCTCAGAATAAATAAATAAATAAAACTTACAAAGATTAAAACGAACTACATTGGAATACAGCTATTTTCTGGATGGCCTTCCCCTTAGATCCTGTGATTTATTATTTTTTTCTCCTGTGCTGTCACTCAGATGTATCGAGAGCAGGTTTGTGACATTTTTTTGGTGGTAGAAACACCACGTGATCTGCTTCCTTTGCAAAGTCCAACCCCTGAGGGCCCTCAGGCTTGATTGGAACCAGAACCTTCTCTGTGTTCCTGCTTCTTTTTTAGGATGACGTTCCTAAGCCCCACAACTTCCCTCAGCCTCGACCTCCACACTGTCAGGTCCCTGAACACGAGCACAGATGAGGCCCCGTATCCCATTGGTCTGAACAGTTAAAGAGTCCTAAATCAAGCTAATAAATTGTTAAATGAAATGTTTTCTATTCTCCTGTATTTAGGGATATTCCTTCCGAACAACGGAACAGAGAAGTATATTGAAATCTATTACATTTTCTTTTTTTTTTATTCTATTTTTTTTTTATTCTACACTTCTGAAACTTTGGGCCAGATGCCAGAGAGAACTAGATGTCATATTGCTCAGCTGGGATTTCTGTTGATGGGTCAGCAACGTTTAGGTGAGTCATAAAATTAGGACATACACAGGTCATGAGCTGTTCTGTGCTTACGCAGTACCTTCTGTTTTATGCTTAATTTCACGCAAATGCTAATTCTGTCACAGTCAGGATTTTTGTATTAGTTTTGTCCTAATGACAGAAACGATCCAAAGCAGGGATAGGCAAACATTTTTTTAAAGACCAAGATAGTATTTTATTTTTTTAGTTTTTAATTTTTTAAATTTATTTATTTTTGATAAAGAGACAGCATGAGCAGGGGAGGGGCAGAGAGAGAGGGGGACAGAGAATCTCTAGCAGTTCCCATGCTAGAGCCCGATGTGGGACCTGAACTCATGAAACCGGAACATCATGACCTGCGCTGAAACCTGAGAGTCAGACATTTAAACAACTGAGCTACCCAGGCGCCCCGATTTTTTTTTTTTAATTTACATCCAAGTTAGTTACCATCTAGTGCAGTATTAATTTCAGGAGTGGAATCCAATGGTTCACCCCTTGTGTATAACATCCAGTGCTCATCCCAGCAAGTGTCTTCCTTAATGTTTAATGTTTTAAAATGATGATTAAATAGTATGGGACATTTTCAAAAAATTAGAACTCTTTTTGAAGTCTGGCTTTTCAATATCCACCTGGCTGCCCAGGCAAAGACTTCAGTCTCCTGCTTCACACCTGTTTCACCCGGACCTACATATTTCCAAGGTTTTGAGTAGCACCATTTGCTTTCCGATACAAAATGTCCAAAACCTCCCAGGCACCTGTTGTGAGCACAAGGCTGTCCTATGAGTAGCTCTGGGGCCATGAATTAGAAGAGGTGAAGCAAAGAAACGAACGAATGTTCAGCCACACTAGCAAAGGCTCCTTTCATATCTAGAAGGTGTTCTCTGCTCTCTGATCAGCGGTATTTGATAAGCGACTTGTCTTTTCTGCCAACTCCTTCCCTCTCTCAAACCTTCCCTGCACCAGATCCCTGTCACCTCATGTCCACGTCAGCAGCAGCCCAAACCCATGTCATTTGTCTGCATTCAAGGCATGTGCTTTGAAGACACAGGGGAAGAATTTTAGAGAAGCTTCCCTTGGGACCTGAGTGCGTTACTCCTGAGCATGGAAGTTTAAGGTAATAGGCTGCATAAATAGGCTTATAAATTTGATTATGTGCAATCAGGACTTTATAAATAGGAGGTGGTGTCTTTGAGCAGGGCTGTTTCTTTTTATTTTAAAAAAAAATTTTTTTTTAATGTTTTATTTATTTCTAGGAGAGAGAGAGAGACAGCGTGAGCAGGGGAGGGTCAGAGAGAGAGGAGGAGTCACAGGCTGAAACAAGCTCCAGGCTCTGAGCTGTCAGTCAGCACAGAGCCCGACGCGGGGCTCGAACCCAGGAACCGCGAGATCATGACCCAAGCGAAAGTCGGACGCTTAACCGACTAAGCCACCCAGGCGCCCCTGAGCAGGGCTGTTTCTTGTTGAAGGGCACCACTGACACTGTTCTCCAGGGTCCCTGGCGGAGCGATGGCTTTCCCCTTCAGAGTGACGTGTGGGACAGGCACGCCGACCCAGTGTCTAATGGACACTCTGATTGCTTTCCTGAAGTTTATTTTATCAGCATGCCTCATTTCACGATGATGTCATGATTTTGGAGGCTTTCTTTGTAGCAGACGGGTGACATTCTTTTGGAAGTTCTGTGCATGGGACAGACTGTGGATCCTTAAACTTTAAAACTAAGGAAGCTGGTGGCCGGGTCACCTGCTGGCAATTTTAGCAAGAACGTCCAGGCGGTCCAACCACCCCAGACCATGAAAAACTGCAGCCTGCTTTTCCCCCTTTAAAACCTTAGCACCTCCTTTGTGTCCAGATCCTAGCGAGGAAAAAAAAAAAAAAAATCAAAGCCACTGAAAGAAGCAAACGTTGCAAAAATGTAACAAAGGACCTTCCTTGTGGTTTCTCCGCATCTTGCCCTTTGCACGTCTCTCTTACCTTCCCCACTGCCCTTAGATTGTCCATTTCCAGGGAAGGAAAGCACGTTTCTTCCCTTATCTCCAGCAGCACATATGCAAAGAGCTGATAATTCCAGGCTATGAGAGAGCTGTGCTCTGAAGTAGCTGTGCACAGTGGCACACAGCTGATAGCACAGCTCGCACGCGGATCATTTATAAAACTCCTGTCAAGGCCAAGATGAGCCTTGATGGGGCTTTGTGGGGGCGGCCGCCCTTGGCCCCCGCCTGCCCACTTCGATTAGCAACCCCGTCCTCCCCTTCTAGACTGTAGATCTTCTAACAGCGGTTAAAGTACCAGAGAAGACCCAGAAAAACCAATTCTTGTAATCAGGGCTCACGTTCAATGTCACTTTGCCACCTCAGAAGTACTGTAAGGGAATTTACCCTCCACAGGGGGATTTTATTTTCCAGAAACTTGGAACATAAAGGTGGTCAAGCCCTGTGCATAGGGAATTCCTAGAATTCGAAAAGAATGCCCTGTTACAGAAAGAGAGGGAACCAGAGGGGCTCAGTGGACCAGAGTCTAGGCTAAGCTCTGTGTCCCGTTGGCTGCCTGACTTCTCAGACCTTTTTGTGCCTGACATGATGGGAGTGGGTAACGGGGTTTCTGAAATTCTTCCTATTTTAACATGCAGTGGTGCTGCTGCCTAGCAGAGTGGTTGTCCCACTAGCCTTTTCTAGAACATTCTTGCCTTTTTTGTTCGTACTTTCTTCATCTCTTCTTTGTCTCCTTCTCTTCCCACCTCCCTCTTTCTCTCCTCCTTTCCCTCTCTGTCCCTCTGTCCTCTCCCCCCCCACTCACACACGTACACACACACACACACACACACACACACACACATACACATGCAGGCTTCTCAGGGTCTGGAAACAGTAAGCTTGAGATCCTCACTAATTTAACTATACTTTACCTCTGCTATTTATAGTCCTTTATTGTAACTAAGTGTAGAATCATTCTTTAAAACTTACTTCTATTCTAAATGATTTTATCTTATCTTATCTTTTTAAAAACATTTTATTTATTTCTGAGAGAGAGAGACAGCGTGAGCAGGGGAGGGCCAGAGAGAGGGAGACACAGAATCTGAAAAAGGCTCCAGGCTCTGGGCTGTCAGCACAGAGCCCGACGCAGGGCTCGAACCCACGAACCGTGAGATCATGACCTGAGCTGAAGTCGGCTGCCCAACCGAGCCACCCAGGCGCCCCTATCTTATCATCTTCTCTTCTCTTCTCAGGTGTATTGTATTCTCAGATGCCCTTAATTTTGCAAGTGTTTTTCAAAGGGCTCAACCTCGTGACCCTGTGATCATGACCTGAGCCAAAATCAAAAGTTGGACGTTCAGCTGATGAAGCCTCCCAAGGGCCCCTGGATATTCTTCGATATCTTCATACAACATGGAGAGAAGTGCATCAGTTCCCAATAGCCAGATACCTGTTAAGAACAGAATTTGGGGACCATGGGTACAGAGTTAAAAATTCTATTTTAAATCTTACAAATGCCTAAATTCCCCAGTGAAGTAAACTTAGAAGGAGAACATCGGAGTGAGGCAATGAGCCTTGTAAAATACTGGTCTATTTCTGTATTTCCTAAGAGTTGATGAACGAGATAATTTGTGGCCTTGCTTGGGAAAACTATGGTCCTACACAGACATGATGGATTAGTGCTTGAATTTATGATGTAAGATGACTCCTGCTCCTTCCCTTTCAGGATTATTCTCCCCTCTGACCTGGATCCAATTATATTTTCTGTCCTTTCACGAAGCCCCGTCCAAAATTATGAACCAAGAAGCATTGACTTTTTTTCTCTTCCCCTGGAGTGCCAACGAACATAATGTGGGTTTTGTTTGGTTGGTTGTTTTTTATTTTCTTAATGTTTATGTTTTGAGAGAGAGAGCGAGCATGAGCAGGGCAGGGGAAGAGAGAGGGGGACAGAGGATCCTAAGCAGGTTTCCTGCTGAGAGCACAGAACCTGATGCGGGGCTCAAACTCACAAACCCTGAGATCGTGACCTGAGCCAAAGTCAGATGCTTAACCAACTGAGCCACCCAGGTGCCCCTGTTTGGTGGATTGGGGTTTTTTCTTTCTTTTTCTTTTTCTTTTTTTTTTTTATTTATTTCTGAGAGAGAGAGACACTGAGCAGGGGAGGGTCAGAGAGAGAGGGAGACACAGAATCTGAAGCAGGCTCCAGGCTCTGAGCTGCCAGCACAGAGCCCAACATGGGGCTCGAACTCATGAACCGCGAGATCATGACCTGAGCCGAAGTCAGACGCTTAACTGACTGAGCCACCCAGGTGCCCCTAATTTTTTTATATTTATTTTTGAGAGATACAGACAGAGCATGAGTGGGAAAGGGGCAGAGAGAGAGGGAGACACAGAATCTGAAACAGGCTCCAGGCTCTGAGCCGTCAGCACAGAGCTCAATGCCGGGCTTGAATTCAGAAATGGCGAGATTATGGCCTAGGTTTAGCCAACTGAGCCACCCAGGCGCCCCGGTTGGTTGTTTTTTAAATGAGTTTTCTCCCTTTGTCCCCAAGCCTGGGGAGAGTTAAGAGCCGTTTCTCTTCCCTTACTTGGGTCATTCACAGTTTTACAAGGAATCTGCTATCAAGGGCCAGGTTTTTACAAAGGGAAATGTACCAGGTTTTTACAAAGTTTGATGTTGACGTAACTTGATGATGGTTTGGTTGTTAGAATCACACATCCAGAGGCGCCCAGGTGGCTCAGTCAGTTGAGCAACCGACTTCAGCTCAGGTCATGATCTTCCAGCTCATGAGTTTGAACCCCATGTCGGGCTCTATGGTGACAGCTCCTGCTTTCAGATTCTGGGTCTCTCTCTCTGCCCCTCCCCCGCTCATGCTCTGTCTCTCTCAAAAAATAAACATTTAAAAAAAAAAAGAAAAAGAATTGCACGTCTCGATTCGGTCAGTGTGGGAGCCAGTTCAAAAACATAAGTCTTCCTCTCCCCCAGAAGCCAACTCAAACAACAACTGAAGGGAGTTTTCTTTCCAGCCTTATAAGTCACGTTTGGAGTGGGGTCCGACATCACAGCGGTGGGAGAAGAAATACTGATGTGTTTGGACCATGGCCCGAGGGACGAGGGGCTGACAGTGCCAGGAGTCCACAGGAGCTTTCCTGCTCCAGGCTCACGCCATCGGGGACCCCTGGGAACCACCTTCACGCCAAGGCCGTGCAGAGAGCATGCTTTTCCTAGAATTTTCTGTGGCCGGAGGCTTCCGAAAGCAGAAAATACTGTACAGAATAAGAAAATGCATGGGGAGCGTGAGCTCAAAGGCAGGTTTATTGACGCGTCAAGGTAAATTACATGTGTGTTACAACTCAGGGACTTTTCCTAGCAGCCTGCCTGTCCTCCCCTTACGGCAGGAAGTCTTCGCAAACCATGTTCTATCTCTTGCCTGTTTGCTAGATTCCAAGCAGATCGATTTGCACTGTGTGATGAATAGGGAAGTGGAGCCGCACATGCTCAGGTTTTGACAGAATATGGAAGCTGGCCAGTAACGTCAGTCGCAGAGTCCTCCTAGAGCCACTGCGTATCTGGGGAGGTTCAGAGATTTCCCTTCTGTCTCTTTTCACTCATCCCTGGGTGTCTTTGGACACGTCCCTTTCCCTCTCTGGACCGATCTCTTCGGCTGTGAAATTATGTTAATAATTCTAGCTTTACGCTGCTGGCGTGAGATGCAAGAAATACACGTCAGATCGGGGTCTGTCTGTGGTAAATGCTTAGTAAGTGGTCATTGGCTTCTCTCTTCAGACACCTCCTTTTGAAATCGTGGCTGCCCTGTGCCTATTATTTTTAACATAGTCCTATCTGAAACTTCATCTACTAATGGGTCTAGCAATGACATCTTATTGTGTTGTTTGGGGCACAGAGAAAGGTCTCCTTCGTTACTGCCTTATGGGATGCAGCAAGAGCACCCATTTCCTGCACTTCACTGGTCTTTATTCTGCCTCCAAGCACTAGGAAAACGCCTAGTGCTGGGCTAGATGCTGGACTAACCTCAGCATCTTCCCTTGGCATCATTTGTTCATGCTGCGTTCTTTCAGACCTCATTGATTTTGGGATGAACACTGTTGATGCCACGTGGCCCTGCCTAATGATTTATACAGATCTTCTGATGCCATTGGTGGGGTCACACTTCCGAACGGAGTAGGTTTGAGGCTGTGCAGAGTTGTAAATCTGACCTGTTGACAGTGAGTTTAAGTCCCGCGCCATACACGGAGTCCTGGAGGTGGGAAGGTCCTAGAAATGTGGAGGACAATAGGCTTATGACTTTGCTGATGAAGAAGCCAAGGCCTAGAGGACTGAAGTGAGTCGCTCAAGATTGCGCATTGCAGGAAGAGCAAAGTCAAGATGGATCCTCTTTCCCATTCCCAGTGTTGAGTTTCCTGTAAAACGCCGTTGCCTTCATGGAGATAGGTGATCTGTCCATGCCATATTTTATAATGAAATCAATAATGTTTTGTCCTCACTAGAATTCTTAGGCAGAATTTCCAGCCTCCTCAAAGCACCTCTTCCTTTCCCGCATCAGCCTCCCCACCCCCAGTTGAGGTCTTTAGCCCCTTAAGTTCAGGTCATGTGGGAAGAGCATCCCACCCTGACTAACCACCTCCTTCTTCCCTTCGTCCGTTCTGACGTGCAGACGGACACATTTTTCCATCTGTATTCAGTTCAGAGTTTGGGTCTCCCAGGCTCTTCACAGCTACCCCTGGATGGCTTTCTCACATTCTCACGTTCGCCATCCGTAGAATTCGCCCATCCAAGTGTCGAATTCACCCATCCAAGCCGTCATCGGTGCATTCTCATCCTGTGCTGACTTTGTCTTATCCCGTGCAATGGAAATGACCTTGCACTAAGCATTGGGGCACCCATGTATACCCTTCCATATACTGACTGTGGGAACTTGTGCATGCTGCTTAAACTCTCTGAATCTCCGCCTGCTCGTCAGAAAAATTGGGGAGCACGGTACCCATCTTATCTCTCTTGGGGCTGTGCAAAGATTAAATGAGGAAGCAACTGCTAAGATGCTTTGCAAACAATCCATTCTTGACTCTCTCTGTACCCCTGTCGACACTCTAAAGATACATCCACTATGATGCCTGGTGCCGTAAACACCACTGGGCATACAGCACCATGACAATCAGTGGCCCCGGTGTGGGACAGAGGTTTGGTGGCTCCTGTTGTGATCACTTATCTGGGCGAGGGGGAGAGGACCACTGATTGCCGTGGATGGGAGCTCAGCTCCTTTTCCTGTATGTTCGGAATTTCCACATGTTGGAGATCTCGTTGCTTTAGCATATGCACTGTTTTGAAAGGCATGTTTCTTATGGAG
Organism: Proteles cristata cristata; assembly: GCA_017311185.1. NCBI lineage: Eukaryota > Metazoa > Chordata > Mammalia > Carnivora > Hyaenidae > Proteles > Proteles cristata. The sequence continues at coordinate 205,074 of JAESUZ010003223.1, read as the reverse complement.
AATTGGGGAGAATTGGTCCATTTGGTTTCTCTAAGTGTTGTAAACTTTTTACTGCAGTGTCACCAAATTCAGAAACGGACACAGATCTTGCCTTACAGAGTGGGATGCTTCCTCCTCTCCAGAGGCAACTATGCCCCTTCTAGTCACCCATTCCCCCAAGGGTAACCCCCGTCCTGACGTCTAACCTTGTATGTGGAGTTTGCCTGTTTTTGAACTTCTTGGGAGGTAAATCACTCAATATATATGATTTTGTGTCTGACTTGGGCTTGTTAGTAACATTGTATTAATTGTGGGATTCATTCACAATTTAGTCATTCATACCAATTCTGTATAGTATTATATATATATATATATGTATATACACACATACATATATGCATATAGGTATATACATACACATGTATGTGTATACAGTTTACATCATTAAAAAAGATATATATGCACATATAAACATTTACACATACGTATATGTATACATGCATTTACATATATGTCTATATACATTTATACATATATATCCTCCTCTTTTTTTTTTTAATTTTTTAATGTTTATTTTTGAGAGAGAGAGACAAAGCATGAGCAGGGGAGGGGCAGAAAGAGAGGGAGACACAGAATCTGAAACAGGCTCCAGGGCTCTGAGCTGTCAGCACAAAGCCCGACATGGGGCTCGAACTCACAGACTGCAAGATCATGACCTGAGCAGAAGTCAAACTGAGCCACCCAGGCGTTCCTAAATCCTTCTGTTTTTTTGATGGTCCTTTGGGAAGCTTGCCTTTTGAGCTCTTATGATTAACTGTGAATGATCATGACCATGTCTTTTGATGAACATATGAATGGCTTCTAAATTTTTTTAATGGTTATTCACCTTTGAGAGAGAAAGAGACTGAGCATGAGTTTGGGAGAGGCAGAGAAAGAGGGAGACACAGACTCCGAAGCAGGCTCCAGGCTCTGAGCTGTCAGCACAGAACCTGATGCAGGGCTTGAACTCCAGAACTGTGGGATCATGACCCGAGCTGAAGTCAGGCACTTAACTGACTGAGCCACCCAGGCGCCCCGTGTACTTCTTTTGCATATAATCCTGGGAACACAAATGCTGGGCCATAGTGTATGCATACGTTTGGCTTTGGTAGATAGCCCCAAATAGTTTTCTAAAGTCATTATGCCAATTTATACTCAGACTAAGAGGGAGTCAATTGTTCCACATCTTTGTCCATATTTGGAATTCTCTGTGGTTTTTCTTCTAGCCATTCACGTTGGGTGTGTGTTACTGTGTTTTAATTTGCATTTCCTTATGACTAATGAAGTGCAGTACCTTTTCCTATGTTGATTGACTATTTAGGTACTGTTATTTGTATGCAGTGCCTGTTCAAGACATTTGCCCATTTTTCTTTTCTGATGTCTAGTTGTTGCTGTTTTTTTTTAACTCATTGATATGTAGGAACTCTTTAGTATTGGGGATACGAATCTTTTGTCAAGTATATGTATTTTAAATATCTTCTGTCCTTCTGATATTTGTCTTTTTATTCTTTTCATGGTCCCACATGATGAACAGAAGTTCCTATTTTTAATATAGTCCAATCCATCATTCATTTCTCTGTGGTTATTCTTTTAAGATACTTAAGAAATACTTGTCCCCCTCAATCACTAAGATGCTGTCCTAGGTTCCCTTCCAAAAGTTTTTATTATTTTGTCATTCTTATTTATGTGTACCAGCCATCTGGAATTGATTTTTCTCTATGGGGAAAGAACAAGATTTATTTTTCCATGTGAATAGCCGGTTGACCAAACTAAAAATACAATGAGGGAGGGTAATTTCTTAAGGAAGAAGTACCTCCAGAGAGGGCCAGTAGCAGTTCCAGGGGGAGGGTGGGGAGGAGCAGGAAGACAGTGTGAATTCAGGGGAAATGACCCGAATAAATACAAAAGATGAAGCACATGATGAGGTGGGCCCTCTTTTATACTTTCTTGAATGTGTAACACGCGCAATGAATATGTGTTGTTGAGTGCCGTCAAGGGCTACCTCTCGGTGGTGCCCTTGACCATGCAGGGGATGGTGGTGCACACAGAGCTAGAGCGGTGGGGTGGCCTTGTCTCTAGGACCATCACTGGGGCCCTGTCGTGGAGGCAGATCTGTGTGTTTAGCAGCGTAGCAGGAGGAGAGCCTTCTGGGTCACCTGAGTACTTTTACTCAGTCGACTTCAGGCTTAGGTGAAAGAGAACAGACTATGTAGCAGGTGTATTATGGTTCCTACTTGGCCATTTCCTGCACCACAGAGAGCTAAGAAAGCTGCTCAGATATAACTGGAGGCCCGGGGTGCCTGGGTGGCTTAGTCGGTTAAGCGTCCAACTTTCGCTTGGGTCATGATCTCGCGGTTCGTGGGTTCGAGCCCCGCGTCGGGCTCTGTGCTGACTGCCAGCTCAAGCCTGGAGCCTGTTTCAGTCTGTGACTCCCTCTCTCTCTGACCCTCCCCTGCTCATGCTGTCTCTCTCTCTCTCCTAGAAATAAATAAAACATTTAAATAAACAAACAAACAAACAAACAAATAAAAATTAAAATTAAAAATATAGATATAACTGGAGGCCCATAGAGATTGATCCTGGTGAGAGTGATCAGATCCAAAAGGAAACCCCAGGACTTCTGGGTGCACAACATTCCGAGTGACATGGAAGAGGTTCCTTGGGGGAGTAGGTGCGCCACATGGCACGGGAAGGAATTGATGTCCCTTAAAAACCAAGCTCACCTCTCTTCCGCCGTAACAGGCAGGTCCTTCCAAATCGCTTGGCTTTGCCAGTCTGTGGCTTTCAAACCAGATACCGTCATTGTTGGAATATCAAACATATAGTACCTCGAATGGAAGGTGTGTGGAAGTCCCAGGAGCGTGTCAGAGGGTCTCTGATCTGGAACCTTGTGATCGGGACTGGATGGGGTTTCCCTAGCGGCTGGAAATTCCAAACATCAAGCATCGCCTTCTTGAGAACAATTCTTGGTATGTCCCTTGCCATAATGGTCACGTCTGTACTGCCTCGTTCAGTAGTGCTGAGTGCATTTACAGTGTGGAGCAGTCATTCTCCAGAACTCTTTTCATCTCACAGAACTAAAACTGTGTAGGTTAAACAACTCTCCCCCTGTCCCCCGCCATAACCTCTGGGAACAACCATTTGACTTTCTGTTCCTACCACGCAACAGCTCTAGAAACTTCACAGTGTTTATCCTTCTGTGACTGGCTTGTTTCTCAGCACAACGTCCTCAGGGTCCATCCGTGTTGGAGCACATGTCAGAATCCCCTTCCTTTTTAAGGCTGAAGCATATTCCATTGTATATATGGAGCCTGCTTTGTTTATCCATTAGTCTGCTGATGGACACTTGGGTTGCTTTCACTTTTTGCCCATTTGTGACTCTTGCTGTGTCCCTGTGGGTGCTATCCGCTTTGTAATAATCCTTCATTTGCTTATGAGATTCCCCTCTTACCCTTGGCTTCCTCAGGAGGGGGGGGAAAAAGGCTTATCTAATTTTTCCTCGAAATTCTAAAAAAATTCTTAAATGTTTTTGATTTATTTTTGAGACAGAGACAGAGCATGAGTGGGAGAGGGGCAGAGAGAAAGGGAGATACAAAATCCGAAGCGGGCTCCAGGCTCTGAGCTCTTAGCACAGAGCCCAATGCGGGACTTGAGCCCACAAACCAGGAGATCACGACCTGAGTTTAACCAACTGAGCCACCCAGGCGCCCCTAGAAATTTTCGTTTTTTTAAATTTTTTTAATGTTTATTTTTGAGAGAGGGAGGGGCAGAGAGAGGGAGACACAGAATCCAAAACAGGCTCCAGGCTCTGAGCTGTCAGCACAGAGCCAAACGCAGGGCTCAAACCCACGAACCGCGAGATCATGACCTGAGCCGAAGTCAGATGCTCAACCAACTGAGCCACCCAGGCGCCCCTAGAAATTCTCAGTTTACCCATTTCTCTCTCTCCATACCTGCTACTAATGTCTCTAAATTATTGTCACAGTTTAGAGGTGAAGTTAGGAGAGTGTACAGTTAGCTGGGAATTGAGGCTTCGTAGGACCTACCCTTCCTATCTACCAATCGAATTTCTCACTCCCCGCCCCAGCTTGCTCTGTTTTTAGGGAAACTTCACGTGTCTTATTGCACTCACCTTTCTTCTCCTTTAACCTGTCTGATATTTCTACAAAACCTTCATGATATCGGAGCGGCTTTTTCCCTGCCCATTCGGGACCCAAGTCCTGGCCCAGCATAGGGTCCAAGTATATGCCTCACTCATTAAGGAAGGATTTGCAAGTTTCTCTTACACACTTTGAAATACGATATTCCAAATTACACATGCATCTCGTTTTCAGTGACAGACGAGCTCGATTTTGAACGTGAAAATTCAAATTGCAGTCTGAAAAGGAATAAAGAAATTAAAAAGGAGATTCCTCTTTAACAAATCCTGTTTTGAGTCCTTTTACAGCGTAAGCTTCGTGAAGGATTGATTTAGATGATGACTACTCGTTTTTGGAGAAAGTAGCTTGCAGGCAGCTTCAGGTAACTCTGACTCCCATGCTAACCCGGTCCGTTCTCCTCTTCCTGGAGATGACAGTAATGAATGTGTTTTTCTTCTGAAATCCCATTTTTAGCTGTTTCCTCTTTTAAACGCCTATCTTGGAGAGCTCTTTCCCCTTTTCTGTTGAGATTTGAAATATGGTTTCTTTTTTCAGAGACATTAGTAGGATTTCCTCTGGTGCAGAGATTAGCCGTAATCTTTGCTGATAGGCTGCTGGGAAATTGTGTCTTCTTCAGAGACGAGAGGGAGATTGAGATCACCAACCAGTAGTTGCTGAGCAAACTATGTTTTCTCTATTTTATTGGCCAACAGAGGAGGTCAAGTAGTGCAAAGTCTGAGATCTTAGGAAAGAAGGCAAGAATGCAGACTTTTTTTTTTTAATCAACCAATCCTCTTTCTCATCTCGTCACTGATTTTAGTGTTTGCTTTTGCTGCCCAGGCCTTTTCACACAGTTGATCAGATTTCCTTTACTGATTTATGCCAACGATGTCTGGATGGATCTCTAGGCTTGTCTTGGAAAAGGGTAACCTAAGCTTCCAGAGTGGATTGACCTCAGCAGCTTCTCAGGTCTCTGTGGGGGTAGTCACAGCAACAGATCTATGAATTGATGTCACACACAGACACCAGGAATCTCGGTCTTCCTCAGGGCGACACTGAACTCTGGTCTTTGCTTTATCTTAACCCAGACTGGAAGGCATATGTAAGGAGTGGGGGCTGGGTAGCATGAAAGGTTCTTTGGCAAAAAGAATGGCAGGTTTTTTAAAATAACAAAAAGCAACCGAAATCAGACAGCTAATTATTGAGTCCTGCTCCGAGGATAAAAGTAAAGACAGCCTGACTAAGCAGCAAGAATCTGAGAATCCCGGCATCACTAAACTAATCCAAGATCAATGGCGTATTGCTACAAATATTAAGGAATCTATGCCGAATATAATGCCAGTGGGAAACAGAATTGGTTTTTCTTCACTTTTTATTTAAATTCCAGTTAGTTACTATGCAGTGTAATAATATTATTTTCAGTTGTACAATACAGGGATTCACCAATTCCATAGATCATGTAGTGCTTATTGTACGTGCTCTCCTAAATCCCCATCACCCATTTAGCCATTCCCCCCACCTCCCCTCTCGTAACCATCGGTTTGTTCTCCATATTTAAGAGTCTGTCTGGGTTTGCTTCTCTCTCTCTCTTTTCATTTTTTTCTCATCTGTTTTAGTTCTTCGATTCCACATAAACAAAATCGTATGGTATTTGTCTTTCTCAGACTGACTTATTTCACTCAGCATAATACCATCCAGTTTCATCCATGTTACTACAAATGGAAAGATTTCGCTCTTTTTTCATGGGTGTAATATTCCATTGTATATAAATACCGCATCGTCTTTATCTTTTCATCAATCGTTAGATGCTTGGGCTGTTTCCATACTTTGTTGTAGATAATGTTGCTGTAAACATTGGGGTGCACGTATCCCTTTGAATTAGTATTCTTATATTCTTTGAGTATTCTTATATTCTTTGGGTAAATACCCAGTAGTGCAATTGCTGGGTCATAGGGTAGTTCTATTTTTAACTTTTTGAGGAGCCTCCATATTGTTTTTGGCAGTGGTTACACCAATTTGCATGCCCACCAAAGAAAAGTGCATGAGGGTCCCCTTTTCTCCACATCCTTGCCAGCACCTGTTGGGGAACCAGAATGTCTGTGAACCAGTTAACATGATGTCTGAGACAGACTTTCAGATAATTCATTTTTAGAAATGGAGGGGATTATGAATGACGTGAAATAGGCCACTAGTTTTTACTTTTTTGAAGTTGGATGTAAGGGACATGAGATTTGCATTACCTTCCTCTCTATGTTGGGGCGTGTTTGAAAATTTTCTTAATATAACGTTAGCAAACAGCGTACGTGGGACAAAATTCTAGGAACTTAACAAAGGCAAAGTCACGTAACGCAAAGAACATTATCTTAACTACAGAGACAAAATAGAAATGCATAACCAAATTAGGTGAAAAAATACAGTCCAACCTTTAGAATTTAAAATAAAAAGCAATCCCAGGTAATACCTGGATAAGAAAGGAAATCAAAAGTATAAAACGCAATTGACTAAATATTTATTAAAATGACAACAGTGCGTGTGAAAACGTGAGACTTGACCAAATCTCTACGTAAAGGGGAAATAATAGTCTCAAAATGCTTTTATTACTTGAGAGGAGAGATTGAAAATAAATGAAGCATCCTGCAAAATAAATCAGAAGAACAGAGCATAAAAGGAAAAAGAATAAAGGGAGCATTAAAAAGCTAAAACGCAGGGGCGCCTGGGTGGCTTAATCGGTTAAGTGTCAAACTTCCGCTTAGGTCATGATCTTGCGGTTCGTGGGTTCGAGCCCCGCGTCGGGCTCTGTGTGACTGCCAGCTCAGAGCCTGGAGCCTATTTCAGAGTCTGTGTCTCCCTCTCTCTCTGACCCTCCCCTGCTCACACTCTCTCTCTCTCCTAGAAATAAATTTTTAAAAATATTTTTTAAAAAAAGCTAAAATGCAAACAAATGAATTCAAAAAGATAAACCAATCTAGAAAGCGAAAGAAAGGCAGAAAACACAAAATTACGGGAGACTGTAAAATTACAGTCAAGCCTGGCATGTAAGGCTGGGTGACTTTTAGCAGCATCTTATTGCCAAAATTGACACAAGACAAAATATTTACAGAAACAAAAACAAAACATACAAAAACCCATGGAAGACACTGAAAATGTATTTGAAAATTCTAATTTCTTTCCTAAAAAGCAGCACCAGTATTAGATGGCTTCCATAGGTAATAACCGCCAAATTTAAGGAACGGAAAATTAGTTTCTACTTAAACTTCTCTAGGATATAGAAAAATACGAAACATTGCTCAACTCATTTTATTTGTGGAATAATTCCTATTCTAACAATTGATTCAGCTTTTAATAAAAAGAAAAATGGCTGGAACAGCTCGTAATGAATATGAATGAAAATCCAAAAGAAAATAATGATGAACCAAACCCAGGACTATATTAAAAGAAAACTACATCATAAATGCTTTGTATTCCAGGAATAAAAGTGAATCCAGTGTAAGAGCATTTAGAAGTTCAGTTCGTCCTACAGTGGATGAAAGGACAGATTTACTTCAGTCATTGAAATAAATCCCCCAAACACATTTGTTCTAGTAATGATTTGTGCAACACCTATTTCTTGTAATAGAAAGATAGTGCTTTTATATCAGCTGGGGGATTTAATGGTAAAGGAGTACATTTACATTGGAAAAATAAATGGGTTTTATCTCTCTTGCTCACACTTTTAAAAACTGTTTATTATTTATTTTTAATTTTTTGAGAGAGAGAGCAAGTAAGGGAGGGGTAGAGAGAAAGACATGGAATCTGAAGCAGGCTCCAGGCTCTGAGTTGTCAGCACAGAGCCCAACGCGGGGCTCGAACTCATGAGCTGTGAGATCTTGACCTTAGCTGAAGTCAGAGGCTTAACCTACTGGGCCACCCAGGCGCCCCTGTTTATTTATTTTGAGAGAGAGAGAGAGAGAATGAGTGGGGAGGGTGCAGAGTGAGGGAAAGAGAAAGAGAGAGTGAGAGAAGCCCAAGCTGGCTCTGCACTGTCAGCTCGACATGGGACTCGATCCCACAAACCGTGAGATTATGACTTGAGTTGAAATCAAGATTCGGATGCTTAATCGACTGAGCCACCCCGGCGCCCCTCTCCTACTCAGACTTTTTGGCCCTGAAACCCATCAGTTCTCAGTAAGACCACATGCTTGAACTGAGTAGCAACGTCTGTTCCATCAAAACTCTGATGGCATATTTTCCTTTCAGCATGACAAAGTCATGGTGACATTCATCAGGAAAAATGAGCAAATAAGAATCAAAACCATTCTGAACAGAGAGCCAGAATCCTCTTTGTCCTGGTGAAAATATAATGTGATAATAACACGATAATTAATCCAGCCAATGGAGATCGGAACCAAGATACGTAGACTGTTGGAGTGGCACCTTTTCAAATTATTAGCTGAGTTTAATAAGTCTTGTTTGCTGCAGGAACATTCAGAAATTCTTTTTTTTTTTTTTAAATTTTTTATGTTTATTTATTTTTGAGAGAGAGAGACACCGGTATGAGTGGCGGAGAGGCAGACACAGAATGCAAAACAAGAAACTCACTGAATATTTACTGATATTTATCAAACCAAATTATGGCCGCAGGGGAGGGGCAGAGAGAGACACAGAATCCGAAGACAAGCTCCAGACTCTGAGCTGTCAGCACAGAGCCTGACATGGGGCTCAAACTCACATGACCTGAGCCGAAATCAGACGCTTAACAGACTGAGCCACCCAGGCGCCCCGAACATTCAGAAATTCTAAAGGGAAGTATGCTGGGTACTGTGCAGTGTGGCATTATGGTAATAAATGTAATTGCTGTGTTTATAAGAAAACTATGGAAAGTGTTCAGGGCACTTTGATACATCTCATAGTAGGATGATTGTGTTTATTATGATAGTCTGATTTGCCTGAAGAATTTCATCATGGTTATTTTCTTCCAGCATTGTGGGTTAATAATAATAATAATAATAATAATAATAGGCGCCTAGGTGGCTCAGTAGGTTAAGCCGTGACTTAGGCTGTGGTCATGATCTCATGGTTTGTGGGTTTGAGCCCCAAGTCGGGCTGTGTGCTGCCTGCTTTGGATTCTGTGTCTTCTCCTCTCTCTGCCCCTCCCCTGCTCATGCTCTCTCTCTCTCCCTCTCTCAAAAATAAACATTAAAAATGTTACCAAGATAATAATAATACATATATAATAAAATGAATAATATAATTAAGAATTTCAATTATATAATTGTATATATAATTATTGTGTATAAATGTATTAATATACTTATATTATTATAATATATAAATAATGATGCTTATTATTTAATTATAATAAAATAATAATGATAAATGGCATAGGTCTTACTCTTTGCCAGTCTCCTAAGATATTGAGGTATATTAACTCCCTTAATCATCACTAAAAGCTGTGAGATCCGTAATACTCTTGTTTCCCTTGAGGCACAGCATTTGTTCAGCCTCTCGGCCTAGGAAGCGGGAGAGTCCGCCCTGAGCGCCGGCTCCCTGGCTCCCGCGTCTGCAGGAACGCATCCCTCCTCGGAATGAGCTCTCTCTCTCTGTAGAGCTGGGCAGGTCGCTCCTGTTGTAGGCTCTCACGTGACCTTTTGCTTTCCCCAGGGACCTGATGCCACGGACCCTGGACGGGCAGATCACCATGGAGAAGACGCCCAGCTACTTCGTGACGCGCGAGGCGCCCGCGCGCATCTCGGCCATGTCCAAGGACACCAAGCTGATCGTGGTGGTGCGCGACCCGGTGACCCGGGCCATCTCGGACTACACGCAGACACTGTCCAAGCGGCCGGACATCCCCACCTTCGAGAACCTGACGTTCAAGAACCGCACGGCGGGCCTCATCGACACGTCGTGGAGCGCCATCCAGATCGGCATCTACGCCAAGCACCTGGAGCGCTGGCTGCGGCACTTCCCCATCGGCCAGATGCTCTTCGTGAGCGGCGAGCGGCTCATCAGCGACCCGGCCGGCGAGCTGGGCCGCGTGCAGGACTTCCTGGGCCTCAAGAGGATCATCACCGACAAGCACTTCTACTTCAACAAGACCAAGGGCTTCCCCTGCCTCAAGAAGGCCGAGGGCAGCGGCAAGCCCCACTGCCTGGGCAAGACGAAGGGCAGACCCCACCCCGAGATCGACCGCGACGTGGTGCGCCGGCTGCGCGACTTCTACCGGCCCTTCAACTTGAAGTTCTACCAGATGACCGGCCAGGACTTCGGCTGGGATGGATGACGATATAATTTAAAAAGAAAAAAAAATATCAAAATATAATATATTTTTGTACCGATCGGTAGAGAAGAAGGCAGTTTAATATTTGTGCTGAACATATTTGTTTTGGTATTTTGTTTTTCGGAGTGAATGTTAAGAGCGTGTTTTCGTCTGGCCCCCCTCTCGCCTTCCAAAAGCCAACATTTGGGTCAAGGAAAGAGGAAAGCCTCACTGTCTAAATACTTTCCATTTTCTACTTTTATTTAATGGGTTCTAGACATGATTATAAACCATGAGCATTGGTCGCTATTAAAACTTTGAGGAAAGTCCTGAGGGTAAATCGATCTCTCTCTCTGTCCCCACCTCTCTGTCTATTGTCTGTCCTTTTACAAGTCCCAGATAAAATGATCTCTCCTTGTGTTTCCTCCCTTGTGCCACTTTTTAAACAGCAGTTCCCAAGTAATAATCTCCCTGTGTTTGCACACCACTTCCCAGTTACCATAGAACTTGTGAATCAAGCACCTTTTTTCCATCCTTACATGAATGTGGGGTAAGCATAGCGATTATGATTCCCATTTTACGGATGATAAGGCAACTGAGTCTCAGGGACGTTTAATGACTTCTCGTAAGGCCGGACGGTGGACCTTGGGTAAAACCCCATCTTCTACGTTCCTTGTATCCTGCCACTTTTTCCAGAGAAAATGGGAAACGAGTCACCTCTGCTTTTAGAAACAGTTAGTTTGAGGATGATTGGAGATAGGACAGAGAGGGTGTCCTATTGCCTTCTAAAGTTCCGGGCTGGTTTTGTGACACTCAGTCACAGAGAGTCGCCTGTGTCCAAAGACAGCACTCAGGTACGGACACAGCATCTTTTTTTTTTTAATTTGTTATAGTTTATTTATTTTTCAGACAGAGACAGGGCATGAGTGGGGGAGGGGCGCAGAGAGAGGGAGACACAGAATCTGAAACAGGCTCCAGGCTCTGAGCTGTCAGCACAGAGCCTAATGCAGGGCTCGAACCCACGAACCGTGAGATCTGCCCTGAGCCGAAGTCGGACGCTCAATGGACTGGGCCACCCACGTGCCCCAGGACACATCTTTTAAGAGCCAGTCTTGGCTTGTTGAAATACCCTGAGATATAGCAATCTTGGTTTGGTTGAGGTTGAGAGAAATTATTGGATTCGTTTCTGGAAAACTAGATGGATAATCGCACTAGGAATGGGGGAAAAAATGGTAGGAGCGTAACTTACCTATTTGTGGTTTTCACCGTATTTTTTTTTTTTAAGGAAAAACCCACTTCAGCAAGAGCTTATGAGTATGAATCTTTTATGTTACCTCTTTTTTTTTTTTAACAAAGAAAGCTGGTTTCTCTTTGTAATATGTCATTGCTAATCTTGGAGCTAATAGTAAAAAAAAAAATCAATAAATGTCATTATTTTTCACAGGTGGAAGATTGTCACCGTCACTTTCTTCCTCCACCCCCCACTTCCGATTCGTACCAAGGATAACCAAATATTCATTAGTATTTGGAAAATATTCTAAGAAATATAGATGTGGATAAAAATGCCAGTTGTTTTTCTTTTCCCATCTATTTCTCTCCTTCCCCTCCCTTTAAATAGCTCAAATAAATCAATAGTTTATTAAGAGTATTCCTTTCCTCTCTGAGTGGGCATTAACAAGATTAGCATTAATGGGAATTAAATTGGTTTAGAGAGAAGCACATATGCACGAAATATATAAAACATTTATAATTAGTCTGTCAGCAACATTTTATTACAGTGCTAAGCCCAAGAGGAAAATGTCTCCCATCTCATGGAAGTTTTCCATATCTGCCAAAAATTTAAAGGCCCAGACCCTACAGTATTCAAAAATAAGAGTTCTTTTTCTTCTCCGGCATTGTCACACAAAAGAAACTAGAGTCGTCTGCAAATATGCACCACGTATGACTCAGCCGTAGATGCCATTATCAGGGGAAATAAATCTTTGCTGAGAGACGTAACACGGGATTCAGATGAAGGGGGAAAAATTACTTAAGTTTTGAGATGTTCTGACATTGCTCCAAACCCTTGACTTCCTGTACAAATATCCCATTTATGAGAGTTAAGAAAACACCAATTCCACGTCTCCTTTGCCCCATTGATTTCCTTGCCTTCACTGCCCTTAATTTTCCAACGCAGCACCCGTTTTTGGTATACGTAAATCCTCACTTTCGGAAACAAGAGACTCCTCTTAAACTCTTTGGTGTCTTTTCTCTCAACTCATTTTCTTCGTACTTCTGATTCGTTGGTAAGCGTTTGCCTGGGATTATTGCACAAGGAAGCTAGTGCGTTTGACAGTTGTACTCCGCCATTTCTCTCTTTGTGTTAAGAGATAATAAAAGAACGGAATTGAGTTCAAAATACCTCTTCTTGCATGTAGATTTCTTTGAAATTCATATTATTTTTCAAAAACGAATGACTCTAGAGCCCTCCAGGAGAGCTTTCTAACTTCTAAAGTTTCACAAGAGGGTCCAGAGTTACAGATCCCAGCCCAACAGACCTAGAGCCAAACAGACCTAAAAGTTTCCTCCAGAGCAGAAATTGCACTTACTCTTGCAGTGCGTGGACTTGGCTTCAGATTTCTTTTGTCCATTCAGCTATACCAAATAATAGGGTTTTTTTTAATTGTTTTAGAGAGAGTGCAAGTGGGAGAGGGGGAAAGGCAGAGGAAGGGAAAGAATCCCAAACAGGCTACATGCTCTGTGCAGAGCCTGACACAGGGCTAGACCCCTTGACCTTGAGATCATGACCCGAACCAAAGTCAAGACTCAAACACTCAACCTACTGGGTCCCCCAAGCATCCCAGGTTTTGCTCTTGCTGTGAACCTCTTTGCCAAGCTTTCTCTATGTTGTCTGCTCCATAGCCGTGCTGACCTCCTACACTCTTCTTAGAGATGGAGAATTCTCTCCCCAGAAGAGCAACCCGAGTTCTAGAACTTCATTCTGAGCTGTTTGCCTTTGAGGCCCCAGCTATGGTGTATAATTCTCTAGGTAACTTAGTAACTTCGAATGGAAATTCAGTGATTCTAATCACTGGACATTAATAAGCCTCTACAAAATGGATAGTTCTTACTTGCAGAGTAATAATCCCGCTGTGATTTTATTTTCAAAGATCTTCAAAGTCGGGATAACCCCAATGGATCCATCCACCATTTGGCGCTTAAATCCTTTCTGTAACTGGTTTCCGTAGAATCAGGGAAGAGAAGAGCTTAGGATTGCCAGACATGGGTAAGTGTGGCTGAGATTCAGTTCAATGAAATTCTTCTCATAGAAATAAAAGACCCTATCCCAATTTTCCTATTGTATCCTACAATCACTGAAGAAGAATGGACCATTTTGAACCCAAACATCAAGCCCTGTTGGGGAAACATCCTAATTATTGTAGCATATCTGGTCCTTGAAATATCAACGTGCAAACGGATTTGCATTCAGACTTGCAACTGTATGGGAGAAAAACACAGACAGGAAAATTCGTAAACCTGTTGGTCACGTCATGGAAGGTTGGGATGATGGACCCACCCTTTAAAGCTTGAACATCTGTAGAAATTATGGGGCAGAGCAACTTTAGCACAGAGTAATAAGATAAGGGATTTTAGTTACGTCGGGAGGAAGTAAAACTGAAGATAGAAATTGTTTCTAATATATGGACCCATTGTGAGATATTAGGAAATGTTAGTACGTTTCAGGCTGTCAGCCTCAGTTTTCCGTTCCCGTTGCAACTGTCAGTTGTGTTCCTTTAAGAGCTGTATGTTGAAAAACTTAGTCTCCGCTAGATTGCTGTCAAAATAAAAGGTGGCAATTAATAGGGAACATACCTTATGCTCTTAGCTCTTTACATCCCACCCTTCCTGGGTCTGATATGTGCATTGGAAAGATCGTATCTGAGGAATGGTGCCCTTTATTAGCTCTGCCTGGTTGGTATGTGACCAGACTGGATTTTTAGCGTGGTGCTAGCTGTTAACTCCAAAGAGGGCTTTTCGGTCACTGTCTGGTCCACACATTGACACACTATAGTCTCTGTGCTTCACTTTCCTTTTTTTTATTTTTTAAAAAAGTTTATTCATTTTGAGGGAGGGGGGGCAGAACACGAATGAGGAAGGTCAGAGAGAGAGAGAGAGAGACAGAATCCGAAGCAGGCTCCAGGTTCCAAGCTGTCAACACAGAGCCCGGCGTGGGTCTCGAACCCACAAACCATGAGATCAAGACTTGAGCTGAAGTCGGATGCTTAACTGACTAAGCCACCCAGGCACCCCCGCTTCCCTCCTGAAGTCACTTTCTAGTAAGCTCCGAGTGTCTACCATCCCTAGGGGTTTGTCTTCATCGCAAATAGGACTGATGTGCTGTTTTGTCTTCCGACCTATCCCCACTCCACGCTGCCTTCACTTTCTAGTGCCTTCTCTCCCTATGTGTCCGATGATTCCTGGCATCCCCACCTCTACTAGCCTATGCTCGTCCCTCTCTTCAAATGCACCATGCTCAATGGTGTCCACTTCCTCCTTCAGACTTCTGGGGAAAACTGCTTTCAGCTTCGGCTTTAGGGAACATAGAATGAATGATGTAGATACCCGGAGTGATGAAACAGAAAATGCAAGCACGTGGGCACATTTTTTGACAGGAGACGGAGGTGGTGTGGGAAAGACTCTTAACCAGGTTTCTAGTACCCCACCCACCCCTCACCACAGGCCTGAAGAACAAGGTCAACAGCTTGGCATCCCACTTCTGAAGGGTTGTCTGCCTCTGGTCTAGGCAGTAGCATTTTCCCAGAAAGTCTTATCTAAGCTCATATTTCTTTATTTCGAGCCTGCAACAGCTGGTGAACCACAGAACGGTAGGAACCAAGAAAATTTTCACTGCCATTTTTCAACATGAACGAGAGTTCTTGATGGCCTTCCATCACCTGAGACCTTTAGAGTTCAAACGTATTTTTTTTAAAAGAGATTCATGGGGCGCCTGGGTAGCTTAGTCGGTTAAGCGTCCGACTTTCGCTTGGGTCATGATCTCGCGGTTTGTGGGTTCGAGCCCCGCGTCGGGCTCTGTGCTGACTGCCAGCTCAGAGCCTGGAGCCTGTTTCAGTCTGTGACTCCCTCTCTCTCTGACCCTCCCCTGCTCACGCTGTCTCTCTCTCTCCTAGAAATAAATAAAACATTAAAAAAAAAAAAAAGAAAGATTCACACCCAACACAGAGCTTAACGCAGGACTTGAACTCACGACCCTGAGATCAAGACCTGAGCTGAGATCAAGAGTTGGACGTTCAACCAGCTAAGCCATCCGGGCACCCCTAGAGTTCCAACCTAATTCTCTTGGACAACTTGATGGTAGTCTTTAAATCCCAGATCAGTTCTTTGCTAGGAAACATCCAACTAAATATTCTGTAAGAACAGCGACTTACTTTATGTAAAATGATTCCAAGCATTCTTCCATCCAACTTTAGGCTGGAATAACTTTCTCCTTTTTCCTTTCTTTCTAGATTAAGAAAAAGTTTATATATTACCACATTTTCTTATTTCCAACAAACTCCACATCTCCCCTCCACAGAATTACTTGCAAACGTCTTTTCATCCCTTCTCTTTCCACCTGCCTTCCGACCATATAATTTCTCTTCTGCATGAACTCTTATCTTTTAATATTTTCCTGCTTCCCTGTATCCATATCCTTAAGTGAAAAGTTCTCTTGCGTCTTTAATTCTGTTTTATTCCTCCTTGGTTTCCAAAGAGACTCGTAATTCTGCCCTCCCCCCCCCCTTTTTTTTTTTTGGCAACCACCTGACCCCAGAATTATACCTTAGTTCTCATTTCAAAAGTCGGCCTTTATTCTGCCTTCTTTGATCTCCTTTACCTTTTCTCAGATGGTGCCTTGCCATTTTGAGAAAAGTTCTCTTTAGAGAAACATCTGCTGGGGCACCTGGGTGGCTCAGTCGGTTGAGCGTCTCACTTCGGCTAGGGTCATGATCTCGCAGTTCGTGGGTTCAAGCCCCGCATCGGGCTCTGTGCTGACAGCCAGCTCAGAGCCTGGAGCCTGTTTCAGATTCTGTGTCTCCCTCTCTCTCTGACCCTCCCCTGTTCACGCTGTGTCTCTCTCTCTCAGAAATAAATAAAAACATTTTTAAAAATTTAGAGAAACACCTCCTTTCTGCCAGCCTTCCACTATATAGCATTCGAGACTTTCTGGGGTTGTAGCTGTGTTATCCGTTTGTATCCACTAAAAGTCCAGAAGTGTCCCAACAGCACTGGCTTCCAACTGTCAAGTGATTTCTGCGCTGAACACCCTCTCATGCTCCTGTTCTCTCTAGCCATAAATAATGAGTTCTTGTTCAGACTCTTTGGCCTCTGCTACTTGACGAGGCCATCAATAAAAAGTTCTGTATCAACGGAATGAGAAACTCTACTAGCCCCAACCATATATAATAGATAACATGGAAAAATTGGAAGCAGATCTGTTTTTACCAGCTTCATCCTGTCTTCTAACTTGCATTGCAAATCTTCTCCCATGGTAATGATGCCCAGAGTCTGTATTTCACATCAGTCTTTCAGTGCGCGTCCCTCATTTTCTCACTAGCCTGTTCTCTGATGTCCTGTGCCCATTGATTCCTGCCACGTTTCCATTGAAATCCCTCTAACTCAAATTTCTCCAGCCCGATCGTCATCATTTTTACTGTCATCTCCCTTATTTCCACTGTTACCACCACGATGCTTTCTAGGCATCTAACTTTGCACCAAATCTGCCTCCCCCTGATGCTGCCTCGTCTTCAGAAACCCCTCCTTCATTTCCTACATTATTTAAGATATTAGTCCAGTCACTGTTTGAGTCCTGGGAAACAGCCACGTGATAAATAATGTGATTATGTATTCATTAGATTTACCTGGCTCTTCACATCTCTTTATACCTTGAAAGGAAGCCCTAGCTTATCCAAATCATCCATTTTCTTGATCCTACTCACTCAAAAAAAAAAAAAAAGGATATTCTTTAATTCGTCAGCTCTTACTGCACCTTAATGATCAAACCCTCTGTCTTGTGCATAATTTGGTGAATAGTCTTGATCTGACCACAAATACGGAAGTCTTGCGTGAATCATTCAGTACCGCTGAGCCTCAGGGTGGTTTTGTTGTTGTTTTGTTTTTAATTTGTTTTCGATTTACTAAAAAAAAAAAAAAA
The DNA here is from genome assembly GCA_017311185.1 of Proteles cristata cristata. NCBI lineage: Eukaryota > Metazoa > Chordata > Mammalia > Carnivora > Hyaenidae > Proteles > Proteles cristata. The sequence goes on along the minus strand of JAESUZ010003223.1, from coordinate 187,490 downwards.
AACACAGAGAGGAAACTGTGCTCATTACAACGGACATGTCTGGAACTGTTATTCTTCTCTAGAAAGAACACCTAAAATTGAGTTTCAGGCCCCGTGATGCCTGTCTCCACTTCTGTCTTGTGTGACTCTCGGAGTATAAATTTGCTACACCAGCAGGATTTGATTTCTCTGCTTCATCCCATTCTTCAGATGGCGCATCCCAAGCTCCGCCCTCCCTCAGTGCCTCCGTCATACTGTTCAGTTCCCTTTCTTCATTCTCATCCTTGGCTCCCGGCCGCAGTGCTGACTCCTGGAGAGCCCAATGGACCCATGTAAGAGAACAGTGACAAGCAGGTGCAATGAAAGCATTCTGTCAGCAACATTTGAAAGAAACGGCAAGGATGCATTATAGTTTAATTTAATTTTAAAAAACCTGCTTTTAATGTTTATTCATCTTTGAGAGAGAGAGACAGAGACAGAGAGCGTGAGTCGGGGAGGGGCAAAGAGAGAGAGAGAGATTTTGAAGCAGGATCCGGGCTCCAAGCTGTCAGCACAGAGCCCGATGCGGGGCTCAAACCCACAAACTGTGAGCTCATGACCTGAGTTGAAGTTGGACGCCTAATTGACTAAGCCATCCTGGGGCCCCATTTTATTTACTTATTTTTAGGTTTATTTATTTATTTTGAGAGAGACAGAGACAGTGCAAAAGTGGAGAAGCAGAGAAAGGAAGAGAAAGAATCCCAAGCATTTAACCGACTGAGCCACCCAGGCACTCAATGATGTATTTTAATGTGAACTTACAGTTCCAGGTACAAGTGACCAACACAGGCCTGAACCCATGGTGATACCAGGGACACTAGATATATTAATATAACAACAAAAATCCACCTTGCACCCTTCTTAGGCCCTTCTGAGAGTATTTTTCCACCATAAATCTTTATTCCTGAGAGTTAGTGTAGATTGTTAAGAGGGTGGGCATTTGCTTTGAAATCTAAAGTTGCCGAACTCGAACTGTGTGACTCTGGGAAGCATACCGAATCTCTCTGCTCCCCATTGTTCTATCCTGTAAAGAAGGAATGATATTAGTAGCATTCAACACATACGGTTGTTAAGAGGATTGAAATATTATGTGAAAAAGTACTTATCTCAATGCCTGGGACATAGCAAAGAGGACGTTAAGTTTCAGCTTTCGTTTAGAAAATTTGTGGGCAATTCCAGATTCTGGAAAATGACTGTAGTTTGCACGAATGTCTACATACATCCCCATCCTATCTTTCTATGCCCTCCCGGGCCTCTTTGCACAGAGATCATGCAATTTGGAATCACTAATATTGTCCCTTGAAACTCAAAGGCTGCTCAGAAATGCACCAGAAGTTTCCAAATCTTAAATCTGTAATAAACTAAGTAGAAATCAAAAGGAGCGAGATGTCATTTCAACTCACTGACGGAGTTCATGTTTATCATTCCGCAGTTACATCCCCATGTTTTCTAGAAACAAGTCGTGGGCAGAAGGGACAGCAGCTAGGCTTCCCTACTGCTAGTCACCCAACAGAAGGCGAATCCCTGACATGCCCAGCTGGCTTAGTTGGGGACGCATGTGACTCTTGATCTCAGAGTCGTGAGTTTGAGCCCCACGGTAGGGGTAAGACTTAATTAAAAAAAATTTTTTTTAATACAAAGAAGGTAAACACTGGGGGTTCCTTGGTAGAGTAGATCTTCCCACTGCAAAGCTGTGAGGATCTATAAGAAACAACCCCAAACAGGTCCTGGAGTTTTGCTCTTAAAGACATTATCCTGTGATTTTACATAAATCCTTAGGGGCTCTTAGAGGCTCCGTCTTCACCTCAGGGAGTAGATTGAATGGGTTTGAAGGTCCCTACCAGCTGTGAGCAAATATAAATGCAGGTCTCATCAAAATGTGTGCCGGGGGAATCCTAGTGATGTCCCGTTTCCCTTGTAGAACCTTCATGGTTTGCACAAGTCTTGACCGCACAGACTACAATTTGTTTTCGTTAGCAGTCACTGTCCCTAAAGGTGGGATATGTCCATTTTCATCACCGTCCACTCCTAAAACCCCGAAGTTCAATGGCACTTCCTCAGTAACGCATTGGCAGCAACGCGGCAGAGTATTTTCTTTATTTAAAGAATTGTTTCGGGGGCACCTGGTGGCTCAGTCGGTTGAGCGTCTGACTTTGACTCAGGTCACGAGCTCACCGCTCGGTGAGTTCGAGCCCCACGGCAAGCTCTGTGCTGACAGCCTGGAGCCTGCTTCAAATTCTGTGTGTGTGTGTGTGTGTGTGTGTGTGTGTGTGTGTGTGTGTGTGTGTGTATGTGTGTGTGTGCGCGCCTCCATCCCCTCCCCAATAACCCGATAGATAGATAGATGAATGAATGAATGGATGGATGAATGAATGAATGAAAAAACAATCATTTCGGGGGCAGCCAGGTGGCTCAGTGCCAAACTTTTGATGGCATCCCAGGTCCTTCAGGTCCTGATCTCACAGTTTGTGAGATCGGGTCCCGCGTCGCGCTCTCTCTGCTGGTGACGCAGATCTTGCTTTATGTTTCTCTTTCTCCTTCTCTCTCTGCCCCTCCCCCCTGTATGCTTTCTCTCTCTCAAAGCAAATAAATATTTTTATTCTTTTAATTAAAAAATTTTTTAAGTTTATTTTTGGGAGAGGGAGAGAGCGCACACGAGCAAGGGAGGGGCCAAAAGAGAGGGAGACAAAGTGAAGCAGGCTCCAGGATCTGAGCTGTTAGCACAGAGCCCAAACCGAACTCACGAACCATGAGATCCACTAACCATGGGACCCAGGTGCCCCAATAAATAAACATTTTTTAGAAAGAATCATTTCCTGGCACAGCGATCGGGTAGGTTAAGTAGTCTATGGCGCACACACACACCCCTCCCAATCAACTAGTATAGAATCATCTAGTATAGAAACATATATTTTCATTAGAAGAAAAAGATGATGGTGATGCAGAAGTTAAAAATGGATTGATTTTTTTCAAGTAATAAGCTTTAGAGAAAAAAGCTTGATGGTAGATGATTCATACAACCATAAAAACTAGGTTAATCAAACGGGGATGTTCTGTTTATCAGAATGTTTTGAGGTCATGTAATTAATTCATGCTTACAGTTGCAAAACTTTCACATGATGAAGTGATCTTTAGCAGTGGTTTCTCAAGATGAAGATATTTCCCATGAAATAGGTCTTCTCTGCTATGAAATAAAACTTTACAAGGCTCCCAGCTTTACAGACTAGGGCGATTAGCATTTTATATATCTATCAAGTCCGGTAACCAGTTTTAGCTTCCCTGCCTTTTCTTTGATTAAAACTTGTAGCTTTTCAAGGGTAAATGTGGCCTTCCCAGGGATTTTTGCAAATATATTAAGGTTCATAAAAAAACAAGAAAATTAATAGTTTCCCTTTATGGTTTTGTCCTGTTAAGCCAATTGTACATTTCTGTTTATTTTCTTCCCCTCTAGTAGAAAGGGGACTGAAAGATCTTTTGTGGTGGCGGATGGTGATTTGATGCAATTTGTTTGCTCATATTCATTGAAGCCATAATTATATTTATGTACATGCTATATTAAGGAGGCAGTCTATTTGAAATTCCAAGTTTTTTCACCATATTTGATGATCATTAACATTTAAGAAAAAGCTCCTCTCAAAGGTCTTTTAAAATATTTTTCTATGACTAAGTCATCAAAAAGTAGCTTTTATATGCTTCAAGTTTTTGAATTTTTTTGTATTGCAAATTTTAGTGCCTCTTAGAGAACTCATCAGGTTCTTTCTCTGAGGAAATGCAATTTCTTCTCCTGTTTTATGTCCATCCTTATTGATAATTTCTTACAAAAGTTGCAAAGGTCTTTTATTCAAAATGCTTCTCTGAGAATTTTCTTAATTCTGTAACTTTTCTACTCCAGTAATTTAAACATCTATTCATAGGCATTTAGGTTGTTTCCTTATCTTGGCTATTGTAAGTAATATTGCAATGAACATGGAGGTACATGTATTATTTTGAGTTAGTGTTTTCATTTTTTTCAGATAACTACCAAGAAGAGGAATTGCTGGATCATACAGTAGTTCTATTTCAACTTGTACTGTTTTTAAATAATATGACCTCATCTTAATTTAACTGGATTCTCAAAGACCAAACAGAGCCATATTCACAGGTCACTGGGATTAGGATTTTAACAAATCTCTTTGGCGGGAGTGTGGAGACACAGTTCAATCCTGAGCAATACCATACATTCAGAGGACTTAAAATAAATATTTACTGGGTTACACTGAATTCACCATAGACTAATTATCTATTTCCCTTGGGTTGTGTGTGTGTGTGTATGTGTGTTATCTATGGCTACAGAACAAATTGCCCCAAGTTTATTATCTCACAGTCTCTGTAGTTCAGAAGTTTAGACACCACGCATCTTCTGTTTGGGGTCCCACAAAGGTGCAATCCATCAGGCTGCCATCTTACTTGGAGGCTAGTCCGAGGAAGAATTCGCTTCCAAGCTCATACAGCTTGTTGGCAGAATTTTTTTTTGTTTTTGAAGTTATAGAATCAAGGACCCAGTTCTTGCTGGCTGTCAATTGGAAGCTATCCAGCTCCTAGAAGCCACCACAGTTCCTTTCCCTGTAAATTTCCTCAACATGCCTGCCTGCTTCCTCAAGCCAGCAAGGAGAATCTCCAGAGTAAGTCAGCTAGCAAGGTGAAACCTTATACCACGTAACCTGATCACAGGGATGAGATCTGTAACTTTCGCCATATTCTCTTGGCCAGAAGAAAGTCCTGACCACACTCCAAGGGGTTATGCAGAGGCACATACGCCAGGAAGTGGGGATATTGAGGGGCAGTTTAGAGTTTGTCTGCCACATGTTTCCTTGTCTGATGAATGAAGGGAATAACGTTGGTGCTAAGGTTTCCTTCTGCTCTAGTATCTCAATGTCTACGGAGATCCTTCATCCCTAAGTTTACATCCTCTGGCCACCCCTTTCCCCATCCATTACATCCCACTTCTAACTTGTAAGCACAGAGCCCTCCGTGACTGTATCCATGTTTTTGTCAATAAAAGACCCAGACTTAGCAGCTATATTTGCTAAGATTTGTAGCCATTCGTAGAAAGTCTTCTATAACCAATGGAAGGTGACTGAATTTCTGCATAAAAAAGGCTTTCACATTACTCTGACTGAGTAGAATAACTTGTATTTATAGCACTCATGTCTTTTTTTTCCTGATACATTCTCATGCACAGTCTCTTGAAGAATAAGAGTATTTCCTTTGCTGATCTGAAATTATCATCAAATCCTTTGCTTCTATAAAGGTGAACTCCAGAACTATGACTTTTTGATATAACCTACTATTTGCTAAGAAGGTCACCATCATATTGTTTTTTTCCCCTTCCCTGGGCTGCTTTGATCAGATCTGGTCTCCATGTTACTCTCGGTTAGAAGACCTTGTTGAATAATCTTTCTCTCACTTGCCACAGGATTCTCTTTGCTTACTCTGCTACCTTTACTTCATTATTCCTTTCTTCTCTAGCTACAGCCAACCCAGCTTTGCCACAGCTAGAGAATTCAAATAAAAACAGTAGCAAAATAACACACACACAGGGTGCCTGGGTGGCTTAGTCCTACTTCGGCTCAGGTCCTGATCTCATGGTGTGTGGGTTCGAGCCCCGCGTCGGGCTCTGTGTTGACAGCTCAGAACCTGGATACTGATTTGGATTCTGTGTCTCCCTCTCTCTCTCTGTGCCACCCCCACTCATGCCCTGTCTCTCAAAAATAAGTAAATGGTAAAAAAATTAAAACACACACACACACACACACACACACACACACACACACGTGCCTGTTGCCTTTCTTTGTCTTTTCTCAAATGTCTTTAGGTGCCTTCCTTTTTCCTCCTATCTCAGCACTGATGTAACTAGCTGTACTATATCATTTATGATTTAAAATGACGTTCTCTGAGAGAGAAGAGCTCAGAACTTACATGCTCCTACCTCTAGTCTCCTGTTGAGCCACCACTCTGCTCACTGTCCATACACTTGGGAAGCCTTCCTCCTCCCCTTCCTCGCTGTCTGCACCCTCACCTGACACACTAGATTCTTTAACTCCCGGGCCAAGTTGATAGATCAGTTTCTGATGCCCTCATACCCTCTTCTCTCCTCCTCAGCCTGTTCTACACCCCATAATCACCCCCCCCACTCCATCTCTTGCCTCATTGATGAGAGAAAAACATTCTCAAACCTGAGATACAATACAGAGCAAGATCTGTCTTACATTGAGATCCCAGTGAAATAATTCTGGTTGCCGGCCAATATCTGTTGAAACTCTTCTTTGAATCTCCAGCCTTATAACAGGGAATGCATTCCTCAGGGTAGTTGTATTTGACTGTGCCATTGGATGGATGGGATTATTTTTGGTGTTGTGAGGGTAGGAGACGGCATAGTGCAACCACGGAGAAACTCCTCAGAATACCTAAGTTAATAAATGAGTTTTTTGTTTTGGGTCATTAGTGAAGTATCAGAGGGGGTATGATGGCACCACTGTGGGTATCCAGATTACCTGGGTCCCCTACCTCGTAGGCTCCCTCCATACCCATGGAAGACATCACTAGTTGATCATAGTACTTTGACATACGGAACCCTGATTTGCTCCAAGAATCTTCGCCAACCATATGCTTTGGGAACCACTACCAATCGACTGAAGCTGATGCGTGTGATGAAAACTTCTTTGCTATCCCTGCTCTAGAGCTCAGGGAATATAAAGGGATAACATGAGGAAAGAGGCTTATAAAGGAAAATGGACAGGATTACTGGGATCTCTAATGATAGCTTACTCTTGTTATAGCATGATTCACTTCACCACACTTAGACCTCCCACCCTGTAACTCAGATATGGGCACCCGGAAGATATCTGGGTTCACTACGATCCCAGAACCGGATGATAGTGGTTTTCATTTGCTTCAGTTGCATTTATAAAACAGAAGCAACAATGGTTTCAAATTTGTAGAATTGTTGTAAATGTTCGATAAAGTTGTATACACCAGGTGCTTAGAGTAGTGCTTGGTCTATCATAGGTACCAGATAAATATTAGCCATCACTGATACTACCATTGGTTAGGATTTCCAATGAGGCTTGGGAAGTATCTTTTCCCACCAACACAGCCTTCCTTGTGTGGGCTGGGAGCGATTCTGTCTCTACCCTAGGGACCAGTCATGGGAGGGAACTGGCAAACTTACTTCCCTCTCCATTTACCACGTCACAGCAAAGTGGCTATGTCTGCCGGGTCCACAGCGTTGTGTGAGTCATCATAAACTTCCCAAGTGCAATCTGACCCTGGCCCCTCACCGTGCTTCCCGTTAACTTTTACTTCACCTCAGAAAGACCTTCGTGGGAAGTGTGGTTTTAAGAGTGTTGGAGGAATTTGTCACGAAGGACCTCTTTAGTTACAGAGCCCAAGCGAAGTAACCAGGGAAGGAAATAACATCTGTTCCGCAGCACTGGGTTGCCCCAGTGGGTGCCCAGCTCTCCAACTCTGAGGGATTTTTCAGAGCAGCATCTCATGTCATAGCCATCTGCCCCAATAAATCCTGCACCTAATGCTAGTTCAAGCCCATGGTGTCCAGGGATGGAATGCTTGATTCATTAGCCACTGATGAGGCTAAGAATTGAAAGCCCTGCCTTCCCTTTTCTGCTTCATTACATTTAAGAGCAATTATGAAAAGTAATTTTGTCATTGTACTCTTGGCGATACATGGCAACCATCGGTAAGCTTCGCTGGAGCCTTGAAACCCAAAAGGGTCACGGGTTTCAGCTACATTTGGGGGTTGAAGCTAATGGCGGTCATGGTCTCAACCTCAGTGCCTAGCTTTGTCTCTGTTTTGCTTCCTAAAAATAAAAAATGGATGGCCACCCTGGCCCCCTTTCAACAGCAATGGAAGTTGGAGCCAGCTGGCCCTCAGGGACTTTGTTGCGGCACCTCGGGGTCATGCTCCAAGTTTGAGAGGCTGGAAGGAAAGGTGTTAGTCAACCCAGCTCAGTGTTGCCAACAGGCATAAGGGAGCCCTCCCCCAAGCCCCCAGATTTATGAAGTGTTCTGAGATTTCAACTTCCATTCTGGACCTGGCAGGTACATAATTTCCTCTTCCTTGTTCCTTTGGGCCACTCACTGTAACAGCCCCGAAGTGGGTTGATATTAAAGATTTTGGCAAATCACAGTGTCTTTTTCTCTTTTGCCTGTGCTCTAAGTAGGAAAAAAAAAGTATTTGAAAGCAATGAAAGAAATAATAAACTCCGTGAACTCAGGGATTCTAATTATTGCCCCTAAAACATGGGTCTGCTTCAATCCTGATTATATCCTCAACCTACACCACCTTTTTCATGAATAACAAAAGCTGCATCAATTTTTAAAGTTTTCTAACAACTTAGAATTTGAAAGACAGCAAAGTAATCTGACCTTTGTCCCAACCCCCCAGACCCAAATCCAAGAATCCAATATGATTGGCTGGGGGCGTAAACAAACACACAGAACTATCAATAGAATGTCAATCGTGGTACAGAAAATCTCACTTAATTTTCAATTCAATTTAATCTTGGAATTCAAAGAGATCTTTGGGGTTAACCATTCGAGCTTTGTTAAGACCTACCCCAAGCCCCCCAAGGGTCTATCTTAGTTCTTTCCAGGAATCACCTGGAAAGATTTTTCCACCTGATTTTTTCCACCTTCTAATTTTTTTTATGTCTTTATTCTATTTTGAGAGACAGAGCATGAGCAGGGGAGGGTCAGAGAGAGAGGGAGACACAGAATCTGAGGCGGGCTCCAGGCTCTGAGCTGTCAGCACAGAGCCCAACGCAGGGCTCAAACCCACGACTGTGAGATCATGACCTGACCTGAAATTGGGCGCTTAACCAACTGAGCCACCAGGTGCCCTTCAACCTTCTAAAAGAACAGAGAAGACCTTTTCAGCTCCTCTTACTCTATTAACTATTTGGAAGTAAAGTAACATTCTAGATGGGCCCTCCATGACAAAACAGGAGCTTTTAAGTGTTTTTTTGCAACTTCAAATTGCATCCGGTAGCACCTTGAAAGCATTTTTTTTAGATTAGGAGGAGAGAACCCAGGACTTCCTCTAGAAGTTGCTGGCTACCACTGGCAATTCCGTACTTCAGTCACCCTTGCTTTGGCCTTTCAGATGTCCATCCAGACCAGCCTTTGCAGACTCTACAATTTGCCCGAGCAATGTCATTTGGTCTGACTGTCTCACAAATCACACCTTTAGCTCACTGCCCCTTTTCCTGGCTCCTAGCCGCAATGTCTGCCACTACAGATTATTCAAACGTCTGACTTACCTTTGGACTCAATACAGAGAGCATCAGGGCATTTACCTGCAATGACTAGAGCTTTGTAGTGGGAGGGAAAAAATGGATGCCATTGCATTGTATAGCATCCCGGGGTCAGCTCAAGGATTGACATGACTCTATCTTCCTGTTAGTAATGCAGACCCCATGTGGCGTGGGGACAGAGAGATGTTTGATCCAATCCATATAGCCGGAGTCTAGTACAAATAAATCTCTCGTTATAGCCATCAGAAAGCTTAAAGATCGAAGGAAGTTAGTGCATGCCAAACTCATGCTGATGCAAGGATGGCATGAGTTGGGAGAGAAAGCAAAGAAAAACTCAAGATAAGACAATGTGAAAAGAGCATTGGCTGCAGGGACTCGGGGAAAGATGTGAAGGGTCAGGGTTGTGAGACAGGCGTTGATTTCATCAGTAAGGCTCTACTCCTTAACTCCTGGTTTATTCCAGAAGGAAATCCTCTCCAGCCAAAGGATGTCACTCCATTAATCCCAGGAGCTCCTGACAGACGGAATGACTAAGGTCTCTCTGCCAATAGTCATCCATGGAAGAATTGAGGACATCCTGCCCAACGGAGTAAATCAGGGAATTACCTTGTTTTTCCCCATTCTGTCTACACAAGCATTTCAAGTAGGTGTAGTAGCAACCCCTGGTAGATGGGGTTATTTTTAACACTTTACTGATCTTTATAATCATCATTAATACTCTTAAGCTCTGACCCTAGTGGATGTGTGCTGGTTTAGTCTGCGAGTTCTCTGTGGCTTATTTCTGGCTTCAGTCTACACTCTGTTCGTGACGCCCTCGCAGATGCCGATTCTAAAGGATATCACTTTTGGTGGCGGCTGCTATCATCACAGGCAAAGTCCCCAGAAGTTGTGCCCCAATTTCAGAAGTGTGCCCACCCACAGTGCCCTTCTGTAAATCTTTAATTCCAAGCTCTCATGCTGTGGAAAATGGACTGCCAACCACCAGCGAGTATTTTGGGAGATGACACAATATCTGATTTCTGCATTTGCTATTCCCCATATGAAGGCCTACATTTCTCCAGTGTGGTAACTTGATCTACGTTCTGACTATCTTTTCAGCTTGAAGATTTTCTTGACTTTGAACTATAAATTCTCCCTTCAATTCATCCAGTCATAGTGTCTCTGAAGGGAGAAACTGAACTGATTCTTTTATAGCATCCGTGCATGAAAGTGGTATTCATCCCAGCTCATGGGGTTCTGGAATGGTTCATGTCAGTGTCATTTGTCACACTGAGAGGAGGTGTGGGGTGTCCCCAACTCCTGTTACCCTCGGTCCCCTCCAGCGTCCAGATTTCCTTTTCACCTGGGCTGAGGTTTGTTCTGGGACCTTGCACCAGCAAAAAGGAGACAGGGACTGGGCGAAGATCTCACAGCCTAGATAAATGTCCCTCGTGGTGAGCAGTCCCAAGATGAGAAAAACAGGAATCTTATCAGTGACCTTGGACGTCATGTTTGGTGCGAAGGCCGCTTTCTTGGAAAACCTGCATATTTTAGGTTTAGTGTGCCTTAGTGTGCCTAAGGTAAGATGAATACATTCGTGGAGTCCACACATCTTCAATCACTGAAAGCAGTTCTGTTCTTTTGCTTTCTGTAGTCCCCCAATACTACCCAATATTCTCTAGAATGTTCTTAGTATCTAACAGCATGATATTTGGCTCTTATCATAGCAATGAATATCATTTATTTTTTTAAAAATTTTTAATTTTTTAAGTGTTTGATTTATTTCTGAGAGAGATGGAGACAGCATGAGCAGGGGAGGATCAGAGAGAGAGGGAGATACAGAATCTGAAACAGGCTCCAGGCTCTTTGCTAGCTGTCAGCACAGAGCCCAACACGGAGTTCCAACCTACGAATCGTGAGAGCATGACCTGAGCCAAAGTCGGATGCTTAACCGACTGAGCCACCCACGCACCCCTAAAACATTTTTTAATGTTTATTTTTGAGAGAGAGAGAGAGAGGATGGAGGGGCAGAAACAGAATTCAAAGCAGGCTCCAGGCTCTGAGCTGTCAGCACAGAGCCTGATGCAGGGCTCGAACCCACGGACTGTGATGTCATGACCTGAGCTGAAGTTGTACATTCAACCAACTGAGCCACCCAGGTGCCCCAGAAGGTATACCATTTAAATTCCACACGGAAACCTGCTGATTTTCATGTGTGATTTTGGGCATAACATTACTGCTACCACCCAGTGACTATTCAGATGACACCATGAGGAGATTAAAAAGGATTTTAGATTATACTTACAAAGCCTGCTAACATGGAGGCACGTTTGTTACAGTATCACTTTAGAAGTTTCTAAGTACAGAAATGTTTCCTCACAGCACAAAGGACGTAGACAAAAAGTGCCAAGAATGTCTGTCTACAGCTGAAATAGGGCTGCTGGTCGGTAAGGTGATGATACATTTGGTCATTCGGAGTGATTGGTTCGTCACTTGATTTTTCCCTCAATTTTTGGAAATTCGGCCTTTCAAATCTTTTTTTTTTTTCATAGAACGTGAAACTATACCAGCAATGTCTTTATAGCATTATTTCAATTTGCACAAAAGCACCGCTGACCTGCAGTCGGTGACAAGGGACGATGCTCAGCAATGATGATGAGGGGGACCCCAGGGCAATGACTCAGCTCTCAACACTCTTGGGGGAGATTGCCCCTGGTGGGCATCTGCTCAGTCTACTCCTCAGGGCTCCCCGGGCAGGGGGCCTCTCCATCCTTACGCATCTCTTTGGATACCCTCTAGGGTCTTGGAATGCTTGTCTAGAAATTCCTTTTGCATTGTTGTTTTTGTTTCCATCTTGGCTTATGAGCTCTATTGGTACAAAAATGAATTATCTTCAGAAGCAAGATAATGCCAAACTCATGGACTGCTCTGACCTTTTTTTTTTTTTTTTAATACTATTTATTTTCAGGAGAGAGAGAGACAGCGTGAGCAGGGGAGGGTCAGAGAGAGAGAGGGAGTCACAGACTGAAACAGGCTCCAGGCTCCTGAGCTGGCAGTCAGCACAGAGCCCGACGCGGGGCTCGAACCCACGAACCGCGAGATCATGACCCAAGCGAAAGTCGGACGCTTAACTGACTAAGCCACCCAGGCGCCCCAAGACCTTTTATAGTGAGAAACAAGTGAACTTGAATTTAGTGCTTAGTGAGAGCAACACCTTAGAAGAGAATTCAAAACTCCTCTCTCTCTCTCTCTCTCTCTCTCTCTCTCTCTCTCTCTCTCTCTCTCATTTCTGTCTCCCTCTCCGTTCTCTCTCCTGCCCCCTCATCTAGTTGTTTGGATTACACCCATGGATACTATTCATCTGAATATCATCCTCTACCTGCTAGTATTTCAGAATGCGATGGAACTCAGAAAGGCCTTCTAACCTCTGGGGAAGGACAGTAGGGGAGGCAATGACCAGAGTAATTTTCCAGCGGTGTCCTGACAACTGGTGAGACCCGGACACATGTGGTAGCCCTCGTCACCGTGCCCTGACGGGGAAGATCGCCAAATGAGGTCAGAGAAAATATTAGGAGTGTCTGCAAAGTCTATATTCTTCAGAAATCCTGTCCTCATGGGGCAGGTGTGGGAGGGAGTAGAGAACCCTAGAACTCCTTGAGTTTGCTCCCCTCCCATTTTGCATTCCACACATGCAAGCCCGCCTCCCACCCTGTGAATGAACCCTGGCTCACCTATTGATCTGGTCTTCTTGAAAGCGTATTTAAGAAACTGTCTGAAAGGGGTGGCTCAGTCACTTGAGCGTCCGACGTTGGCTTAGGTCAGGTCATTGTCTCCCAGTTGGAGAGGTTGAGCCCTGCATTGGGCTTGCTGCTCTTAGCACTGAGTCCATTTCAGATCCTCCATCCCCGGCTCTCTCTGCCCCTTCCCTGCTCACACTCTCTCTCAAATAGAAATAAAACATTAAAAAAATGTTTAAAAAAGAAACTGTATAAAAAAGGGATTAGTTATTGTTTTCTTCCAGATACTCACTTTGGACTCTGAGGAATTTCTGGAAGAAATTCTCCCTATAACTGGAGGAAGGCATTTAATTGTTTTTCCAGTTTTAGGGAGATATAATTAACACTTAACTTTGGCATGAGTTTAAGGTGTAGATATCTGTGTATATTGTGAGATAATCACTATAGAAAGTCTATTCAACGCCCATCACCCCATATAGTTACAATTTGGTCTCTGATGATAACATCTTTCAAGATCTATACATAATTAACTACAGTCACTATCCTGTGCATCACAGCCCTATGGCTTATTTATCTTCAAATCAGGAGACATGCAGGCATTTATGAAGAAAGCTGGGCTGAGATGGGAAGTTTGGGGGATAAGTGAGAAATAGGAAATTTTGAGTGAGGAACAAGTGGATAAAATGAAGTCTTCTCATGAATCACATATGCACATTGGTTTAAAAAAAAAAAAAAAAGACTGAGGCCTGGATGCCTCAGTCGGTTGAGGGTCCAGCTTCAGTTCAGGTCATGATCTCGTGGACTGTGAGTTCGAGTCCAGCATCGGGCTCTGCTGTCAGCATGGAGCCTGCTTGGGACAGTCTATCCCTTTCTCTCTGCACCTCCCCTGCTCACACTCTCTCAAAAATAAACATTAAATATTAAAATAAAATAATAAAGGGGCGCCTGGGTGGCTTAGTCGGTTAAGCGTCCGACTTTCGCTTAGGTCATGATCTCGCAGTTCGTGGGTTCGAGCCCCGCGTCGGGCTCTGTGCTGACTGCCAGCTCAGAGCCTGGAGCCTGTTCAGTCTGTGACTCCCTCTCTCTCTGACCCTCCCCTGCTCACGCTGTCTCTCTCTCTCAGAAATAAATAAAAAATAAAACATTTAAAAAATAATAATAAAATAAAATAAAATAATAAAATAAAATTAAATAAAATAAAATTAAATTAAATTAAATAAGAGGGGAGGGCAAATATATTACCCTGAAGTTAAATCGGCTCCAGAATAGAAAGTATTATGAATTGGGGTTGGGAAAAGAAGCCCAAATTTCCACGGTCGTGTTGTTTGGCCAGCAGTTCGCAATGGAGTCAAGGACACAGATCTCTGTAGATCTCCTCATGTTCTCACGCTCCGTAAGGTACACCAGCACATAATGAAGCACTTTAAAGTTTTATTTAAAACCCTACTATATGGGAGCCTGGGTGGCTCAGTCAGTTAAGCATCTGACTCTTGGTTTAGACTCAGGTCATAGTCTCAGAGTTTGTGAGTTCGAGCTCCGCATTGAGCTCTGCACTGTCAGAGCCTGCTTGGGATTCTCTCTCCCTCCATCTCTCTCTTTCTTGTGCGGTCTCTGTCTTTCTCAAAATAAATAAGTAAAATAAAATAAAATAAAATAAAACTCTGTTATAGATGTTGGAGGTGACCTAAAAATGTAAAAGAAGGAGGAGGAGGGGGAGGAGAAAGAAAGAAAGAAAGAAAGAAAGAAAGAAAGAAAGAAAGAAAGAAAGAAAGAAAGAAAGAAAGAAGAGAGAGAGAGAGAGAGGAGGGCGGGGAGGGAGGGAGGGAGGAAAGAAAGAAAGAAAGAGAGAGAGAGAGGAAGGAAGGAAGGAAGGAAGGAAGGAAGGAAGGAAGGAAGGAAGGAAGGTAGGTGTGAAAGAAGGAAGGAAAGAAGGTATGAAGGAAGGAAGGAAGGAAGGAAGGAAGGAAGGAAGAAGGAAGGAAGGTAGGTGTGAAAGAAGGAAGGAAAGAAGGAAGGAAGGAAGGAAGGAAGGAAGGAAGGAAGGAAGGAAGGAAGGAAGGAAGGAAGGAAGGAAAGAAGGAAGGAAAGAAGGAAGGAAGGAAGAAAGGAAGGAAGGAAGGAAAAGAAGGAAGAAAGAAAGAAAAAGAAGGAAGAAAAGAAGAGAAAAGGAAAAGAAAAGAGAAAAGGAAAAAAAAAGAAGAGAAAAGATAAGAAAAGAAACCTGGATGTATTAAGAGGACTTCTTGGAGGAAAGAGGTAAAGACTAGGGAATTCTCTATGCACCGATTAAATAACACACTTCCAAATGCATTCTCATCCCATCTTCCCATTCCCACGGGGGAGGAATTTGGCCTTGCATGAGGTAGGGGAAGAAAGCAATTCTAGAAGACCTTATAGGAGTCTAAAGGCTCCAGAAAGACCTCCAAGGAAGGCTTGACGGAGAGGAGTTAATAGCTCTTATTGTCCACAGACTAAGATGGGCTTCATGAGGACAAGGTCTCTCATAAGCATCAGGGAAATCAGGTGTGCACATGTCCCACCTCCATTCTGGATGTTACAGAACATTAACAAACGGGCACCTGCTCCAAACAAAGATAAAGATTCCATAAGGAAGAGTTGATAGGGATCACTGGTGAATATGCAGTGAGTGCTTATTATGTGTTGGGTTCCATTCCAAGTTCACATGTTCTAGTCTAAGTTCAATGAGTATTCGCAGCACCTCGACATTGGTTTATGGAAGAGGAAACGGAGTTGTGGAGTAGCTCAGTGCGTGTTTATGTTTCCAAAGGATGCCAGCGAGAGAGCTAGAACACATGTGAGACTGTCCAGCTCCAGAGCCTTCACTCAGCCCACTGCTCCACCGCCTCTGGCACATGACAGGTACCTCATCACAGAGGACTTTGTACTTGAGCGTTTCAGAGTTAGATGAATCATATTTGGAAAGCATTTCTATGCAGTTCCCGTAGTGACGGTGTTTGATGGTTTTATGTTACTTTTTGCCACAACCCTGTGATGAAACTACTGAGTTTCTTCCAAATCATGTTCTCCGGAGAGTAGGTTTATAATAGAAGTGATATCGTTTCCTCTGGAGACGGCACTTTTACAAAGAAAACCCAAAAGGACAATTTAAGCGAGTGAATCCTATTTTCTCCCCTTCCTTTGATTATCCATACCTCATTACTGTGGCAGGAATGAGCCCTGGAAAGATGTCCAAGCTGGGTTAACTTACCTCCAGAGCTAGCATTCCACATCTCTCCTTTGCTTTTCATCGATGCCAGATACCATATCTGTGGTCATCTTTTAATTCAAATGGCATCCTGGCCAGAAAAAAAAAAAAAAAGTTTCAGTGTCAGATTGTTTCTGGGTGAAATAGGATCTTGTTTCTTTTATGTTCCTGGCTTCACACTATCACCACGGTCATCTTCCAGACGTTCTTAGACAGACTCCCTCCTGCTCAGAAGTTCTCATTAGCTCATTATTTGTCTTCCCATGCTCCAGTCTGGATTATTTAGTTTTGATGTTACTTTCTGTGGTTCCCCTTCTTCCTTTAATGCAGCCCGTCTTACTGTCCATGCCTGCCTGACTCTCAGGCACTGGCTCATGCTTTCTAGAATGTTCTTCTGTTCTCCCAGCCTCCTAATTTCTCTGCAGGTCTTCATGCTGTGGATCTTTCCAGGTCAGGTGGTGATGCTGTTTCTTCCGTAATCTCCCCGATCAGTCCATAATTTAAGCTCTCTCCACTCTCTCCACAGCCTTCAGTGGACTCTTTGGTGATCAATTCAATGCTGTTATATGTATACTAATTATATACAACACTTGTCTTTCTAGATTACAGTGTCCTTAAGCACAAGACTGGCTTCACTCTGGGGTCGAGGCAGGCACAGGTTGTTGTGATGAAGGGAACCAGAGCCTGGTGGGGTCGTTACTGCACTGGGTGTGCCTCCCATTTTACAAAACCCTCAGGCTTCACAAAGAAATGGCTGATGGCACAGGACTCAAATCTTCTGTGTTTACTTTACATTCATATGCTTTCCCAAAGAGGACCAATGGGGTCATTTTGCCACCAGGCTGTATAAATGCCCCCCACCGGGAAGTGTTTGTCCCAGATCACCCCAGAGGCCATAGGCTTCCACTGTCCCCACCCTCCTTACGGTTGCTGGGATTCACGCACTAATCCTTGAACTACTCAGTGGTGCGCAGGGAAGGCCATGTACATCATGCAACTTCACTTTAGCCATAGCGGCTTATATAGAAAGTTACCAGTGATGGGGCACCTCGGTGAGTCAGTCAGTTAAGCCTCCCGACTTCGGCTCAGGTCATGATCTCACAGCTTGTGGGTTCGAGCCCCACGTTGGGCTCTGTGCTGATAGCTCGGAGCCTGGAGCCTGCTTGATTCTGCTTGGATTCTGTTCTCCCTCTCTCTCTCTCTCTCTCTTTCTCTCTGCCCCTCCCCCACTCACACTCTGTCTCTCAAAAAATAAATAAACATTTAAACAATTAAAAAAAAAAAAAGAAAGTTACCAGTGAGGGTCATTTTTCTTCAAAAGCAGTTAGATTCATTTTCCTGCCTGCCCAGCACAATATAGCACTACAAATCTGGTAATTTTTTTTTCAACGCTGGATGAATAAAGGTTAGGTCCAAGTTCTGTGTTTCTTCACAGGATGCCCAAATCGGAAGTAGGAGTTTGGGTACCACGACAGGAGAGTTTGATCTCTCTGCCATCGCCTGTTTCAACGTCTTCAATCGCCAATGAATGGTTCTTCTTGCCAGTCTGGTCTCAGGCTGGAGTAAAACCCATTACATCAGCTAGCTTGTGTAACAGCCAGCCATGCCCCACTTCTCCCCATTCCGGCGCCCTCCGTCACTTGGATTGAGAGCTTTTATTATCTGTGCTGGTTTGAAGAATACAAGTCAATAAGAAGTTCCTGCGTGTATACGCATCACACAGCTTTGTATAACCGACTGACATGCTCATGAGCTGTGCTGGAGCTGACTCCCATTGGCTCATTAGAGGCAATTCGTTACATCCTTTCCCACCTTCATGGGCTCTGAATTCAGTGATGTCATGCTAGTAACTTGAAATTGACCATGGTGGGCGTATTTACACTGTGGAAATTGGCAAACACTACAAATTTGGCCAATCTTCCTTCCTTCCTTCTACCCTCCCTCCCTCCTGCCCTTCCTTCCCTTCCTTCTTCCTTCCACCCTACATCTCTACTTCCCTTCCTTCCCTTCCTTACTCCTTTCCTTCTTTCCTTCCTTCCTTCCTTTTCTCTCTCTCTCCTTTTTTTAAAGAGTTGTTTTACCAAATGCCACTGAACGAAGCCCAACTACTCCCAACAACAAATATAAGAGAATACATGCCACAAAAGCATTATCTCATTTCTCCAAATACACAAAAGGATCTTATTTCTTTTATATATATATAGTTTATTGTCAAGTTGGTTTACATAAAAAGATCTTGTTTCTTGAGGTCAAGCCCATCTGAGGAAGGTGGGGCACAGCTGACTGCTCCTGGGGAAAGAACACACGGTGGAAATCATCTGGACTGGCTGGCCTGACATCTTACTTCTACCCAGAGTCAGCCTAAGGTGCCCATTTTTTTTCTGTCCTGAAGAGACAGGAGAACCTAAGGAATGGGGAAAGAAAAAGC
Source organism: Proteles cristata cristata (assembly GCA_017311185.1). NCBI lineage: Eukaryota > Metazoa > Chordata > Mammalia > Carnivora > Hyaenidae > Proteles > Proteles cristata. Next base: position 168,788 of record JAESUZ010003223.1, on the reverse strand, counting down.
CAAATGGACTAATTAACTTTTTTTTAAAAGGATAAATGAAGTCAATCAATGCTTGGAATAGAAAGCGCTGCTCCCACTCCAGGCCTCCAGCAGCCTCTAGTACATTTCCATGTCATGCTGGCCGTAATGGGAAGTGACAGCTGATGAAAGCTGCTATTCACGGTCATCTGAAACAGCTTTTCCTCCCAGATGAAATTCGGTGTGGCATGAGTCTAAACACAGACCAAAGGCCAGGCGAATGTATTCCCCAGGTCCCCCAGGGCTGGCAGAGGCGACTGTTTGTGAAGGGGGCTTCCTGACTGGGCATCAGAGAGACCCAGTGTAAACAATAGGCATCTTTATGGCCTCCTATGCTCACAGCCAAGATGGTGGTCCGCATCCTAGACTCTGCCCATCTCGGGCCCTCCTCTTTGTTTATAATCAACCACAGGTCCTTGGGGTGACTTTGGAGTTTTGTGACTAGTATTTTCCACCACCCTAATGAACAAAGCCCAGATTTATGCTCACTGGCTTCCAGGTGAACCATCTCCCCACAGGGAGCAATGTTGGGGCGGGTGACACGATGCATGAGCCCCTTCAGTTTTGAGCTGACTCTTCTGACTCCTTGTCTGGAAATACTACCAAGAGCAAATGCGAGTCCACCAAAAAGGTTTTTGTGCGGAGTTGGGAACGCTGAGCTCTCCCAGCAGCCTGTAGGACTGATCTTTCTGAGCCCAAGGCAAGCAAACACTCCTTGGAGCCAGAAATCATAGCTCCTACTCCATGTCTTGCTATCTGACACTGACATGAAGTTATAAACATATGGTTTCCATCAAAACAGAGTTGGCGGTATTCCATCAGCCTCAGGGAGCGAGGGACTTATTAACTGGGGTAGCTGGTAGCTGAGTTGCTAGAGGCTGGGCACCTGGAATAACAGCATCTGGGCCAGCAGACAAGTCCTTCTGGAAAAGCCGATCCACAAGTTACGCGAGGCTGAGCGTTGGGCAAAGTGGCGATATCAAGAGTGTGGGACTGAGAAATCTAGAGTCCCATAGCTTCTGCTCCTATTCTGAGCCACCTATCAAGACGGTTCTTCTCTCTTGCTCTGAAGTTAAACTACCAGAAGGTTCCTGTGGGTGTCTCACGAAGAGAGCTGAAGGACACTGTAGATCAGGCTGGCACAGGAAAGTTCTCAAGGTACAGAAACCAGAGCAAAAGGTCAACGTCCCTCCCTTCGTGCCTCCTGGTTCCTGCCACACCCGTGAGGTTCCCCGGGCACAAATACTAATCTCAGGCCACAAACTCCCATTTGCAAGACACGTGACTATTTTCTGTAGCTAATCCTGTTTTCCCTCTTAGGATCCTATGTCACTGGGTGTGGAAACTAAATTTTTTTATACACCCCCGTGTCCCCAGAATCCTAAAATGATGTGTAGAATGCAAGAAGCAAGTTCTCCAGCGTGTGAATTGCAGGGCTCTCCTAGCTCTTGTGTGGTTGTGACTCAGTTTCCTGCCAAGTGGCAAGGCCGGTGTGTGGGCACACTTGTGAGTGTGTGTGGGCAGTGCGTGCATGAATGGGGAGAATCTGGGGGCAAAGTGTCTGGTCCTACGTTGTGGTGCATCAGTGGCAGCATTCAGTGAGCTGACCTTGTGCTCAACACTGCTGCAGGTATTTGACTCTTTGGCCTGGTCCTTCATCCTCCTTGTCTCTGCCAAGAGGCTTCTTCTCACATACCCATCGGGGTCCCCTTCAGAATTTGCTGTGGTTCACTGCAAGGTGCAAGGCAAACTTTCAGCCATTCTCCAGTGCCATTCTTAAGCCCCAAGGACTCTTAAGCACTTGAGACACACACTATGGACAGCAACCATTGCTGTACTGGGTGCCAGAGAACAGGGCTGTCATCTCTCCAACATCCACAGGGAAGGGAGTCAAAATGGCTCTGCCTTCCTTCTCCCAACCCGCCTGGAGGTGTTGTCACACTGACCTCACCTGAGGACTGGGTGGGTAGGGAGTGAGGCAGGTTAACTTCTAATCAGTCTATAACTTCTCCCTCGCTTCTAGTTTCCTCTCTCCACCTCGCCTGTGAAGCCTTCCCAGCATATGGGCAGGATAGCCCACTCTTTACCTATTTTCATTGCAGAGATGTTTATGAAACATTGCTTTTCCATATATACCCCTGAAACTCCTTGTTTTGAGGTCCGTCTGACTTAAACATCTTTTTTTTCTGAAGACCACTATGCTTTCCAGGAGTTTCAAAAGCCCACTTTGGTCTGAAGCTGACTAGTTTCTCTTCCTATTGGCACAGCTGCTGAAATATTCCCATCCCAAGGCATGAAAGTGGAATGTTCTCTCTGTCCGGCTTACAGGAGGTATCACCGAGTAAAGAAAAGTGAAGGAAAACCTTTGGCCAGTACTTCAAAATATTATCCCACATCTTATGCTACTTTTGATCAGTGGAATGCAATAATTTCCCCACATTTGATTGGCTGTCCTGAGGCTGCCACTCCTGTGACTCCAGGCGGCTCTCAGGAATATTGAGGGCAACCGTCTGGCATATATTGCCTATATTCTGAGATTAACAAGAACCTGAAAAATAAAGATTCTGCCAGAACGTTTGGACAGCAGAGAAACAGGCTCTTCATTTCTCTAGCAGTCTTTCAGACTCGGGGGTGGTGGTAGATGACAGACTTACCACCACACATTTTACTGAGGAACATTGGAAGTGTCTTCAGCTATCTGTCATCCTAGCATATTACAGTACTTAAAGCTGATGAGGAGGGTGCGAGATCGATTTTTTTCCAAGGTATGTGGATTTCAGGGTCTCTTCCCACTGGTGGGGAAAAGAAATATGGAGGTTTATGCAGCTCTCCTTTCTCTTAGAACTTTGGAGTGGTTAGGCATCAGTAACCAAGGCTTAACCCTATATTTCAATCCTCCTATAGGTCATTTATTAGACTCGCCGTCTTTCGTTGTCAGGACATCCGTTGTGTGCCTTGATGGACAACTGAGGACTAACCCCTAATCCAAGAGTTAGCAAACTTGCCTACGTGTGTCAGCAAGACCATTGCCCATTCCAGAGCAGGTGAGAATGGGAGTCTCAAGAGATGGGTGGGTGGGAAGGGTGGTGTGTGTGTGTGTGTGTGTGTGTGTGTGTGTGTGTGTGTGTGTGTGTTGAGCAGGGAACAACAGACATAAATTCTGTGGGGTCTTTATTCACCAATGACTACAACTATGTTAGAACTACTCCAGGTACCAGTAATGATAATATAAAGATGAATAAAACATGATCAGGTGAAATTCAGATACAGCAGCATGTGAGTGTTTTGCCTGTTGGTTTGCAAAGTTCAATTTGATTTTTGCTGTTTTCTTTGCTTCGTTAGACGGGTCCTCTGTCCTATGAAGGAGGGGGAGGAGTTAGTACCCCAATCTACCAGTTGTTTTGTGTGCGGTCATGACTTAGGCTTAGCTAGGCTGGGATACGTAGTTCTTTCTGATCTGCCAGGAGAAAAGGAAAGGGGAAAAAAGGCTGTTGTGTGGGCGGATATAGGGTCGTGCCTAGGAGCTTGGAGGAGAATGAAGAACGAGGGTAAGATGGAAGAGGAAATTTGGAAACAAAGGCTTATCAGTTTAGGTTCTCCAGAAAGCAGATGCTGAAATGGCACCTAAGGAGAGATTTTCCAGGGGAGAATGTCTGTTTATATTTCAGTGAAGGGGATACCTCTGTCAAAGGACCCTGGGTAGGGAGAGCCTCACCCTGCATTGCAGCCCTGAGGAAGCCTCTCCAATGGGAAGCGCTAGAGCTCAGACTGCCCCTCGGAGGGGCTCTGCATCAGGGAAGAAATGGGCCTGCCTGTAGCCACCCTCTCCTTCCTCCACCCTACTCAGTCATCCACCAGAAGCAGCCTGGAGACAACATGGCGTCAACACGCATGCTACAATGGATCCAAAGAGGCGGCATCTCCAGGCTGTTAGTCAACCTCTCTCCACTCAGTAGGCTCACCCCAAGTCAAATCTGAGCCATGCACCTTTATCGGCCTGCACCTGGAGGGCCTCAAGCCAGAACAAGGGGTCCAAGAGTAGACTGCCCCAGGGGGGTGCTGGGTAAGGAACCTGGTGCTGCCATTTGCTGTTGGCACTGCTCAGGTGCCTCAGAACTGTGTTGGATCAGAATATTTGCCAGCCAGCCACCCAAGCCTTAAGTGAGAGGATTTCATACAGTCTGGGTCATGGAAGCCCTTGATAACTGGCCAGAAGAGAAGGAATCCCAGGCCCACACCACGGATCCTTCCTTAGTTACAATCCGGCCGCGTGCTGTAGCAGAGAGGCTGGTGTACACGGAACCGTGGAACAACGACCCTGCTGGAGAACCTTGCACAGAAGGCCATGGACATCTCATTTTCCACTATTTGCAGCTTCCACACGGACTCTAGGAACCAGATCATCTGATCCTGATGGATCCAGGCCTCATGTGGATGAATCAAGGGCTACAAAATAAATACTCGAGAGATAATATCACCCAAATCGTGCCCTCACTAGAGTTAGGATAAGCCAGTGATGCTTGAGAAGATGTTTACTCCCAGAACATAGTTAACGATTTAGTGATGCAGCAATTCTATGGGGCAGTGGGAGGGGGGGGAGAGGGGGAGGGAATGAGTGTATCCTTGAATGAATGAACTCCCGATATCCATCTGTCATCACTCCTGGGTGTTTGACTACAGGGCAACGAAGGGTTCAGGTTAAAAAAAAATGGTATAATGAACTTGAAATCTTTTATCGAAGGCACAGGTTACTACAATGCCACAGACTTTGAGAGAGAACATCCACCATGATGAAAAGGAAAATTACATGTTTTAAAGTAATAAAGGCAGACCTGTTTCATGTATACAAAAAGCTGTACTTGGAGACAGGGAGTTCTGGATAAATAATTGATGATCCTTTCTGCCGAATGCACAATGGATTTTTCACATCATAAATAAGTGAGCAACCTTTTATTTATACAGTGAGACCTCTGTGCACACACAGAACATCATTCTTGTAGGGTCGTGTTCATTTAAGGGCGACCAGCTGTTTGCTCTGTGCTCTGTGGAGAAGGCAAAATGGTTCATGCAAATGAAAAGAGCCAATAAGTGTCAGCCACAGGTACTGTGAGGCCCTTGGTTTTATGATAGTTGGTGATATTTTCTTTTCTTTTTTTTATGTTTTATTTATTTCTAGGAGAGAGAGAGAGACAGTATGAGCAGGGGAGGGTCAGAGAGAGGGAGTCACAGACTGAAATAGGCTCCAGGCTCTGAGCTGGCAGTCAGCACAGAGCCCGACGCGGGGCTCGAACCCAGGAACCGCGAGATCATGACCTAAGCGAAAGTCAGAAGCTCAACCGACTAAGCCACCCAGGCACCCCATTTGGTGATATTTTATTAAACTTCAGATCAAGAAAAATGGAACACAGTTTTCTGGGAGATGAGTTTTTATACATCTGTAGTGGGAGGCACGGTAGTTTGTAAAACTCTCAATTTATATGTGTGTTGCAAATGCAGGACTTGAGAAGCTTATTGCTTGGGATCTCGAACATTCTGCCTGCCACTGACTGAGCAGTGTTGCTTTGCTGGGAGCCCTGGGAGCCACATGACGGAGCCTGTGCTGCAGTATCAGGGGATTACATTTTCCTATCAGTGAAATAACATTCCATTAAAGGAGTCAGTCGAGGAAATCCTGGCTGCTTGAAAAGCCATCTGCCAATTTTTGACTCACCTGGGCTGGAGAGGTGGGAGCATGAACCCGGTCACCCTTAGTGATGGGTCACCCCACAGGCTTTGGCAAAAGCAGCGCTGTATAGCTTTGGAGGCTGGTCGTTAAGCGGCACAAGGCTTTCGCCTGGGGTCCTGGAGTACGCAAGCCAGAGACTCTTACCACTGTAGCCACTCTGAGGAATGCATGGCGACCAGTTTGGAAGAAGCACAAGAGAAGCCCTGAGACTAAATGAAGAGAGAGAGAGAGAGAGCCATCCAGCTGCCCATTGCCCGAAATGAGAGATCACAAACCCTGGACTCCCTGTCTGAACCCTCTCCAGATTCCTACCATTCAGAAACTTCCAGAAAGAATAAAAGGACTACCTTTACATTAAGCTGCTATGTTTCAGAGTGGCTGGTTTAAGCATCAAAAAATACCGGGAATACGATAAATTATCATTCCAGCCATGGAAATTACTCCACTTGCTTTCACTTCATTGTAATCTACTGCTCAGACCTTGTTCAGGACACCTATGCCACGGTACGTGAACCATGTTACTCACCTGGGACTTTGAAGTGTCACCATGTGTCAGGGCTTTAATTATCAGCAGCCCTTCTTTTTGGACAACTTTAGGCCTTCACAGAGTCTTTTCTGAGACTTCTTTGAGCCAATAAGGAGAAGGTGTGTGTTTTCCTTTCTAATTTCTCTGCTTGCTATTCTCAGCAACTGCACCCTTTCTCCTTAGATGGTGTGCACTCCCCACCCCCAAGCACCCCCCTTTATGTCCTAGATTAATTTAATTACTTAAGAAAGAATCCCTCCAAATCCAGCAGCCTATTAAAAGGATTATATACCATGACCAAGTGGGATTTATTCCAGGAACTCAATGGTGTTTCAACACATGAAAATCAGTTAAGACAATGTGCACATTAATAGAAAAGAGGTAAAAACCAAAAGGCTTCCTCAGTTGATGAAGAAAAACCATCGGCAAAACCCAACATCTTTTCATGATAAAAGCACTCAGAAACAGGAATGGAGGAAAATTTCCTCCACCTGGTAAACGACACTTATGAAAACAAACCACAGAACTCACATCTGGCATCATACTTAACAGTGAACCGCTGAAAGCTTTTCCTCTAAGATCAGAAATAAGACAAGGATATCCACTCCTGCCACTTCATTGAACATAATCCTGGATGTGCTAATCAGAGCACTTCGGGAAGAAAAAGAAATAAAAGCATCTGAATTGGAAGGGAAAAGTAACCTCTTCACAGATGACATGATCTTATAAACAGAAAGTCCTAGAGTCTATTAAAGAAAAAATCCATTAACGTTAGTAAACAAATAGAGCAACGTTGCAGGATATAAGATTAACATACAAAACTCAGTTGGATCTCTATACACTAGCAACTGACTATCCAAAAAGGAAACTAAGAAAACAATTTCATTTACAATAGCATCAAAAAGACCAAAATGGTTAGAAATGAACCTAACCAAGGGGGTAAGACATACACGCTGAAAGTGAACAAAAACATTGCTGAAATTAAGTACGACCTAAATAACTGGAAAACATCCCTGTTTATGGATTGCAACCCTTCATACTGTTAAGACGGCATCGCTCCAAAGCAACTTGCAGATTCATTGGAATCTGTATAAAGACCCGAGTGGCCTTTCTTTTTTTTGCAGAAATGTAAGAGCCAATCGTAAAACTCCTATAGAGTCGCAAGGGATCCTAACTAACCAAGACAGTCTAGAGAAAGAACAAAATTGGAGCTCTCACACTTAGGTATTTAAACACATAATCCTTGGCATCTTAAGGTCCTTTAATTTGGCATCTTTGAACCTCATCCCAGAGGTGGTCTTTCCCTCTATATCCTCAAGTACTGTGTGCCTTTCCTAAAGTCCTTGTCACATTTTACCTATTTTAGTGGTCATTTTGTATATATCTTTTCACTTACCAGGCTGTGCATATTGTAGTATGAAACTCAAAGTCCCAGCATGTCACAGTATAAGTGGTATAAGTTGTTGGGAACTTCACAACTTCTTTCTAATCCCCAGTTCCCTCAACTTGATGATGGCAAAGGGGTGTTACATTTCTGATTCCAAGCCTGAATACACATCGGAATTACCTGCATTGCCATGATTCTGTGAAAACTGACCACATCAGAATCTTCAGGATGGTGTGAAATGTTGGCATGGGCATCTTACAAGCTCTTCAGATGATGCTAGAATATACCCCTGGATCGTGGGAACCAGAGACTTACCTGTTGTGGCTTATTGCTATCTCCTGAGTATTCGAGGCTAGGCACCTAGAAGTGATTCAGGATTTATGTGAATGAATTAATGAACGACTTCTAAGAGCCTTTCATCACTAATACTTATGTTTCCTGTCTTGTTCATTTTTGCATCTTCAAGGTGTTTAATGTATATCTTGGCTGTCCTAGGTGATGACTGAGTATCTGTTGCATAGGATTGGATCGAATTGAATTGAACTGAATTGAATTAAACTGAACTGAATGGAAAGTCAGAGAGTTAATTTGAGGCACAGAGGCAGAATTCTGGGCATCCATCAGATGAAAGCGGATACTTTCCCCACTGTATAACGGAGACATTGTAGAGGCACAAATGTCATCCATGGAATGTTTCTGGAGATTTTTTTTAAGAAGACATTTTAGCATAGTATGATTTCAACTCTTACTGCCCGCATATTTGACTTTCGCTGAGTTTTAGTTGGTTTTATCCATTGGAGTCATTTTGTGTCCATGCTGTTGTTAAGCCTCTGGGTCCTCCTACCCCTGGGGGAAGGCGCTGTCTGCATTTTAGCTCTAGTCCATTCCTGCAGGGGGAAGGGATGCCTGCACACCAGAAAATCAGACAGCAGGGTGAATGTAGCGCCTGCTGGGTCCGCTCTGGTTGCCTCCCCCACATCCAGCTCTGCCACAGAATACCCGGCCACAAAGACAGCTTAGAATAGGCATCCTTTGCTGCAGCTATTTATACCTCCTTGCCTTCTAGACTCCCAACAGTTCTAGGGTCATTTACTTGGATTCCTAACACACCCTCGTCTCACACTACAGCTCGAGGCTCTCTCTTTAATAACCCCAGCTTTTTGTCTTGTCTTTAAAAAGCCCCAGGAGGACCTACTTGGTAGTCTCCAGCTTCACAGAGGCTCTTTTAAGTTCAATCTCTGCTTTTTAGGGAGGATCGATGACAGGAAAACATGTTTTTCATAAGTTCCGTTTGCTTTCCTCTTTTTTTTTAGACTAATAGTAAAGATGACTTGCATACATTTGGAAATAGTAGATGTTTGTCTTTTGTAATCATCCATCTGAGAGATCGGGGGGCCATGAATGCAAGCTGTGAAGCCAAAGAGCCCTGCAAAAGTTGGGGTTGGTGTTTGCCCCGAGGGACTGGCTGGCGGGAGGGCCATTTTGTTTGCTGGGTTTATGGATTTTGTTTGCTTCTTTACTCTGTTTGGCTGTCCCTCCACCCTCCCCCCCCCCTGCCCCCTCCACTCCTTTATTGCAAGAAGCCCGCCTTTCACTAAAAGAGCACTTCGGCACCCATTTGCTGACTTACTGGCCTCAACTGCCATCAAGTGTCCATTGCAAAGCGTCAGGCTCTTCACATCCAGAAAGAGAAAAGTTGTGAAGCAAGACACAGAGGCTTAACATTTCCGTCTCCTGCACCAGCCCCCGGAACTTCAGTACTTGGACCTGGGCTAAGCCAGAAGGTCCATGCAACTCAGTGAGCCCTGCATATACTCAGCTACATACACAGCACACTTGCTCGGTATTTACCATGTCACAGGTACCCCTGTCCTGAGTGTCAGGCATGCAGGAACAGAAAGAAAAAACCCAGTCTCTTCTTAGAAGTGGCTTTGCTTGAGGCACCTGGGTGGCTCAGTTGGTTAAGTATCCAACTCTTGGTTTCTCCTCACTTCGTGATCTCATGGTTCATGAGTTCGAGCCCCACATCTGTCAGCGCAGAGCCTGCTTGGGATTCTCTGTCTCCCTTGCTCTCCACCCCTCCCCCACTGCTGCTTTCTTCCTCTAAATAAAAAATTAAAAAATAAATAGTTTTAAAAAAGAAATGGCTTTATTTCACTCCAACGAGACACGTGGCAGATATTCAGAATAAGAATGTCAGAAGAAGCATAAATTAAATATCACCTCATTCATTTAGATCCTATTGGGATCTGATTTACGACTTGTGAGATCCTAGATATGGGATGAACTAACACTTAAATTAGAAATGTCTGAAGAATATATAGCTTACATATAGACACAGTTTTCAAATTCTGTCCAAAACTCCGAAATGTAATTCTGAAACATTCGTTTGCACTTGGGTTGCTTCTGAGTCTTAGCTATTATAACTAATGCTGAGCATGGGGCCCCAGATATCTTTTTGAATTTATTTAAATTCCTTTATTTCCTTTAAATGCATACCCAGAGGTTGAATTACCAGATCATGTGGTAGTTCTGTGTTTAAGGTATGGAGGAAATTCCATACAGTTTTCCATAATGGCTGCAACTTACCTTCCCACCAAGAGTAAGATGAATCACTTGGTGAATTTGTGGAAATATTCTAGATACGTAGTGGAGAGAAGAAAGCAAGGGGCAGAAGAGACAATGCAGTAGGATTTTTTTGAGTGTGTGCATGTGTGTGTGAATGCTTATATAAGTATGAAATTTCTGAAAGGATTCATGAAAAGCAAACAAACAGGGGCACCTTCGGGGTTCGCTCAGTTAAGTGTCCGACTTCAGCTCAAGTCATGATCTCGCAGTCCATGGGTTTAAGCCCCGCATCAGGCTCTGTGATGACAGCTCAGAGCCTGGAGTCTGCTTCCTATTCTGTGTCTCCCTCTCTCTGTGCCCTTCTTCTGCTCACACTCTGTCCCTCTCTGTCTCAAACATAAAATAAAAACATAAAAAAAGGAAAAGCAAACAAACAAAACAAATCCCACTTGCCTATGATTGTGTTATCGAAGAAGACCCAGTGGGTGGGTCTAGGGTATTAGAAGGATTTACTCTTCTTTGAATTCCCATTTGAATCTTTTGAATGTCTTGGCATATGGATGCATTTATTACCTACTGCAGAAGTATGTGAATTTTTAAAAAGAAATGAGTGGCCTATGTATAATTATCTAAGTAATGAAAATACATATTCCTGGATCCTATTCCAGAGATTTGGATGCCATGGGTATATATGTAGTTGTAGGTTGGGTGAGGGGCCTAAAACTTTGCCTAAACATGTAGTTTAGGATGTGAAACTCAGCTGCTCATGCAAGAAACTCTCTTCATTAAAGAACAAACCAGACTGCAAGGTTTACTTCTAACTTCCATTCATGCATACTCTCCAGTCACAAGGGCAATGCATCCCGCTGGAAGTATTTGGAGAAAACTAGCACATTCTCTTTCCTCTTAAATCTCCTGATTCTCAGGTTAAAAGTCCCCATTTACGTCTGCCAGTCCTCAGAGCCTTAGTTTTGAGTGACTTGGTTTTTCTTCTCAGTAGACCCTACAATGTGTTAATATTCTTCTTCCAATACAGTTGACCAAAATTCATGACTCTTGAGTTTGAGATCTCCCCGGCTCAAGGTAACACTTCTTCGACCTCTTCTGGAGGTGCGGAGTGAATTTGTGGAAAGAGTTGTCTGATGGGGACCTCAGCTCCCCTTCCAGCACATGAATTAGCTGAGTTCCTCACCTAAGTAATAAAGATTAGGATACCAAACTCGGGTTGACATGGAGACGGAACAAGAAAATAGACGCAAAATGCCAAATGCGATGCTGAGTATGCGCTGACACATGTCATTGCCAACACCTTCTCTTCTGGGAGTGTCAGATGGGGCCTCCTTCTCTCTCTGTCCCTCCCACAGGGCCCAACAACTAGTTCCCTTACCCTTTTGTCCAAAACAAAACCCCCTTGCATTTCATAAAGTTCTGTTGGGCTCGGCGGGGACTCTCTGTAATATCAGCGAAACAGCATAGCTCCTCCCGACCTTGGGGGTAGAGCAAGGTGATGGCAAAATCCAAAGAAGTCATTTTGAAAGGGAAGGTTCATGATAGTGTAAGACACAGGGTAGAAAAGAGGGCATTTTTCATTTTTTTGCTATTCCTGGAGCACTAACCGGTGGGGTGTGGGGTGAAACATCTGTGGTAAAGCTTCCAAAGCAGGAGAAGAGGCAGAACATCTCTCTTTGAAATGGTTTTTCTGCATGGATGTGAGTCAAGCTAGAGTGAGAGACACATGAGCTGATGTCATCTGACACCTGGGAACTTTCTCTAGCAGCTCCCAGAAAGAACTGGAAGAGAGGAGGCCTGTCTGGAGTCATACCAATATGGTGGTGGCGGCTGCCACGTACCATTGCGCTCACCCCTAAAAAAGCTCTGTGGTCCCAGGAGACTGAGGTTACAAAAACTATGTTGATTGCATTTCTCCTTGCTCCCTTATTTTTCTCTTATTTACTGCTAGTGTCTTACCTTTATTTTTCATAATACTTGTGTCGAAGAGCTAATTTCGTAAACCTTGTGCCCACGTCCACTTAAAGTGAAGATCACAAAATGAGAGCCCCCATTTGTATTTATTAGTATTTATACATGAATGTGCAGGCACACACACATGCAAACAGACACAATATTTTGGGTGTTTTTAAGTTTATTCATTTATTTGTGAGACAGAGAGTGAGAGAGTGCTAGTGGGGGAGGTACAGAGAGAGGGAGGGAGAAGACACAATCTTTAAGACATTTTAAAATTTGGGGTGCCCAGGGTGGCTCAGTGGGTGGAGCGTCCGACCTCAGCTCAGATTATGATCTCACGGTTTGTGGGTTTAAGCCCCACATCGGGCTCTGTGCTGACAGCTCAGAGCCCGGAGCCTGCTTCGAATTCTGTGTCTCCTTCTCTCTCTGACTCTCCCCTGCTCATGCTGTCTCTCTCTCTCTGTCTCTCAGAAATACATAAAAAACATTAATAAAAAATTAGATATCTTATGAAAATTGAAACTTGAGTTTCTCTTTATTTTTTTTTAAGTTTATTTATTCAGAGTCAGAGAGAGAGAGAGGGAGAGACCATGCGCCAGTGGGGGAGGGGCAGAGAGAGAGGGAGACAGAGAATCTGAAGTGGGCTCGGTACTGACAGCAGAACCTGATTCAGGACTCGAACTCATGAACTGAGAGATCATGACCAGAGCTGAAATCAGACACTCAGCCGACTCAGGCATCCTGAGTTTCTCTTCAAAGCTCCAAATATCTGGGTGGTTCAGTTGGGTTGGCAACTGACTCTTGATTTCAGTTCAGGTCATCATCCCACAGTTATGGTTCAAGCCTTGCATCAGGCCCCATGCTGAGAGGCCTGCTTCGGATTCACTCTCTTCGCTCTTTCTCTCTGCCCCTCCCCTGCTCACGTTCTGTGTGTGTCTCTCTCTCTAAAAATAAATAAATAAACTTAAAAACTCCTCCAAATATCTTCCCACGATTGGGGCTGCACACAGAAATGGCCAATCTTTTACTGGGGATGCCTCTCCAGTTCTTAACGGCACCCTCTTCTTATACTTGGCTCACCTGTGTCATTCACATCACCTACCACATCCCTGTTGTTATTGAATTTGGGGTGCCTAATGGGAAGTTTTCTTTTTTCTTCCCGGTATAAGTGACATATAGGCTGTCTTAACCCATGCACCTCTGGGATTTTATTTCACCTTCCCATTTTCATGAGTCTTTCAAGATTTGGGGTGGGACGATTTGCACTTGTGTGTGTGTTTTCTTAGTAAAAAAGCAACCGGTCTGATCCCTTCTTGCCTCCGCAAAATCAGTGTGTGCAATAGTGGCAAGGCTTGCATCTTCAAGCTGCGGCGATTCTGTGTAACGACACCAGGTCTTACGGCCTGACCCAGGAATTTCCACTGAGAGCTTGGAGCACAGGAGTTTTAACCTAGCAGGTAATGGAAGCCCCTGTAAGCTAGCTAAGAAAATGAGGCAGAACGTTCCACGTCATTCCACACTCTGGGCTGTGGTGACTCTGAGTAAGTATTCCGATAAAATGAGGCTAGTGATGATAGCAGTCACAGAGGTTAATGTGCTATTTTCCTAAAATGATGGCGCAAGCTGAGAGAATGATTAAAAGGGCAGAGCTTTGGATGGGAATGTTCTTGAACGTGGGACATTTCTAAAGGCTGTTATCATTAACGCGACGTCATCTTTTCAAGGAGTCCCATGGAAAACAATAACTTCCTCATTCCCCAGTGCAATACCATCAAACTGTATCTCCAAAATTTATTAGATTATATATCCAATTGATGACAAGAGCCAAACAAAAATAACCCCGCAATCACAACACTTAATGCCTTTTAAATGCAGTTACGGAAATAGACGGAAACAGCCGGCATCTGCTCAGCACTAGGATTTTCAAATTTGATACAATAATCATATCTCTATGTTTCTCAGGGTAGAAAGGTTTTCCCTTCATAACGTATCAAAAGCCACACAAAATTCAAATAATAGAGTCAATCATCTGACAAATTTGATTTGGAGGGAAAGCTTTTTCATTAGATTGTTTTGGGAGATAATAGCCTGGCAAAATCCTCCCCCCCAATGCCCCTCCAGACTCAAAACCCAGACAGTGTTCTGTTAACAAAACATTCAAGCGGTAGGTTTTGCTTAACAACATCAAGGAACTCATAATCAAACACTAAAGAGCTTCTTGGAAGTTGCAACACCAAGATGGGCAGGAGAGGCAAGGTTTAAAACAATCAGTTTTCAGAAACAAACCAAATGGCAGCGACCCAGGAGGCTGTTTCTGTTTGAGTCTAATTCATCAGGTTTCTGAGTAGCGTCAGAATCAGGGGGAGTGATTTACTCCAGATGGAGCTGGAAGAGTGGGCTGTCTTACCAATTTATTGGGCCAAAGCCTTTAGTTGAGCAGCGAATGCTTATGCAGCAAGCCCCTCACTTTCAGAGATCCATCACAATGCGGAACTGTCTCATGACTTGATTTGCTGGGGGTGCTGTTTCTTTGCCTTACTTAACATTGAAGATCATTATCCTACTTGCATTCTCTATTTTCATTGTCACTTTTAACAACCGCGGCAGCGGCCCCATTAACAGAAACAGAATGAGACTAGTGATAGCAGATGACAGCAACTATAGTGGGTTTTGAACCATACAAGACATGGCTTCTCTTATTAAATGAAAAATAAAACCCAAGGAACCCAAGACAGTGAGTGAGGGGGAAAAGCTGTATTGTCCATCGGTGAACCTGGCCCAACACGTCAGTTCAGGGGAATGAGGTTCCAGGGTAGAGAAGGGGGGAACGTCTTCCAAGCCCCAAAGGATGAAATGGCCTCTGTCTCATGTCAAGGGAGCAAAGTCTTTGCATGCTGCTGCTTGGCTGGGAGGACTAGGCTATGGGGGGAGGTGAACACTCCATCGACCGGAGGTGACCTGCCGTGAACATGGGCGCACACCTTGGGATCATGATGACCAGTTGGCGGCATCTGAGAGTCAGGAAGATGGACCAGTGGCTTAGGAAGACAGGTCAGGATTTAATTGTCTTGAGGGATTAAAGGTAACTCAGTTTTTCACAGGTGGGATATATTTCCTTTGTCCATAATTTATTTTATAGCACTTACCAGTGTAGATATCTATTACCTTACCATCCAGCATCCGCTCACCATTTGATGTCCATTGCCTTTTGGAAGAACCACTTCATCCTACTCTGATCTCGTGTAGAGTTGGCTCTACCTTCAGGACTAGAACACGAGCCAGGCTAGGACAGTCAGTACATCATTGCCCCGATACCCAAATCCCTCTTTCCCACAACTGAGTGTTTCAGGATGAACCACGTCAGGTTACACAGAGCTCACAATTCTGTTCATTTGATCTATGGGAAAATCAACTCCTCTTTGCTTTATCTGAGCCCAAAACTATGAGGGTTACTACTTAGACCTTAACTCTGGACCCAACCAGAAAGATACTGTGACTCTGGCCTCATGCTCCCCATGTCTAAAGAAGCCATGTCTAAAGCTAGCTCAACCTCCTGGATTTTCCAACTTAAACTGCTTAGGGTTGGGATTGGGATTCCAAGGTTCCATCCCTTGGAATCTTAAGCCCTAATTCTATTGGGGGGTGGGAGGAAGGCTGGGTTGTCTTCTTTCTTGGTTTGTCACTAAAAGAAATGTCAATGTAAAACACAAACGCATAAAGCTGTAGTACATATTGCTTTCTCCTTCCTCTTGTCCTTAATCAATGGGAATCACTCTCTTTCTAGAGGATAAGTTCCTGGTTATCTTTGTTTTCCTTCTATATCACATTCTTTGTAGAAGTTAAGGATTTTGTTCATTAAGCACTGAGATGGGCAGACGTCTACAAATTTAAACACAGAAGCCATCGTGAGCTGAGTTGTTTTGGATATTAACACTGTACAATTATCTCTTTTGGGGAGAGACAGTGAGAAACTCAGAGATGAGGGAGGGAAGACAGAAGCTAGCAAAACTGGCGACCCCTTTCTTTAACATCCTCTGCACATCTCTAAACCGTAGTAAAATTAAGAAATCATATATGCTTCATTGGAACTGTGTTAGCCATGTGAAGTGTAGTACCAAAGTTGGAACAGAAGTGAGAATACAGTTCTACCTCAGGGCCATACCTGTGAGATTTGACAAAACAGGGTAATTATTTTTAAAAATGTTTAATGTTTATTTTTGAGAGAGAAAGCACAACTGGGTAAGGGACAGAGACAGAGAGAGAGAGAGAGAGAGAGAGAGAATCTGAAACAGGCTCCAGGCTCCGAGCTGTCACGAGCTGTCAACATAGAACTCCATGCAGGGATCGAACCCACAAACTGTGAGCTCATGACCTGAACTGAAGTCGGATGCTTAACCGACTGAGCCACCCAGGCGCCCCAAAACAGGGTAAGTTCTACAATCAGACTTGCAAACACAGTTGACTTTTGAATAGCAAAGGATTAGAGGCACCAACCCGCTCCGCGCTCACCCACACAGTCAAAAGTCCACATGTAACTTTGACTTCCCCCAAAACATCACTGCTAAGAAGCTACCGTCAACCAGGAGCCTTGCCAATAACATAAAAAGTCGGTTAACATATTTTGTTTGATATTTGTATCTTATCCTGTATTCTTACAATAAACTAAGTTAGAGAAAAGAAACTGTTATTAAGAAAATCATAAGGAAGTGGGGCACTGGGGTGGCTCAGTCGGTTAAGCATCTGACTCCTGGTTTCAGCTCAGGTCATGATCTCAGGGTTCATGAGTTCGAGCCCTGTGTCAGGCTCTGCGCTGACAACACAGAGCCTGCTTGGAATTCTCTCTCTCCCTCTCTCTATGCCCCTCCTCCTGATTGCTCTCTCATAATGAACTTACAAAATTAAAAAAGAAAACCCTAAGAGACAAATACATTTCCAGCACCACAGTATGAAAACTCAGCATACATAAAGACCCGTGCACTTGAAAACCGCTGTTGTCCCAGGGTCACCTGGACTTCTTACTTTGGGGGGACTGGACCTCCGTTATCTGTACTGTGGTCATGCCGTACTCAGGCCAGAGGAAAAGTGAATGGGGAGAGCCCCATCCATCTAGAAAAGTTTGCTCTGACAAATTACCCGGATAGGATTGAAAATAGCCACTGGCTGGGGGTCTGCCGGAGTCTGTAGCTATTACCGCTGCCAGTGACCTCTGCGCCCCACAAGCGATCCCTGGGGAAATCAGACCCCGGTTCGCCTCAATTGCCTTCCTGAGCCTCGCAAGTTTAAGTGATGACCTCTGTTTGCATGCCCCAAATCTCAGCAATCGCGAAACAGAACTGAAAAGAAATGTTTGTCAATATGTCTAGGAAGAGCGTGCTCTCGTAGTTTGAAAGTAATGAATCGAAGCTTCGTGTTAACGAGGAAGCTGATCTTCTGCTCCCAGCGTCTGTCTTTCAAAAGCAAACCTTGATTAGTATTATTTTTTTAACCAAAGTAATCTGATGGCTTATTAATAAAATATGAGCTAAGAGCACTCCTGATTTCTTGGGAAATTATAAATTCTAAGTTTAAAAAAATACGACATCTCACTGATACCTAGAAAAGGGAAATCAATGAGAGCCAGAGACAGACTGAGAGTCTATCAAATAAAGTCAGCTTCTTTATAAAGACCTAAGGTCACATCTTTTTTATGTTTATTTGCATCATCCCTTCACAGATTGAAAAAAAAAAGGAAAAAAAAAACCAGGACATTTGCAGGAGTATTAGAGAAATGTGAATATAGCTGCATGCATTGAAACAATGTTAAATTTCTTTTTTTAATAATCATGTATTTACTTTTATTTTTTTAAGTGTCTAATTTTGAAAGAAAGCTTAAGCAAGGGAGGGGCAGAGGGAAAGGGAGACAGATGATCAGAAGCAGGCTCCGCTCTGATAGCAGGGACCCTGACGTGGGGCTTGAACCCATGAACTGTGAGTTCATGACCTAAGCTGGAGTCAGATGCTTACCTGACTGAGTCACCCAGGCTCCCTGACAATGTGAAATTTGTTAAGAATGGTTTCCATTGTGATTATGTTTTTAGGAGATACATACTGAGGCATTTAGGGGTAAAGTTTTAAGTTGTTTATAACTTATTTTCAAATAAGTTTAGAAAAAAAATCGACTAATATAATATGTACACACTTACATGTGTCCATAAATAGGCAGAGAGAGAAGTAACCCAGGAGAACCCAAGAAATTCCAGAGTTAAAACATACCTAAAATGTTGAGGGCAGGCTCAGATGAATGAAATTAATAGTGTTAAAATGAAACTTAGGGGGGCCTGGGTGGCTTAGTCGGTTAAGCGTCCGACTTTTGCTTAGGTCATGATCTCGCGGTTCGTGGGTTCGAGCCCCACGTCGGGCTCTGTGCTGACTGCCAGCTCAGAGCCTGGAGCCTATTTCAGAGTCTGTGTCTCCCTCTCTCTCTAACCCTCCCCTGTTCACACTGTCTCTCTCTATCCTAGAAATAAATTTTTAAAAAAAATGAACCTTAAAAAAAATGTTCTACTCTTATATTCCAATCTGCACAAAAGATAGTTCTATTATTGGTGAGATTTACAGAGATCTGATTTTTTCTCCATGTTGTTTGTAATCATATTACAGAGCTCCCTCAACTTGAAGTGGGATTGATTAGATCCTGATAAATCCATCATGAATTAAAAACATTCTAAGCAGAGAGGCGCCTGGGTGGCTCAGTCGGTTGAGCGTCTGACTTTGACTCAGGTCATGGTCTCACAGGCTGTGAGTCCCAGCCCCACGTCGGACTCTTGCTGATGGCACAAAGCCTGCTACCTTTGTCTGCCTCTCTCTCTGCTCCTCCTTCACTCGTGCTCTTTCTCGAAAGTAAATAAACTTTAGAAAATACATATTTAGGGGCGCCTGGGTGGCTTAGTCGGTTAAGCGTCTGACTTTCGCTTAGGTCATGATCTCACGGTTCGTGGGTTCGAGCCCCGCGTCGGGCTCTGTGCTGACTGCCAGCTCAGAGCCTGGAGCCTGTTTCCGTCTGTGACTCTCTCTCTGACCCTTCCCTGTTCACGCTGTCTCTCTCCTAGAAATAAATAAAACATTAAAAAAAAAAAAAAGAAAATACACATTTAAAGAAACGAAAAAATATATTCTAAGTTGAAAATCCATCTAATACACCTGACGCACTGAACCCCAGAGCTCAGCCTCGCCTCCTTCAACGTGCTCAGAGCATTTACATCTGCCTCCAGTAGGACAAAACCACCTACCAAAGCCTGCTTATAAGCCTATTTGTGAATAACGCCTATTTATAATAAAGTGCTGAATATCCCCTGTAGCTCATTGAATACTCTACTGAAAGAAACATCGGATGGTTACGGGGGCTCCGCGTGGTTATAACTGTACCAGCAGTTTGCTGCCCCACCGTGACATGGGGTGCCTGGGGAAAGACCCCAAATCGAAACTTAGCGCAGTTTCTACGGAACAGGTATCGCTTTTCGCCCCCTCCAAAGTGGAAACACGGTAGCTAGAACCATCCAAGTCAGGGACCGTCTGTGTTCTACTCCTGGACTGGTAGCAAATGTCTTTATCACAAGATTGTGATATTTGTGGGTCTTCACTTCAGGCCAAGGAGCTCAGGAGGCAGGCTTTTTTTTTTTTTTTTAATGTTTATTTATATTTGAGAGACAGAGCACGAGTGGAGAAGGGGCAGAGAGAGGGAGACACAGAATCCGAAACAGGCTCCAGGCTCTGAGCTGTCAGCACAGAGCCCGACACGGGTTTCAAAGCCATGAGCTGTGAGATCATGGCCTGAGCCTAAATGAGATGCTTAACTGACTGGGCCACCAGACGCCTCAGGACGCGGTATGAGGACCAGTGCTGATCTGCTGTGAGGTGAGAGAGTGAACAACTGTTCGAAAACAACGGGTAAAGGAGCACTCAGATCATTCCCTCCCCTGTCCAAAGCAAACAGGCAAAAACAAAGGCCAAGGACAAACTCCATGTGTGTGGGGGTGCATGTGTGTTTAAAAGGATGAAGCAATATTTTTTAAAGGTTCTATTAAGTGTGGGGGATTTATCTTATCCTTAGAATAACCATGCAAAGTTGGCAGTATCATTATATTCACCTTACATATTGAAAACACGCTCAGAGGGGCGCCTGGGTGGTTCAGTCACTGAAGCGTCTGACTTCAGCTCAGGTCATGATCTGCTGGTTCCTGGGTTCGAGCCCCACATCGGGCTCTGTGGTGACAGCTTGGAGCCTGGATCCTGCTTAACATTCTGGGTTTCCCCTCTCTCTGCCCCTCCACTACTCATGTGCTTTTTCTCTCTCTCTCTCTCTCTCTGAAAAATAAACAAACATTAAGGTGGGGGGGGAGAGAAAACCGGCTCAGAGAGGTTAGGTAACCTACCCAAGGTCACACAGCTCATGTGTATAAGAACCAGGATTCAAAGTTAGGATTTTGTTCTTGTCACTCTCCCACCTGGACATCAAAAGATATTGTCCAAAGACCTTGTATTTTTGTCCCTTAAGTGGCTCTTGAAGGTCACTCCAGTGAAAGAGGCATCGGGGGTAAGAATGGAGCCTGCCTCTCTGGTTCCATTTTTAGGAGAGAAGTCTTGGCTACCCAGGGCTGTGCTGTTTGCTGGTTTCTGTCTTCCCCCAGCAGATTCTCAGTCCCCTCAACAAACACAGAAAACTTAGCTGGTACGTAAACCTTATATAAAAAAGAAACAGGACACTTGGAGTGCACATATCCCTTTGAATTAGTACTTTTGTATTCTTTTGGGTAAATAGCTGGTAGTTTGCTGGATTTCAGGGTAGTGCTATTGTAGTAACTTTTGGAGGAACTTCACACTGTCTTCCACAATGGCTGTACCAGGTTTGCCTTCCCACCAACAGGGCAAGAGAGTTTCCCTTTCTAACTGGAATTTAATTAAAACTTAAAGAACAAAAACAACAACTAGGTTCTATTACTACTGCTGTGAAATTAATAAAACAGAACACTTGAAACATGAGGCCAATTCACACCGAATTTCAGGTAGTTGAACTAAAAAACCGGCAGACTAAAAAACCGGCAGGCTTGACATTTGAGATTATGAAAATAAAATATCTGGAGAAGATGCAGAATGTTTTCTGAACTTGATTGACATAAGCATCATTGTTTTGAGGTGAAAGATACGTGGCTGTTTGGCTACATCCTTGGTGTGGCATAAAGATGACCCATGTCTTCCGGTCTGAGCAGAAGTCTCAACCCTCTTCCATACAGGCTATAGGACCTTAGGCAAATTACTTCCTCTCAAACCACGGTCGCCTCACCTGTGAAATGGTAAAATCCTTGTCATGGGAGTATACTGACTCTAGAGAAAAGATAAAACATAGTTTTATGCAGTTATAGAGCTAGTGCTTCCTATAGGCCAAAGATATCTTATTCCCACATTTTGCAGACACTGGATGTCTAATGTGAAGCTTTCCGTCATTGATAGAATTCCTGCTCTTGGCCCAGAGGTGCAGTCTCGGGACTCCGTCACCCAAATGTACTCAATCAACAGGTCAGATGACAGATACACCTGGTTGCCTAGGTGAGAGGATGGCCGTGGACGAACCTTACTATTTTTTTGTTCTCCGGGCTGTCTTTTGGAGGAGTAGATGTAGCTGTTTGGTCAGTGTTTGTGCGTATGTGCTTTCTTTTTGGGTAAATATTGATTTTTCTAGCCGGATCACTGAACTCCCAAGAAAAACTCTCCATTTCATAAGAGGCCGTTTGTAAGATGGAAATTCTGGTAGTACTCATAAATAGCAGATGAAATAAATTTTATGCATGCTTGGGCCTGAGTGATGGAATCACTGGTGTTATGATGTGGAAAAGTTATCGGTAGAGGATCGTGGGCTCTGAAAGGAAAGTGCCATTAGAAGTTTGCCAACACAGTCCCCAAGAGAGGGACATTGGTGACCCACTTTTAAGTTGGCCATTTAGTTGGTGAGCATTCGGCACGTCACCCAGTCTTTTGGTCTAACGCACAAGATGGAACTGGCTATTCTTTCGAGGTATCAGGGATATTTGCATAAACAATAATACCATGGATTTATAAACATCATCAGGATATTTCTATGCCACCAGGAAGCATGTATCGCCTGGATTTTTTTTTTTTTTTTATTAAGGAAGATGGTCTTCAAGTGTGATGGGAGGAAAAGGGGAAGGGAAACAGAATAGAATCCTGGTGAGGATTTCTGCCAGAACGTAAGCACTTGAGAAACACAACTAAGCCCTGGCTTCTTTAATTTGGTTGTAAAAAAATTTTTTTCTGTATTTTGAGAACAAAGAAAACCAAATGTAGGCTACAAATCTGAGAATGAATCAAGAAATAGAGCTCAAAGAAAATCCCCTGGGGGTGACTACGATCGGGTCGCATCACCCACCAGGCAGAAAATCTCCTCGGTTGTCTGATAAGAGTCCCCCCCGGTTGCTTCAGAGGTTAATCCGTTCCTGATGCTGTTTTGTGGAGAAGGAGATGATTATCCAATGTGTCATGCCAAAGGCATGACTTCAGGTCACCTCAGCGCCCCGGCCAAGCGAGGGGCCCCAGTTGGAACCCCAGATCTTTCCCACCGAGCACAGAAATCCCCCTGGGTTAGCTGGGCATGTCTTAATTCCCGCTAACTGATGGCAATTTTGACCTGGGAGTGAACAGGAACTGCCCTTCGAATTTCTTCTGGCCTCCATGCAATCTATTAAGGCACTTAAGCTCCTGCCTTCTACATAAAACACTCCTGTTTTTCAAAACAAACTTCTAAGTCCAAAATGACAGGGTTAATTATTCTGAAATACGCTGTTTACAGCGCAAACTCCATAAAACAGAATACATGATTTAATACCCCATCCAAGTCAGCGCTGGTTTTCATTTCTGCCCAATCAGGGACTAAATCTATGTCACTCACTCCTCTGTGTGTGCTGGAAATGGTTTTATGTTCCGTGTTCCTTTAAATTATACACATCAAGATCATAATGGGACACAGTCCACTTCGTTGCCAAAACCTGCTAGGTTAGATCATCTATTAAATGCTATTTATTTTTTATGACAAACAAGAAAAATGACAAAGCGGCTACCGAATGCCTGCTAATGGACACCAAATGCCTCTGAGGTCCCCTTCACATTATACTCATTTGCTCAAGAGTCCAGTTAACTTCCTTTTTGATGCTCTACCTCCCAAAAATAATCTTAAGAAGAAGCTGGCTTTCATAAGCTACTGGGGACTGAGCCGGTTACCATCTGCCCTCTGTGTTCTGATTCTGGGGTCAAAAGTTTGATGCCGCCCGGACATGTGGGATCTCACTGAAAGGAGAAAAATCATGCGTCCCATTGAAATCCTTTGCCTTAGAGGCCAAATGAACGGAGAGAAACAACTCCAAGTTTGCAAGAGCCACCTTTGGATCCACAGAGAGCTCTAGAAAGGGTTACGGAAGAAAACACGAATAGGAAATAGCCAAGATCAGAACAGAGTTTGAGAAGCGCTGTCCTCAGAGGATTTAAAAGTGTTTGGACTCCATGCGATCAATTCAGATGTTGACTGCGTCACGGATTTTTCTACATTGTGCGTTTTCTTCGTTTGCTTGGGAATCTTTCTACGTTCTGATTAAACCCATTTCTAACATGTTGTGTCCTAGGCACAACCCATTCAAGAGCAAGTTCTAGAATTTACTTGCCCAGATGCTTTCTGGGATTCAAGTTTTGAGAAGGAGAAAGATGTCCGTGGGACCCTGAGATTAAAAAGCAAGGCTTTGTCTTTTTCATAGCGTAGCATGAAAGGGATAGAGAAGGGCTTCCTCGTCCCCCCGCCCCCCCAGGTCCCTGGTTAGTATAGACCCTAGTCGATGTGGCCAGCTCAAGAGAAGATAATGACTGCTTTTGTTTCCAGAAGTGGTATGAAGGATGCCATGATATGAAACTTGAGCAGGTATAAAAACCAAAACAGCCGTTTTGCCTCATTCCTTGGATCCTAATTCATTTGTCTCTAAGTCTTGGGCTTTTGGTGGCGAATGGAGATCTGGAATACTCTGGTAAGGATATCACACTGATTTCTTTTGAACGTCTCGGTGTGGGAGTATCAAGGCACAAACACGAGGCAACGCATCTTTTGACAGCGACAAGGACGTCAGGAGGTGGCAGGTGGGAGAATGTTTTCGTAATCCTACTAGTGGGAGATGAAAACAACACGGAGTGCCCATTCGACGGAGTCGGGTGTCTGTGTGCTTGTAGCCAGGATGGCAGAGGCCACGAAGAAACTAAACTGCATCCACAGGCTCAGAATATTCTGGTTCGGAGTGAATAGTCAGCAAATGACATTTTCCCATCTGCTTTATCACGCAGCAGAAGTCTGTTAAAATAATTCCTGTGTTGAGCTCCTTCACGCATTGCTGGCCATGGCCTCCTGCTTTTCCGTTCATTCCTCACACAAGGTGAGCTGAATGATAATATCTGAGGAAGCACAGACGAAGCTTACGGTCATGGCCTACTTCGTGTGACTCCGCACGGAAGATAGCTTCATCGAGCCAGATCCTGCTCTTAATTTAAATTCACTACGTCCGGGACCAGTAGGGAATTTTTTTTTTCTACTTTAAATCTTGGGCAGACAGGTAGGTTTGCCAGATAAATTACAAGAGGACCAATTAAGCTCGGATTTCAGGAAAACAAGAAGTGATTATTTTTTTGGTAGGATTTCTCCAATATAGCAAGGGACACAC
The DNA here is from genome assembly GCA_017311185.1 of Proteles cristata cristata. NCBI lineage: Eukaryota > Metazoa > Chordata > Mammalia > Carnivora > Hyaenidae > Proteles > Proteles cristata. The sequence goes on along the minus strand of JAESUZ010003223.1, from coordinate 143,856 downwards.
TCCTGCCATAAACAGTAATTCATTTGATCTGAAATTCAAATTGAATCAGGTGTCTTCTGTATATTTTGTTGCTGCTATTGTTGGTAAATCTGGCCATTCGACCGATAGGGCTCTGCATTTGTAGGTCATTTTTAAATACCTCTCTCTCTATGTAGCAAAAGACCCTGTCTGTTTTCTATAGGAAAAAAATGTCTATGTCAAAATGGCAGATGTGAATTCTGTGGGCAGTTAGCCGCGACATAAATTCTGCATATGACTTCTATATTGGTCCCAATTACATAATACTAATGGGACCCTATTGACAATCTCTATTTTTAAAACACGGTTTTAACGTTTATTTGTTTTTGAGAGAGAGAGAGAGAGTACAAGTAGGGGAGGAGCAGAGAACTGGGGGAGACTCAGAATCCAAAGCAGGCTCCAGGCTATGAGCTGTCAGCACAGAGCCCAACACAGGGCTCGAACCCACGAACCTTGAGATCATGACCTGAGCCAAAGTAGGACACTTAACTGAGCCATCCCAGGTGCCCGACAATCTCTATTTTTATTAGAAAATAAGATTAAAGAGACTCAGACTACATCAAACATTAGTTTTTTATTTTATTACCTTAAAACAATTTCTAGGCATACTTCAATTTAGTCAAGTTGAACTCATATTGAAAATCGAATGTGGCTTTCCTATTAATCTTACAAGTTGAGGAAAGTCAAAATAACTTTTGTCAAAAAATCGACTGTTGACTGAGTTGAGGCAAAGTACTTAGAGCAATCATCTCTGGTCATCCTCATATCCTGTCTGAATATTGAACTGGCAACACACAATTAGAGTCTCTGGTCTTCATGGTTATGTGGCTGTTTTCCTTTTTTCTTTCTTTTTCTTTATTTATTTTTGAGAGACAGAAAGAGATAGAGCATGAGCAGGGGAGGGGCAGAAAGCGAGACAGAATCTGAAGCAGCTCCAAGCTCTGAGCTTTCAGCACAGAGCCCGATGTGGGGCTTGAACTCGTGAACCATGAGATCATGACCTGAGCCAAAGTCGGACGCTTAACTGACTGAGCCACCCAGGCGCCCCTGTGGTTGTTTTCCTCCGCAGAAACAAAATTGAGATCATAGTGATTTGTAAAGTTCTCCCTAAGACCAATTGTATAGTCACAGTTCAATATATTATCTCAGGAAGTTACATATTTACATACTTATGCTTTAGTTTAATCCAAAATTAATCAGAGTTCAAGAGGGTTCCTTGTGGGTGAAGGTGGTGAAAGGGTATCAACTTCCAGTTAAAATATAAGTAAGCCCTGTGGATGTCATGTACAGTGTGGTGACTGTAGTTAACAAAAGTCTTCTATGTATTTGAAAGCTGTTAAGAGGGTAGATCTTAAAAGTTCTCATCACAAGAAAAGCTAACTATGCGAGGTGATGGACATTATGTAACCTCATTGCGGTGATCATTTCACAATATCACCATGTATCAAATCATTAGGTCCACCTCAATCCAATGTTATACTTCCATTAGATCTCATTCCTTTAAAAAAGACGTTAAAAAAGAAGGTTCTTGTGGATTTCAGTTTCTTCACAAGGGAAGGATGAATGGATCCAAGTCTTTCCAATTTAAATATGAAAAGCTGAGTGGTTATGTTACCAAGAGCTGACCAAGAAAAAGAGTTGAGGTTATAATCTACTGTGTCTTCCTGGGAAGCAACCAACCAGCTCTCTGGCAGCCAGAAACACAGGGACAGGGTGGGCTGAGTGCCCACAGAAGACGCTTGAGTCCCCTCCCACGATGGGCGAGCATGGTGTCCAGAAGCTGCCTGGGAAACAGCCCTGCACGTCCATGGCTATAAGAGGAATGCAGAATATGCACCAACTTGTCCTAAAATTGGGGCGGATCTGTGAAATCTGTGGCCAGAGGTACCGAATCCCTCTTCCTGGAGGAAAACTTTGTCTGAGAACCTAAGGCTCTCACTTCTTATTTATTGTTTTGTTCATGGGTTTAAAAAAAATAGATTGATATTTCAAAAATAATTTCTTTTTCACAATTTGTATTGTTGGGGTATAGTTGACATGCAATGTTATATTAGTTTTAGGTGTACAACATAGTGATTAGACAATTCTGTACATTAGTCAGTGCCCACCATCAGAAGTGTGGTCACCATCTGTCAACACACAATGTTATTACAATTTTATTGACCATATTCCCTTTGTTGTACTTTTCATCTCCGTGACTTATTTTATAATCGGAAGTTTGTGCCTCTTAATCCCCTTCACCTATTTTGCCCATCTTCCCCAGCAACTACCAGTTTGTTCTCTGTATTTATGAATCTGTTCCTGTTTTTTTTTTTGTTTGTTTGTTTGTCTGTCCCACATATAAGTGAAATCATACAATGTTCATCTCTTTCTCTCTCTCTGACTTACTTTACTTAGCAGAATACTCTCTATGTCCATCCATGTTGCTGCAAACGTCAAGATTTCATTCTTTGTGACTGAGTAATAATCCATTGTGTGTATATACCACACTTTCTCAGTCCATCTGTTGACACACATTTTAGGTTGTTTCCACGTCTTAGGTATTGGGAATAATGTTGCAGTAACACGAGAGTGTAGCTATTGCTTTGAGATCATGATTCCAATTCTTCTGGATAAATACACAGAAGTGGGATTGTTTGTGTCATATAGTAGTTCTGGTTTTCATTTTTTTGACTCCTCATATTGTTTTCTAGACACTGCACCATTTTTTATCCCCACCAACAGTGCATAAGGCTTCTAATTTCTTAACATCCTTGCTAACACTTTTATATTTTCAGAGTTTTTGATAGTAACGATCCTAATAGATGTGAAATGATATCTTGTATCTGGTTGATATTTTGATTTGCATTTTCCTGAGGATAAGTGATGTTGAGCCTCTTTTCATATGTCTGTCAGCCATTTGTCTGTCTTCTTGGGAAATATACCCATTCAAATCCTTTGTCTATTTTTTTAATCAGGTAATTTAAGGGTTTTTTTTTCTCATTGTTATTGGGTTGTAGGAATCTCTTATGTACTTTGGATATTAATCCCTTATCAGATATGTGGTTTCCAAATTGCTCTGTTAATTGTCCATTGTTGTGTAGAAGCTTTTAAGTTAGATGTAGGCCCCCTCGGTTTTGTTTTTTTTACCTGTGCTTTTGGTGTCTTCCCTGGGAAATCATTGCCAAGGCCAATGTCATTAAGACTTCCCCTTATGTTTTCTTCTAGAAATTTTATGATTCCAGGTCTTACATGTAAGTCTTCAATCCATTTTGAGTTGATTTTTGTGTGTGATATAAGTTAAGAGTCCAATTTTATTCTTTTACATGTGGGTATCCAGTTTTCTCAATCCTATTTATTAAAGAAACTATCCTTTCCAGGGTGCCTGTGTGGCTCAGTCAGTTAAGCGTCTGATTTCAGCTCAGGTCATGATCTCATGGCTCGTGGGTTCAAGCCCCGCATCAGGTTCTGTGCTGACAGCTCAGAGCCTGGAGCCTGCTTCGGATTCTGTGTCTCCCTCTCTCTCTGACCCTCCCCTGCTCACACTGTCTCTCTCTCTCTCTCTCAGAAATAAGTAAAACATTAAAAAAATTAGGGAGGGAGGGAGGAAGGAAGAAAGGAAGGAAGGAAGGAACTATCCTTTTCCTGGTGTATATTCTTGGTAATTCAAAGATCAGTTGACCCCGGGCTTATTTCTGGGCTTTCTATTCTGTTCCACTAATCTATATGCTTATATGTTTGTACACTGTACCATAGTGTTTGGGTTACTATAGGTTTGCGATGTGTTTTGAAGTCAGGAAGTGTGAGGTCTCTAGCTTTTTTTTTTTTTTTCTTTTTCTCCCCAAGATAGTTTTGGCCTTTTTCTGTGTTATGTGTGGTTCCATGTGAGTTTTAGGATTGTTTTTTCTATTTCTGTGAAAAATGCCATTGGGATTTTCATAAAGATTTCACTGAATCTATATATATCACATTGGGTAATATAGACATATAAACAATATTAACTTTTCCAATCCATAAACATAGGCTATCTTTCTGCTGATTTGTGTCTCCTTTAATTTTCTTCCCACAGTGTTTTGCAGTTTCCAGTGTTTAAGTCTTTGGCCTTCCTGGTTATGTTTATTCCTAGGTATTTTTTAATACTTTTATAACTGTTTAAATCTCCTTTTTTGAAATGTTTGTTGCTGGCATATAGGAATGCAACTGATTTTTATATGTTGATTTTGTACCCTGAACCTTTAGTGACTTTGTTTATTCGTTCTAAAATGTATTTTTTGTGGAATCGTCTATGGTTCTCTACTTATACAATTGTGTCATTTACAAATAGAAAGATTTTTACTTCTCTGTTTCCAGTTTGATGCCTATTTTTTCTTTTTCTTGCCGAATTGCTATGACTAGAACTTCTAGCACTGTGTTGAATAGAAGTGGTGAGATAGACATCCTCGCTTCGTTCCTGATCTTAAAAGAAAAACTTTCAATTTTTCACCATTGAGAATGATGTTAGCTATAGACTTTCATACATGGCCTTTATTACATTGAAGTGCTTTCCTCCTATTTCTAATTTGTTGAGCATTTTATCATGAAATGATGTTGAATTTTTGCCAAATCTTTTTCTGCATCTATCAAGACAATCATGTGATTTTGATCCTTTGTTCCGGTAATATGGTATTTTTATTTTATTTTGGTTTTATTGGTTTTCATATATTGAGCTATTCTTGAATCCCAAGGATGAATTTCACCTGGTCATGGTGTATGATTCTTTTAATGTGCTGTTAAACTTGGTATGCTACTATTTTGTTAAGGATTTTTGCATGTATATTCCTGTAGTTTTGCTTGTTTGGTTGGTTTTGTTTTTGTTTGTTTGTTTCTGGTAGTGTCCTCTTTTGAATTTGATAGTGGGATAATGCTGGCCTCATAAAATTAGTTTGGAGGTCTTCCCTCTTCTTCAATTTTTTCAAAGACTTGAAAAGTATGGGTGTTAATTCTTCTTTAATGTTTGGTAGAATTCACCAGTGAAGCCATCTGGTCCTGGTGTTTTCTTTTTGGGAAGTTTTTGATTACTAATTCAATAGTTGCACTAGCTATAGGCCTGTTCAGATTTTCTAGTTCTTCATGGGTTAGTGTTGGTAGATTACGTTTCTAGGAATTTATCCATTTCTTCTAGGTTGTCTGATTCATCGGCATATGATTGCAGAAGGTAGGATATGATAAAGAGAAGAACAAAAATAAAATGGAGAAATGAAAAGTAATAGAAAAAAAATCAATGAAACTAAGAGTTGATGATTTGAAAGTATCAACAAAGCTGATCAATGTTAGCTGGACTAACTATTAAAAAATGAGAGAAGACGCAGTAAAGTCAGAAATGAAAGAGTAGACATTGCCATTGACACCACAGAAATCAAAAGGATTCTAAGGCTCCTAGCTCTAATAGAGTGATGAGTTCTCTCTGACCTCGTGACACACACACTTACTACTTAGTTTGAAGGATTTTCTTTCTGCCATTGCTGACTAGATAGGAATGTGGATAGTGGGTAACACTCTACGTAGAAAGAAATGAAGTGCTTGCTTTGTTGGGACATGAAAATCTCATTCGAACCCTTCTAAGTTGAAAGTCCTGATGATTTAGGCAAGATTCAGGGAGATTCCAATAAAGATATTTATTTCACAGCAATATAGTAGTTATCCTCAGTTTCACTTTCCTCCATTTTTATTACCCAGGGTAAACCGTGGTCCAGAAGCATATGATCCTCCTTCTGACGGATCACCAAAAGGTCAAAAGTAGCCTAACGTCACACCACCTACATCCCTCACCTCATTTCATCTTCCCACATAGGAATTTGAACATCACTTATCATCGCAAGAGGAAGGGTGAGTACCAGACACTTTGAGAAAGAAAGACCATGTTCACATAACTTTTATTACAGTATATTGTTATAATTGTTCTATTTTATTTGGTTATTGTTAATCTCTTTCTGTGCCGAATTTACACATTAAAATTCATCATAAATTTGGTTCTGTCTGTGGTTGCAAGCATGCATTGAGGGTGTTGGAACATATCCCCTTCAGATAAGGGGAAACCACGAACCTTGTAAAATTGAGGCTAATTAAACAAAAAGACAGACTTTACTGGAATGAAAGACAACTGTTTAGCAGGTTACTCCTGAGGCCTGTCTCCTTTGCTTTATTTACCTTCTAATTTCCTAATTTATGACTCCTGATACTCAGGCTTAAAGATGTATGAATCTCAGTGGCTCAGTCCGTTAAGCATCTGACTGTTGATTTCGGCTCAGGTCATCATGATCTCACAATTCATGAGATCAAGCCCCACGTCAGGCTCTATGCTGACAGCACAGAGCCTGCTTGGGATTCTCTCTCTCCCTCTCTCTCTGCCCCTCCCCTGCTCTCTCTCTCTCTCAAAATAAATAAGATTTTAAAAAATGATGATGAATCTTGACCACAGGTTTACGTGGTGAGGCTAGGAATCAAAGCAGCCTGGCTCCAAGAAAGTAGTCACATTTTATGTGAACCTGAATTGGGCAAATCTGAAATTGTGTATACAAAATATTATTTAACATGTTTAAATTTTTAAAAAATGTTATTTAATGTTTATTTGTTATTTTTTAATTTTTAAAAAATGTTTATTCATTTTTTAAAGAGACAGAGTGTGAGCAGGGGAAGAGCAGAGAGGGAAACACAGAATATCAAGCAGGCTTCAAGCTCTGAGCTGACAGCATAGAGCCCAATGCGGGGCTCGAACCCATAAACTGTGAGATCATGACCTGAGCCCAAGTCGATGATTAACCGACTGAGCCACACAGTCGCCCCTATTTATTATTTTTGAGAGAGAGAGAGACTGTGAGTGGGGAGGGGCAGAGAGAGAGGGAGACACAGAATCCGAAGCAGGCTCCAGGTTCCCAGCTGTCAGCACAGAGCCCCATGTGGGGCTCAAACTCATGAGCCATGAGACCATGACTTGAGCCGAATTCAGATGCTTACCTGACTGAGTCACCCAGGTGCTTCTAACATGTTTTATGCTAAAATAAAGTATACGGATCTCCTGGTTTTAAATTAAAAACTGCAGAATTTTGAGACTGACAGACAGGATTCAGTAGTAAGAAGTTTTTATCCCATTGCTACATAGTATTGTAATTTGGCTGGTTAAACACACACACACACACACACACACACACACACACACACACACACACGCCACCATTTTTTGTCAGTATTTCATGAAGCATGTTGCAATTAACATGGATACTACAGCAGTTATGATGGTTTATCATCATCTTATGATGATCTTGATACATATTATCATCGCAGTTTGTTATTTAATACGCATTGTTATTACTAATGCGAACCTGACAAAATAACTCCTTTAACGACACCTTCCAAATGTTTACTACATTTTGGCGCTACAGCTGTAGCTGAAAATTGCACCTGGAAATCACTAAGTTCTAGAAACTTGTTGGATGTGATAAAAACACTGGAAAGTAGGTCAAACTACCCAAATGTGCTGTGCTGTTAATTTTGGAGAGTGAACTAAACAAACATTAGAGACATTGCTAAGGAAATAAAAAGCAGTCTTAAAGCAAAAATATGTAATAACGGTTGAAAGAGTATATGGTCCCCGAATTTAATTTGCTCTCCACTCCCCTTTTACATTTGTTCCTAAGGGAAAATTAGTCTTGAATAATGGTGGGTTTTCAGGAATGCATCTTTTGCACAAAGTTCAACCGCCCTGCATTTTTCATCAAAAGCATCTGACAACATTTCACTTTCTCGTCCAGTTTTATGAAAGAGTCCTGTGGTTTATCAGCAAAATGGAATTTCCATGAGGATGAAGACTGATGTAGCCTCAGAACTTAATACCAGGTTTGCCTGGAAAATAATTGTGTCTAATAAATATTTGCTGAATAAGTAAATGAATAAGTACGCAACCTCCGAAAACTTAGCACCAACAATCGTCCCAAAGTTTCACTCTGAACATTAAATCCCTCTAGATCATTTATAAGAGCATTCATTCCTGGGGAAGATATTCGTCAGTTTTGGTTCAGAGAACTGACGATTTATCCCTAATTTCCCCTGCCAAGTAACGAGTAATTAAACCAGTTTACAATCCTTTCGTAACCCAAATAAATAAATCAGTCGTTGGCACAAAATTGTTTCAAAGCACCAAAGTCTGCCCCCTGTGGGATTTTTTTTTTTTTAATTACAATGCTTTGATTTGATGCTTTCCATCTATATTGAGAGTAAACGTAGAAATGGCTTTTTGGCTTTTTGAAACTCAGCGCTGTGTTCACCATAATTGATGAGTTGTTAGTTACATTGGAGTCCTCTTTTGAGAACCCCAGGAAAAGTTCCTGCCTGGTGCTGGTATCAACAACAAATTGAGCCACTGATTTGCTTTCTGAGCCACTGATTTGCTTTCATCGCTTCGAACCAGTAAATTATATAACTGACGATGTTCCTTTTTGTATGTGTGTGTATGTTAAGTGCTAGAAAACTTAGACCCTAAATTTGCTGACCAGTGTAACAAGGGTTCAGCCCAATTTCTAGCCCTAGTTTTGACCCTCCCTTTCTCTTTCTTTTCTTGGTTTTTCTTTTAATTTCATTTGTGTTTTATTCATCTCGCCTAAGCCCCCTTGGAACAAGGCAAGGTCTCAAATAATGTCAAAATAAATAATGTCAAAATCTATCAAAGCCATTAGTGTTTTTTTTTTTAACCCTTTGAAGGGGGAAATTAACGCATGGAGCTCCCTTTCGTAAATGAGACAAGCATGCATTCTCTTTTTTTTTCTTTCCCACAAACCGTGGTGTGTTTTTTTCCCTAAGCTAGATGATATTTTGTTAAATACCCGGTAACAAACTTTGGTGATAGGTGACTCTAATTTATCTGCTATGAAATCTAAACTCACGGGTCTGTAGTTCCCTCCGGGCTTATTTTGGGGGTGGGGAGCAGGTTGGGGGTGGAGCGTAGATCACATTACTCATCTCTCCAGCTCAGAGGCTATGTCAATAACCCCACAATTTTCCAATGACCCCTCATGTAGATGCCATCTGGTCTTTACGTGCTATATTTATATCTGGCTTGACAGCTTCACCCTGTGTGTTTCCCAGTAATTGATCCAATAACTCTGATGTATTTGGTAATTTGCTCGCAAAGCCTAAGGCACAGAATACGCAGACTCAGACCTGCGTTCCCAACTCAGCTCTGTTACTTACCGGCTCTGTGACATTGGGCAACTACGTCACCTTTCTCTGGGCCTCAGTCTGTTCATCTGTAAAATGAGATTAATAGCAGGAAGTTGCAGGGATTCAATGAGGCAACGCACATAAAAATACTTGGTGTAGCATCTGGCGGATGGCTAGCAGTCCCTAAAAATGTTGTGTTGTTTCTGTTGCTATAGTTGAAATTCTCCATTTGTACAACGTCCATTTAGCCAGCTCCCTGAGCCTCTAGCTGACCTTGCCCTTTCTGTGGATATAAAGAGTCTATTATTTTTAGCCTTGGAGTCCCTTACCAATACTCCCTTAAATTCTTTTTTTGGGCATGTCTAATTTCTAGTGTATGCCTTCCTGTTTTCCCCGCTTAGCCTGTCTTTCCATTTTTGAAAAATGGCAGGAGAAGAAACCTATTTTGTTTTGCCAGTTGACCATGAAGAGTTGTATGTGTGCTTTTGTTGCTTTCTTTAAAGTGCCAGGGCTTTTGGTTCCTTGGCATGCATTTATCCTGGACTTTTAGCAAAAGCTATTCTAAAATAGTCACCAGCCTGTCTTAGCTTTTAAACTCTTCCTTTCAGTTTTTCCCCTAACAAATGTTCCCACTCGGCCATTAAGCTCTTTTCATGAATAATAACAGGAGGTATTTCTTTAGTGTTCCCTCTGCCTCTGGAAAGTGCAAATTGCCCTGACAAGTGCTCACTAGTGTTTTGCCCTCAATTCCTTCCTGCGAGACTCGTAGTCATGTCTTGAAGCCAAGCTCCATGCATTTCCTTCCATCTGGATTATTCTGCAGAGCCGCCTTCTTAACTTTACATCTACCTTTCTCGGAATCAGTCTTTCTGCCTATCTACTTGCATCCCTCTATGGTCCCATCCTTTATCCACTCAACAAGTACCTGACCATGTGAATAAACACTGCACTAAACATGAGAATGCGTATGGCTCTTCCGTAACCTCTTTTCATTTCCTTTTATTCTTGTTTTTTTTTTTATTTAATTTGTTTTTGAGAGAGAGAGAGAGCTCTCCCCAAGAGGAGGATGGGCAGAGAGAGAGAGAGAGGAGCAGAGAATCTTAAATAGGCTTCATGCTCAGTTCAAAGCCCAATGCAGAGCTCGATTCCATGACCCTGGGATCATGACCTGAGCTGAAATCAAGAGTTGGACGTTCAATCCAGTGAGCCACTGGGGTGTCTCTCATTTCCTTTGGATGTAGACCCAGAAGTGGGATTGCTGGATTGCATGGTAGTTCTATTTTTAATTGGTTTATGGAAACTCCAAACTATTTTCCACCAGAGTATAGTCACAATAGCTAAAATGTGGAAACAACCTAAGTGTCCATGATTGGAGAAATGAATAAAGATGTGGGATATATATTCAGCCATGAGAAAAGAAGGAAATTCCCATTAGCAACAACATGGATGGACTTTGGGGACATTATGCTAAGCGAAGTAAGTCAGACCAACAAGATAAATACAGTATGATATCTCTTATATGTGGCATCTAAAAAAAACCCTTAAATTGTAAAAGCAGAGCATAAAGTATTGGTTGCCAAGGGCCGGTGGGGGGAGGGGGGAAGAAATGGGAGAAGCATAGTTTAAGGACACATTCTTGCAACTGCAGATGGTCCCCAACTTACAACTTATGATATTTCCACCTAGGATATTTTACCTTTGCAATGGTCAGAAACTAACACATATTCCGTAGAAACTGTACTTTGAATGTTGATCTTTTGGGGAGCTTAGTGGGTGGTCAGATCCTCTCTCGTGATCGGAGGCAGCGAGCCACAGCCCACAATCACAAGGTAAACCAACAATAGGCTTACAACCATTCTGCACCCGTACAGCCATTCTGGGTTCATTTTCAGCACAGGGTTCACTACATTACATGAGATATGTAACACCTTGGTATCAAATAGGCTTTACGTTAGATGGCTGTGCCCAACTGCGGACTACTTTAAGTGTGTTGAGTCATCTAAGCTCTGATGTTGGTAAGTTAGGTGTATGACCTTATGATATTTTCAACTCACAATTGGGCCTCTCAAGATGTCCCCCCCCGTTGTAAGTTAAGGAAGGTCTGTAGGAGAAAAATAAAACCTGGAGACCTAAGACACAGTACAGTGATTATAAACAACACAGCTGTATTAGAAACAGTAAACTTAAAAGACTAGATCTTACATTCCCTACACCAGAAGAAATGATAATTACAACATGATAGGTGTGTAAGCTAGTGTGAGCATGACACTCATCTTGCAATATAAGTGTACTAAATCAGTAAGTTGTACATCTTAAACTTACATAGATGTGTGTCAAACGGAACTATAAAAAACCCAACCAAATCGGTCTTTGAGTAGCCCTATATATCGTTTGTCGATTTCTCTGCTAAGTGAAAGGAGCTCTCCTTTCCATAAATTACCATTCCTGCCCTCAAAGAATTTACATTCTGGTAAGGAATAATGTTATGACAGGGTGAGTACAGGTACTACAGATGCATTTAGCAGAGGTGCTATGCTCGGTTATATTGGTTTAGGGAAGGCTTTCTTAAGGGAATGATGTCTCCGCGGAGGTAAAGAAACAAAAGGAATTATTACAAATGTTATCCCACAGTAGTGGCTATCAGGAAACCAAGAGACGATGGAGCTGATAATGAAATAGAAAAACATATCAGCCAACTCTTTCAAGAAAATTGACCATGCAAAGTTGCAAAGAACTCTCATTCTTGAGAGAGGGAAAGTATAGCAATTGACCAATCGAGACAAAATAGATTAATCAAAGGACTGGTGGTCTGAATATTATTACCCGAGGAATAGTGTGGTAACAACTATTAGAGAGAGTTGTATGTAGAGAGTTGTTTGGAGAGGAGGTGGTGGCCACATGGGTGTGCGTGGCCACAAAGAGTTGAAGCTGGGGATGTCCAGACAGGAGACCCCGCCTGACCATTGGGTAGACCGTCAACAGGGAACCTGAACCCATTTGGGCAGCATTGGGGGTTGGGAAAGAAGTCAGTAAGCCATGCACTAAAGATTTCAGTAAGCGAGGAAGAGATCTGGTTGAGTCAATACACTCAAGAAAGAATGGACAGAAGTATAATAATAGCCTGGTTTCCAAAGTCCAAGAAATGTGATTTAACATCCAGCCTTGGCCCTGTGTGAGACTGGACAGTCTATCTTACTGCCCCCTAAGCCTCCTTGTCCTCATCAGTGATCAGGGGATAATCATAACACTACAGTCATTGGTCATTGCACTATTGTGGGAAAATAACGGCACATGGTAAATTAATGAATGCTCAGTGAAGAGGCCAAAACCCTAAGACAATAGCTATCAGATTCCAAAGTGAGGAGCCTGAGGGAGTGCATATTATCAGAGGAAATATCTAAAACAGACACAAAACCACAAAAACCAGAATCAATTTATGCTCTTAGACCCCTTACCTACATGGAGGGAATGAGATGAAAACATCCTTTGTTAGCTATAAGGAGAGATATTTGTTAAAGGGCTTTCCCTGGAGACAGTGATGCTTGAAGTCCTTCCCTGAAAGGAGGGGTGGGGTGGGCAATGGAACTGCTTGGAGAATTCTATATGTGATCCCCGTGGAATGAGAGAATGTACTAGGGTCATGTTTCTTTCTGAGAAATCACAAAAGGCTAACTGCTGATAGACTAGTCAAAAGAGATTCAGCTCGCGCTCTTGCAGTTGAGAAGAGTGAAAACTCGGTTGACATTTCTCATGGACCAGATGTGGTCCCAGCAAAGAAAGAGTGGTTGTGTGGTTATATTAGGCCCTGTCCTACTATTATTAGATGACAAGGACGAGGGTGAGCAAAAGTAGACATCGCTGTTTAACATGAATCTTCAAGAAACAGAGCTTTATTTGAAGCTGGAGAATTCACTGAATTCTGGAAGCAACTCTAAGTAGAAAGAAGCAAGCCCGGGCTTTGACCTTGAAACACCCAGAATGGGAGTGGGCTGTGCCTCTCTATGATAAGTCCTGGGATGGTCACATTTCAGTCAACCACAGAGGAGAAAACGTTTGTGAAGAGGCTGAGTGTGGAGAGAGTCTGCTTATCTGGAAGGGGAGACCCTGAGTACACAGTGTGGATGTTGACTCAGCGAAGAGAAAGTAGCAGATGATAAAATAAAATGAAGAGAGTGGATTACAGAGATATTTACCATCTCCACTTGGGACAGAGGTGGAGACAGGGCACATAAGTTCCACAGAATCGGGATGATTTCATGTCTGGTATTTGTTATTCATATATGATGCCAAAGGGCCATAAAATAGAATAATACCTAAGGGGAATGTAACATACATATAATATAAAGAGTAATAATGGAATTATCCTTCTAGTACACATTTGCACACATTTGATTTGCCTGGGCTGTAAGGCTGGTCAGTGGCTAGAAGGTTTCTCAAGGTGTATATCCATTCAATATCTTCATAGAACTCAGCAGTCAATGGGGAGTTGAGGTCATCCATGGCTGACGGAATGGGGAGTAAACTTTCTTCTTCCTCCCTGACTCCCCTGACTCCCCACAACTCTGTAATTTCCAGTGAAGTGTTCCTTGGTCTTCTTTCCAATCATTTCTTTTTGGCTTTGCCACTGGTTTTTCATGTTGTGGTGTCACTTCCTAGGCTATGACTAGAGGTCACATTACTCCCATCTGGGTTTCAAAGGCAGGAACGCTAAATCCTTTGCCTACTTCTCCATCCAGGCATAGAAGTTTTTTGGAGCCTTGCCATGATGTCAGGAGGAACAGGGCAGAGAATAAGAATCTGTGGTTCCTCAGAAGAAGATACTATCCAGACCTCACTCCATTCCCTTAGCACCTCCCAGGGCACCAATGGCTACGTAGAAACATATGCTAGATTTGACATCCCCTGGAATTAAGCCATGTCACAGCCAAGACAGTCTTATTAGTTGACGAAGTGCCATTTGCTTCAGGAAACTCCATTTTATATGTGTATGGACTTTTAATATATTTTACTGATATGTGTTTGCTGTGCATTTCACCTGGCAACCTCCCAAACAGTCCCATACCTGGTGTCTCCAACCCAGTGGTAAAAAGTACATAGGCTTTAGTAGAGATAGACCTAGCTTCTCAACTTGATGGCCTGAAAGGGTATTCATCAGATAGGATTGCCTTAGGGAACCAAGCGATATAAATATAATTTAAAATTCTTAACCTGATGACCGATATTAAGTAGAATTTTAGTTACTAATAATCAGGGTACTATTACTAATACCTATAAGGGCCCGATGCAGGCAAGGAAGGCTCAGGAACTTGAGCATCTGGTTTCACATCACACACTGAAGCTGTGATCTCAAGAGGTCAATGGTCTTTTCACTGTACTGTGACTGACTCACATTTCAGTATTCAGGGTCAGGTTAATGCCGGCCATTATCTCTGTCTGTCTATCTGTCTGTCTGTTTCTTTCCTCTCTTTCTCTCTCTCTCTCCATCCATATATCTATTATCTATTTGTACCATCTACCCACCAGCCACCATGTATCCAGCATTTGTCCATCCACTAACCATCCATCCATCCATGTACTATATCTTTCTATCATCCATTCATCCATCCATGTGGCTATTATCTTTCTATCATCCATTCATCCATCCATGTGGCTATTATCTTTCTATCATCCATTAATTGATCCATTCATAGACCTATTATCTTTCTATAATCCACCCATCCATCTTATATATAGGATTTTTTTTATCATACAATGATTGAATGATTTTTTATAGCATTAGCTGCCTGCTCATATGTCAGGCAAATCTGACCCAAGTCTGACTGACCTTTATTTCCTTAAGACAGATTTTTTTTCCCCTTAAACTCACAATTTTATGAAGCATAAAAAGCAGTAAAGCCTTTTTCCCTGCAGAGACGAACTTAGAAGAACTCGGGCAGTGCAATTTACTTCTTAGGGCCTTGGGCGTTCTGTCTGTAAAACAGAAAGCCACTGATTTTCTTCTCCAAAAGGAATGTGAGGGGCTTGTGGTTCGTGCAAGGCTTCGTGTCACATTGGCCTCCTGAACAGAGGTCTGCTCGTAAATGGAAAGAGACTTCATAGTAAGAACACAAGCCCAGTGTGCAATCTAAACACTCTTTAGTTGAATATCAGGCGACAGCTTGGATTTCTGTGTTTTCTGAGTGTGATTTGAGCAAGGGAGCCTGGCCTGCCCCCCACGCTTTTGGCAAGCCATGAGGTTTACAACTGTCCTCTGTGGGCTCCTGTGTTCGAGCGCTTTGAAAGACGTCTGCAAGAAGCCAAAAGTGACATCACTGCTGCCGTTATCAGATGAAATGAGACCCACACTTAATGGCTCTGCGTTTGGGCTGCTTGGTGAAGGAATCCCATCAGGAGTTAACCTTGCCCCACGTAGGTGCTCAGTCAGTATTTGTGGGTAGGACCTACTGACCTTGGGAATCAGCTGAGTTTCCGAACTGTCCATTCATTCTATAAATAGCTCTGTTATTCCCTTGGTGATTAATGAGTCTGGGTCCCTCTTTTCACCACCTTCTGTAATAGCCACCATTCATGAAGGCTCGAGTGTTCCTCTGCCAGACACACTTCATTTGGCAAAAGTGATTTTATGAGCTCATAATGTCATTTCAGGAAGTGAACGATGAATTTCATCTGATATCTTTTGCTTAGACTGGATGCCAAGGGAGCTTATCCCACCTTGAGGAACATTGAAATGTTTCACTTTTTTTTTTTTTTAATTTGGAGGATGCTTCTTTTCTATCTCAGTTTGTAGGTAAGCTCTGTCCTTTTTCTGGGTGTGACCATCCTCCCATACATGTCCACCTACCATCTCCATGCTGAACTCTCGCATCCATACATCTGGGCCAAAACCATGCTATTCTTCATGAGTTTTCATCAGAGCTGTCTTCACAAAAATGATCATGGCCATAACTTGTGTTATAATGGACTTAATATTTTTCTTTAAGTTGATTTACTCTTTATATATCTATATCTATCTACATATCTATCTACCTATAATGTGTATAGTATATGTGGGTGTATATATAAAGCTTTAGATCTTTCCCATAAGTAGAAAACCCAGTATTACTTATTATAACTACTTGGCAACTACTTGAAATCCTGTTGATTTGAGCTCATAAACAATTTAAATTTGGTCTTATTTCTCTTCCCCTACTGCCAAAGAGTGAGATTTTTGCAACAGCCTCCTTCCTTTTCTCGTTCACTTAATTCAACAGCTCTACTGCACTATTTGTACCATATTTCATTATTCTATGGTGCACATTTTTTCTCTTTGTAATATCTCTGAAGTTAGCATGCTTATTTCAATTGATGATGAATCATAGGGTCCAATGGAAAATGCTGCAATGCAACATTCGCTCTGCTTCATGGTACATATGAAAATGGAGATTTTACAATCAATCGCCTCTTAGATTTGCTGCAGGATAGTGGTGCCCTGAATGTTCCCAGCTTGCTGTTTTGTTCACATGTCCCTCTGCTGTTGAATGCTCTTCCCCACCTTTGCCCATTTCATGCCTTCTTGTCTTTTGAGGCCCAACTCAGGAACTCCCCTTTCAGGAGACTTTCTCAGACCGCCCCCTCCTCCTGGCAGCTCAGGTATATCCGATCTGGGTTCTCATGATATTAGGCCATATCTTGGTGATGGTATTTCCACACTCTGTTACAAATATCTATGCAGGGCTCTGTGTTGCCCACCAGACCACCCTCTGTGCAGACGGTGACTGTATTAAACTCAGTAGAGGCAGCGTGGTCAACAGGACAGACTGGCTCTGCAAGTCACAAGCTATGACCTTGGATAAGTTAACTTCTTTGTGCTTCTGCTTCTTTATTTGAAAAATGAGGACACCGTTATGTTACTTATCCCAAAGGGTTGTTGGGGGATTAAGTTAGTTAATGCATGCAGAGAGCTCATCACTGTGTCTAACACACAATCATCACTACATATGCATTTTCTCTTAGTACTATTCTCTTTCTAGCTGCAATTCCAGCATAACACTAAGGCAGAAATAAAGGATTAAAATTAAACATATGTCTCACGCTTTATCCTAGGAAAATAAAACTTACTTTTTGGCTGGAAAGTTACCCTATACATGGTCCTAGTGGCCACCTGTAAGTGTCCAGATAAAATTACTCTCCTTTCAAGAAAACAGATCATAACACTCTTTTATACACTGAAACTCTTCAAGGTCTTAGAATCATTCTGGACCCTCACTGAGAAAAAAAAATGACTTCAAAGTCACAATCTTGGCCCTCATGTTGGTTTCCATTCTATGAACAAAATTACATTTACCTAAGTTTTAGATAAATGAAAATAAATATCAGAGTGGATAAAAGAAAGCCATGTTTGTTTGCCAGCTGATGTCATCTGAAATCATGTTTGTCCCCTGTGTGTTTTCACAGAAGCTATGTGAGGTTAATTAGAAAAAGAAAAAGAAGAGAAAAGGAAAAGAAATATTCTAGAGACATCTGGCTCATGGCACCTTTTCCTTTAAAAGTTGAATTAGTTACCAATCATCATGTGAACTTTGTTGGCTGGTACGTCTCTTTCATGAAACGTTTCTTTCATTTCTCATGAGCCAATAAGCTGTAGGAAAAAATTAGTAAGAGACATGAAGGAAGGGTTTACAACAAAGACCACCTTTTTATTGAATTTTGAAAAGGAGTATATAATCCTAGTCACCAAACGTTAAAACAATGTACATTTAGTCGATGTTCATTGCCAGGAAGTAAGAAAGTTAGAGGAGAGGGACACATAAAACCTGTCTCTCTTACACCCACTTTAGATGTTGGGGCTAAGTCAACATTTCAGTGTGACATTGTATTTTCTGATTTCTGGGAATATCTCAACATTTTAGTGTTTGATCCTTCCTCGGAGAATGGATAAACTCAGGTTGAGGGTCATATGTGGCCTTCAAATTAGAATTTTCGTAGCCTGGTGCCTGAAACTAATTAGTAGCTAAAGTAAATCTCATCCAGGCAGTTATTCTTAAGTTTGTCTTTTAATACCTGTAAGTTTAAGAACTCTTAAATATCCATCTATGAAAGGTCAGAACACACAGCGTCAGCATATAATGGGCATTCAATCGTATTTGCAGTTGCTTTAAGATGTCCACGTCACACTCTGCAAGACTAGGTTATAGATATTGAACTCAAGAGCATTGGGCACATATCTGAATCCTATCCACAGCTGGAGACAGAGGGGTAGACAGAACAGCCTCTTGTTTAGGACTGAGCCTATTAGCATGATTTATTAAATATGAAAAGTCAAGAAACCCCACCAGACAGTTTCAGTCAGTCTTGAAGATTTGGAGTCAGTCGTGTGATTTGGAGAGTTCCAATGCAGTAACAGAAAATAAGCAAACTAACAAAAACACAAGATTTATTTCCCACATGCTCTCCAACTTCTAGACAGATAATCTCCAAGAATAAGGAATATATCCGTGTATATATTGGTGTATGTGTGGGAAGAGGTTTGGAGAGACTCCATCTTTTTTTTTATTTTGTTTTAATGTTTATTATTGAGACAGAGAGAAACACAGCGTGAGTGGGGGAGGGTCAGAGAGAGAGGGAGACACAGAATCCAAAACAGGCTCCAGGCTCTGAGCTGTCAGCACAGAGTCTGACACGGGGCTCGAACCCACAAACTGTGAGATCGTGACCTGAGCTGAAGTTGGACGCTCAACCAACTGAGCCACCCAGGCGCCCCTGAGACTCCATCTTTTTGTGCTAGAACATGGAGTTAGTCTTGTTTAGCCTGGGTGCTAGGCAGACAATTCCTACCTTTACACCATCGGAAGTGGAGTCCTGGTATGGTTTTGTCTCTCATTTCTTATTACAGGTATTTTAAACCTTCCCACTTTCCTCCTACCTTGTTCTAGTCTTCCTAGCTGTTTTGAACAAAGTTTCCTCGTTTCCCAGATACATTGAAGCTGTCAGAAAGAATAGCCTTCATTTGCTTAGATGGCCTGCATATAAGCCCAGCCTCTGTCGCCGCTGTCACATGCTAGGTGCTAACCTGGTGATCTTCTCTACGCACACCCTGGGTTCTCTCTGGCTGCTCCTTGTCTTTGCTCATCTCCGAATGCCTGAGCCCTGTCTTCTTTTCCTTCTAAGACCCCCCCTCTAGTTTTTCTCTACTACTCTCATGACTTTAATCGGCCACTGAAATGTTTAGTGTTTCAAGATACATGCCTCCTGCATACCTCTTTTCAGAGCTTCAAAGCCATGTACCCAAATGCCTAATGGGCATCTCCATCTGGAAGATCTTTCCAAATCAGCATGTATGAACTGAACCCAAGCTACTACTTTCCTCATGGTGCCAGGCTCGATGAATGGCATGACCAACCCCAAAGTTGTCAGAAATCTGAATCTTAAACCTCTTCTGGGACTCTTGAATTTGTTTCTCATATCCTTCATCTCCAAAAACTTTGGGTCCAGCATCTAAATACATCTCGGGTCTATTTATCTCTCTCCATCCTCAGTGTAAATACCTAGTTCAACATTATCTTTCACTAGCAGGACTGTCAAAAGTATTGGGGCACATGGGTGGCTCAGTTGGTTGAGTGTCCAGTTCTTAATTTTGGCTCAGTTGTGATCTCAGAGTTATGGGATTGACCCCCATGTCAGGCTCTGCACTGAGCCTGGAGCCTGCTTAAGATTCTCTCTCTCTCTCTCTCTCTCCCCCCTCCCCTTTCTTCCACTTGTGCTCTCTCTCTCTCAAAAAAAAATAACAAAAATTTAAAAAGAATTATTCATCAGACTTTTGTTAAAAACTATAAGACAGATTTTATTCAAGCTACTGCAGTAAGAGAGGCAGACTGAGCTCAACTCCAATCTGTACAGAGGTGACTGGGAATTTTAAAGGGAGAATAAGTGGGGCGCCTGGGTGACTCAGTCGGTTGAGCAACAGACTTCAACTCAGGTCGTGATCTTACGGTTCGTGAGTTCAAGCCCCGCACTGGGCGCTGTGCTGACGGCTCAGGGCCTGGAGCCTTCTTTGGATTCTGTCTCTCTCTCTCTCTCTCTCTCTGCCCTTCTCTTGCTCACTCTCTGTCTCCCTCTCTCTCAAAAATAATCATTAAAAAAATTAAAGTATGAAGGGAGAATAAGGAAAGAGGAGAGAGCAAGACTTCATAGGGTCAGAGACGTGTGCCAGTGCGGGTCAAGCAGGGAGGGGATGCCCATCTATTCTTTTGTAGAAAAACACACTTCAGGATTGTGAGGACACATTCGAACCACAGAAGGGATAAGACCTGAATGTACATCATAAGAAAGTCAGGGCTAATGGTTGTCCCTGGAATTTTCTCTTTATTGTCTTGACCAGACCACTGCGTGACCTGTGAAAATAAATGCACCTTCCTACGTGGGAAGACAGCTTCCCAACCTGGCGATATACCTGCACAGATAAATAGCAAAGTTCTGCTTGTTCTATTGGAATTCCAGAAACTCCATAGACCAAAGCCTGAGTGAGTTCCGTTCTTTGTCTATAAGGAAAATGGAAACACGCATTTGATAGGGGAAAAAAAATTGAGGAAGATCAGTAAAATCTGGACAACTGGGTTTTTGGGGGGTTTTTGTTTTTAGTTTTTATTTCCAATTTTCCCCTAAGTTCTCCCTGAAAACAAACACATTCCTGTGGGAGCTTCACAGCATAAACAGATCCATTCACAAGGATTCTGCCTTGAGGATTGAATCCAACCTAAGGTCAAGGTTAAGGCTTGGTGCCAGGCTCACCAGGTTTTGGTGCTCAAAGAAGTTCTGATCTGATTTGAATTTCATTTTGTATTTCTTTTTTAAAAGAAAAAAATGCAAAATGTGCCCCAGCAAATAAAAAGTAAACGCTCCAGGGGCGCCTGGGTGGCTTAGTCGGTTAGGCGTCCGACTTTCGCTTAGGTCATGATCTCGTGGTTCGTGGGTTCAAGCCCTGCGTCGGGCTCTGTGCTGACTGCCAGCTCAGAGCCTGGAGCCTGTTTCAGTCTGTGACTCTCTCTGACCCCCTGCTCACGCTGTCTCTCTCTCTCCTAGAAATAAACAAAACATTTTTTAAAAAAAGTAAAAAAAAAAAAAAAGTAAACGCCCCAGTTACTTCTCTTCCAGCCTCAGTGGCTTTTCTGCTTCCGTTCTTATCTGAATCCTGCCCAGATCAAAAGGCCCGGCTCAAGTTCCACCAAGTGGAGTCATGCCTTTAGTATTTCTACGTAAATACAGTCTTATTTCATTGGTTGTCCCCTATTAGATGTCATCGTAGATGGAAAAAAAAACAATGTCATGTGAAAAGCGTGACCCAGGAGGGGAAAAGCCTGGCTCTACATCACACACCTTTGTCACTTCCTGAATAAATCTGAGCAAATTCCTTAATTTCTTGTGGCTCGCTTGCTTAGACAAACAAGGTTCACTATGAGATTTAAAGGGGATGGCAGGGAAAGTTGCCCAACAGTGTGCCCCACACGTCACAGATAACTCAGGGTGGAGCATGTATTCGATCGTTGTAGTCTTTCCCTAGCTGGTGAGAAGGGAAGAATTGTATGGGGCACTTGATCAATTTCATCATTCTTGCTCCCATGGAAATGTTTCCAATGGAAATGCCTTCCATTTGAGTGTCTGAAGGAAGAGAAGCAGCATATAATTCACCATAACCATTTGCTGCTGGGGAACTAAGAGGAGGGTTGGTCACCAAAGAAGACTTCATGTTCACAGAGCAGATTTCAACTAGGAATCCAAGATTCTGTGAGATAAGTAACAATAACACCACTGCACCGCTGGAAGGTAAGACTCAAAATGGCAACCAATGTAATAAACAAGGGCTTTTAATAAACAGTATGACAAGTCATGTTGTTAATAGCTTGGTTTCCAATGATCATTATTTTCTTTCCACGGGGGTTGGAGGACGCTGGGAAAA
The DNA here is from genome assembly GCA_017311185.1 of Proteles cristata cristata. Classification (NCBI taxonomy): domain Eukaryota; kingdom Metazoa; phylum Chordata; class Mammalia; order Carnivora; family Hyaenidae; genus Proteles; species Proteles cristata. The sequence goes on along the minus strand of JAESUZ010003223.1, from coordinate 121,736 downwards.
AGGGATGCCTTTTTTGCACTTCTTACTTATTAGTGGATCCATTTGCTCTTAGTCTCTTTTCCTCCCCAAAGCATGTTGTCCTGAAATATGGGAAGGAGGCCAGCATAGTAGGAAAAGTTAAGAATTTAAATGCAAATGGATTTGTGTCCACATCGGTTGACAGGTTATATACTATGGGCAACCTTATCAACTGCCCTGTACCCCCCATGCCATGTCTCCCATATTGGATATCCATACCCATTGTATGTCTCATGGACAGATGCAAAATATTAAGAACGGGGTATCTTGAGCTGGAGGCCATTCCTGACTCACTGGAATCTTACACGATTCCTAAAGAAATGGAAGCCGATGGCCAGGATTCAAGAGCAAGGGGTGGGTGTGGCATTGAGTGAGTCACAGAATAGAGCTAGTAACTAGGTCAGTCTTCTTGAGTGAGGAGTGTGTGGTTAGAATTAAGTACAGAGAAAGACAGCAGGGGAATTCACAACTGTGTTTGTATTAACATCAGCCTAATAATCTGCTGACTCGAAGGATTATTCTGCTGCTAACATAAATTTCCGTGGAGTCTTTTAATTTTGGTTTTTTGCTCGCCACCAAATAAGGGACCCTGTTGATTACATATTCTCATGCAGTTCGCATGCAAACTGAAAAGCTCTGGTTGGAACCAATCAAGTAAACAGGATACATCACAGATGCTTAAAAGTCACCCAGGTCCTAATTTTCCCAGTGTCTCTTATATTAAGATGTGCTGTTTGAGAAGGAATCATAATGACATATAATGACTGACCTGTTCGGGTCAAAATGAAAATGTGCCCAGAGGTGGGGTGACTGTGATTGGCATGTGATTGGGTAGTGGCTTTATTGTTTTATTATTATGCTTGTGTTCTTCAGCAGAAGTTTACTGAAGATACCTCAGAAGGAGGTTTCTTGGAGAGTGAAACTGCAATCGTGGGGGAGGGGGGGGAGTTGACCATTACCATGTTTTTAAAGAGTCCCAAGGGTCTACACAAACATGTAGATCCACCAAACAGATGGAATGGAGATCATTTGTGCTGTGGATGGGATTCCCATCAAGATTCCTTGAGGTTCTTCATGTCTAGTGTATGTCTTTCCCCAGTTTGCATAATTAACATTTTCGACAAAAATGGGAAGGGATTAAATAGTCCAACAATCTCCTTTCGTCTCGCCCACCGTGGCAGTTCTCACTTTGATTATTCAGGTGCCTTCCTCCCTACCCCACAAACATACCTTCTTCCTCCCCACTTTTGGTTCGGACTTCGCTTTCCCACATGGGTAATGTGGATAAAACCTCATCTGATCCAAGAGTGAATCACCATTGATGGAAGCTTCTCCTGGCAATGCTACCCTCCTTGTCAGGGACTGGGTTCAGCATGGCCATGGACATAAAGCCCGAGAAGCAGCATTCAAAGAAGCTTCTGGTAAAGGTTTTCCTCTCTACTAAATAGACATGCACGGGAGAAATACTCCATTTCCTTAATGGACATCCTTAACTTGGGTTTGCTGCCTGGCAATGCTGCAGCCATTTTGTGACTATGAGAAGCAGCTGCCCTGATCGGCTGAGCTGGCAGAGAGGAAACAAGGACATAGTTGGGCCGCTGGATTAAAACTTCCAGACTGACCTGTCTCTAGATGCGTCGTTATAGGAGAGAATGAAGCCCTTATGATAACTTTTGTTCGTTGTTAGGTTATTCATGGTCCAGAGCATCCTGATACCTCTTAACTTGCTCCTTAGAGAGAAAAATGGTATAAACAGAAATTACTTCTTTAAGATGGCTGAAGTAGAGATGTGAAAGTGCAGATTGTAAGTTTCTGACATGTGTAGGACTCAAACACCGTTCCGTTCCAGGAACTGCACTTGATTTTGGCTGCAGTGGGGGCTATGCCAGGAGCGGTTCAGGCTGAGGTCTGGCACTGGACATCTTGGGTCCGAATCCCGGTTCTGCCGCTTCCTGGTTATGTGTGTGTCTGTGGGCAAAATACTTAACTACGAAGCATAGTTTCCTCATCTCTAAAATGGAGATAATAATACCCTTGGAGATGTTTGAAGGATTAAATGAGATGATGCATGAAAAGCATTTTAGCACAGTGCCTGATACTTGGTTAGTTTCTATCAATCCGATGTCATTATCATTTTCCTCTGCTCTGAGGACTGACATTTTATTTTCCAGTTGGCCCCATCTCTTTGACTTTTAACCTTGGCTCCCACGCCCTCATGTTCTCTTTCTGCTAATTCCTCTGGCCTGGCGTGTCTCAGACCAGTCGTTGCCTGTCATTCAGGCTCCATCTTGTCCCTGCATAGCATTTCCAGTCCCCAGCTGGGATGCTTCTGGACTCCAAAGCCGCCCCTTTCTTCCAGAGTGGCCAGTGCTGTTGGCTTCTTCTGTAGGTTTTGTGTGTTTTTTGAGTGTGGGTTTCAAGGACAGTTGGCCTGAATAAGGCAGAAGACATTCTGCATGGGGCAGAGGCGGGTCGGGGAACCTAGCGAGTGATCCTGGACAAATCACAAGGTTGATGAGGACAGGTTCTTCAGTGAACAGATGGCATAATGTTGCTGGCAGTGATCCTTTGAGACAGGGACGCAAACGGACTGGTAATAGAGTGACGTCCATGAAGAAAAACAGAGACGGTACCTATATGGTAACCTGTAGCACGGGAGAATCTATAAGAGGAGGGAGGATGGTCAGGTTGCAAGGGACAAAGATCTGGTTAATGGAGAAAATGACTAGATAACAGAGTTCTTTCTCTGGAAACTTCCGTTGTGTGGAGGGAAGTAGGAAGCCCATGAATGGACAAATGGGTAGGTAGATGAATCCCATTTTACCTATGAGAAAACCAAGATTGAGGACTCGAGTAACCTGGCTAGTCAAAGGCCACACAGATAGCGAGCGTTCAGTGGGCTGATTTGTAGATTACCGCACCTTCGGTACCGTAGCGATGGAAAAACGGTATCTGTTTGGTGTCCTTAAGCTTTTTCACGAGAACCATTTGTTAGAAAAACATGAGTGTACAGACCTTATCAGCAGCCCGCAGATATCTGAATTCATAAAATCAAGGAGGGACTTTCCACCCGCCCCCCAACCTTGCAATCGGCTTGCTGTTTCTGCGACATATTTTGATTTGGGGCCATTGTGCGTCCTAACCGGGGAAGCATTTCAACTCCATCAACCACTGTGCATCTGTAAGTGTAGATTAACAAGCACGCTTGACAAAGTGGTGCTGTCTACGTTAATAAACTCATCAGCGTTTGCCAGAGAGACGCCTCACCTATGGGACTGCCCGTGTTTACTAGTATGATTGTCAGACCAGATGACAGTGTAATGACATCTCCTGACACGTTGTTTGGAGCAATACCTTGGGACAGGATAATGTGAAATTCATGTGACTACTGAACAAAAAACACTAGAAACCCACCTTGCACGTTCCCTTAGTCTTCTCCCCAGTTCCAAACCACAATGATGCCATTTCCTCTCTCAGTGTACAAGTATACTCACGAAAAGGAAATATGTCATACGATAGCTTTTTGCATCCGATCGTCTCACGTAAATGGAGCTGCAGAATGAAATGTTGGAAATGAAGATGATTATATTCATTACACCTTCGTGAGTAGCCTGTTTCTTGGAAATTTATTCATATGTTATGCTTAATAAACCATAATTTAAAAATCACCTCGCATGCAAATTTCTAAATGGGTACTATCATCCATTATACTGTTTCTTGTTTTCTTGGCAGAATTTGGCACCAGCCCACCCCCTAGGAAAGCAAATGGATGCACAAATATAGTTCTAAAGCTTGATTGATTCCACTGGAGGAAAGTGACATGTATCAAAAGGGACTTTATTTCTGCTCTACCCCAAATAGGCAGAGAGGCTGACATTCAATATGCCTCTTCCACTCATTTTTTGAGCGAGCAATGAACACTGTGAGGGGTAGGTGTTTATTTATGTCTTCCTGAAAAAGGACAAACAGCTCCTGAAAGGGGAATGAATGGATTCTCGAATAATGGAGTTAGATATGACCTTACAAATCATAGAGTCCAATAGTCTTCTTTGGTGGAACAGCAGCTGGGCTGCATGAAGCATGAAAGATATGATTTTTAAATGTAAAAATAATGCATTCGTAGCAGGCATCGTCCCTTCTGACAATGCCTCCCTCCTTTGAGGAGGGAGCTCTGTCCACAGCCACTGTATCCCATTGTCCATCTCCTATCTATTACCATCCTGGATGCTAGAAAGTAGGTCATGAAAGTGGCCACAAAAGTAATAGAGTTAGAAAGTGTCTAAGATTTTATAGATGAAAGACGGCAGGCATTTCAATGATGTAACAGCTTGAGTAACCCAGGAGCAGAATTAGACAAAGTATATTTGTAGAACAGCAACTATATACTCTCTGTCCCAAAGGAAGTCTTTACACAGAAGGCAGGGAGAGATATGGATTCTAAAATTCAAGGCAAATTAAGGGCATCTGGGTGGTTCAGTCAGTTAAGCATCTGACTTCGGCCCAGGTCATGATCTCATAGCTCATGAGTTCTAGCCCCACATCAGGCTTTCTGCTGACAGCTCAGAGCCTGGAGCCTGCTTTGGATTCTGTCTTCTTCTCTCTCTGCCCCTCCTCTGCTTGCACTCTGTGTGTCTCCCTCTCTGTGAGAAATCAATGAACATTAAAATTCAAGATAAATTGGCGCTAGGTCATAGGCAACCTTGAGTGCTTTCCCTTAACTCTCTCCAACCCAGATTTATTTATGAACAATGGCAAGTCATTACAAGTTTTTGAATATGGCAGAAATTCAAAACAGCAGTGTTTCAGAAAGATTGACATAGAGATGCAGGGGCAGAGAGGTTTTCCCTTCCTCCCTTCTAGGTTCTTTGCTGGCCTAATTAAATTGACAAGAGACAGACATACAGGAGAAAAACAAACAAAACTTTAATAACATGTGTACCTCCTGTATATGGGAGAAAGGCCCAGAAAAACTGAGTACCTCTTTTCTAAAACAGCCAAAGCCGGGGCGCCTGGGTGGCTTAGTCGGTTAAGCGTCCGACTTTCGCTTAGGTCACGATCTCACGGTTCGTGGGTTCGAGCCCCGTGACGGGCTCTGTGCTGACTGCCAGCTCAGAGCCTGGAGTCTATTTCAGAGTCTGTATCTCTCTCTCTCTGACCCTCCCCTGCTCACACTGTCTCTCTCTCTCTCCTGGAAATAAATAAAAATATGTTTAAAAAATTTTAAAATAGGGGCGCCTGGGTGACTTAGTCGGTTAAGCGTCCGACTTTCGCTTAGGTCATGATCTCGCGGTTCGTGGGTTCGAGCCCCGCGTCGGGCTCTGTGCTGACTGCCAGCTCAGAGCCTGAAACCTGTTTCAGTCTGTGACTCCCTCTCTCTCTGACCCTCCCCTGCTCACGCTGTCTCTCTCTCTCTCTCTCCTAGAAATAAATAAAACATTAAAAAATTAAAAAAAGAATTTAAAATAAAATAAAATAAAACAGCCAAAGCCATCACCTTAAATACCATGCTCAGCTAAAGACAAAAGAAGATGTTGGGGGTGGAAAGTCAGGTATGGAAGTTTACCATGAAAAGCAGAGTAAACAAGGATAAGGATTTTTGCAGATTTCTAGATTGATAAGAATTTCTGGGGATTGAGTCATCCTCCCTTCCAGGCAGTGAGGGACACACCCTTACAAATGGAGATTTTTCTGGTAAAAATAAATATCTCCTATTAAAGGACAAGTTCTGGTTTTTCCACAGCATCTTTTGTGTGTCCAGTTCCTTAAAAATAACGAGCTTAAAAGAATCAATATGCCTGAGAGGCGTATTTTGGGAGTGGCAAAGTTTCTCTCCTCCCCTGGCAATGTGGACAATGTCTCAGACCAGGAAATTCTTGGCCTTCACGTTGATGCTTGAGGTGGACATTGTTCCTGTTGGTCCTGAGTAGGCCCCTCACTCCTTCCAATACCAAGAGTCTTGTCCCTGGAGCAGAATCCTCTTCACATGGCTAGGATGGATGACCAGTCATCATGGAGTGATATGGCTAAGCATGTCTGGGTGGAGTTATCCACACTTCTGACTGTAAATTTTCATCTAGCAATGAACATTTGTCCTCAGTATTCAGGACAGTCTGAGTCTTTCCTAGACTCTTAAAAACTCTTAACAAATTCTTCTAGTTGGAATTGCTAAGGAGATATTTGTGATTGAGGGGCCACAGCAGCCATTTTGTACAACGTAGGAGAATCTCCAGAGCTACAAGCTTAATCCAAGCACTCACAAGTGGCAAATTCTAAGCTTTAGTGGCAGAAGGAAGTGGTCCAGAGCCGAGGCTGAGGGTTGAATTGGTCTACATGAGAAAACAGGAAGACTCTGCTTTTGTTTTTGCGTTGCTGAATTAATGCCTATGAAACCAAATTTTCTTTAAAAGGCTGCCACCTAACAACACCTAATTTGGGGGAATGGAAGAGGAGAAGGGGGATGGGAGTGGAAGAAGGTAAGACAGAAGGGCCAATGCGAAAAATCCGAGCAAGCAAAAATGCAGAACTGAGACCTTACTTGGTGACTGGCTAGAGACCTGAAGAAAACTGAATTTGAAAACAAAACTAAACAGAAAAGGTCAGCACAGCATGAAATCATGTCAGCAGAGCACAAGATGGGAAGCCCGTTTTCAGACAACGCCCGCTCATGAGGAAATAAGGAAAGAAGCTTTGGGGGAATTCTCAGAAATCTTAGGGACTTCCCACGAATTGTGAGAAAGGGGGTTCAGGCCAGTCTTTACTGGAGTCGAGGACATAATAATCCTGTGGAATTTGCTGGAACCTGCCGAGCTTTAATGGAAAGAACCCTGGTTTCAGGGTGAGAATAACTGGCTTCAGCACCAACTTACTCCTGTGTCAAGTTGTCTAATGTTCTGACTCAATTTCCTTCGCAGAAGGATGGGTTTGGATTACAAAAAGATTCCTTTTATTTTTAAAGACTCCACTATCCATGATTACAAATAAGCCAGGAGATGCTTGTATGAAATAGAAAATAAGGTGGAGTCCGTGGAGGGATGCATTTCCCAGGGAGCCGGTTCTGTGACTTTCTTCCAATTAATTTGGGAAAATGGAAGAGTAAGACGTTCCTGAACGTTCAGGCTGTTTAACAGGTACAAGAACCCTATGGTGCTGGAAAACAGCTCCAAGTCAATAGGGGCTGTTCAATTACCTTTGCTCTGTGCCAGGCACGGAGAAATAGTACTTACATGTATTACTTCTAACAACACAACCCTAGGGCAAGGAGTGGTAACATCACTTTCCCGGTAAACTGAGGCACAGTGGTTAATCAACCTTCTGAGTTCACACCCACTGAGAGTCATCTGGTTGGCACACTCCAGAGGCTGTCTGCTTAACGCTGCATCTTCCCGGTACATGGTCATGGACAGTCGAACTGCCAACACCAGCTTCTCACACATATTCGTGTTCTGTCTCTTGGGTGAGCCTCCAAACATCCCTGTGATGGGGTAGCACCAGGATTACTGTCCCTAGTCTATAGTTGAAGGAACCGAAGGATCTGCCCAGAGTGCACTGAGGAAGACTCAGGACCCAAATCCAGGCTTTCCGAGAACAATGCAGCCTCCTGCACACACCAGGGTCATAGACCAACACCAAAAAGTCACCCCGTGTGCATTCAGCATCTGAGGCTCAGATACTCTGAGTCCCTAGTGGGGCAGGGGGAGGGCGTTGAGAGTGACCTCTCTGTCCTTAGTCTGGGAGCAAATATAGCATTATTTGCATGTGCAAGACTCACTTGCACACTCACTTCTGCTCCAGAATGATCCCCGCCGCACCTAACCAACGGACTCCACCATAATCTTCTGTCAACTTTGCAGACAGCACTTGAGCTGATGGGAGATCACAGCATGCGGGAGTGTGTAAGGGAGTCTCTGACACTCGTGGGGCGCAGCAGTGCCTCACACCTGCGCACACGGCCACCCGGCAGACCCTCTGAATTGCCCTGTCTCCACAGTGTCTGCCTAGGAGGGGAAATGCATGCCTTTCCAGCAAGTTCCAACCAGAAATTTGTACTGCTGTTGAGTCAGGTGCTGTAATGCGACCAAACTACACAGCTGGCTTTCCACCAGGTCCTCACTGCCTCCGACCAACTCTTTCACCGCAGCCCCACTTTTCACAGTGGTTCTCAGTTCTGGTGTGTATGAATGTAGCCTAGATGATGTCAGCGGTAGAGGATTTAGCTTCCTGACATTCATCGGGATTTTTTAGAAGGAACAGCTACACCTGCTGGGGCCACAGCACATTATGATTTGGCTTGCATTTCGCTGATGATGGAGGAGGTTGTAGAGAAATTAAAGCCTTTGTGCACTGTTGATGGGAATATAAAATGGTACAGCCATTATAGAAAGCAATATGGCGGAGCCTCCAAAAAATGACAAATAGAGATGAGATCCAACAGTCCCTCCCGTGGGTGTTTCTCTGGAAGAATTTAAATCAGGATCTCAAAGAAGCGCTTCCGGTCCTGTGATCATCACAGGACTATCCACAGTAGCCAAAATGTGGATCCAACCTACCTATCTGTTGACGAATGGATTTAAAAAACACACACACACACACACACACCCTGCTAGACATTTCAGAATTCAAACAGAAAAAAATCCTACAATGTGACAACACAAATGAGCCTAGATAGAGGGCGTTGTGCTAAGTGAAATAAGCCAGACACAAAAGGACAAATACTGTATGATTCTGCTAATATGAGATACTGAAGTAGAGAAAATATTTTTAAAATGGAAGCAAAAATAGAATGGTGGTTGTTAGAGGGGGCTGGAGAGAAAGAAAAATGAGGGGTCGCTTAGTCAACTTGTATAAAATTTCGCTTATGCAAGATGAGTAAGTCCTAGACTTTAGCTATACAACATTGTGCCTGTAGATAACAGTGTGGTATTGTATGCTTAGTACTCCATTAAAAGGGTAAATATCATGTTAAGTGTTCTTAGCGCAATGAAATTTTAAAAAGCAAAAAGAGAGGAAAATCTGCTGGGGCTAAAGACAAAGGATGTTTCCTTCTCTGTCTTTATTATTTGTCTCCTAAGAGGAAATTGCCTGCCTTGTCCCAGAGCCTATCCAGGCACACAGGCTTTTTAAACTTAGGACATTTTCATGTTAGCCTCAAAAGAAAAAGTAAGAATTTTTCCCCAAAGAAAGACCTGAGTCACAGAATGAATGGGTTTATTAAGCACCGTGTACATTTTACAAAACAAGGCTAAGATCCAGACTTACCTTGATGATATTTTTTTAAAAATTGTGATATTTATTTATTTTTGAGAGAGAGAGAAAGAAAGAAAGAGAGAGCAGGGAGGGGCAGAGAGAAAAAGGGAGACACAGAATTTGAGACAGACTCCAGGCTTCAAGCTGTCAGCGCAGAGCCAGAGAGGGGGCCAAAACCCAGGAACCATGAGATCATGACCTGAGCTGAAGTCGGACACTTGAATGAATGAGCCACCCAAGTGGCCTGCCTTGATGATATTTTAGAGTTTCAAGAAAATTACTACAAATACATCCAAATGGGGAAGGGGGAAAAAAATCTAAGCCCTAAGAAACAAAAAGTAGACTGATATCAGATTCTAGTCTACTTCTAAGTTTTAAAGTATTTATTTATTTATTTATTTATTTATTTATTTATTTATTTTAATGTTTATTTATTTTTGAAGGAGAAAGACAGTGCATGAGTAGGGGATGGGCAGAGAGAGAGGGAGACACAGAATCCAAGGCAGGCTCCAGGCTCTGAACTGTCAGCACAGAGCCCTACACAAGGCTCGAACTCGCAAACCGTGAGATCATGACCTGAGCTACAGTTGGATGCTTAACTGACTGAGCCACCCAGGCGCCCCTTTATTTATTTATTTTTGAAAGAGAGAGAGAGAGAGACACACACACACACACACACACACACACACACACAGGGACAAAGAGAGAGACAGAGAGCAGGGGAGGGGCAGAGAGAGAGAAAGAGAGACCAGGGAGAAGAAGAGAGACTGTATGATCAGAAAGTTCATACAGGACAATAACATACAGAAAAAGCCAATCATGATTTTATGGTGGAGAAAATCTGGCAGACACCGTCTCAAGTGAGTGAAGAAGTTCAGTACCACCAGTTATAAGTCATGGTATAGCGTGCTTCCTGATAGCATGAGATGAGAAGCGACTTCCTCTATAACATTTTCTCCCCACATCTGTAACTCTAGTCCAAGCATCAGAAAACACAAGACCAAGTAAATGGAGGGATATTCTCCCAAAATGCCTGCACGGTACTCTGCAACACGTTGACCTGGAAAACAAGGAAAGATTAAGAGACTGTCGGATCGGAGGAAGCCAAGGAGACATTATAACTGAATGCAACCCAGTATCCTGGATTGGAACCAGAAATGGTTGAAAAACTAGTGAAGTCCCAGTGAAGGATTAATTTAGTTAACAGGATTATACCATGGCTATCTAAGATGTTAAGATTAGGAGAAGCCCAAGTGAAGAATGTGTAAGAACTCTCTGTAACCTTTTGGAAATCTGGTAATCTAAAATTCTTTCAAAACAATTTTTTTTTTAAAGCACAAGCACACTTCAATTAATTTAAAGAACTCCAGCTATGTGATGGCTGGAAGAAACATCACCAAAGCCAAGTATCACAGAATATATATGTGCGTGATGGATGAGAATGCATTAGGGCCAGCTTGAGCGAAAAAGAAGACAAAGGGACATTTACCATTAGACAACATAAAATGCCAGGGAGAGTGTATTAAGGGGAAATAATCCGTTTCAGTTTGATAATAATTATCAGCCTCCGTAAAGGTATAATTGCATGAAACTTGATCCATCAAATGAAACATCTTCGCAATATATAAAGGAAAGACTCTGGTAAGTGTAGACACATTAACAGAAATATGAATGTTGATGATTTTAACACACCACATTCGGTCAAGTAGACATAACATGCATAATTGGATAATAAAAGAAATGAAGTTGATTTACTAGATATGTCAAACTTTTTAACCAACAGAGATTACATATTCTTTACAAAGCCCCAGGGAGAATTTTGAAAATTGATCATAATCTACAGTGCAAAATTCCTTCAATGATTTCTAAAAAAGAAAGAATGTGCAGACTGTTTAATGTGGTCACAATGCAATAAAACTAGAAATTGACAGAAATTGTGACAACATCCTAAATAATTAGACATGGGGACAAAAGAATCTCACGCCCTATAAATAGTGTGTGCAGAGATGATATTTTAATAACAGAATATTTGGATGGAGACAAAACTGAGTAAAACTTCAGAATGCAATCCAAACTGCAGTCAGATGCAAGTGATAGATTAAATCCTTTTATTTCAAAATAGAAGAAGAAAACCTAAGTGAAATGATGAATTCAACGATATGGAAAATAGGCAAGGAAATTACAAGATGCAAGAGGAAATGAACACATCTAAAATCCGAAAAATAATTAGAAGAAAGTAAATAATAGAATCAATCATTTAAGGGCTAGCTTTTTAAGGAAAATAAACCCGATGACTCTCTGCTTATTCTAATCAAAAAGAAAAAGGAGGAAAACATGGAAATCAAGTTACAAGTAAGAAAGAGGGAAGGAACCACAGGAAAAAATAGAGAGAAAATTTTAAGTATTCAAAGCTGTTGGCTTAGAAACAGACATAGATGAATGTAACAGGACAGAAAGCCTAGAAATAAGCCCAGGCACATATGGTCAATTAATTTACAACTAAGAAGCCAAGAATATATACCTGCATTATGCCAGACTCTGAGAACAAATTGGGAAGCATTGCCTCCTCTGAAGTATCATTTCTAAAGAGTTCGTGCAAGGGGTACCTGGTTGGTTCAGTCCGTTAAAGGTCCAACTCTTGATTTCAGCTCCAGGTCATGATCTCACAGTTCATGAGATAGAGCCTGCGCTTGGGACTCTCTCTCTCTCTCCCCCTCTCTCTCCACCCCTTCCCCCCAAATAAATAAATAAACACCAAAAAAAAAAAGAGTTCATTAAAATTGGTGTAGTTTTTCCTTAAGTGTTTGACATAATTGGAGCTTCTTTTCTGGAAGAAGGTATTTGGTTATGAATTAAATATCTTTAGGGGCACCTGGGTGGCTCAATTGGGTGGACCTCTGACTTCAGCTCAGGTCATGATCTCACGGTTGGGTTCCTGAGTTCGGGCCCCACGTTGAGCTCTGTTCTGTGAGCACAGAGTCTACTTCGGTTCCTCTCTTTCTGCCCCTCCCCTGCTTGCTCTATCTTAAAAATAAAATAAAAACATTAAAAAATGTATCTTTAAAAGAGTTGAAACTATTCATATTTTCTATTTCTTCCTGAGTCAGTTTTGGTAAAATCTGTTTCCAAAGGCATGTGCTTATTTCGTTTGAGTCACTATATTTATTGGCATGAAGTCCCCCATAATATCCTTTAAAAAAAATCTATAGAATCTGTAATGATATCACCCTTGTCAGTCCTCGTGTTCATTTGTGTCTTCCTTTTTTTTTCCTTGATCAATGTTCCTAGACACTGTCAATTTTACTTAGTCTTTTCAAAGAACCAAGCATGAACTTTGTTGATTTTCTCTATTATTTTTTTCCTATTTGGTTGATTTCTGTCTTTATTATTTTATCCTTGCTGTTTGTCTATGGTATGATTTATTCTCCTTTCCACAATTTCTTAGGATGGGACTTGATTTGTGGTTTAAACCTTGTTCCTTTTCTTATTTTTTAGATAATTAATTAATTAATTAATTTAGAGAGGCGGTGGGGAGAGAGAGGGAGAGAGAGCACAGGGAAAGGGCAGGGAGGAAGGGAGAGAGAGAATCCCAAGCGGACTCTGTGCTGTCAGCACAGAGCCTGATGTGGGGCTTGAACTCACCTACTGTGAGATCATGATGTGAGCCGAAATCAAGAGCCACTTGCTTAACTGATTTGAGTTACCCAGCTATGAATTTCCCTTGAAACACTGCTTTAGTTGCATCCTATACCCTTTCATAGGTCATATTTAGAATACATTCTGCATATTAGTTTTCCCATCGTTCGATTTAACCTATCTGTCCCTTAATACAAAATGTATCTCTTATAGACAGGACTTGATTGAACCTCGCATCCTATCTAGACTATTAATTTCTACTTATTAATTGGACTGCTTAGGCATTTACATTTAATGTGGTATTCATATAATTGGGTGTAATTTTAATGTTATGAATCTTTTTTCTGTTTGTTCCATCTGGCATTTATTTTCCTTCTATGTTCCTTTTGCCCTGTCTTCTTTGAGAGCGATTGCATAGTTTTAATATTTTATCTTATTTTTAGCTCCACCTTTATTTTGCAGTTGTCAGCATTATTTCGTAGTTGCTCTAAGGGATATAAAGTTCTTCCTTAATTTATCACAGCCTATTTAAAATTAATATACCACTTCATGTACAGGATAACACCTTACCATACTGTAATTACATCTCTCCCCTTTCCTTTGTGCTCCTGGCAATTATTTTACTTCTACATAACCATAGTCCATTGTCTTTCATTTTCCCACATACTTGGTATTTATGGTTCTCTTTTTACCTCCCTGTAGATGTAATTTAGCATCTGGTATCATTTCCCTTCAGCCAAAAGAGAATAATTTAATATATTTTGTCATTCGGGTCTTCTTGTAACAAATTCCCTTGGTTTGTTATTTATCTGAAACATATTTCTTACACCCTCATTTTCAAGGATGCTTTTTTAAAAAAAATTAATGATATTTTTATTATTTTGAGAGAGAGAGATAGAGACAGAGTGTGAGCAGAGGAGGGGCTCTGTCACAGAATCCGAAGCAGGCTCCATGCTCCGAGATGTCAACACCGACCCCGATGTGGGGATGGAACCCACGGACTGTGAGATCATGACCTGAACCAAAATTCACCACTCAACTGACTGAGCCTTCCATGTGTCCCTCAAGGATGCTTTTAATGCATATAGAATTATGATATTTTCTTTAGGCACTTTAATGATGTTCCCTTGTTTTCTTACCTTAATAATTTCTTTTTTTTTATTTTAATGTTTATTTTTGAGAGAGATAAAGAGAGGGAGAAGGGCAGAGAGAAAGTGAGAGAGGATTCTATTTTGGCTCTGTGTTGATAGCAGAGAGCCTGATATGGGGCTCGAACTCATAAATTGTGAGATCATGACCTGAGCCAAAACCAAGAGTCAGACGCTTACCTGACTGAGCCACCCAGGTGCCCCTAAATACTTCCTTTTGATGAGCAGTTACTTATCATTGGTACCATTTGTCCCTGGGTGTAATTTTTTATAGATTGTTCTCACAGGTTCAACAGGAAGCCAGTATCTTCTTCCCTGGTCAGTCTCACATGGTGGAAAGTCCTATCCAGGCAACCTCTCTGTCTGTCCCATGAACTGCCACACTTCTCCAAATGTTAAGGGATAATAACATCTCTCTATGAGTTCTGGTCATCATCTAGAGCTTTCTCTAATACACTCATTTGGTCATTGCATTGGGAACTGAGCCCAGTGGAGAGTCGTGACTGAAACATACACACACACACACACACACACACATATGTGTATATATGAATACATATACATATATATACATACATATGTGTGTGTGTGTGTGTGTGTGTGTGTGTGTGTATGGCCTGGAATTCTTTCCATAACTTTTAACTATTAAGGGTTGTTGTGAACTCTATGCTTCTCAATATTACTATTATGACACCTGATTTCTTAACCCTTTGCATTTAACGGACATGTTTTCACACCCTTCGACTGTAACTTCTCCAGGTTCCTTTATCTCCATTATACTCATAATAGTTAACCTCTCCTTTTATGCTCTAAGCTTGTGGTCTTTCTTTTCTTATGCTGAATCCATTTCCAATTTACATTTATTGTCTCCATGGGGACCTCCCACTTTATTCTTTCCTCTCTATGCTCATACATTGGTTTTCTTTTCCTATCTTTTGTGATATGAGCCATATATAAATATAAATCCTGTTTTTAATTCAATTACAGCTTCCTTTTAAGTTTTTTTTAATTTATTTTATTTTTTTAAATGTTTTATTTATTTCTGAGAGAGAGAGAGCGACAGCGTGAGCAGGAGAGTGTCAGAGAGAGGAGACACAGAATCTGAAACAGGCTCCAGGCTCTGAGCTGGCTGTCAGCACAGAGCCTGATGCGGGGCTCGAACCCACAAACTGTGAGATCATGACCTGAGCCAAAGTCGGATACTTAACTGACTGAGCCACCCAGGTGCCCCAGTTTTTTTTTTTAAGGTGCATCCATTAGCTCTTTAATTATCAATCTCAAGTAGGAAATAGTACCTAAGTATGTACTCTTTCTCTTTCAGTGCAGAAAATTATAAAAGTCCTTCTTTTTTCCATTTCCTGTTTTATGTGTAATGGGAGATTTTAGAGGCTGCTTATTATTATTTTTTTCCTCATTTTAAAGCCTTCTAATCTTTCAAAATCACTTATGGCAATTCCACAGCGCTTTGTAACTTTATTTTAAATGTATTAAGACTTCATTATATATGTAAACAATCCCAAGTTTCATTTCTAGCCCTTGATACTACTTCCTCATTACAGAGTCTGGGTTTTTAAAAATGGCTACAGTTTCTTATTACATTTGAGTTCAGGTTGGGGTAACATTTTTCCAGATAGGTATGTGGGTTGCATGCTTTGACTATTTGCATATCTGGGAGCTTTTCCCATTATTTTCACACATGAATAGCATTTTGTCTAGGAATTGAGGGGTTAGTCAATTTTCCTCTCAAAACTCTTTCTGGATTTCTCCAGCGACTTCCCGCATTTAATGTTGCAGAAGAGTCATCTCAGCCCATCCTGGTCCTTATTTGCTCTGCAGAATTTACTGAGCAAGTTCCTTCTTACAATGAGCTCCCATCCTGAACCCGTGGACTTCACAATATCATTCGAGTTGTAAAAGTTTAAGTGACATTTTAACTTGGTCCTGGTAACTTATCATAAAAATCAAGACAAACCTGTTCAGAGCACATGTTCCCGAAGGACAGAGTAAGATTGTGATGTATGGTCTGGTTTAGGGAAACGAGTTTCCTGCCCGAGACCTTGGTCACAAACAGAAGAGTGCAGAGGAAGGAGGCGGGTGGCCATGAACAGAGAATAAGGCAACATGGTGGAGCTGCGAGAGCTCCTTGACCTACGTTCAGTCAGTTGTCGTGGGTTTGGTTAAAGTGCTGAAAATAAAATCACAACACAGTTTCCTATTTGCTTCCTATAGAAAGAGGTCTAGAAATGTTTCTGAAAAATGTTTTGGCACTTTGTGAAAACTGTCCTTCCTATTACAGTTGTGTCTATGGACTTTATCTGTTTTTAGAATAACATTTGTGTAGAATTTAAGTGTCCTGTTTATTGGAGTAATAACATTACATACCGAGTACATTGCTATGCTAGTAAATATCATGTATATTTATGGGAGGTAAATGTAATACATGATTACATATCTGCAGAACCCAAAATAATACTTATTATGGCCTGAAATATATGATACACTCTAGAATTCATAATCTTTTGAGATAGACAATGCTTTTTTGTGCACTCGGCCAAAGTATCCACCCCCTCCCCCCCAATACACACCAAAGGGGGAGAAAACCGAGACAGGGTGAGGGGAAGAAACTGTCTTTCATACACGATGACTTTGTTATGGTTTCCAGAATTCCAATGAGTCTAATTCCTGCTGGGATATTTCCTCTGGGCTGACACTGCTTTCAGAAAGACAGACAGAGGGACTGGCCCTTGATAAACCTGCATGTTTGCGTGTTGAGGTCTCAGAGCTGCCCTCGTATAGACCCGCTCTGCCCGCGTTCTACAGGGAGCAGAAGATGGGGAGGGGGAGAGAACTGTCACAGTCTGTGCCCAGCTGGTCTGGATTATCCAACCTCTGAGGTGTATCCGCCGGCTGCCCCTGTATCCCATTATAAATCACCTCCTTGCTGAACATCAGGCCCGACTGGGGCCTGATTCATTGGCTGAATGCTGCTACCTGGCTCCCGAGAAGCCCGTGTCTCTGTCCTGTAATAATCATCATGTTTTAAGCAACCTTCACATTTTTGAACAGTTACATAGTGTCCTCAGCTGAAGAAAGAGGAAGTCTGGAGTCCATTTCCGGCAGCTAGCAGGGAGCTGTTTTCCTCTCCTTGACATTAGCAAGGTTTGTCAGCTTGTTAATCTTTAAGGGGATTTGGGGTTGAATTTTGGAGGGGTGGGGGTGGATAATACAGTCAGAGCTCTTCAAAAATGGTTTGAGGGAGTAAAATGGTTGCCCGTGTTTTTTATGGCTGCGATTCCCACTTGGCCTTGGGTTTCAGGTCCTAAGTTTATGTGAAGGGAAAACCACAAACCGTTGGATGTATAAGCACTCTAATAATAGTCCCTACCTTTTTGCCTGATGACTTCCAAGTCTGTTTCCATAATTCCGAGGTAGCAGAAGCAATCAATAACTGTAATATAAATTACATGTGGATTGAGCATTCAAGCATTACAGAGTCTGCCAGAGGCTTCAGAAGGCCAATGTTAACTGGCAAAGTTGGCCCCAACAGTTTCCTCCTTTTCCACTATTTTTCTTCCTGATGCCCAGAAGCCAATTAAGATCTGGTGAGAAACGCAGGATTAGGGAGTAACTAGATTAGCCCCCTTTTACGCCGAAGAACGTTGTCCTGATACATTCCCCTAACTTACGAAACACACATTAGCCGTGAGATAAAACAGGGGAGGGGAAGTTTCTCCCCCAGAGACTGCTTCTAACCGTCGTGCTTACCAATTATTCTCTGACAAATACATATTTGCCTTGGACAAAATGGCAGAGATGTGCTCCATCTGGCAAACATCTCACGAAGCTTCCGTACGGCTTGAACAATAATGTCATTGTTTCCAATATCAGGTGGTAGAGATGGAGTCAGAATGACTTCTGCCCCTTATAGACCCTGTGTTCAGGTTCCTTCCTTGGGGTGAAGAGAGACATCTTCTAAAATGAGCCCTCTTTAGATTTTTTCTGGAGAAATGCTAGGCTTAGAATGTCATGCCATGTCCATGGGAGTGGTAGTTAAATCGTCTTTCATGAACCATGAAAATTGTGGAAGTATTTAAGGTCCCCATGGGAGCATGGAGGAAAAGAAACGATCTCTAACTTGCATTTAAACTAGAACCACCCTGGGGCACCTGGGTGGCTCAGTCAGTTGAGAGTATGACTTCAGTTCAGGCTGTGATCTCATGGTCCGTGGGTTCAAGCCCCGTGTCAGGCTCTTTGCTGTTAGCCCAAAGCTTGGAGACTGCTTTGGATTCTGTGTCTCTCTCTCTCTCTTTCTTCCCCTCCCCCACTCTTGCTCTGTCTCTCTCTCTCTTTCTCAAAAATAAACACTAACCAAAAAAATTATTAAAAAATAAATAAATAAATTAGAAACACCCAGTTTTTATTTCTTTAAATATCAGCTTCCTACATAAAAACTATGGTGAAGGAACAGTTCCATTGCTTTTAAGAAAGGGTGAGAAGCGGGGTGCCTGGGTAGCTCAGTTGGTTAAACCTGTGACTCTTGGTTTCTCCTCAGGTCATGATCTCTCAGTTCATGAGTTCGAGCCCTGCATCAGGCTCTGTACTGCATGGAGCCTGCTTGGGATTCTCTCTCCTCTCTCTTTGCCTCTCCTGCCCTTCCCCTGCTGGTACTCTCTCTCTCTGTCTGTCTGTCTTTGTCAAAAATAAATAAACTTTAATAAAATTGCGGGTAGTGGCGGTCAGCACCAACTTGTGGCACTGGGATGGATTTCAAGAAAGCTCTGTGACTCTGTTTGGAGAAATTCCTACAAGACTTGAAACATATCAGAGAAAAATGCCAGTGGAAATTACCACTGATTATGGAAATTACCAACACTTGATGGGTCCATTTTCCACAGACAATCAATGTGTTGTAACAGAGACCTTTTCTTCCTCCAGGATTTAGTATCATTTCATGCTCCTGAAGAACCACAGTTGGTCAGACACACTTAACAAGAATAACACACATCTCTTTTTTAATGGTTTTATTTTACTTCTGAGGGAGAGTGAGAGAAAGTGAGAGTGAGGGAGGGGCAGAGAGAGAGGGAGACAGAGGACCCAAAGCACTCCTTATCTCTGCGCTGATACCAGAGAGCCCAATTCTGGGCTTGAACGCCCTGAACCATGAGAAGACCTGAACCAAAGTTAGATGCTCTTTTTGTTTTTTAATTTTTTTTAATGTTTTACTTATTTCTGAGAGAGAGAGAGAGAGAGAGACAGCGTGAGCAGGGGAGGGTCAGAGAGAGAGGGAGACACAGAATCCGAAACAGGCTCCAGGCTCTGAGCTAGCTGTCTGTCAGCACAGAACCCAACATGGGGCTCGAATCCACGAACCATGAGATCATGACCTGAGCCGAAGTCGAATGCTTAACTGACTGAGCCACCCAAGCGCCCCTCCATACCCTTTTTGAAAAGCTGTTTTCTTTTTTATTCTTCATGAAACTAAAAAATCCTGCAAAATTTTCTGTCGACATTTATTCTTTTAGCCTACCTTCAGTGAACTTTTAAGGAGAGGCAGGAAGAGATGATAGAAGTATACAAGGAATGTTTCTAATTAGAATTGGGTTTGGGTCCTAATTCTGCTATTTATTATCTATATGTTTTGGGATAAGTTACCCAGTCTCTTTCCATTCAAATGACCTCATTTATAAGATATAAATACCTAAGCACCTTTATTCCTATGAATGTTAAATAGAAAAACCCCAGAACAGAGACCTACAAATGAAGGTCTCCACTCATTTGTTTATTTGAAGTTTCATTGTACGAATCTTTAGTAGAATGGCTTTGTAGTTATGTGAAGTATTCAAAAGTCTATTGATTATCATTTTAATATCTGTAACCATTGGGTGGTCTGGGATGATGAGAGAATGCAGGCTTCCATCAAGTTCAAAGGCGTTCAGCAGTAGACAGAAAATACACCTATGTAATGTAAGATCCGAGGCAAGAGAATATCTGATGAGGTAATCAACCTAGGTTCAAGTTGCAGGTGTCCATGAGTAGAAGAAGGATTTAAGAAATGTCTAAGATGTGAACCTAGAGGCCTTGTACCACATGAAAATCTACAGAGTCCTTGACGTGTACCAATTATCAATACGGTTTAAGGAATCATGTCAAAGTTGTTGACAAGAATCCAGTCAGCGTCCTGGCTGAAATTTTTCTTTTTGCCACATGCTGAAAAAGCAACATCATCTGTGGATTAATATAAGAGTGTCCTTGGCAGAAATAACTGTAATAACTGTCTTGAATGCATTCAACTCTAGACGGCTCACATATCAGAAGCATCTTGCCCAATTTCACATAGATTGAGAGGGTAAATGTCTTCCTTAGTGATGTGCACCTTATGACTCCCCCTGCCCCCAAAGAGTCAGAACTCAGCATCCACATGTTAAAAGAACACAATGGTGGAGTGCTTGGGCGGCTCAGTCGGTTAAGCATCCATCTTCGGCTCAGGTCATGATCTTGCGGTTCATGGGTTCAAGCCTCATGTCAGGCTCTGTGCTGACAGCTCAGATCTTGGAGCCTGCTTCCGATTCCGTGTCACCCCCTCTCTCTGCCCCTCCCCCACTTGTGTGTCCATGCTGTCTCTCTCTCATTCTCTCTCTCAAAAATAAATAAATTAACATTGAAAATAAAATTAAAAAAAAAACACCACACACACACAATGGTTTTAACACTTGGTGTTGAGAACTCGTTACATTTAGGGAAGTGTGAACTTAATAAAGTGGCATCCTGGTAACTGCAAATTAAGATGTGAATTAAATACTTAACTTAGAGTCGTGATTTTAATTTTCACCCTTTCTAAGTGTATCTGCTCTGTGGGAACATTTATGAGAACTCAAAGTTCATTATATTTATGCTTGTTTATTAGAAATCTAAGGGATGGCTTAAGCTACAAAGCAGTTAAGGAAGTCAAACATATCACATTTAAATATGCAATCTAAGATACTAGAGGGAATTAAGTTATTTAAATTTATACCCGAGACCATGCGTGAATCAAAAGAGCTTTAAGAGTGAATAGTAAAATTGCTAAGAGAATAAAGAGAATAATACAATTTATACGTAGAATGTATTTATTTATTTACTTAAGTTTATTTTTTTTTAATTTTGAGAGAGAGAGAAACAGAGCACATGACCAGAGGAGGGGCTGAGAGAGACACAGAGAGTGAGAGAGAGAGAGAGACAGAGAGAGAGAGTGAGAGACAGAGAATCCCAAGTAGGCTCTGTGCTATCAGCACAGAGTCCAATGTGGGGCTTGAACACATGAACTGTGAGACAATGACCCGAGATGAAGTGAAGAGCTGGATGCTTAACCAACTGAACCATACAGGCACCCATATAATTAGAATTTAAAAGAATTTTTAAAAAATTAAAAAAAGAAATTAAAAGTGCAAGGAAGAGCTAAGCTTTTAACTTTGTAACTGAAACATATCAAATATTAATTTTAGAAATTAAATAGGGGCACCTGGGTGACTTAGTCAGTTAAGCGTCTAAGTACAGCTCAGGTCACAGTTTGGTTCATGGGTTTAAGCCCCACATTGAACTTCTGTCAGTGTGGAACCTGCTTGGGATCCTCTGTCCTCCACTCCCCTCAACCCCATTCCTCCTCCACTAGTGTTCTCTATCTCTCTCTCTCTCTCTCTCTCTCTCTCTCAAAAGAAAAACATTACGGAAATTAAACTTCTGAAGAGTCCCTTCTGTGCACAAAATTTTCCCCTCAGGTTAATTCTAAAAACAAAACAACAACAACAAAATCCTTACATTAATAACAATAATTCAGGAACATTACTTTCTCAACTGAATGAGCAGGACTCCATGGACTGTAGGATGAAATCTTTTTCACCGTCTCCCGTTAACCTTGTTCTGTGGAAAAACTCTATCCACTCCTAGCTCTCATCTCACATGGGTTCCACAGCTTTTTCTGTCTCTCTCGTAAAACAAAGAATCCAACCTTGTCTTAGTAAACAAGCAACTGCAGTTCAGAGCGATTACAAAGCCCCGAATTCCATTCAAGGTTAAGGCACTCCCGCTCCCTCGGGGTGGTTCGGAAACCCAGAGCAGACGACAGGGGGCTGGGTTGCTTCTTTGCTGAGTCCTGGCTCCATTGCTTCTCCTCAGGAAGAAGTTCCTGCAACGTTGGAACCAGGAGGGGAGGAAGGGAGGGCGGGAAGGAACTTGCGTGGCACTATTACCATGTGTCTTGGTCCCCTCCCATCGTGGCAGATTCCACAGACTGATTCTTTTGATGTGGCATCATTTGTGAGTCTTCCACAGATCCTCCTCTGGGGTCTTCCAGCTGTGGTTTCCATTACTCATGTAGGGTTAGGCAGGCGGGGCTTCATGTAACTCAACTCTGTGTTGGAGCTTCTCTCCTCTTCCAGATTTCATCTTGGATGGGAACCCTTTGAAAGATGACACTAGGGTGGGCCCCTTCCATTGCATTCACATCTAAACCCCCTTTTTTTTTGCCACAAATGGAAATGTAACCCCTCCTCTCCAACCATGCCTTCATCCCTCCTTCCTGTCAGATCCATTTTCTTAGGCCTGCATCACACACCAGACTCTGCATCTCCGATGTCAGAGAATGTAGATCTGATTCTTCGAGGATTTTTTACTTGCTTTGGGAAGCAGGAAGGCACTCTCTTCCTCTCCAAGTCGATGAAGGAGGAAAGGAAAAAAGGAATAACTGCCATCACTTTTTCCACCATTCTTTCCAAAGCAATTTTCTCCATGTCAGCTTTTCTTATGCCTTTAGTTTGTGTGATTCTGGGCTAACGCCGGCAGAACCAAATATGCAATCTGTTAGTGATCCCTGCACCTTGATATAGGAATGAAGGTCCCTGGGATTTAGTATGCCTTTCTTAGCTTTGGGGAGCCAAGCTTGGGAATCTCATGGCAATATTCTATCATTCAATTACTGGGAACAAACATTTTATGCACATGATTCACAGAAGATATTTTCATAGCCTAAGAGTTTGGTGTCATTGAGTAAGTATTTCTTAAGTTGAGAAACGTGCACCTCTACAGGTTCACTGGCATAGTCTCTAAGATGTGTGTCAATGTGTCATTTCTCCTTTAAGAGCTTAAAAAACCTAATATTCTACTACAGGCTGTGCATAAACACTTTAATGAGAGCTTCAGAAAACATAAATGAGAAGGCAAACAAGGATTTGAAATCTGAGATGACCACTGTTAACATTTTTTTTTTTTTACAAATAGTTTGTTGTCAAATTAGTTTCCCACTGTTAACATTTTGATATGTTTTTGTGGGAAATACATTTCTCACAAGCCTAAGATGCTATTGTTTTTGCTGGTTCTTTTGTAATCTACTATCTAAATCTAAATATGTTACTGTTTATTTTGTCATTGTATGTATTTCTTTGAAATTTATAAAATATAGTTATGCACATTATAAAATCGAGTGATGCAAATAACCTTAAACTGAAAAGCATAAAGTCACCCATGCAATCTTTCTCAACTCAAATCCTATTTCCTAGATGTGACCACTTTTGACAGTTTCTGTGTTAGATACTTCTGGTGGATCTTCTTGTCTTTAAGTCAGTTTCTTGTTTCTAACTTCACATTAAAAAATACTCAGGAATTTTCTAAATTTCTGCCTCTTAGCCTTTACCTGGATTCCTGGGGGCAGGACTCATGCAATGATATTAATTTTAATGTCCAGTTGGTAATTTTGCTACGTATTGAGAGTTAAGAGCTACTGAGGTATAGAATATGCTTAAAAAATAATTGCTTGAACTATCCATTTTAGAAACTATTCATAATTTTCTGTCATGAAAACTGAAGATTTAGTTTGCTTCCACAACCCCCATCTTTCCCCTTCCCCACACTTCTCACTTTGGGTAGTTACATAATCATGAATGTTTCTCCATTGGTTCCATTTAGAAGTTAAAACCAATGCTGATACTTCTATGACTGGTTCACCAAATTTAGACATTATTCCCTTATTTATTACCCATTACATGAGATGAGAATATTACCCTCTTTTTCCTCTCTTTCACCTTTCCCCCATCCTACCTATCGACTTCTGTTAATTGTATATATGTTTGCATATTGTGAGACTGACAACTTTAAGGTTACAGTCTAGAATATCATGTATATTATAACATTATGATATATTGATATATATTATATTATATTAATATTATATCATTTTTAACAATGATAGCATATAATCATGTTAATAAGAGTCTTGCTCCATCACTTATTAACCTTGTAATCTTGGTCAAGTTGCTTAACTACTTTTTTTTTTAATTAATAGTTTATTGTCAAGTTGGTTTCCAACAACACCCAGTGCTCATCCCAACAGCTTAACTACTTTTTACCTTAGTTCTTCATCTCTAAAAAGAGGTAAATAATGTATATCTCTTGGGTTGCTGTGAGGACGATATCACCAACCCATGACATGCAGCAAAGACTCACTATATGTTAGTTATTCTTTACTGCTTAGCCCTTGATGTGTAAGCATGACATTTTTACTGCATCAACATGAAAGCAGAATACTTCTTGAATCGAGGTTAAGTGAATTTCTTTTTCTTATGCTCTAACAATAGCTTTTTAAAATACTATTGTCGATTGTTGCTTCATATTCTGACCTCCGATTTCCTGTACAGTTTTCCCCTCACCTTGCCAGAAGTCTCTAAATGCCTTTCTTTTTTCTTGGATGAAAAAAGGTAGTGTGCCCCACTACATCTTCAAAATAACTCAGCCTTTCCATTATGTGGTCTATGACTCCATGGAATCCCCTTTCTTCCTGGGGACCCTCATCCGCCCCCTGACCTCTTGCTACAATCTAGACCAGATGCTTTCTAGGCTTCAGGGACACCACTGGGGTCTATCAGTGTTTCCTGCATTCCACCATTTCCTCCCTTTGATCTGTCTCTATTTTTGCTGGTGTAAATCCACAAATAATTTCCTCAGAATGGTACATGAAAGGCGAATTTTCTTAATCTTTGCATACTTGGAAACCTTATTATTTACCACCAGGCATTCACAAAGAAATTCTTAGCAGTATTTTTTTCCTTTCTAATTGACAAGCTCATTCTAAAACCCATAGGGAAACAAGAAAGACCCACATGAACCAAAACAACTTTGAAAAAGAAAAACAAACTTGGAGAGCTAATTCTACCAAACTTGAATGCTTATTTTAAAGCTATAGAATTCAACAACGTGTGATATAGATATAAAGAAAAATAGCTCAATGCCTCAGGTATCTTCCAATTCTCAACCACACTAAAGGGTCACTTCCTTCCATGTGGGGCTCACAAAGCAGACCTGACCAATTCACCACTGGGCATGGCCATCCACAAAAATATGTCACTGGTAATATGTGTGTTCTAGAACTCAGCAGCCTCATCAACAGTATGGATTCAACCTCAACAGAAGACTCTTCCTGTGACTAGGATGCTGAGAACACCTGGCAGTGTTATTGGACACCTTGGGAACTATGTCTATTCATTACCGCTGTGGCCACCATGGATCCTACAGCCATCTCCCTGGGTGGATTTGGATGCCAGGCTCCCATTGACACCTCTGCTTTCATCCATTCTGCATGCTGAAGTTACAGTACTTTGTCTGAAGTGCAGATCTAGGGGGTGCCTGGGTGGCTCCGTCAGTTAGGCATCCGACTTCAGCTCAGGTCATGATCTTGTGCTTCGGGAGTTTGAGCCCTGCATCAGGGTCTGTGCTGACAGCTGAGAGCCTAGAGCCTGCTTCAGATTCTGTCTCTTTCTCTTTCTGTCCCTCTCCTGCTTGTATTCTCTCTCTCTCTCAAAAATAAATAAATATTGAGATGCAGACCTAGTAAATTAATCCGTCCATGACACCTTCCCTGCCGACATGCTCACAGAGATCCCAGATTCCTCAAAACATGTGAGATGGCTCTCCCTCTTTCTCTTTCCTTAAGTCGAGTTTTTCCAATGTACCAGTCTGTCTCTCACGTTCCAATTTATGCACCAGATTTCTTTGAGCCTAGAATGTTCTTTCTTTCGTGGTTCTCTCTTGTCCATATTTCAAGTCTCTGCTGAGATTGTACTTACCCTAGCAAGCCTCCTTGATGCCCTCACAGTTGGGTCAGTTGCTTCTTCATCTCTTTTAATAGCACTTCCCTTCAGTTTGCCACACTAGACCATACTCTTTGGGGATAGGTACCATAGACATCTGCTCACAAGTTTCTGGCACATGGCAGATAATCACCAAACGTTCATCAAACTATGCAAAGGAAGAGGAAATGGTGCAAAAGGAATAATTCTCTCAAATTGATCCTCTTTCTTGGGCCATGGCTGGAGAGTAGCTGGCGTTATTTCCAAACACAAAGTTCCAATGCCGCTGGCCTGGTTTACATTACTCTTTCATGAGGGCTAAAAAAGGAAACCGGGCCTTTGGCTGAGTTTTCTAAATATGCTATTAGCAGTGATCTCTTTTTAATGATTGCCACCTCCCTGCCATTTGGAACACAGAGTGGGGAAGTCTCATATCTACAACCTCGTGGCCTTGGCGAGAGCTAACTGCTGCCCAAGGCTCCAGGAAGAGAATGTGCTATTGCTTCAGAGGACAGTGGCTTCTTGCCACAGTCGAGCCAAAGCTTGCAGATTGCAATGTGCCTGTGCAAATCTGTGTGATTATGTCGACCGTTTGTGTTAAGAGAAGATGGTAAAACCAGGAGGCTTCTTGATGCATTTGTAAGTGATATTCACAGTGGAAGGATTTGAGAGTCCAATAGTAAATTGGCCCTTTTCAGAAAGTTTTATAAGAACTCTCCTTCTCAACCCACATTTGCATTCCTGCTGAATGGTCTTTTTAGACTTTCCTTGTGAACATGCATAAAATCAACAGCCAAAGAAAATGCATTTTGGAGATGGCTTCGTACCAGGATAAATACAGGTTGATTTTATTCAGAGATAATGAGATTTTTTCCCCCAAGTTATGGAGGTAATGACTCTGATTTCTTTTATCAAACATACCAGACGTTATGAGCCTAAATGAGTTCAGGGATCTTGAATGCAGGTCCCTCGGGAAGCTGTGCACTTATGAAAACCACGCTTCCTCTCCTCACATCCTTTCTGGAACCCCTTGCGGGCATGGCCCCTGAGCATGTGATACATTCCTTTGGAAAGAGTCAAGAATCACTCAGAATTATAATGGTGAATAGGGTGGGCAATTAAAAGGTATATTTATCTTACAGACAGAAGAATGAGAAGACAGAGAAAGAGCAAGTTGGTGTAAAACATAATGGCAATGCCATGGAAGGATTTAGCACATGGCCTGTGGAAGTTCAAGGTTGGTTCTTAAGCTAGAAATTGACCTAATGCAAAGTAGTGCTGATGGTTTTAAGTGCCCAGGTGAAATTCGTTCAGCATCAGTCAAGATCCCTGTACCATAGCAAGCCGTCAAATTTTATTCCTTTAAAAAAAATCTACAGCAAGGAATGCCGTTAAGTCCTTATAAATATTTGTCTTTTCATTAATGATAATCTCAGAGAATTCCATAGGCAATTCTCCCTTCCTTTACTGGCCAGAGTGAAAATGGAGCCATGGCCACACACCTGGGTAAATTCACGATGATGTGAATATGGGTGGAGGCCACCTGCCTGCCTACCTGTGCATAGGACAGACACCTTGGACTCCCCTACTTCTGACAAAGTAAGGCTCCCACAAAATGTGTACATCTGCCAAGGGGTAGCATTTTCTGACTTCTTACTCTATTCTAGGCAACCTTCTAAACACTTCCCATTGATTATCTCATTTAATCCTTCCCACCACCCCATGCTATTGTTAGTATAAAATGTTTCTGTTAATACAAAGACACAGAGAAGTGTCATTACTCTTCTAAAGCCACAGAGCCACACTCAGGCAGATTTCAGAGTCCCAGGCGATGCTTAGAAATGTGCATTCTCTCCTGTAAAGGGAAGAACCGAATGCCGGTGGCATTTTATCCCTTTGTGGGGATATTTCCTTTGTGGGAAAATCAACTTTCCTTTGGTTGGAAATAGTCAACCGCATTTAGTAACTAAGGAGATATACACAAGAAAATGTGAATAACTGGTCAAATATAATCCACAGTGAAGTGTTACCAGACTTTGATCATGAATTGGGCATAGACAATGAAGACTGGCAGGAGTGAAATATGATTCTCGGTGTGCATGTTTTCACTGAAATTCAGTGTGAGGGATGGGATGGCAGAGGGAGAAAGAGATTAGTGTGTTTTAAACATTTGAAGTTTGAAGAAAGATGGAATATACAAGTGGGGCATGACTGTGAGAGAATGGAACTCCGGATTCAGAGGAAAGTGTGGTGCATCCTCAGTAAGCCAACTGAAGACTAAATTAGGACAAGACACCATCAAAAAACAAGAGGAGGAAAAGAGTGTGGGGAGCCATAGAAGAGTTGCTTCATTAGAGGCTCCCTGGTATTCACCAATCAAATTACAAATTTATTCATGTTTCAAGAGAAGAAACTTATGGAAATGACTGAAAGAATAGAAACTTTGTGATGTTCCTCAAAAAACGTGATAAATATTATATTGGAAGAAGTGGAGATGCAATACAAAAAGAAGTACAAATAGATGGTCTAGATATGGATGTAGATCAAGAGAAATGTTTTGACGAGAAGTGAAGTCACAGTACCAATGTATAATCTTTTTTGATCAACCCAAAACTACATCTGTAATTCTTAACCAATTTTTGCTCTAAAATTTCCTCAAAAACATCACCTCGTGATGCATCATTTTTTTCTTCTGGGTGTATGTACCACTTAATTGGGCATCTTAGGTCACAGAATTTAGCTAATTGTAGTATTTTAGATCAATCTTCTCTCATCATCTGAATTGAAAATAACCTTTGGTGTTGGGCACCTGGGCAGCTCAGTCGGTTAAGTATCTGACTTCAGCTCAGTCATGAGCTCATGGTTTGTGAGTTTGAGCTCCTTGTCGGGCTCTGCGCTGACAGCTCAGAGCCTGGACCCTGCTTTGGATTCTGTGTCTCCCTCTCTGTTCCTCCCCCACTCACACTCTGTCTCTCTCTCAAAAATAAATAAAGATTTAAAAATTTTTAGGGACGCCTGGGTGGCTCAGTTGGTTAGGTGTCCAGCTTTGGCTCAGGTTATGATCCCATGGCTTGTGAGTTCAAGTCCCACACCGGGCTCTGTGCTGACAGCTCAGAGTCTAGAGCCTGCTCCAGATTCTGGGTGTGTGTCTCTCTCTGCCCCTCCCATACTCATGCTCTGTCTCTCAACAATAAATAAATGTTAAAAAATTTTTAATTTTTTTTAAAAAGCGAAGAAAAGAACTTGTGGTCAAGATTCCCATCTTCTCTTCCTTCCATACAGTTATTGCACAGTGGTGAATTGCTAGAGGTATAGTCGTTCATACAAGCAACCTTTGTTTACTGGGAACCTTTTTTGTACTTGGCAAGAAGATAAATAAGTCATAAGTAAAAAGGTATTACAGCCAGTTACAAAAGACCACATATTGCATAATTCTAGTTATGTGAAATGTCCAGACTTGGCAAATCTGTAGAGATGGAAAGCAGACACGTGATTGCCCAGGGCTTGGGGAGGGGCGATGTGGGGTTTGGTGGGTTGGAGCTCCTTTTAGGGGTGATAAAAATATTCCACAATGGATTACAGTGAGGCTTGTGCAAGTCTGCATATAACAAAAACCACTGAACTGCACACTTTAATGGACGAATTGTATGGTGTGCCAATTAGATCTCAAAATTGCTATTACTGAATTTGTTCTCTCTGGAGGAAAACATTGTCTTCAAATAAAGTGGAAAGTACGACGGTTCTTTGTTTATGAAAAGAACTCAGTGCAAGGCAGAGGAGGGCGTTTATTTTATCTAAGAGTTTCAAGGAAGCTCAACAACCATTTGTTAATTGATTGATTGACTGACTGATGACTCACTCATCTTTGGTGCTTGGCACCATATTGCTTTCAGCCTCAATAGCTCTTGGCTTTCTCAGAGTTGGATATGAATTCATGAAATCAAGGCCCGATCATATGGGAGAGGAGCATACCCTGTAACTGCCTGGAGCTCTCTGAAACATTTGCTTTGCTTCAGACCAAACCCAGAAGAACAGGAAATCAAACTCCGACATATGGCATTTGGTCCAATGGCCAGAGCTTTCTTTCCTTCGAAGATTAATGAAGCACATGGATGCCAGCCCTTTCCTTTCAACTAGCCACAATAATCGGCTCTCCGCAGCCTGCCGGTTTAATATTGCTTCACTTCAGTGCTCAGGAACAGTCCCAACTGGAAAAGGCCAGGAAAACTTGGTCCAAGAGTTTTTATGAAGAGCAGCTTAACAACCCCTCTAGAACATTCCATAAGCAATATTACAAGCTTTCCTTTCTTTTTATATCTAGGAATGGGGGAAAGCATGGGGGGAAGGGCATTGTAATCGTGAGTCAAATTTCAAAGTCCATAAGTTGAACCTCTGTGAGGCCCTGGATATTTTCTAAATTAATTGACCATCAAATTCTTACCCTCTACATCTGCATTACATTATGGATCATAAAACTATTTGGGGGTTTTTTGCTACTTAAAGGAAAGACTGTGTGGGCACAATGCTCTGAGAGGGCCTGTTCCTTTTCAAAAATTATTTTGAATTCATAAAAAGAAACGAGATTATCTTTTGTGTTTATGCATCGCCATTCCTCTCTAAGAAGCTCAAAGGACTTTGCATAGTCTTGTCGGCCTTGATAAGGAAAAATGGAGACAGACTTCAGTGTTAGCAGAGAACTCAGGGAGAACTTGGATTTCCTGCTAAGCTTGTCAGAGTTCTCAGGCTGTTTCATTTGATAAATTATGTAAAAGAAGTGCATTCCTTCAGCCTTTTCCTTTATTAACTTATTGTGTTCGTCCTTCAATAAATACTTGGTAAAGACTATGCCAGACAGGGCATAAGGCTGGGAATACCAAGGAAAAAAGGAGAGCCTCTGCTCTGAGAGTGTTTACAGGCTGGCGTGGGGGACAAGTGATACAGAAATAAATAAATACATGGTAAGAGAAATAAATCTGGTGCTGTGATAGGATATAAGGCAGGGAATCAGTTTTCCCACATCACCTAAAATTAGTCCAAAAACCTCCTGGAGAAGGCGGCAATTGAGCTGAAATAGGGAGAACAGAAACCAGCCACACGAGGAAAGAGTCAAGAAAATGTGCAGTTTCTGCACTGTCATCACAGGGCCCAACGCGGGGCTCCAATTTACAAACCCTGCAATCATGACCTGAGCTGAAATCAGGAGTCAGACGCTTAACCAACTCTTCTATCAACTGTCTACTATGTAACCACACACCAAGCTAAGCCATCCACATGTTTCATCTTACTCCAAAGGTATAAGATAGGCATCATCATCGTCCATATTTTACATATAAGAAAAGAGTAGAAAGTTGAGTCTACTGCCTAACATGCACAGCTAACAACATAGGTCAAAGAACAGTGATTTGAATCCAGGCATTTTGATGCCAGAGTGCAGTCACTTAGCTAGCCTGCTGTGTTGTTTCCTGATTCTTGGGTGATCCTCAAGGGGTAGAGGATCCAGGGGAGGAAACAAGCAATAAGAATACAAAGTCTTGGCTCCAGAAAATCAGAGGATGCTCACAGAACATCTGGACAAGTCTGAGGAGTCAGCCGTCGCTTGCTGGGGAAACTCAGCAGGTAGAGAGTGTGAGGCAGAGTCGGTGTTCCAAGATGGAGACCGGACACTCTCCAAGGCCATGAGTAGCTCAAAGGACCCATGCAGTTTTGCACGACTGAAATACGGGGGCGGGAAGTGGCTGGGGCTTGTTGACAGAAGATAATGGACCACATCAGGTTCAAAGACATAAAGATCTAACCCTCTTTGCAGACTTCTACCATCATCCATATCACCAAAGTATCGAGCCTCTCGTCAGTGTTAAAAGCAACAACAGAGGCGCCTGGGTGGCTCAGTTGGTTAAGCTTCCGACTTCAGCTCAGGTCATGATCTCATGGTTTGTGAATTCAAGCCCCGCATCAGGCTCTGTGCTGATGGCTCAGAGCCTATAACCTGCTTTGGATTCTGTGTCTCCCTCTCTCTCTGCCCCTCCCTTGCTCATGCTCTGTCTCTGTCTCTCTCTCAAAGATAAATGAAATTAAAATTTTTTTTTTAAAAAGCAGCAACAACATCTTACATTTGGAGGAAGGTCAAGGGAAATCAATGAAGAGAAAATGCAGAATGACGTATTTGTGAGGCTGCATTCATATTCAACGATGTCATACAAAACACCACACAACACCCAAGTCCAGCTCAAGTCTGGGAAGCTACCTGCCTACTCTCCTGAGTCACAGAGGAGGTTCTATAACTCTGTTAAACAGACTCTGACACACTGTCTTTGAATCTGCCTTCTTGAGTTCAGGGATCTATCTACAGTTTGAGTTTGGGGGGAAATTGCCTTTTTATAATGATAATGTTAAATCTAGCTCTTGGCCAGTGTTATGTGGAGGACAGTGGGGGAGCTGAAAGGTCAAGGCAGTAAATGTCAAGTAGGAAACACCCTGGAAAGTCCTTGGAGCCATGCGTGCTCTCTCGTTAGCATGATATAAGCCTGTGGCTATTTCCCCTTCTTTCTTTATTGTGCTCTGTTTGGTCCCAGGAAGATGCCATTTGAAGGCAGACTGGGTGGGCCCACCCAGTCCTCACAATGGCTTCCCCTGTGTAAGACATTCAAATCTTGAGGCCAAAACCCCTATGCTGAGGACCTTCAGTGAGAGTCTTGAAGCTTCTGTTGCCCAATCCCACCCCAATGAAAACATGTTGAGGAAACCAAATAGCACAAAAATTTAGGTAGCGATTCGTCCCTTTGTTCATATTTCTTTTAATTTTTACAGCCTTCTTTTGTCATTCCAGAAGTAAAATTCAGCATTGCTGAATGCTTGGAAAATACAGAGAGATAGAAAAGAAGCAAATACAAATTACCCATAACCATATAACACTCCTTAGAATGTGGAGTAAATCTCTTCAGTTATTGTTACTTAACTATAAAATATATTTATTTTCTTTTGCATTACAGAAATGTGCATTTTTACAAAAGGTATATTTAGGTATATGCACACACACACAAAAGAATACATACGAATGTGTTGTTACCAAAAAAGTTATGACCCAAAATAGACCCTACTGCATATGTGGTATCCATTTCTCATTTTTCTACTGTGCTTTCTTCATTATTTGCAAGTCCTTTGTGTTTTAGGAGGTCCAATCCTTTGTTAGGTGTATATGTTGCAACAGTTTGCCAAATTTTAGCCTCTTATTGGCCAATCTTGTTTGTATGCAAGTCTTTGTAATTTTTATGTTGTTAAATGCCTGCCTTGTAATTTCCTTAAAACTCTTCATCTACTCAAAGAAATGGAAAGAATTACCTGCCCTGGGCCATCTGAGTGGTTCAGTTGGTTAAGCATCCAACTCTTGATTTTGGCTCAGGTCATGATCTCATAATCATGGGCTCTGTGCTGATAGTGCAGAGCCTGTTTGGGATTCTCTCTCTCAATCTCTCTTTCTCTCTCTCAATAAATAATATAAAAAGTATAAAAAAATAAAAAATAATAAATCACCTGTCCCTATTAAACTTTTATAGTTTTCTCTTCTGAAGTGAATCATTAACCTCTGTGGAATTTATGCTGGTAAATATATATATACATATTCTTCATTATATATAGTAAAGAAAATATATTACTTTGTATTTTTCAAAAAGATGAGCCAATTACTTCAATATCATATGTACTTTTTTTTTTTCCCCTTGGCAAATCCATCTTGTCCTCACTAAATGAAAATGCCACCATTATTATATAATAATGTTATATGCTTGCAGTCTGTTTCTGGACTTCACATGCTGTCTGTTCCCTATCCATCAGTCTGTCTGTACCACACTCTATCTCAGTATTTTATTTTATTTTATTTTATTTTATTTTATTTTATTTTATTATTATTTTAATTTCTAGGAGAGAGAGAGACAGCGTGAGCAGGAGGGTCAGAGAGAGAGGAGTCACAGACTCTGAAACAGGCTCCAGACTCTGAGCTGGCAGTCAGCACAGAGCCCGACGCGGGGCTCGAACCCATGAACTGCGAGATCATGACCTAAGCGAAAGTCGGACACTTAACCAACTAAGCCACCCAGACGCCCCTCTATCTCAGTATTTTAATGTATATCTTTTAAGCGACAGGGAAAGACCCTCGTCATTACTCATTTTGTAGTTACTTCTAAGTGTTTATTTTTCCAACTTAAGCATCATGTTGGACATTTCAAGTAAAATCCCCCTGAGTTCTCTCTGGGAATGAGAGAATCAGAGCTGGAGGAAGATATAGCTTTGGGACTCTATTCTCTCCCTCTCTCTTTATCTCTCTCCTCTCTCTGTCTCTCTGTCTCCCTCTTTTCCTCTCCCCCTCTCCCTCTCTCTTTCTCCCCCTTCCTCTCACATTTCTTCACTGTCACATCCCTTCTTATGGCTGTCCTGATCTCGTTACAGCTTTGTTCCTTCATGGCAGACCCTACTTTCAACCGGTCTATTTTCTTAGCGTTCCTCAGTTGTCTCTTCTAGAATCTCAGCCTACCCACTTGTACCAGGACACAGGTCACTGGCCAGCTGTTGGATCACCTCTCTTTGTACCCGCTGGCTTCCCCAGTTTTAATCAGTTGGGGGCAAAGGGTGGAAGAATGGAGAGTAACATGCAATAACCATGGCTATCTAAGTATCAGGGGCTGTGCGCAGGGGAGATTTTCTGAGACAGGGGCGTGTACAGTGCAAATATTTGGCTACTTGGCCAGAATAGGTCATAAATATAAGCAGAATGTGAAATATATAAAACTATATTTTTCATATGACTCCATATCTTAAATAGATCAATTTTAAATGACACATATATATGTATTTATAACATTTATTGAGTCCTTATAACTAGCTAGACACAGTGCTAAGTGCTTCACAACCATTATTACGTTATTAAACTGTTCTCAGTCATAAGGTGAATATTGTTCTCCTGATTTTACAGCTGGGAGAACTGAGACTCAAAGAAATTTTTTTAAAAATTACTCAAATTCACAAGGTTAATGTTAAAGCCAGATATTAAGCCAACCTCATTTTGTCTCCGAAAGCCAGACTTTTCAATGTTACACTCCTTTGCTTTCGTCTTGTTTTTTTTTTTTAAGTTTATTTGTTTGTTTCAGATAGAGAGAGAGCAATGGAGGGGCAGAGAGAGCAAGAGAGAGAGCAAGAGAGAAGGAGAGAATCCTAAGCAGGTTCAGCATTATCAGCACAGAATTCGATGTGGGGCTCAATCTGATGACTGTGAAATCCTGGTGGGAGCTGAGATCAAGAGTCTGATGCTTAATGACTGAGCCACCAGGCACCCCTACACTCCCATGCCTTGAAAAGGGCTGAAGGGAACTGTGTGAATATTAATGGGGTTCACCAATGGTCAACAGGATTAAAAATGATGGGATTTTCATACAAGAGAATCCAGTGGGGCCTACACAATTTCCAGAATTTGATCTGCAGTATTTAAATCTTGACTTGATGCTGCTGTTTACCTGATTCTAATAAGATTCACTTTTTTAAAGCTATGAAATGGAAGTTTTTAAAGTCTATGCCTTAGAGTACTCGTAAGAATTAAGTGAGAGTAGTTTAACTAATCTCTTAATTAAATGTAAGAAATCACAATGCGCTGTCACAGACCAAGTTCATTAAAGAGTAGCTTGTATTCTTATATTTTTCAGTCTTTCCCCAAATTTCTCAGCGAGCATATATTTTATCTCTACCTAAGTGGAGAGGGAGGGTAGATGTTAGTTTATCTTAAATGTGGATAAATATATTTGAAATGGCAATATTGAATCACATTGAGATATAAATAAAGGCACACATGTTTAAGAAAAGCTAACAAGATTTTTAGTTGTAGTTGAAGGCTCAAAAGCTCAAGAGCAGACTTATTTTTATTTTCTGAGCAAACTTAACAGAGCCACATGAAAACTGTTTCTTCTAGCACTAGCTTTTACTGGTTTCACTACCCAGCTACTGTCTGAATGGTGCCCACTGATTCTATGTTCCACAAATGTCCTTTAGGGTGGTGTTTTTCAGAGTGAATTATTGAACCACCAGCATCAGCATCCTTTGATCAAGATGCAGATTCCTGACACGGAGTCAGAATCTCAGGAGATGTGTTATGTGTTCCAAGAACCTTGAAAAACAAAACACAATGGAACAGTGGTTCCCCTGGAAACTCTATGCACACTGATTTTTGAGAGTCACTCCTCTAAAAGACCTGATTGCTTCTCGGCCTTTTGGCTAAGATCTAGTAGACTCTCAAAGACTCTCAATTTCAATTGATGGGAGGAGAAAGAATAGTGGGTTTTAAGCCCAGTGCTGACATTAACTAGCTGTGTGTCTTTGAGAAAGCCCCTTCAATTCAGCCTATCATTTCCTCACCTGTCCAATGTATCACAAGACTGCTGAGGTCTCTTTCATACTCTTCTTTCTATCCATGTAAAAATGCAAGTCACAAAAGACAACTGGAAAATGCCTCGTGGAGAATATGGGACTCGATTGGTGCCCAAAAGAACATGAAGAACTTATTTGATGAAGTGCCTCAGCCATCAAGAAACATAGCTGATACTGGAGGGACAATGAGATGACATTCTTGAACTGAATCATCCGTTTCTTCTTGGAACGTAGTCAAAGGCAAATTATGAGCAAAGACTGAAAACAGCCTGATATGTCAAGCTAAACATTTTGGATTTGTGTAAATAAGCAACCAGGGGTCAATGATGGCTGAGCAGGGAAATGACATAGTAGAAGGGATGCTCCGCAAGTTAGGAAGCATAAAATTCATGTGGCAGAATGTGCATTTAGGTGGCTCCTAGGAAGCCCTGGGTGAAGATAGAAGCACGTATTAAATTGAAATGGGACACCAAGAAATGGTTCAAAAGAGGTAGAAGCTTCCGCCTCAGGCTCTGACATAAAGAGAGCTTGAGTGCCATCACTCCCATCCTTACAAGACAGAGCTGGGCCACCTGAAAATTAGTGCCTCTTCACGGACTTCTCGGAGGGCCAAGATCACAGAGCCAACCTCCACATCTGGCGAGAGACATCCTGAGAGTCACAGCCCAGCTCTGGTACCTGGAACAGAAGCTCTTAGAACCATCAAGTTAGGAGGAATGTTTTAATTTAAGGACTTTCTGGAGGCAGGGAAGAGGCTAGCCTGAGAGTGAGAAACTCATGGCAGTCACAGTCTTCAGAGGGTGGAACATGCTTTGATAGGTTTTACCTCTAGGAACACCGTCCAGTTGTCAGAATGAAGAGCTTAAAAAAAGATCTCCTCTTGGCCAAGGCAGGGAAAGAAGGAGAGAGTACTGTGGAATCAACCTGAGCAGTCTCTGTGACAAAGTCCTAGTCTTCCGGGAAAGGACTCTCCAGAGCCATATCTTACCTGGGGAGATGGGCACTTCTGCTGTTGTGGCCTCCTGTATGCCTTCTGTCTCCCCTAACAGAGTAGGGAGGAGAAAGAAAGCTTGGAAACACCAGCCTGTGGAACAAGGTCACATCCCAGGAACATGGGCACATTAAAAGAATGGGATTTAATCACAAGATCATAGAACACCTTCCTTCCCCACACTGTCGCGTCACACCAACAGGGCTCTGGTAAAATAAGTCGATCACAGCTGAAAGAGTCACACGATGCATATTCTGTCTAAGGAGTTCTTAAGAGAGCTCCAAGCCAATGGAGAGACAAAAACAAGGATACTAGAGGTAATAGAAACATCTAGCAACTACAGCTACAGCAACCACTAAACACAGCTCAAGATCTAGCCAGATGAATGGCTTACTTACCTCAGTTTCCTATTATCTCTTTCTATCATGTCTGGCTTTCAACAGAAAATTACTAGGCATGCCAAAACTCAAGAGAAAACACACACACACACACACACACACACACACACACACACACACACAATGTGAAGACACAACACAAGCATCAGAATCAGACTGAGATACAGTAACAGATTTGAACTATCAGATTTGGAGCAGAAGTTAAAATCACCAAGATGAATATGTTAGGGGCTCTAACAAAAAATAGATCACATAGGAAAAGGGAGAGGGAAGAAAAAAGAGAGATGGAAACATTTAGAGTCAAAAGGAAACGCTAGAAATCAAAAACCCTGTAATAGAATGAAAAATGCCTTTCATGGGCTCTTCAGTATACTGGATGCCGCCTAGGAAAGAATCAGTAAGTATGAAGATACGTCAACTGAAACTTCTTAAACTGAAATGCAATGGAGAAAAAAAGAATGGGGGAAAAAAAAAACCCAGAACAGAACATTCAAGAACTGTGGGACAATTTCAAAGGATATATATAAGCTATATTTAATTAGAATACCAGAAGAACAGCGGTGCCTGAGTGACTCGATTAAGTGTCCTATTTCAGCTCAGGTCATGATCTCATGGTTTGTGAGTTTGAGTCTCACATCAGGCTCACTGCTGTTAGTGCAGAGCCTGCTTTGGATCCTCTGTCTCTCTCTGTCTCTCTCTCTCTGCCCGTCCTCCACTCACACTTTCTCTCAAAAATAAACTTTTTTAAGAAAAATTATTTTAAAAAAGAATACCAGAAGGAGAAAAAGATCAGCAAAACATTTAAAGTAATAAAGACCACAATTTTTTTTTCCAGAAAGATTGACAGTCACCAAATCACAGATCCAGGAAGTTCAGAGAATGCCAGGGAAAATAAATATCCAAAAATTGACATCTGTGCATTTCATATTCAAACTATAGAAAACAAAAGACAAATTGAAAAATCTGAAGCAGGTTGTAAGTGAGACAGTTCTAATACAGGAACAAGGATAAGAATTACAGCAGATTTGTCATCAGAAACCATGCAATCAACAAGGAAATGGAGTGATGTATTCCAGCTATTACAAGGAAACATAACTCAATACACCAACCTAAAAATTCTAAATCCAGCAACATTGTTCCTCAAAGGTGAGTAGAAAACCCAAACCTTTTTGTCCACAGGGTAAGTAAGGACTGTGTAACCAGCAGTAAAGGGATATA
This sequence comes from Proteles cristata cristata, assembly GCA_017311185.1. NCBI lineage: Eukaryota > Metazoa > Chordata > Mammalia > Carnivora > Hyaenidae > Proteles > Proteles cristata. Next base: position 82,585 of record JAESUZ010003223.1, on the reverse strand, counting down.
GGGGGAGAAGGTAGACCAAGCCAGGTCTTGGGGGAAACGATCCCCACTCCCCCACAAAGAGGAATGTTCCTGGTGCTTCACAGTTGCTTGGGAACAGGTCTTCTTTGAAATTACCCACACACAAACATGCAATATACATAAAAGCAATATACTTGCCACCCATGTGGAGTTTTAAGGAAAGGCTTCTAGAAAAGTCCTTTCTCCAGAAGGAAAGGCTGAGCTTAGGGCCCTCCTGAGTAGAAATTCTGAAGTGACAATGAAGTGTCACCAGTGAAATCTAACTTCACTGTCCAAGGGAACTTCCTGTGAAGATGGGTCACAGCTATAGGAGCATGTCAAGAATGATAATCACTGGGGCACCAGGATGGCTCAGTCAGTTAAGCACCGACTTCAGCTCAGGTCATGATCTTGCAGTCTGTGAGTTCGAGCCCTGTGTCAGGTGCTGACGGCTCAGAGCCTAGAGCTTGTTTCAGATTTTGTGCCTCCCTCTCTCTCTGCCCCTCCCCTGCTTGCACTCTGTCTTTCTGCCTCCCAAAAATAAAATAAAACACTACCAAGAATTAAAAATTTAAAATAAAATCAGTGAACTCTCCATAGGAGAAACTTTAGAGCATAAATATAAATACAGAGAAAACATAAAGAACCAAGGAAGTCACTTGCAGTTAGGCAGTGGAAATCAGTGGCATATATGGTCATAGACTCCAAGGGCAGCAAAATCTTAAGAAACCGTGAAAAGTCAATGTTGCTAAAAGTTCTAGAAAGTTCCATGAAAGTAAAGTAACTGGAAGTGACTAAAAGGAGACCATTGTTCATCCTGAGAAGAGAATTATGGGGGAAGTTGTTGCCAAGGACCCCACACCGCCTGAGTCAAGGCTAGCTTGATCAGATGGCATATGATCCAAAGCTTGGTGCAGAGAACACACGCTGTCTGCATTAGGATCTGGGCAGTAAAAAGAAATGGCAGTAGCTAGGAAGAATAGCAGTTTTCTTTATAGCTGATGGGATCTGTGCAGAAGAAGAGCAGAGACATGGAAAACAGACGGGTGTGGTATTGGATAAAAGTTCCCAGCTGCTGAGCATGAACAGATCAGAAGCACAACTACAAATATGACAGTCACCAAGACATGGAGCCATGTTCAGAGGGAGAATGGGATGGATGGAATTACAGAGCTGGTTTCTCTTGGTAGATGGAACTTTGAGTCAGATTTTCCCTTGTGTGCATATTTCAGGAGTAAACCGTGTTCCGGACATCTCAAACCCAAATACTGACGAAGGCCAGGAAAGCAATAGCATTTACAAGTATTTAAGATTGCGATTATTTAAAAATCCTCGACTTCCACAAAGCGATGCACTCTCTCATATGATTCCTGAAGCACGAGACCCTCCCAGTTCATCTCTCACGTTCTCAATTTTGACAGAGATGTGACCAGAGAGAAGAGCTTCCCTGTAGTTCAAAAACTGATATTCCATGTGTGTGGACCAATGCAGTTGACACTTGGTCTCAGGATGGAGGAGGCAACATGGAGCGTTGATGTCGGAACACAGCTAGAGAGTATACCGTAAAGGGAACAGTCACTCCTCATTTCCAACTCCCTGCTGTCATATGTCGGGGCGGGGGAGGGGTGTAGTCAGGAAGTGTCACATCTCCCGACATTTAAAGAAAAGCCAGAACACTAGATGTTTATGTGAAATATCCTGATGGTTGTATGTTGGCTCCGTGGGAAAACAAAACAAAACCGCGTAGGCCATCTGGGCACCAGACCTACCCACTCATCAATCTGCATCCCCAGTTGTACACATTCAATTCAACCTGTCACAGACCTGGGAGACAGCTTTTGATACCTGAGAGTCAAAGTTACTTGTGGTTTCCTTTGGTTGCACTGATTAAAGGGAAGGGAAAAAGAAATCCTTCAAAGCCAAGTGAGCAATGGGATTAACGGGTTACGAGGACAGTCGATAATGAGAAAACAGAGCAAGAGGCTTAAAGCAAACGGGTTATCTAGCAGTTAAACAGTTGTCTGATTTTGATAGTAGGAGGCATTCTTGTGGTCCTTAAATCAGGCTGAGCTAGGATTCACTTTACTTACCGTGATGAAACTGCACCTATTTGTAATCCGACAACGAGGTATGAATTACAGTGAAATGTCATGCGGACATGAGAGGTATGATTTAGAAAAATACTTATTTACTTGGGGAATTTCTCACTTTCTATGAGTGATGGATCAAACAATATTACCAAATATTCAAGCTCTAAAACAGATTCAAGTATGATACACAGCATGATTCCACGGCTTCGTAAATTATTTTTTTATTATTTTTTTCATTTCCTCAAACAAAGCTTCTTTTACCTAAAGCTGGAATAACAGAAATTAACATTCTAGAAGGGCTGTGACTCTGGTTGACAGAATGTTAGGAGAATTGGGGGTGTTTCCCGGTCACACTCATGTCAAGGGAGCCGAGAAACATCCCCATCTATGCATATTTCAGAGATTTCACAAAAATGTTCCCAAATCCCAAACTAGAAAACTTTCCCCGATCACCACTCCCCCCCTTCTCTCTCCCTTCCCTTAGTGGTGGAGACTGTTGGTTTTCTCCTAATATCCATTCCTTCTGGGATAGTAGAAATTTAGCTGGATACCAGGTTCCTCAGAATAGGGCAAAATTTCTGGGGTTCCCTCACAACTAGGTGTCACATGTGGCTCAGTGATGGTCCAGGTGATAGAAGAAGACCGCTCTCAGGAATCTTCCTCTGGGGCTGTTTGCCTTCTTCCTCTGCTTAGCCTTCTCCTCCATCTTACTGCCTGGCATATGGACACCACCATCTTGGATCACAAAGAGGAGAGCTCTATTCTAGGGATGACTAAAGTGATCTGGCATAAGAAATCCAAGGACAGCTTCCTGCCTTTCTAGACTGTATGCTCACAGCTGAATTCCATCCTGAGTAATACACCTTCCTACCTAATACTCTAACTAGGCACATTGAAAGTTTGCATTGGGATGAGATTACCAATAAATTGCAACTCTGTCTTCACTCTCTGTCTTAAGAGTTCTAATCTCATCGTTCAGTGTTCTAAACCACCCACAACAACCAGACTCTTCAATGCCCCAAGTAAAGTTTTAGAAGGCTAAATTGATACACTGGGTAAGCCAGAAATCTATTCTCTACCTTTTTCATCAAAACTTCACTTACAGGTTTTTAAAATAATTTTTTAATGTTTGTTTATTTTTGAAGGAGATACATAGCATGAGCAGGAAGGGGTGGGAAGAGGGGGAGACACAGAATCCAAAGTAGGCTCCAGGCTCTGAGCTGTCAGCACGGAGCCCAACATGAGGCTCGAACTCACAAACTGCGAGATCATGACCTGAGCTGAATTCCAAAGCTTAACCGGCTAAGCCGCCCAAGTGTCTTAACTTCGTTTATAGTTTTAAGAACCACAATTAATAATGCAACTGGAAATCTAGCAAAAGTACTTCCAAAACCCTAGGTATTTTCTTTCTTTCTTCCTTCCTTCCTTCCTTTCTTCATTTTATTTAATTGTCTTTTTAATTTTAGTCTTACTACTTTATTCCACCAGGTAAATATTAAAATCATTTTATTACATTTCCCCAGAAACCATGTTGAATTTTTTTTGGCAATTCATTAAATTTATGTTCATTCTGAAAGAATCTATCACTTTTCTGCACTAAACCATTTCACCCAAGGAAATATCTCCAAGTAGTTAACCAACTACTTTTCTTCTCTATCTGCAGTTAGTTGTACGTTAATTAATATATAGTTAATTCCTGGATATTTTTTATAAACTTTGCTTCTATTGAACTCCTGATTTACTATTTGGTATTTTGATCTTAATGCATCATAAAACTAAACAAAAATTTGACACAGAAAATAAAACTGGATTATAAACTTATAACTTTTTTAAAAATTATTGCTACTACGAGAAGCGAAAATTGCACTGCAAATGTTCTGGTAATTTTGCACCCAACAAAATTTAAAAATTGAAATATTTTATTTAAAAAATTTTTTAATGTTTCTTTATTTTTGAGACAGAGGGAGACAGAGCACAAGTCAGGGAGGGGCAAAAGAGGGAGACACAGTATCTGAAGGAGGCTCCAGGATCTGAGCTGTCAGCACAGAGCACGATGCAGGATTTGAACCCAAGAACCACAAGATCATGACCTGAGTCGAAGTCGGACATTTAACCAACTGAGCCACTCAGATACCCCAGGAATGTTTTATTTATTTATTTTTAACTATTTTTATTCATTTCTAAGATAGAGAGAGACAGCATGAACAGGAAAGGGTCAGAGAGAGAGGGAGATACAGACTCTGAAACAGGCTCAAGGCTCTGAGCTGGCAGTCAGCACAGAGCCTGACGCGGGGCTCGAACCCACGAACCGCGAGATCATGACCTAAGCGAAAGTCGGACGCTTAACCGACTAAGCCACCCAGGTGCCCCAGGAATGTTTTATTTTAAATGGAGACCTATCACACTCAAATGTGTTTTTTGAAAGCTTTGTCTCATTTCGACAGTAGTTCATCTTTTTATATCAATTAACGATCTGAAAACTTTGACATTTCTATTCCTCTTGTATAAAATTGGTAGACTCACAAGATTAAAGAAAATGCTTATGACTATTTAGTTCACCTCTCTCATTTTATGCACTATGAAGCCGGCCAAGAAATATAATATGCTTGGCCAAGATGACCCAGTTATTCTTTTTTTTTTTTTTTTTTTACAAAGGCATCAACAGGTACCATAAGAGAGAAACAGCAAAAAGAGAAATTATTTATTGTCTAGTAAACAGAGGTTTGAATCGCAACTGCCCACATAAAAAATGAGTAACTATGGCCTCTCTGTATCTCAGTAGCCTGCTCTGTGAAAATTCTGGACCCTAACATTAAACTTGGAGGGCTGTCCTGAGGATTAAATAGCAAATTGCATTAAAAGCTCTCAGCTTCCCGGGGTGTCTGGGTGGTTCAGTCAGTTAAGCATTGGACTCCAGCTCAGATCATGATCTTGGAATCTGTGGGTTCAAGCCCCACTTCGGGCTCTCTGCTGACAGCTCAGAGCCTGGAGCCTGCTTTAGATTCTGTGTCTCCCTCTCTCTCTTTGCCCCTCCCCTGCTCACACTCTGTCTCTCTCTCTCTCAAAAATAAATATTAAACATTAAAAATAAAAGCACCCAGCTCCCGGCTGACCACGTGACCCTGTCTGTGCTCTGCTCCATCTACATCTGGGATTAGAATGGATTGCCAACAGATACCAAAGGATATGAAACAGAGTGATGACGTTATTCCAACAGCCACAAGGAAAGCTGAGAAAATACTCTTCCTTCAAAGAGTCATGGGAAATAAGATAATCCTGCCCTGTAGCAGGATTCTTGCACAGAGTCGTGACACTGAGGATTTTCCTTCCAGGAAGCTACTTTATTCCTGCTGGCACCGCTCAGTTGGGTTCGTACCCGAAGAACTGAGCCCCCAAACGCCACGTGGCATAATTTTTAATATATTTTTTTACCTTCTTGTCTCCCATATATGGTAGCACACAGACATGTAGTCTGATTAAATGCTCATGTTACAAGGTCGTGAAGGATGTTGTCACGTATTCGTATAGTCAGCTTGCCTTGAGGTTTTCTTTTTCCTTTCCTGAGGGAGGGGACCCTACCGCAGCCCCCAAAACGGTAGAAGATATTTTAACTTGAAAACTTAAGGATGATGAGCGGCAGGCATGGGGGTATAGCTACAGAGTCCCTGTCTGTGTCTAAAACTTGTTTTCAACTAAAGCATCCCAGAGTGCCTCTAATGTGGATAGTTTAACCACTTGGACTTGGAGCCATTTTAATATTTTGTAACTGCATGTCAGAATTTTCATCTGCTCCCTTTTTCAGGGCGATCACTGGAGAGTAGATAATACACTTATAACTCTGATCTATGGAGGACCCAGCAGCCCAATTAGTGTTTTCTCCACACAAGGTCCCGCGCCATGCAAGGCTGTTCCATTGAACCCTTTTCATTTTGTTCCAGGTATTCGATCCTGGAAGGACACAGAAGAGCAAGAAACAGTGCAGGAAGCTTAGTGTCCTAGGAGGCGGTGGCTGAGACACACGCCACGGCCAGAGAAGCACGGCATCCGACTGGCTCTAAAATAATCAATTCTGACAATCACAGACGGAGCAGAATTTATACACAGGAAATGTCAGTCAGAGAATGTCTCTGTGTAATATCAGGAAGGCTCAGTCCGCTAACCCAAGAGCTTGCAGTGTCGCTTGACAGTGGAGGCTGATTGTGCTGATGTTTGCTGTTTGTCTAGTTGACAATTTCCCTTCTTTCTGTGCTGTGTTTGGGACAGGTTACTCCCGGAGTCATCTGATTTCACTGATCATCTATACACTGAAAGGGACCCACCACTCGAAGCCACCGTGTCACCCAATAGTTCCCTGAGAAATATTTTGTTGTGTTTGACATGAAGTCCGGAAACAATCGTCACAGCGTGCACGGTGCTGGAGTTCATTCAGCTGAGGTGATCCTGGTCCCTGGAGAGAAGGAATTAGCTGAGTAGCTAGGCTCACCCCAGCAAAGCAAAATTACAGATGTTATATTAAAAAAAAAAATTCGGTAGGAGCGCCTGGGTGGCTTAGTCGGTTGAGCGTCCGACTTTCGCTTGGGTCATGATCTCCCGGTTCGTGGGTTCGAGCCCCGCGTCGGGCTCTGTGCTGGCTGCCAGCTCAGAGCCTGGAGCCTGTTTCAGTCTGTGACTCCCTCTCTCTCTGACCCTCCCCTGCTCACACTGTCTCTCTCTCCTAGAAATAAATAAAACATAAAGAAAAATTCGGTAACACTTTTATTTCTTCCCACCTCATGTGTTCCATTTCTCATATAATTTTGGCTTCTCTTTCACTGAAGAGCATTAAAGCTACACTGTGTGTGTTCTTTTGGAAGATCCTCTCTTCATCTGCAAAATAGCTCTGTTGCCATATTAATCGCCGTTCATGCTTCCAAACCCCACAAGTAAGAACCATTACCCCAAAAGCGAAAGGCACAAAGAATACACATGGGGAATTTACAAATGGAAACACAGAAATGGCCACTGAGAGCAACAAATGCTATTCACGGTCGGTATTAATTGATTAACAGGCAGCAAAGCAGGAATGAAATCCAACAATTAAAGGTTAAAAATACATTTTGATGTCTCATCTATCAAATCGATACAGATTGAAATGTTTGGCAATATCACTTTCTGGCAAGAATGTGGAGAAAGGGGTGGTGTCATACCTTGTCGGCAGAAGTGAAGGTTTTATGACTCACGTGAAGAACATTTTGTTAGTAGCTTGTAAAATAAAAAGCACATATCTTAGCACTCAGCGATTCCACTTACAGTAATTATCCTCAAGAAATCTTTGTACACAAACATGGAAAGACATGTACAGGGATGTTTATAATAATTGCCTGGAACCATCAAACTTTACAAACGTGGTATAATATTATACGGCAGTTACAAGGTCTTCATTCATCTGGTCTGAAGGTAGAGCATTATACGGCGATTAAAAGAAACTTTTAAGGGGCGCCTGGGTAGCTCAGTCGGTTAAGCATCTGACTTCGGCTCAAGTCATGATCTCGCAGTTTGTGAGGTCAAGCCCCACATCAGGCTCTGTGCTGACAGGTAGGAGCCTGGAGTCCGCTTTGGATTCTGTGTCTCCCTCTCTCTCTGCCCTTTGCTCCCCACCACTTGCACTCTGTCTCTCCCTCTCTCTCAAAAATAAATATTAAAAATTTTTTAAATAGATAAACTTTAAAAAATATGTATTTCTCTTTTTAACACATGTAATGGGAAGAACTAAAAAGTGTATTGTCAAATAAAGAAGAATTACAGAATATGGGTGCGGAATTTTATTATTTATATAAATCTAAAGCACACACACATGAGTAATATATTACATAGTGCTCATGGTTATCGTCATTATAATGTACACTTCAATTCTATCTGCAGTCCTTTGTTTCTTCTATTAAAGACAGATAGTGAAAATGCTATAACATGTTAATCATCATCATTTGTAGGCATGGGTACGGTTTTTATTAGTCTTTTTATTTGAGGAAAGAAAATCTCATTTTAAAAAGTCAAGAAAGATACACTGACCAAGGATATAAATAGGTAATCTGCAGAAGAGAAGTACGAGTGAAAATACATTCAACATCACTGTTAGCCAACGGGCTGCAAATTAAAGCCACAACTGGTACAGATTTTGTTTATAAAGTGTGGGGTGCACAGTGGGCACACTGCCCCGTGAAGCCTGGGGTGGCTGAGATAAGGCCCCTTTCCTACAATCCCCATTTCTCCAACCTTGCCCCTGGGGGGAGCTAGAAGCAATGAACTGAGGAGAAGAAGGAGGACTCAAAGAATGAGAGACATAACAGATTTTGTCTTTTCACTCTCCCGGTCCTGAGGGCCTCAAATCAGGCCTGATACTGGGGAGAAGTAAGATGTTGAACTACGCAAGTTTTAAATTTGTCTTTAGGACTCTCCTCCACACGAACACAGAGACTCAATAACACTAATGGGAATATTCTTACAACAGAATGGGACAGATTCAAGATGGCGGCATGAAGCTTGGATAAATTTCATTCCTTACAGTTGGAGGCAACGATAGAAAAATGGAAACAAAATGCCATCTGCCAGCAACTCAGATATGCCAAAGGCTAGAAACTTGAGAGACTAGTCTGCATTTTGATAGAGTAATCATCTGTCTGGCTTGCCCAGCCCAGTCCCTGATTATGCTTCCTTTTCCAGAGTAATTGTTGACAACACTTCTTTTAGTCCAGGAAGGTGGCCCAGCTTGAACAATGATGAAACTCATGAAGGTCAAGTCACCTGTCCAAGGACAATCAGCTAAAATGTGGCATTGGGGCTCCTGGGTGGCTCTGTCGGTTGAGCATCTGACTTTGGCTTAGGTCATGATCTTGTGGTTCATGGGTTCGAGCCCCAAGTCGGGCTCTGTGCTGACAGCTCAGAGCCTGGAGCCTGCTTTGGATTCTGTGTCTCTTTCTCTGCCTCTCCCCAGTTTGCCTTCTGTCTCTGTCTCCCCCCTCTCAAAAATAAATAAACATTTTTAAAAATTTCATCAAGCTTCGCATTTAAGTTTAAAAAAAAAAATGGCATCACTGGAAATCAAACGAGATCTGCCAGACTCCAAACTCTGCTTTCTTTCTGTTGCCATTAAAGATCACTAATCTGGACTCGTAGCTTGAATAGTAAGTTTTGCAAATGAAGTTTTAAGAAAAACGAATTATAACAATTACTTTCAAGACTATACCATACTTTGTACTTAAGCCAATAATTGCTGCCACATAGGAACCCTTGAGGATTGCTCGTAATGAATAAATAAGTAAGATGTGCACATAATAGAAGCATCTGGTTCTAAAGAGATTGAAATAGGTATTTTCTTAAGTATACCAAACATGTAGGGTTTGCATTTTCCATTCGCCTACATGTTTTCCCCATTAGCCAAACAAAGGTATGTTTGAGTGGTCATGAATTTCAAATTACTACAGTTCAGATTAAATTGTTTCTACGTGTATTAATAAAACTAATGAGATGGGCTCAGTCTTCACAAAAGCTTAAAATATCAAGCAATAATTTTAATACCATGTAAAACAGCATAAACTGCATAAAAATTATACACCACTTCCTTTTAAGTCTCAAATTACAAAGTTGTGGCCCTTTTGAAAGAGAGAGAAACTTGAGTGTGTATTTGCAAAGAATTCATCCTTTGGGACATATTTTGAAATATTAAAAATATCTGAAAACCACATATACCTCATTGGGCAAGCTGTGTGTATACAGGCTTATACGTGAATGTCTACTGATATATTTAATCTCACGGTTTATTTGCAAATATACTATTGTTTTCCTTTAGATAGAAAAAGAGTCTTTCCCAAACCAGGAGGCTATTTGTCAGTTTCCACCTCTCTCTATGTCATGTCTTGGAAGAAAATTTCCGAGAGATCTGTACTGAGATGGAATGGTAGAATGAAGTCCTCTGTTCCCCCACCCACCTCCCCACCCCGCATCAGCTGTGTGACCTTGGGAAAACTTTAACCTCTCTGAGTCTCCATTTCCCTTTGGTGTAGAGCTGGAATGTGACTATCTCACGATTTTCAATTAGGCTAAAAACTCGACATGGGCTAATATTTGTAGAGCAACGCCTTCCAAAGTGCTTTTAGAAATGAGTCCTCCTTTGTCAGAGGACCGGACTAAGTTAGTATACTATTATCGTTGGAATAGGCTTCTTCCACAAAAACACTAACCTGAAGCAGCAGAGAACACTTCCTAACATGGGGCTCCGAGAAGTCCAAAAGCAAAGGAAGAGGCGGGACCGGTTAACAGAGGTAGGAGGCAGAATGAGAAGCCCCCACGGAGGCATGAATCAACTCTCAACAGATCCCTGCTTTTCAAAACGCTCACGTGTTGGGGTGGATAAATCCTCAGGAAAGCTCACGGGCTGACAAGTTCAACCACAGTTGCCAATCTCGGCAGAAATGCTAACCAAGCCCCCAGGAGCTTGGGGAGGGAACTCCTGCCTTGGCCCAGACTCTCCATCTTCTGCAACTGATCTTCTCTCTGCCCTTTAATGAAGGCTGACACTTGGCAGAGGTGGGAACCCGGGGCTCATGCTCTTAACGAGCTCTCATTCCTAAGAGCCTTTGGCTTTGTAGGAGCATACCTCCTGCCTTGTGCTTCCTTCAGTTATCTGGCTCTGCTCTTGGGGTGCGGGGGGGCTGTAGTTAGCTACCGCCAGAGATGCCACGTCAGGCCACGTCTGGCTGGAGACCCTGAGCGTCAGCCCTTGTTGTCGGGGTTCAGATGGGGGTGGGGGGGAACAGGTGATGGTCAGTAGGGACTCCAGAGATCCTTGGCGGACTGAGCAATCTGTATCGCCTGCAGAGGAGGGGCGGGCTGGGCAATAGATGAAACACACCCATGATGGGCAGCAAGTCACGTGTGGCATCCAGCCTTCTGTGTCAAACCCCAGACGTCGTCTTACTTGCTCAAGAAGAGAGCATTCCCTTGCCCCAAAATGTCTCACTGCTGTCAGGTCATCTTCTGCCCACCTGTGGGGGTTTCTGCAGTCATCAGCCCTGGACTCCACCCCTGCCTGGGAAGAGCCCAGATTCTTCTAGAGAGAGACAGATAACAAAGGGAGAGGAAAACAGGGATAATGTGAGAGACTAAATGGGCCTGGTGTTAGAAGCGCCACCACCCCAAAGAGCAGAGGAAGACCCAGGCTGGATGAATGGGCATGACCATGGATGGCCGGGCATGCCAGGCAGGGAGACGTGTGCACAGGGAGAGGGAGAAGCCTCTGGAAGCGAAGGATTGCACGGGGAGATGCTTTGTAAGCCACAGGGCACGGGAGAGCGATGTTTTATCAGCATCATTGTTTGAATGGTCCTTGTCCTACACCTGTGCTGGGTATCCGTACCCTTTGGGTTCATAAGGGTGGGTCCCTTCCCTTACTTTGCAGAGTTTGTCATTATGGACTGTCCTGTCCATCTTCCCCTTCTGACTGAGGGTTCCCCGAAGGCAGATACTTTGCCTTTTGTTTTCGAGGCATTCATACCCGGCAGAACAATTTCACAGAACAATTTCACCTGATAGGCACCTGATAAATATCTGCACGAACGAAGACGCGACATCTACGGTAGTGTGGGACAACAGGCTGCTCTCCAGGAGGCCATGGGAAGGAGAGGGGCTGAAATTCTTTTTCTCCCCCCATCTTATCGAGATACGATTGGCATACAACACCATATATGTGTAAGCCGCAGGATAACATGATTTGTGAAACTCTCATTGCAAAGTTATAGGGAGAGTTACTCCCAAGGGACTCTGTCACCCCACGTACATCACTGTGACCTTGAGATGTGTCCCATCTACTTCTCCAGGTATGGATTAAATGAGCTAAAGGTATTTTTTTCAGTTACTTTGGGGTTTTTTCCCCCTTCTCAGTTGGGAGGAAGGATCCACGTTGATGATAGGCAGGGTGCGATCTCTGCTGGTTATAATACAAGGTGTAATGAAATCCATGCTCAGTAGAGGAAAAGGAAGACTCAAAACAGAAAAGCCGAGATGGTGTAGAGAAAAGAATAAAAAGCCCAGCCCTTTGATGGTCGCATCCTTTTCACAATGGCCAGTCTCTGATACCTTGAGTTCATGAATGAGACGCAAGAGCAAGTCTATAATGTGGGCTGTCTCGAGGTTCAGATTTCATATGGCAGTTATCTTACATTATTTGAAATGCCAATTGATTATTAAAAACACATTTTTTAGCTTTGACTACCATGTAATAGACAGGTAACTATTATACCGTTGTTAAACCCCAGTAAATACCGCTTATTGGAAACACATTTCTTTCAACTCAGCAATATGATTGCATATGTATCTATTACAGAAATCTTGAAACTCTATCAATTTGTGCCAAAAACACATCTCTTTTCTTTTGAATTCGTCAGGCCGAAGATACCGTCTCAGATGGACTACGATTAAATCCGCAATAAGCTTCTCCGTAATAAATGATGACTGGCACAGCACAGCCTGGGAAGTTTTCTTTAATCACTCAGAATAATAACGGGAAACAAGAGCACTCCGCACATTAAAAGCAGATTTGTTCAAAGCATGTTGGCCACTTTGCGTCTAGACTGAACTACTGCTGGCTCAAATGTTCTGGGCAAAAATTTGTAGCCGCGAAAGCCTTTTCAGGGACGAATGAATCACTCTGTGGGCTGGGTGCATTTTTCTCCCCAGGAGATTTATCATAACATTCCTACCTTTTTGCACTCGGGCAAAGCTTTGGAGCCTCCGGCTATCACCCAAGCTGGGGCTGTGTAATTAATGAAGAAAAAGGAACTAAGCTGCAAGATAGGAAGGGAGCAAAACCATCCTCGTAACTCAGGCTACAGAGATGCACAGAGGCCACTGGTTAGTGCAGGGCCATTTACTCACATTCTGGTCCATTTACCCTTTTCGGGGAATGTAATAGATACACAAAATCTAAATGAAGTTCTGCGTTAACATTTTTTTTTCTTTTTCACTAAGGGGAAAGAGGCTTTCACTGCTCTGAAACAGAGTGGGGTATAAAAGACGCTCGCTGCTTTATAATTGTATTTATTTCCCGCTTGATCTTGGTTTGGGATAGTAAGAAAGAACATCATTCAGATGGGAGCTGTGAAGCCAGGCCAACGTCTAGTGTTGTCTTGTTTTGTTTTTTAATTTTTTTAAATATTTTATTTATTTCCGAGAGAGAGAGAGAGAATGAAGGTGAGCAGGAGAGGGTCAGAGAGAGAGGGAGACCCAGAATCCAAGGCAGGCCCCAGACTCTGAGCTGTCAGCACAGAGCCCAATGCGGGGCTCGAACCCATGAACCACGAGATCATGACCTGAGCTGAAGTCGGATGCTTAACTGACTGAGCCACCCAGGTGCCCCAGCTGATGTCCAGCTTTCTGGGGCCATCAACACGGAAATGCTTTCCGATAGGTAAGCGACTAAGGTTCCCTGGAGTGCATGGAGGGCCCCCTATCACCATTCCAGCATTAGGCTCCTGCCCCAGACTTCCCAAAATCTAGCATCTAAAAGGTTAATGCTGGGAAGCTCCTTTATTTTTTTTTTAACTTTTACATGTTTCTTTCTTTCTTTGTTTAGAGAGAGGAGGGTCAGAGAGAGAGAATCTCAAGCAGGTTCCGCAGTGTCAGCACAAAGCCAGACAGGAACTCGATCCCATGAACTGGGAGATCATGACCTGAGCTGAAACCAAGAGGAAGACACTTAACCAAGCGAGCCACCCAGGCACCCCTAAGATGCTCTTTTAGGGGGTGGTGTCTGTCCCTTATGACTGGTCAGTGTCTTTTCTTTACATATGGTTAATAGATTTTGAATCTCTGTCCTAGATAGGATAGTATATTTTGCTGAAGATGGATACAGTCCTTAGAATTGGGAGAAATGTTCTCTGATGTAAGTCAGGTAAAGTGTAGTTAGTAGAATGGACATAAATACTAAACGTGACATTTCCAAAGCAATGGATTCTAACAATCTATTCAAGCAATCTTATAATAACACCTATAGAGTGCACATTAGGTGACAAGTCCTCTTCGACAGTTGGAGCTCTTATCCTATAGAGAGAACAGAGAAGTGAATAAACTGGCTCCAGATCAAAGAACCAGGAAGTAGGGGAGATTTGGAAAAATCTGAACCAACACACTAATACTCTAGACCCCAAGCTCTGTATCTCCAGAGTGAAACTCTCTTTGGGGCAGAATGTGGATCCAGACTATAGATTTGTATTTGTTGGTACATTCTAGATAATAACAAATCAGAGTAACTGAGATTTGGTGTTGGGATGGTTTGTCTTAATTGTTACTGTGACTTAATTTCCTATTTAAATGTTAGAAGTAGGTGCCCTTGTTTACCTGGCTTGAACTTTTTTGAAATGAACTAGTTCTATTTTACTATTTTCCCCCTACTGGTGATTATCAGTGAATGATTTAAATAGATGATTAAATTATTGAGCTGAGGGGTGCCTGGGTGGCTCAGTCAGTGAAGCGTTCTATGCTTGGTTTCTGCTCCAGTCACGATCTCGCAGTTTTGGGGATGGAGCCCTGCATCAAGCTCTGTGCAGACAGCGCAGAGCCTGCTTGGGACTCTCTCTTTCTCCTTCTCTCTTTTCCTCCCCTGCTCACTCACTCTCTGTCTCTCTGAAAACAAATAAATAAACATGTGAAAACTAAATAAAAATAAGTAAATTGTCGAGCTGAAATCAGATGTGAGTCAAGGATAAAAGGCCACGTATTACATGGCCCCACCACATCCAACATGACCGCTGATCACAGAATAGAAGGAAACTCCCTGAACCCTGTCTTTCTGAGTTTTTACGGAGGCTTCATTAACATAGGATAGGGATGGTTGATTTAATCACTGGCCGTTGGTGATGGTGATTTATATATTATGGATACGTGTATCTAGCTTCGGCAAAGATTGTATATAATACCTATTTAATTGTTTCTCTTTGGGATGTTCTGTTTTCAATACTTTAACAAAAAGGGTTCATTTAATTATCATGAAAATTCTAGGAGGTACTTGTGTTATGATTGCCTTTTTTCCAGATAGAGAAACTGTAGCATGGAGAAGCTGAGGTACATGGCCAAGGTCACACAGGTAGTAGATGGCAGAAACAGAATTCCAACCCAGGGTTCATTACCTTATTCTACGCTATGGGTTTCATATATATCACATGAGTCACTGCTCTATATAGGTTTATTGAACACCTACCTGGTACAGATGCAGCAAATAAGATTGGGGTTGGGGGAGGTGAAATCATTTCCTTACTGGCAGAACTTGGACTCAAAGCTATATCCATTGGCCCTGGATTCTTCTAGAAGTCCAATGGCAAACCATGTCTGAATTGACCATGCACTCCGACTGTTTGATTATTGGGTATGAAAAGTTAAGTAATGAAATGCCTGAATTTTGTTTTGTTGTTGTTGTGAGGATATCTAATAATAGTCCGTATTAGTTCCAGTGGTCCAATTCTCAAAGTAGCACTAGGGAGAGGCTGCATTGATTCTGATCTGCCATGTAGGGGAGGAAAATAATTTTCTCTCTACTATTCCAGGTTTTTGACTGAGACCCAGTGTAACAACAGATTAACAGGAGAAAAACAAACAGAAGTTTACTAACATGTATACCTCCTGAATTCATGGGAGATACCCAGGAAAACTGGCCCCTGAGACCCTTAAGACAGAGGAAGGAGATAGAGTGGTATGATCGTTTATTTGGGTCAGTTTAGCCAGGCTATGGTGCCCAATTGTTTGGTCAAGGACCAGTCTATGTGTTGCTGTGAGGCATTTTTTAGAGGAGATAAACATCTAATTCTGTAGACTGAGTAGAGCAGATGACCTTCCATAGTATGGGTGGGCCACATCTAATTAGTTGAAAGCCTTGAGAGCAAAGATTTAAGTTTATCCCAGAAGGAACTCTCCTCAAGACTGCAACATGAAAACCCTGCCTTAATATCTAGTCTGCTGACCTTCAATACAGGTTTTATTTATTTACTTACTTATTTATAGTGTTTATTCACACTTTTTTAAAAGTTTTTAAAAATGTTTTATTTATTTTTGAGAGAGAGATAGAGACAGCATGAGCAGGGGAGGATCAGAGAGAGAAGGAGATACAGAATCTGAAGACAGGCTCCAGGCTCTGAGCTAGCTGTCAGCACAGAGCCCAACGTGGGGCTCAAACCCACAAACCATGAGAGCATGACCTGAGCCGAAGTCGGATGGTTAACCAAGCCACCCAGGTGCCCCCCATCCAAATTTTACACTTAACAGCTCCCCTCAATTATTCAAATGAATTCCTTAAAAAATAAATCTGTCCCCCTCCCCTCCCCACATGTATAATTTAAAATTTTTTATTGGATCTATTTCTCTGGAGAATCATGGTGAATGCAAAGGGTCACAAGAGACAGGCTAGGCTGAGACATAAAACTGTCCAGACATAGGACACCCTGGGTAGGGTGGCAGCCAGAGGGCTTTGAGTGCTGTGCATTGTGTAACTGTATATCACCACATCAACCCAAGTGCCGTGTAAAGGTGTTGCATACAGATACACTCTGTGTGGATGGTGGGCTAGGGATATTTATTTAAAAATTGGAGAGTGCAGTGTTCCATGTCTAGGTTGGCTTTGGGCAGAGAGGAGAGCCCAGGTGCAAAACTGGTAAGTTCAGAGTTTCATGAGACAAGAAGATAGGAACAAGGAGGGTACCGTGAAAGGTTAAATCCCTAAAACTCCCAGGAATGTTGGAAAGGTTTCCAACCTTTCGCTGTGTGATGATGAATTTTAGGCATCAATTTGACTTGGTCAGAGCATGCCCAAGTATCTAGCTGAACTTGATTTCTGAACGTGTCTGTGAAGAATGTGTTTCTGGCAGAGATTAGCGTTTGAATCCATGGACTCAGTGAAACAGATTGCCCTCTTCAGTGTAGGTAGGTAACGTCCATTCCTTTGAGGACATGAGTAGGGCGAAAAGGCAGAGGAAAGGAGAGTTTTCTCTCTCTATGCCTAACTTCTTGAGATGACAATCAGTCTTCTACCATCAGGCTTGGACAGGTCCACTCCACTGGCTTTCCTGCGTCTCCAGCTTACAGAGGATGGATCTTGGGACTTCTCAGCCTACATATTGCATGAGCCATTTCCTTATCATAAATCCTTTTTATATATATGCACATATACATTATATAGGATATATATATAAAAGGATATAGATAACCATTCATCGATTTCTCTAGGTAACCCTGGGTGTTAACACCAGATATGGGATATCTGACTTGGTTCAAGTCAATTTTATGTGACTCTAAGAACAATTACTGAGGAAAACTGCGAAAGTATCTAAAATCCTGCAGTTACATTTCTCAAGGACTGAGGGATCTAGGTTTCCTGAAAACGGGATCCCCCATGCATACGGTTTCACGGACTGCTTCTGCCACTCAGCAATATCCTGTGAACATTTCCAGAACTCTTTGTCTTTTAGATGTCTGAGCCCATAGTATGTTCCTGTAGAGAAATATTTGCTGAACGACTAGATCAAAGAATCTTATGTACATATGACAGCTTATTGAATCCCTCTGATTTTCCTAAACATTTAAATCTGGCCCATATCTTGACAGTAGTGAGAGAGAGAAGGGTGATCATCCCTGCCCAGATATTTTTCTATCTGTGTGCAATCAAGTCCTAAATGTGGCATTCGTTGGTGAAAAGATATGCACATTTTAATGTGTTTGAAATGCACTGCCAAATTGCCCTCCGGATATGTTGTGCCAATTTACATACCCACCAATAGAATATGAGAGTGTCCATTTCTCTGCATTCTGCTCAGCGCTCACGTAATTATCCCTTTTAGCCACTGCCAATTTGAGGCAAAAACAGTATTCCATTGTTATTGTAATTTTCATTTCTTTGGCTACTAGGGTAGTTGAAAAAATTGTAAACCGGTTTATTGGTCATTTATATTTCTTCATTGGCGACTTGGCAGTTCATGCCATTACTTTTAATTTCTCCTGTCGTGGTGGTGTTTTGTTTTTTCTTTTCTTATTCATTTGTAAGAGCACAATATACTGAGTATATAAGCATCATTTCATTGATGTCCAAAAAAAAGATCATTCCTTGTTGATAATTTATCCTTTTTATAGTTTGAGTGAAAAACATTTATTTTTAGGTAATCATATATGTGAAGACTTTCCCCTTTAATTGCCTAAAAGCTTTCCCTAACCCTATTATTGCATAAATGTTCAAATCAATATTTTTAGTTTTCTTATATATTTTTGTTTCATTGTTTCTCTCTATAATCCACCTGGATTTTATTTTGCAGTATAGTTTGTGGTAGGGAATTAAATTAGTTTCGAAATATTGAACCAATATAATGTGTTATATAAATCCATTCTTTAATAATTTGAAGAGCTTCCTTATTAAATACTAATTTATCTATATAATACATTATATGAGTATATACACTTATATATAATAGTATTTTATATCATATGTGACTATATTAAGAATATATAATATAGACTAGTGTTTGGTTAATATATTATATATGAATTTTTGTCCTTCTTGAGTAGTTAGTGCTATGCAATAGGTCTGTAGGTTTAGTAGGTTTACTATGATCAATTATGAACAAAGTACCTAACAAATTCTTTTTTTTAATTTTTTAACGTTTTATTTATTTCTGAGAGAGATAGAGAGAGACAGTGTGAGCAGTGGAGGGTCAGAGAGAGAGGGAGATACAGAATTTGAAGCAGGCTCCAGGCTCTGAGCTAGCTGTCAGCACAGAGCCCGATGCAGGGCTCGGACCCATGAACTGTGAGATCATGACCTGATCCGAAGTCGGACACTTAACCGACTGAGCCACCGAGGTGCCCCACAGATTCTCACTATCTTGGCCCTTTTTCTCATTGGTTCTTCACATAAGCTCAAGAAATATTTTGTGAAATTTGAGAAGGAAAATCCAAGAATGACATTTGTTGGACTCTTACTAAAATTTTAAAGGAGGGTAAGAATTAAAAGGTTTAGAGTATTTTTCCCCATTTAGGAAGAGAGTAATCTTTTTATTTTTTTTTAAGTATTTTTATGCCATTCGAGAAAGTTTTGCAGTATTTGCCATATGGCAGATGCATTTCTTTTAAGCACATGTGCATATTTTTGTAAATGGAATGTATTTTATGTACATTAATTTATATTAATTGCTGTTAATATAATTAATATAAATTAATTCTGTTAATTGAATATATTTTGTTTCATTTACATTAATTGCTGTTTTTAGAGCAGTTTACTTACATACAATTATTTTTTAAGTTTAATGATTTTTGTACAACTTTTTTTGTCACTGATGCAATTTCTTCCTTTGCAACATTTCCTTTTAACCTTCTGTTTTTAGGTAAGGAAAGTAATATCATTTACACCTGATAATTTCATCTCCCCTTTTCTCATCATAATCTTTTCTATTTTTCTTGACTTGCTGCATTATCTAGAATGTCTGGGAGAAAAACTGTAGATTTTGAAGGCAAGCATACTTATCTTTTTCCTCCTTTTTATAGGAACATCTAAGATATTTCACCACTAAGTGTATTTTGAGACATAGTTTTGAAGTAGTTGTGTTAAGGAAGTGGCCTTCTAATCTCAGTTCTAAGTGCTTTTAGTTCTCTTGGGTTCATACGTAAATAAGTTAATCCAAGATAAAAGAAACAGCATGAGTTCAAAGTCGAGTACCATGTCACTAAAACTAGACTTGTCAGACATCATGTACATAATGGATTACCCTATATTCCACAAACAAGTGCGTCAGGACGTATAATCATTCTGCATCTGATCTAGATCTGGCCCTACTGATGACATCTGCAAGCCCATAATCTTCTCCTTGCCAGTAATAATATGCCCCCCGTTCGCAGAGAATAAAACATGGCAGCCATAACAGAAAGCAAACGTGTAAACAAGGCTGTCGCATAGCGGGCTGCGTTTGTTCAGGTCAAGTTGCAGGTCTGTTGCGCCCTTTTATTTTAATCCTATAATCAGCACAGTCCCCAGGCAGCCTTGGACTTCACTGTGAGAACTGAAGAGCAGCTTAGGTTGTTAGGTTTTGAAATCGTGATTCTGGAGAACACCTGAGCATATCCACTGAGCCATCTAGTGGCTGTAGAGGGCACCTGGGAAAAAACAAAACAAAACAAAACAACAACAACAAAAAAAAACCCATAACACACACACACACACACACACACACACACACAGCTGTCGTTTTCAACTTCAGAATAGAAAGGAATGGGACAACATCACTGAACCTGCCCCCACCTCCCCAATCAACATTCCTCCAAATCAACAATGGGAGTGCAGTTACTACTGATTGCAAAGGATGCGATCAGCGAATGGAAGAATGACCAGATTGATGCATAAGTGGACCCGACTTAGACGTGCGTTTATAGGACGCATGTAAAACAGTCGCCAAGGACAGAAAATGTAGGCTAAAGCAGCACCAGATTGCAGTCAGGGGCCACCAACATGATAGAGAAAAACCTGAGTAAAGAGGGGCTACTAGCATGAATGTGTACATACACAGACCATGGCTGCTAAGAGGAACGGACTACAGTTGGGAAAAAAATGCATTCATAATAAAGGTGAAGTCCATGGTTCTTAAAGTATCCTACCCGGTTTGACCAGTGATAAAATTACCAATGCTATCTTTCATGTCTTCCTTGAATTTTTTCTTCTGTCTACACACAGGACCAAAAACAAAAACGAAAATGAAACCAATAACAACAACAAAAACCAACAAGCAAACCAAAAAAAGAGTTCACTTGGATCCTAGCTGAGAAAGTCAAAGAACAAAGATAAAGCAAATTGATAGCTTTCGAATGTTAATAGGGTTTGTCACCTCAGAGAGTGTGTAAATTAAAGACATCTGTCTGGTCTCAAATAAATTCCAAAAATCCCAGACTAATTGCTTCGTATACACAATGCGAAACCTCAGAATTCCATGCAAAAATAAACCTTCGTTTGGAAAATAAACTTCATACAATTATGATAAAAGAAGTCTTGTCAATAAGCCAGCGCTTAATACAGAAGGATTATTTTGAAATAAACTTCTTCAGAGCTCATTAGAATCGGAAAGACCTGTGAAAATAGATCCGCCTACCCGGGTCCTTAGGTATGTGATGGCATTTGGAGGAGCTTAGCTGCGATGAATACAGGTTTACATCAGAAGGCTTCGTGGGTTTCCTGGCAATTTCATTCACTTATAACACAACACACAAAAGGAAAATGATGTGGTTTTTCTTATCTGACCGCTGAAAAATAAGAAGAGGTACAGCAACAGCTTTCCCAACAGAAAGGCCACGTGAATCACACATTGGATCTCCCATCTTTGACGGAAGCGCTCTTCCTTTTGTTTGCTCCTTTCAAAAGGGAGTTGATGTTGTTTGTCCAAAAGGTAGTTAGCGTTGTTTGTAAGATGGATGGGAAAGAAAAAGCTTTCTTTTCAATTTTTCTATAAATGGATAAACATTGGCAACGTCTTCTTCTAGAAAGTATATTCATACATTAGGAATAATTCTAGATGGCATCGTACCGTGGAGAGAATGAGAACAGTTTCATTTTGTGTTGTTCTAACTCAGAGCACTGCATGGTCAGAGCCATTAATGGCAAGAAAAAGAGCCCACCATTAAATAGGCTCAGGCAAAAAAGGAAGAAAGTGTATTGACTTATGTAGCTAATAAGCTGCGGGAAGGGCAGAATCCTGGTAATCTCAGGGATGGTTGAGTTGGGGTCGGTGTGGGATGCCCAGACTCTTGGCTAGACTGCATTGGGCTGAAAGTCCGGTTTCTTCACTCCCATTGCATGACTTTCCCTACAACCCCAGCACCCAGTCTCCAACTGTTTCCGATCTTACATCTTTCAAGCATCACTTTGAAAAGACAATATTTAGTGCAGCTAGAAAGATCTCCAGGAAAGACTCTTAGTGATTTAGCCATTTGCTTTTCTTTCCCCCGATCACCATGACTATGGAAAGGAAGTTTAGGCGGAAGCTAGCAGTCACCAACCTGACCTTGCATCAGAAGAGGGTGAGTGGGGTGCAGTGTCAACACTAAAAAATAGGCGTGTGGCTACTTGCTAGAGAAGGGAGGGATGTCAGCCAGTCTCCAGCCTAAGCACCAAACAGCCACAGTGGAATAGCAGAACGGCAGCAAAATAGAAGAGTCTAATGACTCACTAATTTTTCCTGATAAAGATCCGTCAAGCAAGGCAAATAGGAGCTGCCACATGTAGTCCAGGCAGAAGGGATACATATCATCTTTGCACTTAGGAGAAGTGATTGAGGCAGGCCAGAACCCTCCAAGGAAGCCTCACTCTCCAGCTCATTATTTTATTCCAAACTCCTAGTGTGGACACGCAAAACAAAACTCATTCTCTTTATGTTCTTGCAGAAAAATCACCAATGCTCCCGCCCCCACCTCTAAGGCAGGTGCTTGTTTTTGGAATTGGTTAAGGAGAAGGG